>OX940955.1:36237773-37437773 GCA_954870475.1 Euphrasia confusa | reverse complement strand
ATGGGCAAAGCGCTAGAATTTCTTTGAATCGAACCCAATAGTCATGAAACGATTCTTCGGTGCCCATTTTGATGTTATAAATTCTCTTCTTCATTTGCAAGACTCGAGACATGGGGAATTACTTCTTCAAGAATTGATGTTGCAATTCTTGCCATGTTGTAATTTCGCCTCTGGGCAAACTGTAAATCCATTCTCTTGCCCCATCAGCAAGGGAGAAGGGAAAGTCTAACAGTCGAATTTATTCTGCCAGTTTTCCCATAGCGTGTATAGTACCACATGTCATCTCAAAATCCTTCAAATGTCGTTGAGGATCCTCCAACTCTTTTTTTGTGGTCGAGTCCTTAGCTTGTGCACATAGCTTCTCATTCCTAGAACATGGTAACAAACACCAGCAAAGAATACCTTTCATCAATAGGTGCAATTTATGATGATAACAAATACTAAATTAAAGGTATATTGCATCTCGATCAATTTTTCACACAATTTTCATTTCTTGCACTTTCTGGGAAGATTGATTCCTATAGCTGAAATCGAGAAAAGTACTAGCTGGTCCTATCTATTATGACATCGAAAGAATAAGACTTTTTAGTGAAATTAGTGGGGATCATAGAGTTTTTTTACTACTCATGTGCAAGAAATTATGCACAGAGGTTTACAGATTGTCCTTCATGAAACACAACACTGAATGACTCGCTGAAAGAAGAGATACAGCATCTGAAAGTGCTGACTGGTCAGACAATTTCCAACAGTGGACCCATGATAAATTTCCCGGCATCATATGAAGGAGCTAACCAGCAGCAATATTATGGCAATAACCAAGCGATGCACACATTACTAACAACTCAACAGATGCAGCAGCAGTTTCAACAGTTGCAGTTCCAGGCGCAGCAACAAGAACAAGAGCAGGCTGGACATGTGAAGCATAGGAGTTCAATGTCGCCTTCTATCCCAAAAGACCATGGCCCCGATGCATGTTAGAATGATTTTTTGTGTTTTCATCTCTAGGGTTTCAGTTTGGGAGACCTTTCGTTTGAAGTAAGGTTTGTCGAACAAAATCATTCTTTATATTTGATAGAAATAAATCCCGTGGTTTCTTATTTCACACAAGTTCAGTATATATACAAAATAGTATAGAGAGACCTATTTTATGTAAACTACTCAAAGAGATAAACTATGTAAATAAAGCTAACAATATATATAACAATATATTTACGCTAATACACCCCCGCAGTCGAAACGGCAAGCTCTCGGACGTTGAGACTGTCTCTAAATTCTTGAAAAAGTAAGCGCGGGAGACCTTTAGTAAATATGTCAGCTATTTGATGCCGAGAGTGTAGATGAAGGACTCGAACTTGACCACGAGCTACTTTCTCACGTACAAAGTGGATGTCCATCTCTACGTGTTTAGTGCGTTGATGTTCAACCGGATTCTCTGACAAGTAGATTGCACTAATATTATCGCAATACACAAGTGTGGTTTTTTGATGGAGTTGTATTCTAAATGTCTAGTTTAGTGCAAATACGGAACTCCTTATCTATACCTTAATTCAAGATATGATTCAAGCATGATTGCATTTAATGCAATAGTTCTTGATGTATACGTTGTAGACAGTATGGCGTGAGGAGACACGCGGAAGATCATACTGTCGGTTACTCGTATACTATCGAACAGTAGCTCACGACTTAGATGGACAGGGACAATCCATCGGTACGTCGTAGTGTGACTGGTAGATAGTCGGTCTTGACTATCATGTTACACTCGTACACTTGGTGTATTGAGCAGGACCACGGGAGGGCGTTCGATTTATACTAATCGAAGTAATCGAACCAGACCTCAGATATTGCGGATATACGAATTCCTAATCCCTATATAATTATAGGTGCGTGTGTCCAATTCTCGGTTCTTTAATCTACCAATGAGTGAGACTAATTGATTAGTCGAGATTCTCGGTAAATTGGGAATCGTAATTGTACACACGACATGCTGTAGATTATAGACAGGAAACCGTGTCCCGTTTATCGGGTTGATGACGTCCCCGAGATGAGCTCATAAAGTTTATCATGTAAACCCTGCAGGTGGATTTGTTCCACATGATAATAAGGATGAGTGGTACTAGTCTCGGATAATAAGAAACGAATTAATTTAATTATTAGTAATTAAATAAATTCGTGGACGTTCGATATCTTAAACACGGGGAAAGTCGTATATGTAATTTCGGCGGAAATATTATTGTTGATATAATATTAAATTAATTTCGGGAATTCAATTATTATTTTATAGTGGAGTTAATAATAATTAAATTTGAAATCGATTAATTAAGGAATTGCTTTTAAGTATTCCAAGTTAATTAATATTTCATTTTAGCCCCTAATTAATTTACCTAAGAGGTCCCTAGCGTAACTCTATTTAAACCCCCCCTTGCCCTCTCCTAAACCTACAGAACGCCGCAACAATTAATTTCAGCAGAGAAAATAATTGCGTTAGCGCAATTAAGATTTTTCTCTGTTAAAATTAATTTGTTAACGCAAATAAAATTATTCTCTGAGAGTAATTTATAACGCTGGTTTGAGAAAGGGGAGAGCAGAAAAGGGAGACCCAACAGATCGTTGCCCACACAACGGTTGGAGTCGGGAAGAGGCATACGCTAGCAATCGCTAAGGTCTCAACAATTCGGCTCCTCCGAATCACGCGACAAAGGTATGAGATCGAATCCTTTTTCCGCAATTTTCGATCTTTAAATTCGTTAAAAATACATCGGACGAACGATCGGGTTCCGGGAGTCGTGGTACGTGTTCCTCGACTACTGGGGGGTCAAGGACCTCCGGAACGGTGGTCGGAAGAGGAAAAACGGACCGGAAACGAGCCCGGAACAGCAGCAGCGCGCTGCTGTTCGTCACGGGCAGCGCCCGCTGGAAGCCGGGCAGCGCCCGCTGCCTGAGGGCTCTCCAGCGCCCGCTGGTGGCTGAGCAGCGGCCGCTGAACGTGAACAGCGGCCGCTGGTGGTGGGCAGCGCCCGCTGGTTGTGGCGGGCAGCAGCCGGTTCGCGCGGTTGCGCCTCGTGCGCGGCGGCTGGGCGTGAATCGGCTGTGGGGCTTCGTCGTCAGCGTAGAGCTGTCACATGAGGTCGACTGGGCGTGTTCGGATGTTCGAGTGATCGAACGGACACGTCCCGGGTAGTCGATTTCCAACTATTGGTATCAGAGCCGGTTTTCTGCGTTCGTTGTATTTTTGCGAGATTTGTTTTGCAGGTTCGAACCCGATTGTTATGGCCATGTGATTGTGCTGTATGTTTGTGGTTTTTTAAACTCTCGGACTTGTCGAGATCTTTGGTTTTGAAATCGTTGCATGTTTGTAATAGTTAAAACGACGGGTTGAGTCGTTTAGGTTTTATTACGTTTTTCGTTGTATCCGGATTGTATAGGATCGATCAACCTGTATAGGATCGATGCCGGAAGTAGTTAGTTTTACTTATGTAATGTTGCTGCTACTTGGTGGATCGAGAGAAGATCGAAGGCCGGACGAACGAGGGTCGAGAAGTCGAACCCGCGGCTGACTGGGCTCAATCAGCGACCGCTGGAGATGGGGCAGCGCCCGCTGCCCAGGACTTCTCCAGCGAACGCTGAATGTGAGGCAGCGCCCGCTGCCCGAGGCTCGGCAGCAACGCCGCGGGGGTTCGACGGACACCACAGATCGCTCGTCGAGGCCTGGGATGATACTCCAGTGGGAGGGGTTCGTCTCTTGGCACTTACACGAGTCGGTGGTGGATCGAAACCGAGACGAGCAACGAGACGAAGATCCGAGAAGACGTGCATCGAAGATATTTAAAGGCCATAATAATCGGGATCACGTTAAATGCTTTTTGTATGTTAACGTGCTTTTATTATGCTTTATTTATTTGTGCATGTTATCCTTTTCGTAAAATACTAAGTGGGAGAGGGATTGGAAACAATCCCGCGGTCTCCATTCTCTGTTTTGATGGTGATGTGTGTCACTTACGAGTTGGCTTTAGTGTCATCCTCCCTATCGGATAAAGTCGACACACGGATATCACTGGATCAAAATTCGAATTTAAAATCCACTTATAAAATTGAACAATTATATTTCTCAAAAGCAATGTCTAATCTGTCATTCAAAGACTAATTTCAACTCGACTCATTCTCACCCCGGGGAGTGGAATGGAGCCAAAGCGCTTGGTTATGTCGATGACACAGATTAGAGACATTCGAGTCATTCGATGACTAGATCGATTGTCTGGTTGGCTCCCTTACCTAGTGAGAGATAGGGCTCAATTGCATGATTGATCGCTGGTTAGAAACTTCGAGTTTCACTTACGAGATATCCAGTTTTGATTAATAAAATTGTGAAATTTAATAAATGTAAGAGTCAATTAACAAAGTTGTTTGTTTTAGTAAACGTCCACACTATCGTGGCTTGCTAAATGGAAACGGTACTTTGGGTTAATTGAGACTCTATGGCATTTAAATAAGTAGGATTCAATTAATAAAGTTGTTTGTTTAGTAAACGTCCACACTAACGTGGCTTGCTAGATGGAAACGGAACTTTGGGATTAATTGAGGCTCGACAGTTATAGAAAGTCGTGGAGGACCGCATGTCAACGTAAACGTCCACATGAACGTGGCTTGCGGTGGACATGCAGTTCCCGAGCGGTGGACTTAGTACTGAGAAATGGTACACACTTAGGTACGCTTTATAGTATCCTCCCCATCGGAGTCACTGCTATAATGATGTACGACCAAAGTGAAATCCAATCATAAAATCATTTGGACTGGTAAACGTCCACAAGAACGTGGCTTGCTATGTCTGATAGGATTTTGGAAATGATTGGTAGTTTAATGATATCACTTGAGGGAAATGATATCGAATTAAACTCATTGTTTGTTTTATATGGTATTATTCCCATTAAAAGTCAACAAACTCACTGAACCTGATTGTATGGATAAGAGAAGAAACTTGGACATTGTCCTAACTGCAGAGGAGTACAAATATATACTCCAAGTCGATTGACCTGCTGAGCCAAATGATGCTTCCACTACTGAGGAAAGGAAGCTCATTGGAAATGGATCAAGGCTATGAGATGACGCAGAGCAACATTATGACTTTCATGTCAAAAGTGCTGCGACATCGGGATCATATCATGACCATTACCTATGATATGATGCTTAACCTCAGGAAGTTTTGGTTAACAGGACAGGACAGCCGGGAAAAGTGAAATGAGGCAACTCATGACGGCCATCATGTCGGAAAGAACGCCCGTAAGGGATCACGTTCTTAGAATGATGGGCTATCTTAATAAGATAGAGGTTCTGGGAGAAATTATCAATGGGGTAACCCAGGTTGATTTTGTGCTCCAGTCTCTGCCGAGAAGTTTTGAGCAGTTCTGCCTAAACTATAATATGAATAAGGGGTCTTATTCATTGACGGAGCTCCTGATTGAACTTCAAGCAGCTGAGGGAATCTTTAAAGGCTCTCAAAACACTTGTGGCTGAGAAATTGGCTCTTCCTAGGCCTTCGGGCGGCAAAAGGAAGAAGAAGCAAATACGGAAACCCAGTGGGCCTAATATATCTGGACCACGGAATGGGACAAGCAAGCCCAAGGGGCAAGTGCTTCCGTTGTAAGCAGTTTGGATACTGGGAGTTTTAATTGTTCTCTCAAAGCAACTAGAAGTTAACTTCTCCTTAGTCACCAAAACATGCTTAGTGGTGTTATCTACCAGTACCTGGTGTGTGGATACGGAAACCACTAATCATGTCTGCACTTAAATGCAAGGGTTCCAGGAAACCCGGAGACTTAGATAGGAAGAAGTAATAACCTACATGGGCAATACTGTTAAGGTAACAGCCGTTGCAGTGGGAGATGTTAAATGATTTTAACGGTAGGATTTTAGTTCTAATAAATTGTCTTTATGTACCGGCATTTAGAAAGAAATTTCATTTCGGATTTCTAAATTGGCTTAGAATAGATATTCTGTTTCTTCTGATAGTTTCAGACTTGTCGGAGTAGGAAACGGGGATATTATCTATTCTGGTACATTGATAGACAATTTAATACTAAATCTGTGTTCTTCCACGATGCAACAGACCGGAACTAATAACTCGTTATCGAACCCCAATAAGAGTAAAGATCCTTCTAGGATGAATCAAATGTACTTATGGAATCTTAGGCTAAATCATTTTAACTTAAGTACGATTCAAAGGATGAAGCTGATGGACCACTCAGCTAGGTTGAAGGAAAGGACCTTCCAACCTTAGAATCATACTTGCAAGTTTTAATGACCGAGCAACCCTTTACGGTTAAAGGGAAAAGATCCAAGAAAGTACTAGAGTTGATTCGCTCTGATATATGCAGACCTCTTTGAGGAGTAAGGCATATTTATCAGAAAATGGGATTAACTCCCAACAGACTACACCATTTATGCCTCGGCAAAATAATGTGTTGTAAAGAAGGAATAGGACTCTTATAGATATGGGAAAGTAGACAATAAGTTATTCGGAGTTACCTAATTCGTTTTTGGGATATGGCTTGGAAACAGCGGCGTTTATCCTGAACTTGATTCTTTTGGAAACTTGTACAGATATTCGGCTGTTTATAAGATACCCTAAGAAAACGAATTGAGATATGTAATATAGTCCAAAGGACCAGATGTTCGTTGATTGAATCAACGTTCGGTTCTTAGACATGGACTATATACATACAAGATCACAAGCCCAAGAGTAGAGTAATACTTAATGTGCTTAGAGGAACAGATCAAGACTTAGAACCAGCCTAACTGAGTAGTTCACTACTGTAATCTTTAGTCACTAAAGATACACCGAAGCGTCATCGTAGTGGGAGGGTTGTTAGACAACCCGAAAGGTTCATGTTTATAGGAGAGTCTTCGGACTTGTCACCTAGAGAACATGATGCCGACCCCTGGATCTATGATGAGACGCTGAAAGATCAAGATGCTCAGTTTTGGTAAAAGACGATGAAATATGAGATTGAATCTTTGGATTCAAATCATGTGTGGGATCTTGTAGCACCGCCCAAAGGTGTAAAAGCCATTGATTGCAAGTGGGTGTACAAGATGAAAAGAGGGTCTGACGGGAAGGTGTGAACCTTAAGGTTAGGCTTGTTGCGAAAGGGTGCACTCAGAAAGAAAGGGTTCGATTATGAGCAAACTTTTCGCCGGTAGCTATGCTAAAGTCGATCCGGATTCTTTTGTCTTCACATGGAAGATGGAAGTCAAGACAGATTTCTAAATCGAAGTCTTGACGGGACCATCTGTGCGGGACAGCCAGAGGGATTCATCGAAAAGAGCCAAGAGCATTCGGTAAGCAAGCTTAATCAATCTTAGGATTGAAGGAAGCTTCAAGATCTTGGACACATGCGGACCTATGAGAAAATCCATTTCATGGATTCATTCAAGGCATGTTTAGGTCCTGTGTGTAATAAATAAGTGACGGAAAAGATGTGGTGTTTTCTCATTCTTTATGTAGACGACATCCTTCTAAATTGGCAACAATATGAAAGATGTTATCGGACATAAAGGGATGGTTGTCCGAGTAATTCAATGTAAGAGACTTAGGAGAAGTCGGGAATGTTCTTGGGATCAAAATTATAAATAATCGCCAGAAAAGAACATAGAACTTATCTCGAGTCTCATACTTAAATACAATTCTTACTCGTTGCAGCATACAGAATTCCAAGAAAGGTCTTCACCTTTTAGATGTGGAATTCATCTATCTAAGGTTTTGTGTCTGACACAATAAAGGAGATAGATGAAGAGTAAGCAGTTCCCTGCACCTTATTGGTGGGAAGCTTAATGTATGTAATGCGATGCACGAGACTGATATCTACTATGCCGTGGGCATGGTGGTGAGATATCATAGTAATCCTGGAAAGGATCACTCGACTGATGTAAAGAACATGTTTAGGCTCCTGCAGAGGACCAGGAATTATGTTCTGAGTTACAAAGCAGTCAAGTTGTTTCCTTTGGATTACATAGAATTGAATTTCCAATCAAACAGGGACAGTTGAAAGTCGAAATCAGGCTATGTGTTCTCACTGTGAAGTGGAGCAGTCACATGGAAGAATGTAAAGCAGCAATGCATTACGGACTCTACCATGAAAACTGAAAGGATAACGGCCTCTGAGGCAGTTAAAAGGTCAGTGTGGCTCCAGAACTTCCTAAGGGACTTAGATGTGGTTTCTAGTTTACCCAAAGCTATTTTGAATAGCGGTATTGGAAAACTTGAAATGCCACGAGTCCACAGTGGGAGATAACACGTAGAGCGCAAGTACCACCTGATTCGAGAGATCGTCTAGTAAGACGATGCAGTTGTCACCTAGATAGCATCGAGAGGATTGCCTGGTAAAACCCGTTCACAGAGGCACTTCCAGCGAAAGCGTTGGGTAGGCGTGATGAGGTTATGGAAATCTGATGTTTGGGAGAGGGCGACTAGACTTTTAGTATAAGTGGGAGATTGATGGAGTTGTATTCTAAATGTCTAGTTTAGTGCAAATACGGAACTCCTTATCTATACCTTAATTCAAGATATGATTCAAGCATGATTGCATTTAATGCAATAGTCCTTGATGTATACGTTGTAGACAGTATGGCGTGAGGAGACACGCGGAAGATCATACTGTCGGTTACTCGTATACTATCGAACAGTAGCTCACGACTTAGATGGACAGGGACAATCCATCGGTACGTCGTAGTGTGACTGGTAGATAGTCGGTCTTGACTATCATGTTACACTCGTACACTTGGTGTATTGAGCAGGACCACGGGAGGGCGTTCGATTTATACTAATCGAAGTAATCGAACCAGACCTCAGATATTGCGGATATACGAATTCCTAATCCCTATATAATTATAGGTGCGTGTGTCCAATTCTCGGTTCTTTAATCTACCAATGAGTGAGACTAATTGATTAGTCGAGATTCTCGGTAAATTGGGAATCGTAATTGTACACACGACATGCTGTAGATTATAGACAGGAAACCGTGTCCCGTTTATCGGGTTGATGACGTCCCCGAGATGAGCTCATAAAGTTTATCATGTAAACCCTGCAGGTGGATTTGTTCCACATGATAATAAGGATGAGTGGTACTAGTCTCGGATAATAAGAAACGAATTAATTTAATTATTAGTAATTAAATAAATTCGTGGACGTTCGATATCTTAAACACGGGGAAAGTCGTATATGTAATTTCGGCGGAAATATTATTGTTGATATAATATTAAATTAATTTCGGGAATTCAATTATTATTTTATAGTGGAGTTAATAATAATTAAATTTGAAATCGATTAATTAAGGAATTGCTTTTAAGTATTCCAAGTTAATTAATATTTCATTTTAGCCCCTAATTAATTTACCTAAGAGGTCCCTAGCGTAACTCTATTTAAACCCCCCCTTGCCCTCTCCTAAACCTACAGAACGCCGCAACAATTAATTTCAGCAGAGAAAATAATTGCGTTAGCGCAATTAAGATTTTTCTCTGTTAAAATTAATTTGTTAACGCAAATAAAATTATTCTCTGAGAGTAATTTATAACGCTGGTTTGAGAAAGGGGAGAGCAGAAAAGGGAGACCCAACAGATCGTTGCCCACACAACGGTTGGAGTCGGGAAGAGGCATACGCTAGCAATCGCTAAGGTCTCAACAATTCGGCTCCTCCGAATCACGCGACAAAGGTATGAGATCGAATCCTTTTTCCGCAATTTTCGATCTCTAAATTCGTTAAAAATACATCGGACGAACGATCGGGTTCCGGGAGTCGTGGTACGTGTTCCTCGACTACTGGGGGGTCAAGGACCTCCGGAACGGTGGTCGGAAGAGGAAAAACGGACCGGAAACGAGCCCGGAACAGCAGCAGCGCGCTGCTGTTCGTCACGGGCAGCGCCCGCTGGAAGCCGGGCAGCGCCCGCTGCCTGAGGGCTCTCCAGCGCCCGCTGGTGGCTGAGCAGCGGCCGCTGAACGTGAACAGCGGCCGCTGGTGGTGGGCAGCGCCCGCTGGTTGTGGCGGGCAGCAGCCGGTTCGCGCGGTTGCGCCTCGTGCGCGGCGGCTGGGCGTGAATCGGCTGTGGGGCTTCGTCGTCAGCGTAGAGCTGTCACATGAGGTCGACTGGGCGTGTTCGGATGTTCGAGTGATCGAACGGACACGTCCCGGGTAGTCGATTTCCAACATTTTTTGCAACGGAACATGAAGTTCGAGTAGTAAGTTTCGAAGCCAGCACGATTCGGAGACGACGTTAGCAACACCTCGGTATTCTGCCTCAGCACTAGATCGTGAAAGAGTGGGTTGTCGCTTAGACGACCAGGACAGTAGATTATCGCCCAGAAAAATACAGTAACCAGAAGTAGATCGACGAGTATCTGGACAACCTCCCCAATCGGCATCAGTGTATGATGTAAGAGATGAGATTGAAGACTTATAAAGTTGAAGCCCATAATGTAGAGTACCTTGTAGATAACGGATTATTCTTCGTAGTGCAGCCAGGTGAGCTTCTTTAGGATCATGCATGTGGAGACATATTTGATGTACGACATAGGAGATGTCAGGCCGAGTGAATGTGAGATATTGCAAGGCCCCAGCAAGACTCCGATAGTGTGTAGGAGTTTTAACAGGAGGGCTCGCTGATTTTCCAAGTTTTTCGTTCGTGTCAACCGGTGTCGCCGTAGGTTTACACGCTGACATTTCAGCACGATCAATTATTTCTTCAGCATATTTCTTTTGATGAAGAAATAGTCCGTCTTTGTTTCGTTGCACAGCTGTTGTACCCGAGAAAATGGTCACCGACACGTGTCACGAATCAAAGGGCCACGTCATCAAGAGAGAAAGTCAGCCGGTATAGTCAAAGAGACCCTCAAAAGCAGATCTAAGAAGAAGATAAAGACCTTGGACAGTAGAGATTGCACGGAAGAATCAGACTCCCCTCTCAGGGGAATCGCCTGGGGAGGCTCCTGGGATGACAGTCAACAAGCTGGGACTTCTCGGGGAAAGAGGCAGATTAAGCACTAAGGGAAATTAGTGGGTATTTAATGCTTCATATTAGTGGACTAGAGGTCCAATAAGAGGCCAAAATGTGGGCATTAGGTGGCATAATTAAGCCATGCATAGAGTATTATAAATAGAGGGAGTGAGATAGTGGAAAAGGACATGCAAACCTTGATTTTAACTATGTACTCTAAGTATGGATATGTGAATAAAGAGGAGCCTTGAGCTTCCATTTCCAGTACTTATGATTTCTGCATTTAACTCAATCCTTTTGCTAGCTTACTTATAACAATTTACCATTTTGTGTTGTTTAACAAAACCCTCAATTACCAGCAAATACTACCGACAAGTACAAAAACAACCAAAACATTTGGCGCTAGAAGGATCGGGCATCAGGTATTGAAGTTGCAGAAAAGCTCGATTAAAATCAAAAATGGTGAATGAAAATGAAGGCACTACGGTGTCAGGTGCATCTGGCACAAGTGGCAGGTGGCGGGCTGTGATGGGTAAGGCTGTGATGGTGGAACCCGAGGTTCCATCTCCACCTAAAAACCCAGAACCTGAGAATAAGGAACAGCCGCCGCCTACCCAGATCAGCTCCGATGAGCACAATAGCAAACGTACAGAGGCCGACGAGCCTACGGACAGTCAGGCAGATCAACGACAGCGCCGACTTCGGTCGCGACGTCGGAATCGCCGTCTCCATCCTTACGATATCGGAGGGCCGTCGACGCCCATGGTTCCGCCTCCGATCAGATTCGCAAGTCTTGATACTCCGCAAAAAATAGATGAAGCAGTGGCAGAACTGATGTCTCTGAAATATGTGATGACAACTCCTGTGATCCCGGTGCGGGGCATGCATGCACCCGCCGGGGAAAATCCAGGGAAGGGCCCTGAGCAAGCTAGACGTGCTCCCCGGGAAAACCGCAGAACACGTCGGGCTTTAGATCTAAATAAAAGAGCCGAATCAGTAGCTACTTCTACTGATCTTCATCGACAGGCAAGTAGAAGTGACATGCACGGGCAACGTGTGAACTTCTCACCGGCGAGGGCCCACAGAGCCCCCGGTGCTGATCTTGAACTGGCCGATTTAAGGCAGAAATATTCTGAACTAGAAAGGCGATTGAACGAGAATCAAATTCTCGCCGCCCCGGCAGGTCGTCATAACGATCCCTTGGCTCCCGAGGTTGAACAAGCTCCCATGCAACTGGAAATTCAGCCCATGCAAACCACTTTGTACAACGGCAAGACTGATCCAGAAGCGCATTTGAGCAGATTCAGGACATATATGTCCGGCCGGGGAGCCACAGATGCTACCCGGTGCAAATTGTTCTCACTCACCCTGGGCGATACTCCTCACCAATGGTACGTCAGCTTACCTACACATTCTATTAAGTGTTTTGACGACTTGGTACAAAGGTTTGTGTCGTATTTTGCATCCAAAGCTTCCTATATGGAGTATAGTCAGAAGCTACTTGGAGTCAAACAGGGTGAGAACGAAACTGACGAATCTTATGTGGATCGCGTGGGGGAATTACTGTTGGCGGGCGGAGAAGAGATTCCCGATAGCCTCAAACTTCACACCGTATTGGGAGGTATGAGAAGAAACTCTAAGTTGTTTAAATCTGCAATGCTAAACTATCCCCGATCGTATGAGGATTTTAAGAGGAAAGCTGGGGCCCTAGTGGCGTACCAGCGTCTTGTTGCTAGTGGGGGACACTCCCCCGAGCAAAAGAGAAAACCTCCTTTTTCCTCCGATCGAAGGCCAAACTATATTGGCAACAAACCAGGCCCTAGGCCAAGTGATCCACGAGTGGATGAAATCCGTGAGTTGGAAGGAAAACTCACTGCTCAGACTGGTCATACACCAGCAGATATTTTGAATATCATGGTCATGCAAAAAACTGATCTGTTGGTGAAACCACCACCAATCCTAACTCCCCCGGACAAGTTGGATCCCAACAAATGGTGTGCCTTTCATGAAAAGATTGGTCACAACACCAGCCAGTGTAGACAACTGGTAAAACTGTTGTGGAAACTTTTTCAGGATGGGAAGCTATGGCAGTTCTTGCCCAGGCCAGGTGCTGGGGGAAATCCGCAGGGGCCTCCTCCCCGGGAAGTTCCCGCACTAGCTCCACCACCGCCTCCTGTAGCTCCAGACCCACCGAGAGTGGGCCAGATCATGATGATCGGCGGTTTGAGGCCAGTGAATGAGGAAAGCCACCGCAAGAGGAAAAGAGACTTCCAGATGTGGGAAGTTTGGTATGAAACTGCCCCGTCAAAAGAAGCAACAATCAGTGAAACGGCGGTGATAACTTTCACCCCGGAAGATCGAGCCGAGACAAAGTTCCCAAAGGATGTGCCTTTAGTGATAAAAGCAAGAATCCTCGGTTTGGACGTGTCTCGCACACTGGTAGACAATGGCGCACATCTCAATATTCTGTACAAGAAGACCCTAGACCTGATGGGGAAGCTAGCGCGCTATGTCAACCCGTGCGATATGGTGTTAAAAGGTTTTGGTGACGATGTAGTCATTCCCTACGGAGAAATCATTCTCCCGGTAGAAATGATGGACGCGAAGAACTCTGAAGTCATGATGGTTAGGAATCTTAAGTTTGTAATAGTAGATAAGGTTAGTGTCTATAATGCTTTGTTAGGCAGGCCCTTTCTGGACGCTTTTGAAGCAGTCGCCTCGTCCTATTACTACTGTATCAAGTTTCCAACACCCTCCGGTGCAGTTGGCACCGTTAAGGGGGACCTAGTAATGGCTAAGAAGACTTTGATGTATTTTCGCGATCTTGATAAAACTAAAATCATAGAGAAAGCTAACATTCCCCAAATCAATTTGGAGGAAAGCAACGTAAAACAAATTGATCACATTAAAGGTATCATTAAAATACCCGAGGAAGGAATGAGCTCTCCCAAGAAAAACCCGCGCGGAGAAGTTCTTCAGATCCCCTCGGATGACATGAATAAACCCCCCGAAGAAGAACCCAGTAAGGACTTAGCATCTCCTGGGGAAAAACAGCCTAAACCCAAAGCGAACTTAGAGGATTGGGGCTCGCGGGGAGGATATCAATGCAAAAAAGCACCCGTGGTAGAGATGGTTGAAACCCTGGACTCTATAATTGTAGACCCAGAGCAAACCGAAAAACAAATACTTGTGGGGTCTCATATGGAATCCACTGTCAGAAACGATCTGATAAAATTCCTAAAGGAGAATATCTCTACTTTCTCATGGTCCAGTGCGGATTTAGGAAAGATAGATCCTAAACATGCCTGCCATCGATTGAAAATAGATCCCTGCAAAAGGCCAATTGCGCAGAAGCGTAGGAAAATGGGCCCCGAGAAGTGCCAAGCACTCGCCGGGGAAGTAGATAAACTAATTGAAAATAAACTGGTCAGGAAAGCTTCGAGTGATGTTACTTGGCTTTCCAATGCGGTAATGGTGACAAAAACTGCCGGGGCATGGCGTTTGTGTATAGATTTTACAGACCTAAATAATGCTTGCCCGGAAGACCTTTTTCCCATGCCGCACATCGACCATGTGGTTGATAATTTGACAGGTCACGCGATATTTGATGGAGTAGTATACTTAATGTCTAGATTTCAGTATTCTAAACTCTGTATGCACTTTCATTTACCTATCTATTACAGACATTCATTTGCTTTTAATTATTGTTAATTAAATACATGCAAATTATAGTCCTGGATTTTATACGTTGTAGTTAGTATGGTGTTGCATGGGCACACAGAAGATCATACTATCGGTTACTCGTATTTAATCGAACAGTTGCTCACGACCTAGATGGACACGGACCAATCCATCGGTATAGTCGTTGTGTGAGAGAGAAAATAATTTATCTTAATTATTTTATCACACTTGTACACTTGGTGTATTGAGCGGATCGATTGAGACTCATCAATTAGGATTGCTCGGCGATAATTGATTTGAGACTCGGAGTATTTTATTCTTAATCCCTGAAACAATTGCGGGTGTGCATATTTAATATAAGTGACTTTGATTTACCAAAGGAATTAACCGATTTAATTATTGGGTTAATTACCGGTTAAGTTGGGTCACTATATTTTATATATGGCATGCCGTGAATTCTTGAAGGGACAGTGTATCCCGGAAGGGTTGATAATATCCCCGAGATGAGCTCATAAGGATTTATTATGTAAACCTCGCGAGTGGATTTGTTCCGCATAATAAATAAGGTTGAGTGGTACTATTCTCGGATATAAGAGATGAATAAATTTATTAAGCAATAAATAAATTTTATTCATGGATATTTAAATCTTAAATACACGGAATAAATAATACTAAGTTGGAGAAATATTATTTGGTATAATATGGAATAATATTGGGAGTGCAATTTTATTTATATAGTGGAAAATAAATAAAATTAATATTGATAAGAATTAATGGATTTGGGTTGGACCCAATTTAATTTTCAATATTAAAGCCCAATATTTATTCTCCTTTTGATCCCCTTCGTAGCCTATAAAAGCACTACATGGTCTTCACTTTTACTAACCTAAGTTACGCAAACAATAAAGTTCTGAGAGTGAAGAGGATCCATAAGTTCGATAGCTCGTCGCCCACCCGACGTTCGAACGGAGTGCAAGGAATACGCGGGAAGATCACGAGGTCATCGATTTCGTTTCTCCGAACAACGAATCGTAGGTACAATTCTCAACGCACTTGTTAATTGTTCGATTTGCTTTTATTGAAAATACCGTAGAACAAGGATCCAAGGATCGAACCCCGGGACGAGGGTCGAGCCGGGCGGTGGTGGTTGGACCACCGGACCGCCGGCGGCTCGTGGATCCCTCGGGGGGATCGAACGCGCGGACCCTCGGCTGGACGCCGAGGGTCGATCGAGCCCTACGGGGCCGATCGCTAGGGCTACGGGTTTTACCCGTAGCAGCTCGTAGCGAGCTGCGGGTTTTCCCGCAGCGGCTCGCTGGACGCGAGCCCTAGCCGCGAGCAGCGGATCGCCGGATCCGCTGCGGGGATGCCGCGAGGCATCCCGTGCGATCGCTGCGAGCGATCGCGAGTCCCCTCGCGGGGACTCGGCTGGGCGTGCGCGTGCCTCGTGCACGCGACGCGTTCGGTTGGGTCCCGGTTCGCGTGGGCTCGTGGTTTCTCCGGCGATTGAGGTTGTCGATTGTACGAACCTCGGCTCGCGGGTTTTCGGGTGGGGGCGGATTACGTGCCTTTGGGTGCGTGGTCTCCAAAGCCCGGACTCCGGCGGATGAGTCGGCGTTTGTGTGATCTCCGGCGAAGGGTTCGTTCGGGTTATCGGTTCCGCAATTTTGATAACCCGGGATAGCGAATTCCAACAATTGGTATCAGAGCGTGGTTTACGTTCGCGGTATTTTCGATAAATGTTGTTCTACCTTGCAGGGTTCCGACTATTATGGCTTAATTTATTATTCGCTTAATTTATTTTGTCATGATTGTTGGTTTTATTAAACTCTCGGACATGTCGAGATTCGTTTTTGGTGGTGAATGCTTGTAATAGTAAAAATTCGGGGGTTGACCGAATTTAGGATTTATTATTTTGTTCGTTGTTTTTCCGGAAAATGTATAGGGTCGATTTCGTGTAAAGAATCGATACCGGAATTGTAATTTAGATTTTTGTAAATTTATTTTGCGATTGGATCGACGTATCGAAGACCGCCGGAGAAGACGAAGTGACGGGGTGGACGAAGGGCTACGGATCGATTGGATCGATCCCCATGATGCCCGGATCGATGGCTATAGGCGGGGGGGGGGGGGGGGGGGGGGGCTGTTGCCCTAGCCGCGGCTGCCACCGGTTCGGTGGTTGGCGACGTGGCTGGGCGGCGGCGCTCCTCCCCGTGGCTGGCGGTCGGACGTGGTGGGGGTGGTTCGGGGTCTCCCAACCCGGGCTACTCCTACCGGAAATATACTTTCCTAATTAATTCATTATTTCCTATTTTGATTATTTCTTTATGGAATATTCTAGAAAAATAGAAAGAGAATTAATTTAGTACTAAATTTATTTTTCCTATTTGATTATTCCTACTCATGGGAATATTCATGGATTAGGAATAAAATAAATTTAGAAAAGTATAATAGTCCTAATTATTTTATTTCTTTATTTCATTATGGATATCATCTAGAATATTCCAAGAATATCTTGGATAGATTATTCTAGAGATTTAATGAAGTGGAAAAAGAAAATAAAATAAATAAAAATATTAATAATATTTAATTTTATTTTTGATATATTCAATTGACTTAATTTTCGAATTAAGTAATTTTTGGATTAATTGAAAATAAATAGATTTAAATATTGGACATTAATATTCTCGTCACATGGAGCATTCAAGAAACGAAGACTAAAGACTAGAAGATGCGTACGGGGATGTGATGAAGCCATAATAGTCGGAAAATAATATTCTAGTAATTATTTTGACTATGTGATAATACTATGTGCTTTATTACATGTATGCATGCTATATGTGTTTATTTTATGCACTAGATAGCGTATCCCTTTATTGTAAAAAGCTAAGTGGGAGAGGGTATGGAAACATACCCATGGTCTCCATTGCTGCTCTCTTGGTGACTTTTATAAACTTTTGAAGTTTATATAGATAAGTCATCAGAGGAGAGTTCTTGTAATTCCTCTTACAAGAAACATTGATTAAGTTTATCAAACAATGCCTAATTTGTCTTTCCAAAGCTGATTTCAAGTCGACTCATTCTCACCCCGGGGAGTGGAATGGAGCCAGAGCCACTTGGTCATGTAGAGGACACAAATTAGAGACTTTCGTGCCATTCTTTGATAGATGGGTCGTTTGTCTGCTCGGCTCCCTCATTTATGAGAGATAGGGCTGTTCGCATGGTGGATCACTGGTTAGAAACTTCGAGTTTCACTTATGATTCTCCACGTCTTGATTTACGAGATTAAATGGATCAAGTAATTGTGAGTCAATTATAAAAGTCTCTTAGTGTAGTAAACGTCCACACCACGTGGCTTGCTATGCTGACGGATTTTGGATTAATTGATGTAGACAGTTGTAAGTAATTATGAGGAGTTGTGAAGTTATCGTAAACGTCCACACCACGTGGCTTGCGGTGATGTAGCAATTCCAAGTAACTTATTTTGGTACTGAGTAATGGTTTACACTTAGATACGCGTTATAGTATTCCTCCCCACGAGGTCACGCTATAATTGATGTATGACCAAAGAAAATCTAATTGCTAAATCATTTAGGTGGGTAAACGTCCACACCACGTGGCTTGCCTTACCTGATGGGATTTTAGATGTGATTAGTGATTTAATGATATTATTTAAGGGAGATAATATCGGATATTAAATTGTTTGTTTGTTTTATGTGCTTATAGGTTAAGAATGACTGTGACCCCACTTTGTGATATACTTAAGGATGAAAACTCACCGGTTCCATATGGTGATGATTGGGAACGAAATCTGGACATTGTCCAGACTGTTGAGCTTTCCGAATCCACTGTTGTCCCAACTGATGAGGACATTCGAAATGACCTCAGGATGATGTTGAGACATAGCGTGGAAGCCGGACAAGAGGTGATTAACATACTCACAGAATTCTCTCTCAATGAGTCCCTTAAAAAGGAATCAACGAGAGCGGAGTTTGTGTGTAAGTTAAGAGAATCACAAGCTTTTGTGGCAAGGCTAGAGGAAAAGCGTGCAAAGAAACCCAGTGGCTCAAAGCCACGGATTGGGAAAGGCAAGCCTTCTGGCAAGTGCTTTCGATGCAAGCAGTTTGGGCACTGGAGGTCTGATTGTCCTCTCATCAAAGGTACGAAATTTTCCTTAGTCACTGAAACATTGTCAGCGGTGATATCTACTAGCACCTGGTGTGTAGATACGGGCGCCACTGACCATGTCTGCAATTCATTGCAGGGGTTCCAGGAAACCCGGAGACTTAGAAAGGGAGAGATCGTGGTCTACATGGGCAATGCCGCGAAGGTGGCGGCTGTTGCAGTGGGAGACGTTCACTTACGCTTTAGTAGTGATAGGGTTTTGGTTTTACAAAATTGTCTTTATGTACCAAATTTTAGAAAGAATTTAATTTCAGTTTCTAAGTTAATTCTGAATGGATATTCTGTTTCTTTTGATCACTCTGTGGTCATAAGAAGAAATAGTGAGATTGTCTGTTCTGGTACATTGGTAGACGATTTGTATATTCTGAATCCTGAGTCTAACACGGTGCAACTAACCGAGAGTAATAACACATCTACGAACACCAATAAGAGAAAGGAACCTTCTAAAATGAATCAATTATACTTGTGGCATCTAAGGCTAGGTCATATTAATTCGAATAGAATTCAAAGGTTGAAAGCTGATGGTCTCATTAGCGGCATAGAAGGAGAGGACCTTCCAACCTGCGAATCCTGTTTGGAGGGTAAAATGACCAAGCGTTCTTTTTCTGGTAAAGGACGTAGAGCTGAACAAGTATTGGATTTGATTCACTCTGATGTATGCGGACCTATGTCTACTCAGGCAAGGGGAGGGTACGAGTATTTCATCACCTTTACTGATGATTACTCAAGGTATGGATATATTTACCTGATGCGCCACAAGAGTGATTCTTTTGACAAGTTCAGGGAATTCAAGGCTCTTGTGGAGAACCTTCGTGGTAAATCCATAAAATGCCTGCGATCTGATCGCGGAGGCGAGTACCTGTCTGGAGAATTCAAGGCATACTTGGCAGATAATGGGATTGAATCCCAGCTGACCTCACCATATACTCCTCAGCAAAATGGTGTGTCAGAAAGAAGGAATAGGACTCTTATGGAGATGGTGCGATCAATGATGAGTTACTCGGATTTACCTGTTATGTTCTGGGGACTTGCGTTGGAAACAGCGGCGTACATTCTGAACAGGGTTCCGACCAAAATGGTACCAACTACACCCATGGAATTGTGGAGTGGGCGTAAGCCTAACTTGAAACACACTCGGATCTGGGGATGTCCAGCACATGTGTTGCGACATGGCGCCGATAAGTTAGAACCTAGATCAGAAATACGGCTGTTTGTAGGATACCCGAAAGGAACTAAGGGTGGCATGTTCTATAGTCCTACGGACCAGAAGATCGTTATAAGTACTAACGCTCGGTTCCTAGAGGAAGACTATGTCATGGACCACAAGCCCAAAAGTGACATAATACTTGATGAGTTGAGAGGTAACGAGAAAGACCTGGATACAGCCGAACCGAGTATAGATACACCACTAGAACCTGCACCTAATACTGTCACTGTTGATACACCGGAACGCCGTCGTAGTGGGAGGGTTGTTAAACAACCGGACAGATGGATTGGACTGGGTGAGTCTTCGGACTCGGCACCCGGAGTTCATGAAGTCGATCCCTGGACCTATGATGAGGCGGTACAAGATATAGATGCGCCTTCTTGGAAGAAAGCGATGAAATTCGAAATAGAATCTATAGATTCTAACAAAGTCTGGGATCTTGTAGAACCACCAAGCGGCGTAAAGCCAATTGGGTAAATGGGTCTACAAGAGAAAGAGAGGATCTGACGGAAAGGTTGAAACCTTTAAAGCTCGGCTTGTTGCGAAAGGATATACTCAGAAAGAGGGAATCGATTATGAGGAGACCTTCTCGCCGGTAGCCAAGATAAAGTCGATCCGAATTCTCTTATCCATAGCAGCTCATATGGATTATGAGGTGTGGCAAATGGATGTCAAGACAGCTTTCCTTAATGGAAGTCTTGACGAGACAAACAACCAGAAGGATTCATTGCTAAGGGGCGAGATCATCTAGTGTGCAAGCTTAATTGATCCATTTATGGATTGAAACAAGCCTCGAGTTCGTGGTACTTGCAAATTGATGAGATAGTCCATTTTATGGATTCATCAAAGCATAGACGAATCGTGTGTATGGGAAACATGATGGAAACAAGGTGGTGTTTCTCGGGTTTTATGTAGATAACATTTTATCATTGGCAACAATGTAAAGATGTAATCAGACATGAAATGATGGTTGTCTGGATAAATCATTATGAAAGATATAGGAAGAAGTTGGACCTGTTCTTGAGATCTTGGATCTCTAGGAGAGAACATTGTACTTCTCCTGGACATCTTACATATATATGATTGTGGTTCGTTTTAACATGCAAGATTCCCAGAAAGGTTCGTTACCTTTCAGATACGGAATGCATCTATCTAAGGATATGTGTTTTGGAACACAAAAAGAGATAGAAGCAATGAAAGCAGCTTCCTACACTTTAAGTGTGGAAAGCTCGATGAATGCATTGTTGAAAACAAGAACCTGATATCGGCTATGCGGTTAGCATAGTGGGAGGATATCAAGGTAATCCTGGAAAGGAATACTTGACTGCTGTAATGAACATTTTAAGTACTTTCGAAGTACTGGAAACTATGTTCTGGATTACGGAGCAGACAAACATTTCCTTTGGATTACATTCTCTTAGATTTCTAATCAAATAAGGACCGGTGTAAGTCGATATCAGGCTATGTGTTTCACTATTAAAGGAGAAGGAGTTTTAACATGGAAGAGTGATAAGCACGATGCTTTTCGGACTCTGCCATGGATAACCAAATAAGCGGCCTCAGAGGCAGCGGAAGTTTTGGTATAGCTCCGGGATAATCTCTGGGACTTAGATGTGATTCTTAATTTGCCAAAGGCTATGTCAATAGCGGTGCGATGGCAAATGGTAAGAAATCACAAGTCCATAAGTGTAAGATAACACATAGAGCAAGTACCACCTGATACGAGTCATCGTCGAGGGAGACGACGCTGTAGTCACCAAGATAACTTCAGAGCGGCAACCTAGAGTGCTCATTCACATAGTACTTCTTGAAAGTACAACTTAAGCACGTGATGAGTATGGGAGTCGGGAGTTTGGAAGATAAGACTAGACCTTAGTATAAGTGGGAGATTGATGGAGTAGTATACTTAATGTCTAGATTTGAGTATTCTAAACTCTGTATGCACTTTCATTTACCTATCTATTACAGACATTCATTTGCTTTTAATTATTGTTAATTAAATACATGCAAATTATAGTCCTGGATTTTATACGTTGTAGTTAGTATGGTGTTGCATGGGCACACAGAAGATCATACTATCGGTTACTCGTATTTAATCGAACAGTTGCTCACGACCTAGATGGACACGAACCAATCCATCGGTATAGTCGTTGTGTGAGAGAGAAAATAATTTATCTTAATTATTTTATCACACTTGTACACTTGGTGTATTGAGCGGATCGATTGAGACTCATCAATTAGGATTGCTCGGCGATAATTGATTTGAGACTCGGAGTATTTTATTCTTAATCCCTGAAACAATTGCGGGTGTGTATATTTAATATAAGTGACTTTGATTTACCAAAGAAATTAACCGATTTAATTATTGGGTTAATTACCGGTTCAGTTGGGTCACTATATTTTATATATGGCATGCCGTGAATTCTTGAAGGGACAGTGTATCCCGGAAGGGTTGATAATATCCCCGAGATGAGCTCATAAGGATTTATTATGTAAACCTCGCGAGTGGATTTGTTCCGCATAATAAATAAGGTTGAGTGGTACTATTCTCGGATATAAGAGATGAATAAATTTATTAAGCAATAAATAAATTTTATTCATGGATATTTAAATCTTAAATACACGGAATAAATAATACTAAGTTGGAGAAATATTATTTGGTATAATATGGAATAATATTGGGAGTGCAATTTTATTTATATAGTGGAAAATAAATAAAATTAATATTGGTAAGAATTAATGGATTTGGGTTGGACCCAATTTAATTTTCAATATTAAAGCCCATTTATTCTCCTTTTGATCCCCTTCGTAGCCTATAAAAGCACTACATGGTCTTCACTTTTACTAACCTAAGTTACGCAAACAATAAAGTTCTGAGAGTGAAGAGGATCCATAAGTTCGATAGCTCGTCGCCCACCCGACGTTCGAACGGAGTGCAAGGAATACGCGGGAAGATCACGAGGTCATCGATTTCGTTTCTCCGAACAACGAATCGTAGGTACAATTCTCAACGCACTTGTTAATTGTTCGATTTGCTTTTATTGAAAATACCGTAGAACAAGGATCCAAGGATCGAACCCCGGGACGAGGGTCGAGCCGGGCGGTGGTGGTTGGACCACCGGACCGCCGGCGGCTCGTGGATCCCTCGGGGGGATCGAACGCGCGGACCCTCGGCTGGACGCCGAGGGTCGATCGAGCCCTACGGGGCCGATCGCTAGGGCTACGGGTTTTACCCGTAGCAGCTCGTAGCGAGCTGCGGGTTTTCCCGCAGCGGCTCGCTGGACGCGAGCCCTAGCCGTGAGCAGCGGATCGCCGGATCTGCTGCGGGGATGCCGCGAGGCATCCCGTGCGATCGCTGCGAGCGATCGCGAGTCCCCTCGCGGGGACTCGGCTGGGCGTGCGCGTGCCTCGTGCACGCGACGCGTTCGGTCGGGTCCCGGTTCGCGTGGGCTCGTGGTTTCTCCGGCGATTGAGGTTGTCGATTGTACGAACCTCGGCTCGCGGGTTTTCGGGTGGGGGCGGATTACGTGCCTTTGGGTGCGTGGTCTCCAAAGCCCGGACTCCGGCGGATGAGTCGGCGTTTGTGTGATCTCCGGCGAAGGGTTCGTTCGGGTTATCGGTTCCGCAATTTTGATAACCCGGGATAGCGAATTCCAACAATATTCTCAACACTGGACGCTAAGGCCGGATACCACCAAATTCCTATGCATCCGGATGACATCGAACATACGGCTTTCTACTCAGAGAAAGGGATCTATTGCTGGGAAAGAATGCCGTTTGGCCTGAAGAATGCTGGGGCCACCTATCAAAGGTTGGTAAATCAAATGTTTTCTGAATTAATTGGTAGAACCATGGAAGTGTACATTGATGATATTATTGTAAAAAGTAAAAACGAATCAGATCATGTCAAAGACCTCGAAGAAGTTTTCAAAATTCTGGGGCATTATAATATGAAATTGAACCCCAAGAAATGTAACTTTGGAATCAAAAAAGGGATGATCCTGGGGCATGTGGTTAGCGAAAAAGGCATTGAGCCCAACCCTACCAAAGTTCAAGCTATCTTGGACATGCAAGAGCCCCGGGACGTAAAAGGCGTACAACGACTCACGGGTCGTCTAGCCGCCCTGAACAGATACATTTCCTGCCTGGGACCGTTCTTTGCTTCCATCAAAGGACAGGAATTTCACTGGAAAAAAGAGGCCCAACAAGCTTTTGTACGGATAAAGGAATACTTATCCAATCCGAAAGTAGTTGTGGCCCCTAAACCAGGAGAAAAGTTGTATTTATACCTCGCCGCCTCAGAGCATGCCATCAGTGCAGTCTTGGCAAGAGCGGAAGGAATCCAACACTTCCCGATTTATTTCGTGAGTCAAGTATTACATGAAGCAGAAATTAAATACACTCCACTGGAAAAATTAACATTTTCTTTAATAGTGTCAATTAGAAAACTCCGGGCGTACTTGTTTGAACACCCCGTCGAAGTTTTGACTGCTATGCCTTTAAGGCAAGTATTGCACCGGTCAGATATCTCCGGGAGACTCCTGCGTTGGGCGTTAGAAATTAGTCAATATGACATAACTTTCGCCCCGAGGACAGCAATCAAAGCACAAGCCCTGGCAGATTTTATTGTGGAATTAACTTTCCCTGAGAAATCACAGAATCAAGCACGCGCCTGGCAGCTGTTCGTAGATGGATCATCTACCACCGCGTGCTCGGGGGCAGGGGTGGTATTGATGGAGTAGTATACTTAATGTCTAGATTTGAGTATTCTGAACTCTGTATGCACTTTCATTTACCTATCTATTACAGACATTCATTTGCTTTTAATTATTGTTAATTAAATACATGCAAATCATAGTCCTGGATTTTATACGTTGTAGTTAGTATGGTGTGTCGGGCCCGCACAGAAGATCATACTATCGGTTACTCGTATTTAATCAAACAGTTGCTCACGACCTAGATGGACACGGACCAATCCATCGGTATAGTCGTTGTGTGAGAGAGAAGATGATTTGTCTTGATTATCTTATCACACTTGTACACTTGGTGTATTGAGCGGATCGATTGAGACTCATCAATTAGGATTGCTCGGCGATAATTGATTTGAGACTCGGAGTATTTTATTCTTAATCCCTGAAACAATTGCGGGTGTGTATATTTAATATAAGTGACTTTGATTTGCCAAAGGAATTAACCGGTTTAATTATTGGGTTGATTACCGGTTAAGTTGGGTCACTATATTTTATATATGGCATGCCGTGAATTCTTGAAGGAGCAGTGTATCCCGTAAGGGTTGATAATATCCCCGAGATGAGCTCATAAGGATTTATTGTGTAAACCTCGCGAGTGGATTTGTTCCGCACAATAAATAAGGTTGAGTGGTACTAGTCTCGGATATAAGAGATGAATAAATTTATTAAGCAATAAATAAATTTTATTCATGGATATTTAAATCTTAAATACACGGAATAAATAATACTAAGTTGGAGAAATATTATTTGGTATAATATGGAATAATATTGGGAGGTCAATTTTATTTATATAGTTGAAAATAAATAAAATTAATATTGATAAGAATTAATGGATTTGGGTTGGACCCAATTTAATTTTCAATATTAAAGCCCAATATTTATTCTCCTTTTGATCCCCTTCGTAGCCTATAAAAGCACTACATGGTCTTCACTTCTTAACCTACGTAACGCCAACAATAAAGTTCGAGAGTGAAGAAGATCCATAAGTTCGATAGCTCGTCGCCCACCCGACGTTCGAACGGAGTGCAAGGAATACGCGGGAAGGTCACGAGGTCATCATCGATTTCGTTTCTCCGAACAACGAATCGTAGGTACAATTCTCAACTAACTTGATTATTGTTCGATTTGTTTTTACCGAGAATACCGTAGGACGAAGATCCGAAGATCGAAACCCGGAGTAGACGGACGAACGCGCGGTGGTGGCGAAGCCACCGGACCGCGGCGCACGCCTGCCTAGGGTTTCGGCGTGGGGCGATGGGGGCCGAACCCTCGGCTGGGCCGAGGGTGTGCGATCGACCCGTCGGGATCGATCGCTAGGGCACGGGCTGGTGCCGTGCCCTACCCCGCCGTGAAGGCGGGGGCCTCCTGGTGGCGGCGGGTCGCCGGACCCGCCGCGGGGGGCTGCTGGGCAGCCCACCCCGATCGATCGCCGTGCGCGATCGATCCTTGATCGCGCGAGCGCGCACCCGTGGGGGTGCGGCTGGGGCGTGCGCGGCCTTCGGGCCTCGCTGTGCGCTTCGGCCGTATCCCGGCATGGTTGTCGTGTTCGTGTGATCTCCGGCGAAAGGTTCGTTCGGGTTATCGGTTCCGCAATTTTGATAACCCGGGATAGCGAATTCCAACAATTGGTATCAGAGCGTGGTTTACGTTCGCGGTATTTTCGATAAAATTGTTCTACCTTGCAGGGTTCCGACTATTATGGCTTGATGATTATTCGTTTAATTATTTTGTCATGTGATTGTTGGTTTTATTAAACTCTCGGACATGTCGAGATTCGTTTTTGGTGGTGAATGCTTGTAATAGTAAAAATTCGGGGGTTGACCGAATTTAGGATTTATTATTATGTTCGTTGTTTTTCCGGAAAATGTATAGGGTCGATTTCGTGTATAGAATCGATACCGGAATTGTAATTTAGATTTTTGTAAATTTATTTTGCGATTGTATCGACGTATCGAAGACCGCCGGAGAAGACGAAGTGACGAGAGGGACGAAGGGCTAGGGATCGATTGGATCGATCCCCGTGTTGCCCGATCGATGGCTATGGGCGTGGGGGCTGTTGCCCTAGCCGCGGCTGCCACCACCTCGGTGGTTGTCGGCTTGGCTGGGCGGCGGCGCTCCTCCCCGTGGGTGGCCGGTCGATCGAAGGTGGGGGTGGTTCGGGGTCTCCCAACCCGGACTACTCCTACCGGAAATATACTTTCCTAATTAATTCATATTTCCTATTTTGAGTATTTCTTTATGGAATATTCTAGATAAATAGAAAAAGAATTAATTTAGTACTAAATTTATTTTTCCTATTTGATTATTCCTACTCATGGGAATATTCATGGATTAGGAATAAAATAAATTTTAAAAAGTATAATAGTACTAATTATTTTATTTCTTTATTTCATTATGGATATCATCTAGAATATTCCAAAAATATCTTGGATAGATTATTCTAGTGATTTAATGAAATGGAAAAAGAGAATAAAATAAATAAAATTATTAATAATATTTAATTTTATTTTTGATATATTCAATTGACTTAATTTTCTAATTAAGTAACTTTTGGATTAATTGAAAATAAATAGATTTAAATATTGGATATTAATATTCTCGTCACATGGGGCATTCAAGAAACGAAGACTGAAGACTAGAAGATGCGTACGGGGATGTGATGAAGCCATAATAGTCGGAAAATAATATTCTAGTAATTATTTTGACTATGTGATAATACTATGTGCTTTATTACATGTATGCATGCTATATGTGTTTATTTTATGCACTAGATAGCGTATCCCTTTATTGTAAAAAGCTAAGTGGGAGAGGGTATGGAAACATACCCATGGTCTCCATTGCTGCTCTCTTGGTGACTTTTATATACCTTTGAGGTATATATAGATAAGTCATTGTAGGAGAGTTCTTGTAATTCCTCTTACAAGAAACATTGATTGAGTTTATCAAACAATGCCTAATTTGTCTTTCCAAAGCTGATTTCAAGTCGACTCATTCTCACCCCGGGGAGTGGAATGGAGCCAGAGCCACTTGGTCATGTAGAGGACACAAATTAGAGACTTTCGTGCCATTCTTTGATAGGTGGGTCG
The DNA here is from genome assembly GCA_954870475.1 of Euphrasia confusa. Lineage (NCBI taxonomy): Eukaryota > Viridiplantae > Streptophyta > Magnoliopsida > Lamiales > Orobanchaceae > Euphrasia > Euphrasia confusa. The sequence continues at coordinate 37,409,883 of OX940955.1, read as the reverse complement.
TTTGTCTGCTCGGCTCCCTCATTTATGAGAGATAGGGTTGTTTGCATGGTGAATCACTGGTTAGAAACTTCGAGTTTCACTTATGATTCTCCGCGTCTTGATTTACGAGATTAAATGGATCAAGTAATTGGGAGTCAATTATAAAAGTCTCTTAGTGTAGTAAACGTCCACACCACGTGGCTTGCTATGCTGACGGATTTTGGATTAATTGATGTAGACAGTTGTAAGTAATTATGAAGAGTTGTGAAGTTATCGTAAACGACCACACCACGTGGCTTGCGGTGATGTAGCAATTCCAAGTAATTTACTTTGGTACTGAGTAATGGTTTACACTTAGATACGCGTTGTAGTATTCCTCCCCACGAGGTTACGCTATAATTGATGTATGACCAAAGAAAATCTAATTGCTAAATCATTTGGGTGGGTAAACGTCCACACCACGTGGCTTGCCTTACCTGATGGGATTTTAGATGTGATTAGTGATTTAATGATATTATTTAAGGGAGATAATATCGGATATTAAATTGTTTGTTTGTTTTATGTGCTTATAGGTTAAGAATGACTGTGACCCCACTTTGTGATATACTTAAGGATGAAAACTCACCGGTTCCATATGGTGATGATTGGGAACGAAATCTGGACATTGTCCAGACTGTTGAGCTTTCCGAATCCACTGTTGTCCCAACTGATGAGGACATTCGAAATGACCTCAGGATGATGTTGAGACATAGCGTGGAAGCCGGGCAAGAGGTGATTAACATACTCACAGAATTCTCTCTCAATGAGTCCCTTAAAAAGGAATCAACGAGAGCGGACTTTGTGTGTAAGTTAAGAGAATCACAAGCTTTTGTGGCAAGGCTAGAGGAAGAGCGTGCAAAGAAACCCAGTGGCTCAAAGCCACGGATTGGGAAAGGCAAGCCTTCTGGCAAGTGCTTTCGATGCAAGCAGTTTGGGCACTGGAGGTCTGATTGTCCTCTCATCAAAGGTACGAAATTTTCCTTAGTCACTGAAACATTGTCAGCGGTGATATCTACCAGCACCTGGTGTGTAGATACGGGCGCCACTGACCATGTCTGCAATTCATTGCAGGGGTTCCAGGAAACCCGGAGACTTAGAGAGGGAGAGATCGTAGTCTACATGGGCAATGCCGCAAAGGTGGCGGCTGTTGCAGTGGGAGACGTTCACTTACGTTTTAGTAGTGATAGGGTTTTAGTTTTACAAAATTGTCTTTATGTACCGAATTTTAGAAAGAATTTAATTTCGGTTTCTAAGTTAATTCTGAATGGATATGCTGTTTCTTTTGATCACTCTGTGGTCATAAGAAGAAATAGTGAGATTGTCTGTTCTGGTACATTGGTGGACGATTTGTATATTCTAAATCCTGAGTCTAACACGATGCAACTAACCGAGAGTAATAACACATCTACGAACACCAATAAGAGAAAGGAACCTTCTAAGATGAATCAATTATACTTGTGGCATCTAAGGCTAGGTCATATTAATTCAAATAGAATTCAAAGGTTGAAAGCTGATGGTCTCATTAGCGGCATAGAAGGAGAGGACCTTCCAACCTGCGAATCCTGTTTGGAGGGTAAAATGACCAAGCGTTCTTTTTCTGGTAAAGGACGTAGAGCTGAACAAGTATTGGATTTGATTCACTCTGATGTATGCGGACCTATGTCTACTCAGGCAAGGGGAGGGTACGAGTATTTCATCACTTTTACTGATGATTACTCAAGGTATGGATATATTTACCTGATGCGCCACAAGAGTGATTCTTTTGACAAGTTCAAGGAATTCAAGGCTCTTGTGGAGAACCTTCGTGGTAAATCCATAAAATGCCTGCGATCTGATCGCGGAGGCGAGTACCTGTCTGGAGAATTCAAGGCATACTTGGCAGAGAATGGGATTGAATCCCAGCTGACTTCACCATACACTCCTCAGCAGAATGGTGTGTCAGAAAGAAGGAATAGGACTCTTATGGAAATGGTGCGATCGATGATGAGTTACTCGGATTTACCTGTTATGTTCTGGGGACATGCCTTGGACACAGCGGCGTATATTCTGAACAGGGTTCCAACCAAAACGGTACCAACTACACCCATGGAATTGTGGAGTGGGCGTAAGCCTAACTTGGGACACATTCGGATCTGGGGATGTCCAGCACATGTGTTGCGACAAGGCGCCGATAAGTTAGAACCTAGATCAGAAATACGGCTGTTTGTAGGATACCCGAAAGGAACTAAGGGTGGCATGTTCTATAGTCCTACGGACCAGAAGATCGTTATAAGTACTAACGCTCGGTTCTTAGAGGAAGACTATGTCATGGACCACAAGCCCAAAAGTGACATAATACTTGATGAGTTAAGAGGTAACGAGGAAGACCTGGATACAGCCGAACCGAGTGTAGATACACCACTAGAACCTGCACCTAATACTGTCACTGTTAATACACCGGAACGCCGTCGTAGTGGGAGGGTTGTTAAACAACCGGACAGATGGATTGGACTGGGTGAGTCTTCGGACTCGGCACCCGGAGTTCATGAAATCGATCCTTGGACCTATGATGAGGCGGTACAAGATATAGATGCGCCTTCTTGGAAGAAAGCGATGAAATCCGAAATAGAATCTATGGATTCTAATAAAGTCTGGGATCTTGTAGAACCACCAAGCGGCGTAAAGCCAATTGGGTGTAAATGGGTCTACAAGAGAAAGAGAGGATCTGACGGAAAGGTTGAAACCTTTAAAAGCTCGGCTTGTTGCGAAAGGATATACTCAGAAAGAGGGAATCGATTATGAGGAGACCTTCTCGCCGGTAGCCAAGATAAAGTCGATCCGGATTCTCTTATCCATAGCAGCTCATATGGATTATGAGGTGTGGCAAATGGATGTCAAGACAGCTTTCCTCAATGGAAGTCTTGACGAGACAAACAACCAGAAGGATTCATTGCTAAGGGGCGAGATCATCTAGTGTGCAAGCTTAATCGATCCATTTATGGATTGAAACAAGCCTCGAGTTCGTGGTACTTGCAAATTGATGAGATAGTCCATTTTATGGATTCATCAAAGCATAGACGAATCGTGTGTATGGGAAACGTGATGGAAACAAGGTGGTGTTTCTCGGGTTTTATGTAGATAACATTTTATCATTGGCAACAATGTAAAGATGTAATCAGACATGAAATGATGGTTGTCTGGATAAATCATTATGAAAGATAAAGGAAGAAGTTGGACCTGTTCTTGAGATCTTGGATCTCTAGGAGAAAACATTGTACTTCTCCTGGACATCTTACATATATATGATTGTGGTTCGTTTTAACATGCAAGATTCCCAGAAAGGTTCGTTACCTTTCAGATACGGAATGCATCTATCTAAGGATATGTGTTTTGGAACACAAAAGGAGATAGAAGCAATGAAAGCAGTTTCCTACACTTTAAGTGTGGAAAGCTCGATGAATGCATTGTTGAAAACAAGAACCTGATATCGGCTATGCGGTTAGCATAGTGGGAGGATATCAAGGTAATCCTGGAAAGGAATACTTGACTACTGTAATGAACATTTTAAGTACTTTCGAAGTACTGGAAACTATGTTCTGGATTACGGAGCAGACAAACATTTCCTTTGGATTACATTCTCTTAGATTTCTAATCGAATAAGGACCGGTGTAAGTCGATATCAGGCTATGTGTTTCACTATTAAAGGAGAAGGAGTTTTAACATGGAAGAGTGATAAGCACGATGCTTTTCGGACTCTGCCATGGGTAACCAAATAAGCGGCCTCAGAGGCAGCGGAAGTTTTGGTATAGCTCCGGGATAATCTCTAGGACTTAGATGTGATTCTTAATTTGCCAAAGGCTATGTCAATAGCGGTGCGATGGCAAATGGTAAGAAATCACAAGTCCATAAGTGTAAGATAACACATAGAGCAAGTACCACCTGATACGAGTCATCGTCGAGGGAGACGACGCTGTAGTCACCAAGATAACTTCAGAGCGACAACCTAGAGTGCTCATTCACATAGTACTTCTTGGAAGTACATCTTAAGCACGTGATGAGTATGGGAGTCGGGAGTTTGGAAGATAAGACTAGACCTTAGTATAAGTGGGAGATTGATGGAGTAGTATACTTAATGTCTAGATTTGAGTATTCTGAACTCTGTATGCACTTTCATTTACCTATCTATTACAGACATTCATTTGCTTTTAATTATTGTTAATTAAATACATGCAAATCATAGTCCTGGATTTTATACGTTGTAGTTAGTATGGTGTGTCGGGCCCGCACAGAAGATCATACTATCGGTTACTCGTATTTAATCAAACAGTTGCTCACGACCTAGATGGACACGGACCAATCCATCGGTATAGTCGTTGTGTGAGAGAGAAGATGATTTGTCTTGATTATCTTATCACACTTGTACACTTGGTGTATTGAGCGGATCGATTGAGACTCATCAATTAGGATTGCTCGGCGATAATTGATTTGAGACTCGGAGTATTTTATTCTTAATCCCTGAAACAATTGCGGGTGTGTATATTTAATATAAGTGACTTTGATTTGCCAAAGGAATTAACCGGTTTAATTATTGGGTTGATTACCGGTTAAGTTGGGTCACTATATTTTATATATGGCATGCCGTGAATTCTTGAAGGAGCAGTGTATCCCGTAAGGGTTGATAATATCCCCGAGATGAGCTCATAAGGATTTATTGTGTAAACCTCGCGAGTGGATTTGTTCCGCACAATAAATAAGGTTGAGTGGTACTAGTCTCGGATATAAGAGATGAATAAATTTATTAAGCAATAAATAAATTTTATTCATGGATATTTAAATCTTAAATACACGGAATAAATAATACTAAGTTGGAGAAATATTATTTGGTATAATATGGAATAATATTGGGAGGTCAATTTTATTTATATAGTTGAAAATAAATAAAATTAATATTGATAAGAATTAATGGATTTGGGTTGGACCCAATTTAATTTTCAATATTAAAGCCCAATATTTATTCTCCTTTTGATCCCCTTCGTAGCCTATAAAAGCACTACATGGTCTTCACTTCTTAACCTACGTAACGCCAACAATAAAGTTCAAGAGTGAAGAAGATCCATAAGTTCGATAGCTCGTCGCCCACCCGACGTTCGAACGGAGTGCAAGGAATACGCGGGAAGGTCACAAGGTCATCATCGATTTCGTTTCTCCGAACAACGAATCGTAGGTACAATTCTCAACTAACTTGATTATTGTTCGATTTGTTTTTACCGAGAATACCGTAGGACGAAGATCCGAAGATCGAAACCCGGAGTAGACGGACGAACGCGCGGTGGTGGCGAAGCCACCGGACCGCGGCGCACGCCTGCCTAGGGTTTCGGCGTGGGGCGATGGGGGCCGAACCCTCGGCTGGGCCGAGGGTGTGCGATCGACCCGTCGGGATCGATCGCTAGGGCACGGGCTGGTGCCGTGCCCTACCCCGCCGTGAAGGCGGGGGCCTCCTGGTGGCGGCGGGTCGCCGGACCCGCCGCGGGGGGCTGCTGGGCAGCCCACCCCGATCGATCGCCGTGCGCGATCGATCCTTGATCGCGCGAGCGCGCACCCGTGGGGGTGCGGCTGGGGCGTGCGCGGCCTTCGGGCCTCGCTGTGCGCTTCGGTCGTATCCCGGCATGGTTGTCGTGTTCGTGTGATCTCCGGCGAAAGGTTCGTTCGGGTTATCGGTTCCGCAATTTTGATAACCCGGGATAGCGAATTCCAACAGGTATTACTCAGTCCCGATGGGGACTCAGTAACCCATGCGGTAAAGTTTGAATTCCCCACATCGAACAATGAAGCAGAGTACGAAGCTCTCATTTCTGGGTTGGAATTAGCTATAGCCGTCGGGGCCAGGAAACTCCATGTGTTTATGGACTCTCAGCTAGTAGTAAACCATGTAAGTGGGGACTACGAGGCCAGAGGGGAACAAATGATAAAATACCTAAAATTGGTATGGGAACTTTGTGAAAAAATCCCCGAAGTTCTAATCGAACAAATCCCACGGGAACACAATTCACAAGCAGACGCCCTGTCAAAATTAGCATCAGCTGAGGGCTCAGCAGACTTCTCCAATATTGTGTTGACAAAATTAATGTCCCCGTCAATAGAACAAAGAGAAATGCAAATGCAAATACTCACTGGGGCCGGAGAAGACTGGCGGATTCCCATTCAACGGTACATAGATACCGGAGAAGTACCATCAGATAAAACCGAAGCGAAACAACTTCGCTCCCGAGCGGCAAAGTATACTTTAATAGATACACAACTATACCGAAGAAGTTATTCCCTTCCACTACTAAAATGTGTGTCGAAGGAAGAAGGATTTAAAATCCTGGAAGAAATACACGAGGGTGTGTGTGGAAACCATGCGGGGGGGAAGATCCCTAGCACACAAAACCATGGGGCAAGGATTTTACTGGCCAAGCCTGAGAAAGGACGCAGTCGGATACGCACGTAAATGTGTCAAATGCCAGACGAATGGGCCTAACATCCGTATTTCCCCAGAAGCCCTGAAATCCATTTACAGCCCGTGGCCATTTGCTCGGTGGGGTATCGATCTGATCGGACCACTGGCAACCGCACGGTGATTTATGTCGTGTGTGTGTGTTTTTCGTTTATGTTTTAGTGTCGTTTGTGAGTCGTGTTTTGTTATGTTTGTGTCGTTTTAGTTATTTTTGATGTTTTTGTGTGTGTCGGATCTCACGAGGTATGTTGGAGTGGTTTGAGTGTGTTTTGTAGGTCAAATGATGATAAAAGCCGAAGAGTCGGGTAAAAGATCAAAGAATCGAGAAGGAGACGAATCAGGCCGGAAACGGCGGTCGCAGAGGAAAAACGGCGGTCGCCGAAGACAGAATGATGACCGCCAAAAGAGCCGAAAAGAGGCAGACTTTTGATTTGGATTTTTGGGCAAAACGGCGGTCGCCGTTTTGTAAACGGCGGTCGCCGAAACCGTTTGACGAGCGCAGAAACCAAACGGCAGTCGCCGTTTCAGGGCAGTTGCAGGGCGGTTTCTGATCCTTCCTTTGATGCATTTAGGCGAGGAAAATGGAGAAAGAACACAACTTTTCGCTGGGATTTGGAGGAGGAGAAGGAGACGATCCACTCGGAGCCGACAACTTCGAGATTCAAGTTCAAGTCACGAGCCGTTTCAATTCACCGTAATTGTAGTCGCTATTTCAATTTCTAAAATTCTAGTTTATTCCTTTCTATGCTTTGTTTAACTTTTGCAAAACTTATGAATGCTTTCGAGATTATGATGTTTGAATGATTTAGTTGATGAATGCTTTGATAATTAAAGGTTGTTTCAAGCTTTTACTTTGTTGTATTCTCTTTTTAAATATCTTGTTTATCTTAGATTGTATTTTAAAAGCTTCGTTTTCATTAATCGTTATTCTTGTTATTCGATCTTTGTTTAAGATGATGAACTAATTTTCTTACTCGGGTGTTTATACGAAGGCGGATAATTATTTAACCGGAAGATCTTGGATAAACGACATACTCTTGATATCGTAACTTGACCGAGAGCGATTAATCAAGTGAATTAAACGTTGAAAAACTAGTTAAGCAACCCGACCGGGAACTTGACTTTCGATTGTCGTTTATTTAGATTGAAAAAGGTAGAAATAATTTGAAGTCGAATTTGAAGTATAATCATCCGAGTCTTTTCCTTATTGTTTATTTCAAACTTTCCATTATAATCGAGAGTACCAAAATGATCTTAGGATTTAGTATAATGAATTCCGATTCTAGAATTTCTCATACACTTAAATACTTCTCTTTCGTTTCCTTGGATTGATACCGAGTCAACTACAATTGACCTCGGATTTTGACGAGAGACGCACGAAAAACGTCGAATCAAAATTGGCGCCGTTGCCGGGGAAACGGATAGTTTTGTTAAAGTGTTTGTTTAGTTCTAGTTTCGTATTTCCTTTAGTTAACTTAGTTATTTGTCTTGTTATTTGCTAACCATCTACTTTAGTGTGCATGGTTACTACGAGACGCAAGGCTTCTCAAGAGCAATCCGGAGAAAATATGGAGAAGGATAAAGATAAAGTTCAAGTCGAAGATGACTCCGATCACGAAACTTCGGGTGTCAAGAAAGGTCAACCTTCTCATGGACATGTCTTATCTCCGAATACTCAAAACCAAGGACCTCTTCTACCGTTGGGAGTTCCTCAAAATAGCAACAATCAAGCGGGAGGAAGTAATTTACAGATTCAAATTCCTCAATTCAATGTTCAAGCTCAACTTACTCCTCCGACACCTCTAAATCCACAAGATGAAGATCATCATTCTACTCCGCATACCGTGATGAGTCCTAATGTTGGATATCAACCAAATATGATGAATCCTCAGATGATGAATCAACCACCGATGATGAATCCAAATATGATGAATAACATGGCTTATCAACCAAACTACGGGTATCCATTTCAGCAACCCGGAGTTCAAGTCAATCAAAACATGCAAGGGCAATTCCAATAACAATGGCCAAACATGATGCCTAATATGATGCCATATGGGGGTTATGGGATGCAACAAAATCAGTGGAATCAATATGGAAATCCAGCGGCTCGAAGAGTTCAACAAGGAGACATCACAAGGCCTATTATTGGAGCAACTCCGGCATGTGTGGATTTACCGGAGGTGGTGAAGAATTACAAGGTGAATCCGATGGACTTTAATCAACTACCGGAGTACCATGGGAATAATAACGAAGATGTGTTGAGTTTCATCCGAGACTTCTACAACACCATTCATACTTTTCCGTTGAATGGTCTTCAAGAAGATGAGTTGAGATGTCGGTTCTTTCCGATGACATTGAAGGACAAGGCCAAGTCATGGTGGATAGCATTGCCACCAAACTCTCTCCAAAATTGGAATGACATCTATGACGAGTTCATGAGTCAATTCTTCCCACACCATAAGACGACGGATTTCCGAAATCAAATTTGTGGCTTTACAAGTCGTCCGGGAGAATTTTTCCATGAAACTTGGGATCGTTTTCAAGACTTACTTCTTAAATGTCCACATCATACTTTTACTCAAGTCTTACTTAATCAAATTTTCTATGACTCTTTGACAGATTCTTTGCAAGGGTCGGTGGATAATCAAGCCGGAGGTGACATTACATATCGATCACCGGAAGAGATGGTTACTATCTACAAGACTATGGCTGGGAATTCACGGAGGAAAAGTTCGAGAAGGAGAGTTGTGAATGATGTGAAAGAGGTGGAAGCGAGCAACCTCGATTTGAAAATCGAGGAGATGTCAAAAGAAATAAAAGAGTTGAAAATGGAGGACGGGAATCGGAAAACACAACTTCTTTTGAACCAAATGGAGGTGTGTACTTTGTGTGGATATCAAGGGCATGGACCAGCTACATGTCCGTTGCCTCAAATGCAAGCTCCTTTGATGATTGAAGGGCAGCCCATGGTTGGAGAGCAAGGGAACATGGCATGTGTTCCATATCAACCACAACAAGGTGAAATGGTGATTTCGGAAGTACAAGATTCGGTGGTACAGCCGTATAATCAACAAGGAGGCTATTACAACAATCAACAAGGAGGGAGTCAAAGGCCTAATTATCCTTATCAACCAAGGCCACAACCTCAACAATGGCAACCGAGGCAAAATTTTCAGCAAGGTCAATCATCGAGCACACCTTACCGAGCTCCTTACCAAGCACCGAACCAACAATACCGGGCTCCGTATCAAGCTCCTACTCAACAACAACAGCCCCTAAGGCCACCTCAACAACCCTCGAGTAATAATTTCGAAGAGTGGATGAAGAAATATGCCGAGAAAAATGATTTGAGGATGGACAATTTAGAGGTGAAAGTGGGAGGATACGATGCGGTGCTTAATGGCATCAATACTCAAATGGGACAAATGGCGACTACATTGGGAAAGATGCAAGCCAAGGAAGAGTCGGGAAGACTTCCAAGTCAACCATCCCATGCCAAAGCTCTTACGGTATTGAGGTCGGGAAAGATTATAGACAACAAAGTAAGGATGCCGGGTGAAGAAGTTGAAAAAGACAAAAGGGCAGCGGTTTTTGAGGAGGAAAATGAGGAAGATATTGAAGAGATTATTTGCGAGAAGAAAGATGAGGAAAAAGAAGAAGAAGAGGAAGTTGAAAGCGTTGAAAAAGAAGAGGAAAGGAAGAAGAGAAAAAGAGTAGAAGCTGAGGCTGAAAGTGAAAGGGTAGTTCTTCATAAGTCGAAGAATCCATACAAGCCTCCCGTTCCTTTTCCGAGCAATCTTAGGAACAAAAAGAAGGATCAACAATTTCAGCAACTATACGATCTTCTAGCAAAGGTTGAGGTAAACGTTCCTTTGCTCGATATGATTTCGAATATTCCTTCTTATGTGAAATTTTTTAAGGAATTAGCTTCTAACAAGAGAAAGTTCGAGGAGAACGAGAAAGTTGTGTTGTTTGCAGGTGCAAGTGCTGTGATGCAACATCAAGTACCACCAAAAGAGAGTGATCCGGGAAGCTTTGTGATCAAAATTGTGATCGGGTCCGGAAATGAGGTGTCCGGTATGCTAGACTTGGGAGCCGGAATTAACTTAATGCCGTCGGCGATTTTTGACCAATTAAAGCTTGATAACTTGAAGCCGACGAGGATTTGTCTACAACTTGCCGACCGATCGGTGAGGTATCCAAGAGGAATTGTCGAGGATATTCTTGTCGAAGTTGGAGGATTAATTGTGCCGGTTGATTTCGTCGTGCTCGATGTTGGTGACATTCCGGAGAATTCCCAAGATCACTCCATATTATTGGGACGTCCTTTCATGGCTACAACCAACACTCTCATCGATGTGAAGAAGGGACAACTCCAAATGTCGGTACTTGGAGAGACGGTGTCGATTTCGGTTAGGAAGAAGAACATGGCTCCAGCTGCAACGTTGATGGAAGAGTGTTCATTTGTTGATGTGATTGATACATTGACGATGCAAGCCTTGGAGATTAAAGAAGAGAATGAAGTGGAGCTTGGAGACGACGATTTGGTAGAGTTAGAAGAGAATGAACACGCTCCACGGTTTGTCGACTTGAGCGTGGGGGGGGGGGAGGATCGAAAGAAGGAAGTGTCATTGCCAACAAAAAGTGTGAAGTTGGTGTTGAAAGACTTACCTCCTAACCTCAAGTACGTGTTTTTGGAAGAAGGAGAAAACAAACCGGTCATCATTTCATCGAAGTTGACCGTGGAAGAAGAAGTGAGATTGGTTGAAGTTTTACAAGAGAATAAGGCCGCCATTGGTTGGAGTATCGAGGACTTGAAGGGAATCAGCCCTTCGATGTGCATGCATCGTATCAACTTGATCGAGAATGCTACTCCAAAGAGGCAGCCCCAAAGACGACTTAATCCACTTCTTAGTGATGTTGTGAAGAAAGAAATCATCAAGCTACATGGAGGTGGTTTGATTGTACCGGCAGCGGATAGTGAATGGGTATCACCGATTCACATGGTTCCGAAGAAAGGAGGGATCACGGTTGAGGAAAATGAAGCGGGACAACTTATAGCTACTCGGGAGAGGACCGGGTGGAGAATGTGCATGGATTATCGGGAGTTGAATGCCGCCACGAAAAAGGATCATTTTCCTTTACCTTTTATTGATCAAATGCTAGATAAACTTGCCGGTAATTTTTTATATCATTACCTTGATGGACTTTCAGGTTATTACCAAATATTCATAGCACCGGAGGATCAATCCAAGACGACATTCACGAGTCCTTTTGGAACATTTGCATGGAAGAGGATGCCATTTGGGCTTTGCAATGCCCCAGGTACGTTTCAACGTTGCATGCTTTCCATATTTTCCGAGATGGTAGGGGACTTTGTTGAGGTTTTCATGGATGATTTTTCCGTTTTTAGTTCGTCATTTGATGATGCTTTGAAAAAGATTGACACGGTTTTGAAAAGATGCATTGAGTGTAACCTTACTTTGAGTTGGGAAAAATCTAATTTTATGGTTACACAAGGGGTGGTACTTGGGCATGTTGTTTCTAGAAGGGGGATAGAAGTTGACCCCTCGAAAATTGAAGTGATTAAAAATTTGCCACCCCCGGTTAATGTAAAAGGTGTAAGAAGCTTTCTTGGGCATGCGGGTTTTTATAGACGATTTATCAAAGACTTTTCAAAAATTGCACAACCTTTGTGTCATTTACTTGGTCAAGATGTTGAGTTTGTTTTTGATGATTCATGTTTGCATGCATTTAACACTTTGAAAGAAAAGCTTGTGAGTGCACCTATCTTAGTGTCACCGAATTGGAATTTAGAGTTCGAAATCATGTGTGATGCTTCGAATTTTGCTGTGGGTGCGGTGTTGGGTCAAAGAATTGATAAGATGTTGCATGTGATTTATTATGCTAGTATGACTTTGAATGATGCACAAGTGAATTATACGACCACGGAAAAAGAGATGTTAGCGGTTGTATTCTCGTTAGATAAATTTAGGTCGTATTTACTTGGTACTAAAGTGATTGTTCATAGTGATCATGCGGCTCTTAGATATTTGATGACTAAAGCACAAGCTAAACCGAGAATCATAAGATGGATACTTTTGTTGCAAGAATTTGATGTGGAAATTAGAGATAGGAAGGGTTGTGAAAATGCGGTAGCCGATCACTTGTCTAGACTTGAATCGTGTGATAATAATGTGATTGCTAATGTTCCTATTTCTGAAACTTTCCCATATGAACAATCTATGCTTGTGAATGCTATTGAAGAAAAAGTTCCATGGTATGCCGACATTGCTAACTATTTGGCAAGTGGAGAGATGCGTGAGGGAATTACTTCCCAAGAACGCAAACGTTTGTTGCATGTTTGTAGGTATTACTATTGGGATGATCCGTTGTTGTTCAAGCTTGGGAAGGACAACTTGTTGAGGAGATGTGTACCGGAAGGAGAGCAACGAGCTATCATTTCTAAATGCCATGAGGATGCATCGGGTGGGCATTTTGCAAGTAGGAAGACCGGAGCTAAGATTCTACAATCGGGTTTTTTCTGGCCTACTTTGTTTAAAGATGTTCATTTCTTTATTATTTCATGTGATCGATGTCAACGTATTGGTAACATTGGTAAAAGGAACGAAATGCCCATGCAAGTTAATCTTGTGTGTGAAATTTTTGATGTGTGGGGCATTGATTTTATGGGTCCTTTTATTAATGCTAACAAGTACGAGTACATATTGTTAGCCGTTGATTATGTGTCGAAGTGGGTTGAGGCAATCCCCACTCGAACATGTGGGGCTGATGTTGTGTTGAAGTTTGTGCAGGAGAATATCATTTCTCGTTTTGGATTCCCAAAGGCTATCATTAGTGATGGAGGGTCACACTTTTGCAACAAACTTTTCAAGAGGTTAATGAGATTGAATGGGATTGATCACCGAGTTGCTACTCCGTACCATCCTCAAACTTCTGGTCAAGCCGAGACAAGCAACAACCAAATCAAGACTATCATTGCCAAAACCGTGAAGCCATCGAGGAAAGATTGGCCGGAAAAACTTCGAGATGCACTTTGGGCTCACCGGACAGCTTTCAAGACAATCCTCAATGCTACTCCGTTCCAAATTGTCTATGGAAAGTCGTGTCACTTACCGGTTGAGATTGAGCACAAGGCTTTTTGGGCTATCAAGAAAGTTAATTTGGAAATGACAAAGGCCGGAAAAGAGAGAGCTTTGCAAATCGAGGAGCTTGAGGAGCTTCGTAATGAAGCATATGAAAATGCTGTGATCTCAAAGGCTAAGATGAAGAAAGCTCATGACCGGAAATTGATCGTGAAAGACTTACAACCGGGTATGAAAGCACTATTATTCAATGCTCGACTTCGGTTATTTCCGGGAAAGCTTAAGTCAAGGTGGGTCGGACCATATGAAGTTGTGGCAATTCATGAGAATGGATCAGTGACGTTGAAGAAGGAAGGAGATGAACATGAGTTCAAGGTCAATGGCCATTTAGTGAAACGGTATTATGAAGGAGAGTCGAAAATCGGGAACGTCGAGGTTTTTCGACTCGAGAAAATTGATGTTTGAACTCTCAAATTGGAATAAGTCCAGCTCTGGACACTAAACTGAGCAAGAATAAAGGCTACTGGACTTGGACGAGCTTGGAAGTCGTTGGAATCGAAGAAAAAGGTCTAAAAAGAGAAGTCGAAGATTCTGGGAGTTCGGCGCCCGTCAAAACTGATATGGCGGTCGTCAAAGCAAAACGGCGCTCGTCAAATGAAAAATGACGGTCGCCGAAAGAGGCCGAAATTGAGAAAAAAAATCTGCCCATTTTGAGCCGAAATGACGGTCGTCACATTGCATTCTGCGACCGCCGAAATTTTTCTGCGATCGCCAAACAGAAACGGCGGTCGCCGTTTTTGAAATTCTGGGAATTAAAAGAGAGACGGGCTAGGGCAGTTTCACATTACACAAAAACTCCATTTTTCTTCAATTCTCCTTCGCGATTTTCTTCCTCATTACTTCATCGTTTTTATTCAAATTTCTTCCACCAAAACACTTATCTATATCTTGAGATCATTGTGTGCAGGTTTTGTGGATTTTCATCGGTTAGATATCAAGAAATTCTCAAGTTTTTGAGGTGCACACAAGGTGTTCGACAAAAGTTCGGAATCAAAATTTTCAACTTTTCACCACCACCACCAAGGAAGAAGGGACGAGGTGCCGCTACTACTTCCGCCTCAACCGGACCTCGAGATATCTCCGCACAATATGGAGCTCCATTTCCAATTTTCCACGACGAGGAAGGAATTGCTTACAAGAAGTTAGTATCGAAGGGTGAACATATCTTACCTCGTCCGTTGGATTGGGAGTTAATGGAGAAATTGAAGATCATGGAGAGGATTTTGGAGATTTTCCGTCGTATGAGCTTAAGGATATTCGTGGAGATGGATTTCGAGTATTCTACGAAGCTTGGATTGGAGATGCTTAGTACATTCAAACTAGTGCATGAGAAGAGGAAGCCTTCATATGCTACATGTCGTCTCAAGGGAGTAGAGGTTACAATCACGGAAAAAACCATGGACGAGGTGTTCGGAATTCAAGATGGAGAGGGAAGGCTTACCGAAGAACGGGAAAGTGGGACCGTGAAGACAACACATTGGCAAGAGTTGGCCGGGCCTAATGAGAAGTGGAAGGACCACGGTCGATCAATTGCATTCATCGATCCCGTGCTTTGCATAGTCCACAAGTTCTTGACCTACAACATTTTCGGGAAGGTGGAGGGCAACAAGGTTAACTCTTTGGAGTTTTCATTCATTAATGCGGCTTTGAATGATATACCTTCGACTCCATTGAAGAAAGTGTGGGGGTTGATGGATCAAGCGGCTCGGGGAATTCGGACTCGAGGGGCTTTGTTCCAATTTGCTCGACACCTTGCAATTGCCAATCAAATCATTGGTGAGGATGATGAGACATACGATGGAGAGCCGTGGGAAGTACCTCGACCTTTGGGTGTGGAGGAATTTGAGGCTAGTGGATTGATTTTGGCCGGAGAGTTCGTGCCGCATGAAATCCGAACCGCTAAAGACCCACAAGCATTGGTGGAATATCGGCAAAAGAACTCGGCCCGCATACAAAAGTGGAGGTTGGAGTTGGCGGGAGAAAGAGTGGGATCTTCGATTTTGAGAGCGGCTCAACTTGAAGAGGAGAATCTAATGCGAGAACGAGCCGGTTCTTCGGCGGGAGGAGGTCCAAATGTGGATGATGGGACGACGAGGGATCCGGTGTGGGAGCAAGCGTACACGGATTACGGAGCACAAGGGAACCAAGATGCCGGGTGGACTAACCCGGGTATGAGTTGGAGTCCAACATACGAGGTTCCTCAAGCCGGTACATACTATTCGGATTCGGGACGGATGCATCCTGAGGATCTCCAAGATATAATCAATGCCAATGCCCGGTCATATGATGCACTTAATGCGAGGATGGATCGGATGTCCCTCGACGAGGCTACATGGAATAACCGGATGGCGGCCGAGAGGAGCTACTACGAGCAAACCACCCGTCAACTTTTGCGAGAGGAAAGGGACTACAACGAGCAAACTACTCGAAGGATTGTGAGAGAGGAGATGGAGGATATGAGAAGAGAGCAACGTCAATTCTTCGAGGCATATGCTAGAGGAGGAGGCCACTTTCCACCACCCAACATGTGAGAGAGGTCGTGCTAGTCACGACCTAGGTACGTTTTCTTTTCTTTTCTTTTATGTTTTGTAAATATGTGTTTGAGTTTGATTGATTGTGTGGATTAGTTATGTTTCTTTTGATGTTTAGTTCGTTTGTTTTGTGAAAAATCACTAGTTCATGCTCAAGGTTTTGGTTTGTCCCGAATGTGGTAGTGTTTGCATGTGGATTTGGTTAAGTTGTTGCTTGAACTCATTTGGTTAGTTGGTTGTACCACTTGTTAAGTGTCGAGGAAATGAGTATATGATATACATGAGTTTCTTTCCTTGCTATATACATGTGAGCTTTTGAGCCTAATTTCCTTGGAGCGTATTCATCATTTTTCTCGAGTTGTGAGTATGAGTTGATTGAGAATGGATATTTGGACTTTGTTGTGTCATTGCATGAATATGAAGTTACTTTGACTTGGTTGAGAATGAGAATATGACGTATGAGATTGCTAGGATTTAACTCTACATTTAAAAATTCCCCAAAATGACCGTGCCCGTCGAGGGACTCCCTAGTTAACCATTTTGAGCCTACATGGTACCTATTCTTGTAACCGAGAGTTCCACGAGAGATGTGAGATTTTGAGGGGTGTTACAAGTTTGATTGAGAAGGTTAATATGGGATATTGTGATGTATTGAACATGTATTCTCGTATAAAGGCATGCTATAATAAAAAAAAAAAAAAAAAAGCTTACTCCCTAATAAAAAAAATGAATACTATTCGATTGTGAAAACAATTGATTAGGAATAAGAAAAAGAAAAAAAAAAGACAAAAAGCAAAAAGAATAAAAAAAATGAGAAAAAGAAGAAAAAGAGTAAAAAAAAAAGTAAAAAAGCGGGAGTATTATATATATTAGCCTATCGAGAGCATGTAGTTTATGATGTGTATTGATGTTATAAGGGGGGTTGATGTTTTTCATTTGGTATAGGAGGGGGATTTGTGAGTTCATTTGGTGAAGGAGGGTGTCGAGAGCGATTTGACTAGTATTATTATTTATTCGATTCCTACCTATGACCCGAGCCTACCTTGATTGCAATCTCATTCCGATTCTTGTTCTTCTTTGTCAAAGTATGCGGATTTTCTTGTGATGATATTGATGTATACATTCTCGATGTGCGTGATGTGTTGATACCATTTCATATTTTTAGAGGGATATAATTGGAGAGTTTGGTGAGCTTGAGTGACATGTTTCATATTTCTTGTTTTTCTCGCTCTTGACAAGTGGTTGGTTTGTGGTTTGTTAGTGAGTTCAAAGTACGTGATTTGTGCAAACACATGTTGGTTGTTTTACCTTGCTCGGGACTAGCAAGGACTTGAGCGTGGGGGGGTGATTTATGTCGTGTGTGTGTGTTTTTCGTTTATGTTTTAGTGTCGTTTGTGAGTCGTGTTTTGTTATGTTTGTGTCGTTTTAGTTATTTTTGATGTTTTTGTGTGTGTCGGATCTCACGAGGTATGTTGGAGTGGTTTGAGTGTGTTTTGTAGGTCAAATGATGATAAAAGCCGAAGAGTCGGGTAAAAGATCAAAGAATCGAGAAGGAGACGAATCAGGCCGGAAACGGCGGTCGCAGAGGAAAAACGGCGGTCGCCGAAGACAGAATGACGACCGCCAAAAGAGCCGAAAAGAGGCAGACTTTTGATTTGGATTTTTGGGCAAAACGGCGGTCGCCGTTTTGTAAACGGCGGTCGCCGAAACCGTTTGACGAGCGCAGAAACCAAACGGCGGTCGCCGTTTCAGGGCAGTTGCAGGGCGGTTTCTGATCCTTCCTTTGATGCATTTAGGCGAGGAAAATGGAGAAAGTGTTGGAATTCGATATCCCGGGTTATTTAAATTTGCGGAAACCAATAACCCGATCAAACCCTTCGCCGGAGATCACATGAACGCCGACTCATCCGCCGGAGTCCGGCCTTTGGAGACCACGCACCCGAAGGTACGCAGCCCGCCCCCAGCCGAACCCCCGCGAGACGGGGTTCACGCGATCCCGATCGCGCCTTGGCGATCGATGGGTGGGGCTGCTCCCAGCAGCCCCCGCGGCGAGTCCGGCGACTCGCCGCCGCTTGGAAGGTCCCCACCGTCGAGGTGGGGTGGGGTGCGGCACCAGCCCGCGCCCCCAGCGATCGATCGTGAGATCGATCGCATGCCCGCGGCCCAGCCGCGGGTCTCTCCTCCGCGCGCCTTCGAAACCCTAGGCGGCGATCGCCGTGGTCCGGCGATCCTAGATCACCACCACGCGTTCGTCGTCTAATCCGGGGTTCGATCCTTGGATCTTGTTTTTCGATAATTGATTCAATAAAACAAGAATTAAATAGCAATTATTTAATTCACCTTTCGATTCGTTGTGCGGAGAAACGAGATCTTATGATGACCTTGAGATCTTCCCACGTATTCCTTGCACTAGCCCGGACGTCGTGTGGGCGACGATCTACCGAACTCCATGGATCCTCCTCTCTACTTTCTCTCTCTAGAATTGTGATCTTCAAGTTATGAGAATAGAGAAGACTATGTAGTGCTTTTATAGGCTACGTAGGGGATCTTAAGGAGGTGGAATATTGGGCTTCCAATATTAATGATTAAATTGAGCCCAAGCCCAAATCTATTAATCCATTAATATTAATTAATTCTATTTTCCACTATATAAAATTAATTGCACTCCCAATATTAAACCATATTATATCAAATAATATTTCTCCGGTAGTATTATTTATTCCGTGTATTTAAGATAGAAATGTCCATGAATAAATTTAAATTAATTGCGTAATTAATTTATTCATCTCTTGTATCCGAGACTAGTACCATTCAACCTTAATTATTATGCGGAACGAATCCACCTGCAGGGTTTACATAATAATTCCTTATGAACTCATCTCGGGGACATTATCAACCCTTCCGGGATACACTTTCCCGTCAAGTATTCACGGCATGTCATATATAAAATATAGTGACCCAACTTAACCGGTAATTAACCCAATAATTAAATCGGTTAATTCCTTTGGTAAATCAAAGTCACTTATATTAAATATACACACCCGCAATAGTATCGGGGATTAAGAATAAAATACACTGAGACTTGAATCGATTATCGCCGGCAATCCTAATCGATAAATCTCAAACGATCCGCTCAATACACCAAGTGTACAAGTGTGATAAAATAATTAAGACACATTATTTTCTCTCTCACACAACGACTATACCGATGGATTGGTCCGTGTCCATCTAGGTCGTGAGCAACTGTTCGATTAAATACGAGTAACCGATAGTATGATCTTCTGTGTGGGCCCGACACACCATACTAACTACAACGTATAGAATCCAGGACTATATTTTGCATATATTTAATTATAAATAATTAAACGCAAATAATTGTTTATTTAATTAAATAGATTAATGGCAATGGATCGGGAGTTTCCGTTACTTAAATCTAGACATTAAGTACACAACTCCAACAATCTCCCACTTGTACTAAGGTCTAGTCATTTCCTCCAAACTCCCGACTCCCATACTCATCACGTGCTAAAGTTGTACTTCCAAGAAGTACTATGTGAATGAGCAATCTAGGTCGCCGCTCTGAAGTTATCTTGGTGACTACAGCGTCGTCTCCCTCGACGATGACTCGTATCAGGTGGTACTTGCACTATGTGTTATCTTACACTTATGGACTTGTGACTTCTTACCATTTGCCATCGCACCGCTATTTACATAGCCTTTGGCAAATTAAGAATCACATCTAAGTCCCAGAGATTTTCCCGGAGTTATACCAAAACTTCCGCTGCCTCTGAGGCCGCTATTTGGTTACCCATGGCAGAGTCCGAAAAGCATCGTGCTTATCACTCTTCCATGTTAAAACTCCTTCTCCTTCAATAGTGAAAACACATAGCCTGATATCGACTTACACCGGTCCTCATTCGATTAGAAATCTAAGAGAATGTAATCCAAAGGAAATGTTTGTCTGCTGCGTAATCCAGAACATAGTTTCCAGTACTTCGAAAGTACTTAAAATGTTCATTACAGCAGTCAAGTATTCCTTTCCAGGATTACCTTGATATCCTCCCACTATGCTAACTGCATAGCCGATATTAGGTTCTCGTTTTCAACATGCATTTATCAAGCTTTCCACACTCCAAGTGTAGGAAACCGATTTTTATTGCTTCTATCTCCTTTTGTGTTTCCAAAACACATATCCTTAGATAGATGCATTCCGTCTCTGAAAGGTAACGAACCTTTCTCGGAATCTTGCATGTTAAAACGAACCATAATCGTATAAGATATCTAGAGAAGTACAATGTTCTTTTCTTGAGATCCTAGATCTTAAGAACATGCTCTAACTTCTTCTTTATCTCATATATCGATTTTTCTAGACAACCATCATCTTATGTCTGACAACATCTTTACATTGTTGCCAATGATAAAATGTTATCTACATAAAACCCGAGAAACACCACCTTGTTTCCATCACGTTTCCCATACACACGATTCGTCAATGCCTTTTGATGAATCCATAAAATGGACTATCTCATCAATGCGCAAGTTCCACGAACTCTAGCTTTGTTACAATCCATAAATGGATCAACTAAGCTTGTACTCTAAATGATCTCGCCTCTTAACAATAAATTTTATTGCTTTCCAAGAAGGCACATTTAGATCTAGTACCGCCTTCATGTAGATCCAGGGATTCATTTCATGTATACTAGGTCCAGAGTTCAAAACTCTCCTAGTCTTATGAATATCTCCGGTTGTCAAACAACCTCCCACTACAATGGCGTTCCGGTGTATAAACAGTGATAATAGTAGGTGCAGTTAGTGGTGTATCGCTACTCGGTTCGGCTGGTTCTAAGTCTTAATCGTTTTCTCTCTTTCAAAAAATATTACGTCACTTTGGGCTTGTGGTTCATCTATTAGTCTACCTCTAAGAACCGGGCGTTAGAACTTATAACGTCCTTCTGGTTCATAGTACTATCGAACACACACCTTTTGTTCTTCTAGGATATTCTACAACCACATTTGAATGTGCCGTTGTTTCCAAGACATATCCATAGAACATAGGTAGTTCCGTTTAACTCATGCTTTTACTATTTCTATAAGAGTTCCATTTCTTATTTCCGACACACCAATCCTACAGAAGACTGTATGGTGTAGTCACTTGGGATCCAATCCCAAGCTCTGATCATAAATCAGAGTTAATCAATTCTAATACTTGTCCGGATCTTATATCTTATATCCATAAAGGATTGCTTAGTCGTATTATCTTCCAAATTAGATTCTTAGGTCGGAAGGTCCACTCCTTCAACTTAATTGATCTTACAATCAATTTTCGACCTTTGAACTTCTCATTTGAATAAATATGACTTAGCATAAGGATCCACAAGTATAAATGATTTAATAAAGAAATCTCTTATTAGTAAAACGAGTTATATATTAAACGGTTCGTTGCATCGTGGTGGACTCAGGATTCATCATTTACATATTGCTAGCTAATGTACCAAACTAGATAATATCATTATTTCTTCTTATAACCATCAAATGATTAAAAGAAATAAAATATCCATTTATTAGAAATCCAGAACAAAGTTCTTTCTAATTTGAAAGGTACATAAAAGCAATAACCCAAAATGAAATCCTATAAAATGTCCTCCACTGCAACCGCTGCCTCCTCTACAGCATTGCCCATGTAGACTACGATTTCTTCTTTTCTAAGTCGTCGGGTTTCCTGGAACCCTTGCATTTAAAATGCACATACCGTCAGTGGTTCTATATCTACACACCAGGTTCCGGCAGATAATACCACTGACTATGTTTTACGACTAAAGAAGATTTCGTACTTTCTTTGAGAGGATAACCAGACTTCCAGTACCCAGACTGTTTGCATCGAGAATACTTGCCTCATGGCTTTCTCGTCCCATCTAGTGGTTCAAGAAGAACCACTGGGTTTCTTTGCTTTCTTGTCCTTTCCCCCGATTCATGCCTTTAGGTTCGAAACCTTTGGCATTGGCTACAAGAGCTCGCGATTTCCGTCTCAACTCGTCTAAAAGGTCAATCATCTCAAAAACGTGTTTAAGCGTTTCCTCGAAGCGACTGGCCTTTATGAGTATCCTCATCGCTTCTTGTCTAGCCGCCTATGTCATGTCTAAACATCTCCTTGAGTTTGAACATGATAAAATCAGTTCTTTCCTCAAGAGTCGAGACATTAGTAGGTTCGGGAGAACAAAGCTCACTGAGTACAAACTTGTACTCTTTAACAGTCTAGGCAATGTCTAGATCTCTATTCCAATCAATACATTCAGGGACCAATGAGTTTAAAATCCTTACGTATCACATAAAGTGGGTTCAAAGCCATATCCTAATCTATGAGCACATATAACAACAAACAATCGATTTAATCTCCGATATTATCTCCCCCAAATAATATCATTAAACCACTAATTACATCTAAAATCCCATCAGGTAAGGCAAGCCACGTGGTGTGGACGTTTACCCACCCAAATGATTTAGCAATTAGATTTGCTTCGGTCATACATCACTTATAGCGGAACCTCGTGGGGAGGAATACTATAATGCGTATCTAAGTGTAAACCATTACTCAGTACCAAAGTAAATTACTTGGAATTGCTACATCACCGCAAGCCACGTGGTGTGGACGTTTACGATAACTTCACAACTCTTCATAATTACTTACAACTGTCTACATCAATTAATCCAAAGTCCGTCAGTATAGCAAGCCACGTGGTGTGGACGTTTACTATACTAAGAGACTTTTATAATTGACTCCCAATTACTTGATCCATTTAATCTTGTAAATCAAGACGTGGAGAATCATAAGTGAAACTCGAAGTTTCTAACCAGTGATTCGCCATGCGAACGACCCTATCTCTCATAAATGAGGGAGCCGAGCAGACAAGCGACCCATCTATCAAAGAATGGCACGGAAGTCTCTAATTTGTGTCCTCTACATGACCAAGTGGCTCTGGCTCCATTCCACTCCCCGGGGTGAGAATGAGTCGACTTGAAGTCAGCTTTGGAAAGACAAATTAGGCATTGTTTGATAAACTTAATCAATGTTTCTCGTAAGAGGAATTACAAGAATTCTCCTCCAATGGCTTATCTATATGAACTTCGAAAGTTCATAAAAGTCACCAAGAGAACAGCAATGGAGACCATGGATATGTTTCCATACCCTCTCCCACTTAGCTTTTTATAACAAAGGGATACGCTATCTAATGCATAATTAAATACACATAAGCATAATAATAATAAGCATACATTTCATGCAAGTACGTTCACAAATAATCAAATAATTACTCAAGTAAAATTATTTCTCGACTATTCGTACCTTGATGAATTCCAGCATGCTTGTCTTGAGTCTTCATTCTACGTCTTGAATACTTTGTCGAGTGACGGAAAAATTCTTTGATTCTCATATTTAATTTATTTTAAATAAAATCCAAGATTCCAATCCAAAATAAATTTTGAATTAATCTAATGATTTTAAATAAAATACTCCAATTAAATAAAATCAATATTATTAAAATCCATTGATTTTCCATATTTAATTCTATTCTAAATAAAATCCAAGATTATCCAATCCAAAATAAATTTTGAATTAATCTAATGATTTTAAATAAAATACTTAAATTAAATAAAATCAATATTATTAAAATCCATTGATTTTCCATATTTAATTCTATTCTAAATAAAATCCAAGATTATCCAATCCAAAATAAATTTTGAATTAATCTAATGATTTTAAATAAAATACTTAAATAAAATAAAATCAATATTATTAAAATCCATTGATTTTCCATATTTAATTCTATTCTAAATAAAATCCAAGATTATCCAATCCAAAATAAATTTTGAATTAATCTAATGATTTTAAATAAAATACTTAAATAAAATAAAATCAATATTTTAATAATTTCTCAATCCTATTTAAATTAGATCTCAAGAATCCTAATCAAAATCGAATTTTGATTCTTCTCAAGACTTCTAATCCAAGTAGGTATAGGATATCTAGAGAAACTAGGATTTTCTTTCCTAATTTAACTCTCCATCTAATTCCATTATTTAATTCCATAATTAAGAAATCTAATCCAAATAGAATTTGAATTAATTCCAAAATTAAATTAAATAAAATTAGAAAGATTAAATTATTTCCGGAAAGATCGGATTTACCGGGACGAACCGAGAATCGAATTCCGGTCGACCCAACATCGAACCCGCGGGCTTGGTCGTGTATCTCACCATGCAAGACCGCATGGCCACACAACATCAATTCCATTCAGCCACCATGCAAGACCAAGCATTATGAATTAATTCATACAGTCCACATGCAAAGGAATGAATTCATTCAGCCGTACATGCAAAACCAAAAGACCACGCACGTGCATAAAAAAAACAGCAGCGCGGTTGTCTTCTCCGGCAAGGGGCGTACCAGCAGTAGCCTAGTCGATCTCCGGCATGATATCTCCTCCGACGAACCATGCCATCGACTTCGACACAGCAGCAGCCCGCACACGGAGACCCCCGAGCATGGAACACCAGCAGCCCGTCCGAGCCGAAGCCGAAGCCGCAACCCACGAGCCGCCGCGTGTAGCGGCTGAACCGCCACCCGGCTGTGCTTGTAGCCACGCCGCCGACTGCCCCGACTTCCGGCGATGGAGATCACCAAGTCGAGCAGCCCAGCAGCCCGCTGCGAGCCCGTACAGCCCGCACAGCAGCAGCCCGCTCCGAGCCCACGGTTGAACCGGTTCGATTTCCGAAAACCCTCGATTTTTAATAATTAATTTTTCCGACAAACACAATTCATACGAGAGATAAAATCAAGTACGTAGAACAATATAGCACAATAATTTAACAATTTAAATTAATCTATGGCTATAAACAACGACAATCGATTATCGAAACAATTAACGAAAAACGTAACCATACGCTCTGATACCAATTGTTGGAATTCGATATCCCGGGTTATTTAAATTTGCGGAAACCAATAACCCGATCAAACCCTTCGCCGGAGATCACATGAACGCCGACTCATCCGCCGGAGTCCGGCCTTTGGAGACCACGCACCCGAAGGTACGCAGCCCGCCCCCAGCCGAACCCCCGCGAGACGGGGTTCACGCGATCCCGATCGCGCCTTGGCGATCGATGGGTGGGGCTGCTCCCAGCAGCCCCCGCGGCGAGTCCGGCGACTCGCCGCCGCTTGGAAGGTCCCCACCGTCGAGGTGGGGTGGGGTGCGGCACCAGCCCGCGCCCCCAGCGATCGATCGTGAGATCGATCGCATGCCCGCGGCCCAGCCGCGGGTCTCTCCTCCGCGCGCCTTCGAAACCCTAGGCGGCGATCGCCGTGGTCCGGCGATCCTAGATCACCACCACGCGTTCGTCGTCTAATCCGGGGTTCGATCCTTGGATCTTGTTTTTCGATAATTGATTCAATAAAACAAGAATTAAATAGCAATTATTTAATTCACCTTTCGATTCGTTGTGCGGAGAAACGAGATCTTATGATGACCTTGAGATCTTCCCACGTATTCCTTGCACTAGCCCGGACGTCGTGTGGGCGACGATCTACCGAACTCCATGGATCCTCCTCTCTACTTTCTCTCTCTAGAATTGTGATCTTCAAGTTATGAGAATAGAGAAGACTATGTAGTGCTTTTATAGGCTACGTAGGGGATCTTAAGGAGGTGGAATATTGGGCTTCCAATATTAATGATTAAATTGAGCCCAAGCCCAAATCTATTAATCCATTAATATTAATTAATTCTATTTTCCACTATATAAAATTAATTGCACTCCCAATATTAAACCATATTATATCAAATAATATTTCTCCGGTAGTATTATTTATTCCGTGTATTTAAGATAGAAATGTCCATGAATAAATTTAAATTAATTGCGTAATTAATTTATTCATCTCTTGTATCCGAGACTAGTACCATTCAACCTTAATTATTATGCGGAACGAATCCACCTGCAGGGTTTACATAATAATTCCTTATGAACTCATCTCGGGGACATTATCAACCCTTCCGGGATACACTTTCCCGTCAAGTATTCACGGCATGTCATATATAAAATATAGTGACCCAACTTAACCGGTAATTAACCCAATAATTAAATCGGTTAATTCCTTTGGTAAATCAAAGTCACTTATATTAAATATACACACCCGCAATAGTATCGGGGATTAAGAATAAAATACACTGAGACTTGAATCGATTATCGCCGGCAATCCTAATCGATAAATCTCAAACGATCCGCTCAATACACCAAGTGTACAAGTGTGATAAAATAATTAAGACACATTATTTTCTCTCTCACACAACGACTATACCGATGGATTGGTCCGTGTCCATCTAGGTCGTGAGCAACTGTTCGATTAAATACGAGTAACCGATAGTATGATCTTCTGTGTGGGCCCGACACACCATACTAACTACAACGTATAGAATCCAGGACTATATTTTGCATATATTTAATTATAAATAATTAAACGCAAATAATTGTTTATTTAATTAAATAGATTAATTGCAATGGATCGGGAGTTTCCGTTACTTAAATCTAGACATTAAGTACACAACTCCAACAGAAAGAACACAACTTTTCGCTAGGATTTGGAGGAGGAGAAGGAGACGATCCACTCGGAGCCGACAACTTCGAGATTCAAGTTCAAGTCACGAGCCGTTTCAATTCACCGTAATTGTAGTCGCTATTTCAATTTCTAAAATTCTAGTTTATTCCTTTCTATGCTTTGTTTAACTTTTGCAAAACTTATGAATGCTTTCGAGATTATGATGTTTGAATGATTTAGTTGATGAATGCTTTGATAATTAAAGATTGTTTCAAGCTTTTACTTTGTTGTATTCTCTTTTTAAATATCTTGTTTATCTTAGATTGTATTTTAAAAGCTTCGTTTTCATTAGTCGTTATTCTTGTTATTCGATCTTTGTTTAAGATGATGAACTAATTTTCTTACTCGGGTGTTTATACGAAGGCGGATAATTATTTAACCGGAAGATCTTGGATAAACGACATACTCTTGATATCGTAACTTGACCGAGAGCGATTAATCAAGTGAATTAAACGTTGAAAAACTAGTTAAGCAACCCGACCGGGAACTTGACTTTCGATTGTCGTTTATTTAGATTGAAAAAGGTAGAAATAATTTGAAGTCGAATTTGAAGTATAATCATCCGAGTCTTTTCCTTATTGTTTATTTCAAACTTTCCATTATAATCGAGAGTACCAAAATGATCTTAGGATTTAGTATAATGAATTCCGATTCTAGAATTTCTCATACACTTAAATACTTCTCTTTCGTTTCCTTGGATTGATACCGAGTCAACTACAATTGACCTCGGATTTTGACGAGAGACGCACGAAAAACGTCGAATCACACGGGGCGGAGTAAAATATGCGATTGTAGCAGTCGACTATTTTACTAAGTGGGTCGAAGCAGAACCATTGAACAAGATTGATCAACCGCAGGTTATCAAGTTCATATGGAAAAACATTATATGTCGATTTGGTTTGCCCGAGACAATCATTTCCGACAACGGAAAACAATTCGATGGGGCTGAGGTAGAAGAATTCTGTGAAAAATGGAAAATTAGAAGGCTATTCTCTACTCCTTACCACCCCCAGACGAATGGTCAGGTTGAAGCAGTGAATAAAATATTAAAACATACCATCAAATCAAAATTGGAAAGTCGCAAAGGAAAGTGGGCGGATGAACTTCCAGAGGTTCTGTGGTCATATCGTACCACAGCTAGAAATGCCACTGGAGAAACCCCCTACTCTTTGGCTTTTGGAACGGAAGCAGTAATTCCAGCGGAAATAACGGTGTTATCACACCGGACCGCTCAGGAAATCTCCCCGGAAAATGAACTAACCATCCGAAAAGAGTTGGATCTTCTTGAAGAAAGAAGGTTAGCTTCCGATTCTCTAAATGCTATGAACAAACAAAGAATTGCAAAATTATTTAATTCAAAAGTAAAGGCGCGAGAATTCCAAGAAGGAGACTTGGTGCTGAAGAAAATCTTAGGAAAGCGCCAGGGAGCACTGGGGCCGAACTGGGAGGGACCGTTTAGAGTAAGCCACTGCCTCCAGAACGGAGCGTATGAGTTAGAGCTTCTCGACGGGACCAAAGATCAGTATCGGTGGAACGCGCTGCATCTAAAGAAATTTTATCATTAAAAGGTTAATTTTTGGCTTTTTGTAAAGATGTTATTTTTGTAAAACCCTTTTTATCACCTTTATAATGTTTCTCAGTATTTACCAAAAATACTTGTATGGGTTCTAAAAAGTTATATTTTATCTATGACAAAGGAAAAATATTACCCCGGGAAAGGAATAAATTTTCCGGTAAAAATAAGAAATATTGAGTATTCATAGAAGAATACTAAGGTTCGGTAAAGACCCAAAAAATCTGTAGATTATGGGGCCGAACACTTCTTTCTGCGTACGGATTCAACAGAGTAAAAGAAACTCAAGAATCGCGCGGGGAGAAGATATAGGTCCGAAGAAAATCCTAAGAGGTATTCATAATGAACAAACCACAGGATCGGTCAGTCTGTATAAAAGGAGAGATGGAGGAGAAAAATGTTACTCAGAATCAGAGAATTCCAAGAGGTAACTAAAATCCAAAAGTCACTTTTGCAAGACAAAGAACTCACAAAGAGTCCCAACAAAGTTTTAAAAATAAAACTTGGGTGTGAGCCAAAAGTTTTCCATTTACAAGAATTACGATTCACCAAACAAGCTAAAGCTGACTTGTCAAAGTAATAATTATGGTAAAAAGAAACCTAGACAAAACGGTGGAAGGGCCATGAGTAAGACCCAAAGGATGATATCCAAAAATAACTTACTAAGTTATTACACACCAGCAAAATATTAAAACTTGTCCCAGGCAAAAACTGCCTCTGAAATTCAAACAGAAATAACAAATATTGTCTTATGGCCTTGGGCCCAAATAAGAAATAAAACATAAAAACCCCTGAGCTTTTTACACTCAGGGTAGGGTTCATCTTAGCAGACTCCTAAGTTATAAAACTCAGGAGGTGGAATTACCATCACCAGGGGTTACCAGAGGATCTTTTGGCTTGCCATCAGGCCCAACACCAAGTAGATCCATACCCTCATCATCAAATTCATCCTCATCAACAGGAGCATCATCAGCTAACTTTGCAGGTTCCCCAGGCATAGATAGGAGACTATATGATGGCCACCATTTCATGTCAATTCCATGGACAACTTCCAGATCCATGAAAGGTTGAGGAACTCTGGAATCCAGAGTGCATCCCTTCATGTGATCCTTTAGGAGTTTGAGCCCATACTCTTTGGCCACATCATTCTTCTCCTTTGCTGCAGACCTAATGAGATCAGCATATGCAGTTACATAAAGGAGGTCAGTCAATACCCTGGGATTGTGAGCAGGTGAATCCAGTAGAGTTTCAAGCTCCACAACTCTTTCCATGGACTGTGCGAAGTTATCCTGGACCTGCTTCAGTTCTCTGGTGACTTTGACCACCTCATCCTGTAGCTCTTTCTTTTCCCTGACAAAGCTGTCCTGGGCATCTTCAATCTGCTCTTCCTTTTCCTTGATGGTTTTCAAGGCTTCCTGCATCTCTGATTTCAACTTCCCTATCTCTGCCCGTGCAGTATCTGCAACCTTCTTCCACTTATCCCTGTCCCCTGCTGCGGCTATGTAGGCTGCATTGAGCTCCTTCACCTGTGTTTCTTGACCAGTGCTGGTGATGCGTAGCTTGGTAACCTCAGCTCTGAGTTTCTCAGCCATGGTATGTGCACCTGAGATGGCAACTGCACTTTGACTGGCCAGTTTCAAGGCCAGGGAAAAGGCATGTTCCTCATGGTCCATCAGGTCATTGAGCTCTGAGGTCCAGCACCTCCCAACTGCATCAATTGAATCACCAACAGGATTGCCCAGGGTAGTGACAGGGTCAATGGGGCCTTTGCCAGAGAAGAAGGGAAGGAGCACTGATGGAAGTTTTTCCTGGGAAAACCTAGCCGAGAAATAAAGTGTAAAGATTGAATATTTTGTAAAGATAAAGAAAGAGTATAAAATAAATAAAAACTTACTTGTCAGAGATGATTTTCTCAACCCCAAAAACAGACTGACTTATGTCAGCGCGGGGAGGTGATTCAGTCACTTCAATTATACCCCCATCAAATTTCTTCCTTTTCTTGTCTCCTTCAAGCTTGATTTGTAGAAGTGTGGATGACCCGGAGGGAGGCAAACCCTGGCTGGGAACAACATCAGTCATCACAGCATCGGCAGGGGCCGGGGGTTCTTTGTAGGAGTCCACCACCCCCATGATCCCCAGAGAATCTGTCTCACCGCCCTGGGCGGAGACAGTTCGGGATCTGGTCCGGGAAGCCGGGGCACCTACTGTTCCACCCCGAGTCTTTGCAGATCCTCGGCCACCTATGCTGGTTGAACTGGTTTTTGATTTGCGGGCTTTACCCGTCTGGGATGCATCCACAAGTCCAAGTCTCGCAAACAATTTGTTATCCGCCATATCAGGAGGTTTCACTTCGAACACAGTAGAGAAAAATTCTGCACCGGGAAAAGTAAAGATATTACACCCGACAAAAATTGATGATCTTTCCCTGGGGGATATGTCCCCAGGAAATAAGACAAAACAAAAACTGTAGAAAATACAAGACTTTACCAAAACAAGGTTGGTCTTCAATAAACGGAGGACAGAAAAGGCCTGCTGCGTCACGAATACTGTCGTCGTTAAGTTACGTCGAGTCCCTCTCGGTAGTAGGGATGCACTGAGCCAAAAGATTCGCTGTAGCCAAATCCCACGGGATGCTATAGTCAGTTTTGGAGATCCGGGCACCTACAAACATAAAAACAATTTTAGATCAGTCAAAACTGTAAAAAACTTAAAAGTATAACTTACTTTCATCTTTAACGCCATAAGTTAGGGGAATTTCAATTTTTCCCTCTCGGGTCTGAGTTCTCCATCTCCCCGAGACATAAAACCATCGATCCCAACAGGTAGGATCTTTAATTTCCGGTTCCTTTATCTTCACCATGTTTTTCCTGCATCGCACTGTGTAATCACCCAACAACCCTTTCTGGAAATTGACCGGGCTAAAGAACAAATGGAATTCATCCCCCGTAAGGGGTCGAGAAAATCCCACTTGTCCTAGAACCGTCAAAACCCCATACAACTGAGCCCACCCGTTCGGATGAATCTGATGAGGAGCCACACCCCACCGGTTCAACAGGCCTGAAATTGAAGGATACAGGGGGAACCGCAGGCCTTGATCCATCGCGTCGACGCCGATGGCCACCATGCCTGGAGGTGGACAGCAAGCGGATTCTCCCTCTTCTGGCGCATGCAAATGCACGTTGAAGGGAATCCGCCAGTCATCCCTCCAGTCGGTGAGTTCTTCCGCTGTCACCGTGCTGTCTCGGCCATGCGCGCCCCAATCCTGGTGGTTTGGATCTGGTTGAACCGCTGTGATGGTCCTCACAGCAGGAACGTAAGGGTGGGCCGCGTCTAGTTCGTCCAGTCGGAATCCCGGCAAGGCCGGTGCCGCCTTGTCCATAAATTCTTTGTACTGACGAGCGAGCAGGACGTGAGGCTCTTCAGGTACTTTGGGGTGAACAACTTTCGTGTATTTTGGCATGATGGTGGGGGTTGTAGAAGAAAATTTACGCTACGAATTCAACAAATTTACACAAGAAAAAATTACTGAGAGAAAAGGTTTCTTACCGATTTCTAGATCTGAAAATCGAAGAGAGTTGTGAAATTTGAAATTTGAAATGGGTTAATATGTTTTGAAAAATCAACCCTGCCTCATGATTTGATCGACGGTTGAGATCAAGGAAGGGGAAAAGAGGGCGGTTACCG
This sequence comes from Euphrasia confusa, assembly GCA_954870475.1. Classification (NCBI taxonomy): domain Eukaryota; kingdom Viridiplantae; phylum Streptophyta; class Magnoliopsida; order Lamiales; family Orobanchaceae; genus Euphrasia; species Euphrasia confusa. The sequence continues at coordinate 37,377,794 of OX940955.1, read as the reverse complement.
ATGAAAAAACGTACTCAAGTGTCCCCCCACTACCCCGTAAAACCTAGAATACTTGGCCAGGATAACGCCACGTGGCAAATGTTTACTGACAAAAGACAGGTTAAGAATAAATTCTTTTTCTACATTCTTTTATTATTTATTTAATTATCAAATTCTTGATTTATTAAGAAGATAAGTTTTCTGATACTTATCACGATTTGCAAATAAAAAGAGTCTTCCAAAGACAACAACTCTTATTCATTTCACCGGGAAATAAAACCGGGAAACATGATTTAACAGAGAAAATACAAATTTCATATATTATGGATAGATCTCACGGGGAAGAATATCCCCAGTCATCTTTTACAGGAAGATTTTCAGGCTCAGCATTGATCGAGCTATCTTCAGAATCAGTTCCCAGATCAATAATCTCCTCTCCATCCCTCCCAAATACTCCAATATTAAAAGACTTTTGCCCACGCAACTCCAGGAAGATGGTAACGCCCACCGAGGCAAGACGGCGTTCACAGAACTTGTTCCAGCCCTCGCTCAGAGCAAGGCGTCGACCATCCTTCTCCACTCTTACTGTCCAGACCCGTTCAAAAGCATCTACCAAAGCAATATCCTGTCCATCAAGCTCCGGAAACTTCTGAGAAAAAGACAAAGGAAGAGGCAGCTTAGTTTTCATCGACCGATTCCTAATCCGAGAAGAAAAGCTGGTTATTTGATTCGGGTACACATCTCTGTTCCAAGTGAAAGCCATAATATGAAGTCGACTCCAGTTTAGAAGAGCCTTTAAAGGCGTAAAATTCAGAATTAAATGAAGTCTCAACCAGCAACAGAAAGTCAGAATGTTATTTCCAAGACAAGTCAACCGAGAAAGACCACCATAAACTTCAGGGAAATCAAAGTTGAAAACTCTAATTTCCCTGGGGGCCTATGTTGTACCCGAGAAAATGGTCACCGACACGTGTCACGAATCAAAGGGCCACGTCATCAAGAGAGAAAGTCAGCCGGTATAGTCAAAGAGACCCTCAAAAGCAGATCTAAGAAGAAGATAAAGACCTTGGACAGTAGAGATTGCACGGAAGAATCAGACTCCCCTCTCAGGGGAATCGCCTGGGGAGGCTCCTGGGATGACAGTCAACAAGCTGGGACTTCTCGGGGAAAGAGGCAGATTAAGCACTAATGGAAATTAGTGGGTATTTAATGCTTCATATTAGTGGACTAGAGGTCCAATAAGAGGCCAAAATGTGGGCATTAGGTGGCATAATTAAGCCATGCATAGAGTATTATAAATAGAGGGAGTGAGATAGTGGAAAAGGACATGCAAACCTTGATTTTAACTATGTACTCTAAGTATGGATATGTGAATAAAGAGGAGCCTTGAGCTTCCATTTCCAGTACTTATGATTTCTGCATTTAACTCAATCCTTTTGCTAGCTTACTTATAACAATTTACCATTTTGTGTTGTTTAACAAAACCCTCAATTACCAGCAAATACTACCGACAAGTACAAAAACAACCAAAACAACAGCTATCCCCAAAAAATAACTTAGTGAACCAAGATCTTTCATTGCAAATTCTGTGGCTAATAGGCTCATAAGAGATGTCCGTAACTGAGGAGACAAGGCTGTGATAATTATATCATCAACGTATAACAGTAGATATGCAATGTTAGAGTCATGTTGATATACGAATAAGGAATGATCACTTTTGTTGTGAATGAAACCAATTGTAGCAACAAAGTCAGTGAAACGTTGATACCAAGCACGTGGAGATTGCTTTAATCCATAAAGTGACTTGAGAAGTAAGCATACATGATCAGGGTATGATTTGTCTCTGAACCCAAGTGGTTGATGCATGTATACTGTTTCATTGAGATTGCCGTGTAGAAACGCATTTTTGACATCCATTTGGTGAATGGACCAAGACTTAGATAGTGCAATGCTCAAAACAGTGCGTATGGTGGCAGGTTTAAAAACTGGACTAAAGGTGTCTTCGCAATCAATTTCAACCTGTTGAGACCTGCCATCACCAACAAGACGGGCTTTATGCCTCTCAAAATTTCCATCAGAATCAGTTTTGTGTTTAAAAATCCACATACATCGTATAATCCTATAATGTTAACACCATTGGGACGTGGGACTAAATCCCAAGTCTTATTACTAATTAAAGCATTAAACTCATCTTCCATGGCGGTTTTCCAATTCAAGTCGGATAGAGCTAATTTTGGATTTTTGGGAATAAGAGAAGGAGATAGAGATGAAGAGAGGTTGAAAAGACGACGAGGAACGGTGATATTGTTCATCCGTCGAGTTCGCATTGTTCTATTTGCGTACGGGTCTGTGTCGGGTTCTGGAAGTGGGTCGAATGTGGTTTGGTTTGTGTCTTGGTTCAGCTGATTAGGAGATGATTGTGTTGTGGTTGCGGTGTCAGAGGTGGTTTGGTCGTTTATGGGAGAAGTGGACTGGGAGGTTGATGAAGTTTGTTGTTGATTTGGGCTCATTGTGGGAGGTGTTGGTTGGGCCTGTGAAGGTGTTTGAGCATGGTTGGTATTTGTAGGAGTGGGGTTAGATGGTGTCAATTGAGAGTTGTGTTGTTGGACGTGGTGTGAGTCTACAGTAGGTGTTGGTGGTGTTGGTATTTGGTTTTGGAAGAGTGGGGCAGCAGAGTGTGAATGTGAATCAGTTTGGGTGTCCAACATTTTGTAAGAGATGTGATTTGTTTCACGTACCATAGCATAGGGAAATTTTGTTTCATCGAAAATCACGTGACGAGAGATGATGAATTTGTTGGAGACGAGATCAAAGCATTTGTAGCCTCGATAATTAGATGGAAACCCAAGGAAGACACACGGAGTAGAACGTACTTGAAGTTTATTGATCGAAGAAGAAGGGTGAAGTGGATAACATAAGCACCCGAAAATTTTTATATGAGAATATGACGGGGAACGGTTGTAGAGTAATTGGGTGAGAGAAATATTTTCTAGAATTTTGGATGGAAGAATATTTAGTAGATATGTAGCCATTTGAAGGGCGTGATGCCAGAAATAAAGAGGAAGAGACGCATGAGCAAGGAGAGAACGGATCATATTATTAATAGTTCGAATCTTACGTTCAGCTTTTCCATTTTGAGGTGAAGTGTATGGACAAGAAAACCGAAATTGGAGACCATTGTGTTCACAAAACTGGTGAAATTAGGTATTATTATATTCTTTGCCATTGTCACATTGTAAATTTTTTATTGAGACTTGAAATTGAGTACGTATGAGATTGTGAAAAGAAGAAAAGGTGGAGAAAACCTGTGATTTATTTGCTAAAGGAAAACCTGCTCCCCTTGCATATCCACGTCCTGGGTTGTTATTGGGCTGCTGGTGAGACCCTCGAGATTGTCCACGGCCTGATTGTTTGTTTTGTGGTTGATTTGAGCCATTCTTGGACTGTTGTTGGTGCTGCGGGGAACGTCCACGGCCTGCTCCCTTAGACTGGCTATGTTGCTGCATCGAGCCTTCTTTAGAGGCAAAGAAGGATGAGTTGCGACTGGTTTGATCCTGCTTCCGTGCTTCCTCCATCAGAAGGTCGTCTCAGGCGTCATAAAAGGAGGGCAACGGCTTTTTCTGCCCGATGACGATGGCGACCATATCGTAACTATCATTCAATCCTCCTATCAACCGAAGGACCAACCGATCATCACTAACTGGAGCACCAACATTACGCATTTGATCTGCAAGTAGTTTAAGAGTCGTACAATACGCTCCAACATTTGCAAATTCATCTTGGTGAATGTTCGCAAATCTCTTCTCCAAATACAAAGCCCGTGTACCTTTATTGTTTTGGAAAATGTTTTCCAACCTCGACCATGCTTGTGCGGCAGTGGTTTGTGGTTTGAGGATAGTGTTTAGAAGGTCTTTGAAAATGGTTCCAAAAATCTATTGTTTGACGAGAGCATCCAAACGTTTCCAAAGAATTTTGTCATCGTCGGATTGCTTCTTGTTTGGGTCCTTGTCACCGGAGTCTTTGTCACTTGAAGAAGTTGACGCCGACGGAAGTAAGTGATCGTACACATTGTGAAGAAGACAATGATTTTCGATCAGTTCTGACCAGGCAATATATTGACCATTTTCTGTGTCAAGCGTGATGGGGATAACACTTCTGATGTTGCTAACTAAGAAGGCGGAAGCATATTTTTTATCAGACATGTTTATATCGATGCGTGAGGCTATCGATAGTTGAAGATGCAGCCGACGGGTGAGGCTGTCGACTGGAAAAAAGGCGAAAGTAAGGAGAGTCCTAGGGTTAGGATCGATACGGCTCTGGTACCATAATAGAAATGAATCCCGTGGTTTCTTATTTCACACAAGTTCAGTATATATACAAAATAGTATAGAGAGACCTATTTTATGTAAACTACTCAAAGAGATAAACTGCGTAAATAAAGCTAACAATATATATAACAATATATTTACGCTAATAATATTGAATTATTTCCAAGCCAAAAAAAAAAAAAAAAACAGACAAGGTTATTTCTAAGGTTATTCCAACTTGCCTCCGTTAGGGCCAGGGAGCTCATCGGAACAGGGTCATTTTGGTCATGTTATGCCGTCTGATAGTAAGCGATTTAGCCATGACCTTAGCCGGATGCCTGATAACCCTCCCAAGAATATAGGTCACAGACGTGCTCACTCTGAGATTCTTACCATTCATGACGACATTAGCTTTGATAGTGACCTAGGTGTCGTGGGCGGATTTGATGGACCATCTTTTTCTGATGAAACCGAGGAGGACTTGCTATCAATGTATCTCGATATGGATAAGATCAATTCGAATTCTGCTACTTCTGGGAACCAAGTGGGTAGCAAGTCATCTTCTTTACAAGCGGCAGAGCCAGGTTCTTCATCTGCTCATCCCTACGCATTAGCCAATCAAATGGCTGATAATAAGAGGGGTGCTTTAAGTGAAAAAACCGAGAATTAGGCATCAGCATAGAGTTAGAATCATAAATCGTCCTCCCGAAATAGGCCATTTACCTAGATGTCCTGTAACTTTGATTTTTATCAAAGGTCGTCCTTTGGCCTCTTTTTCCGGCGAAAAAGTCACGAGAATGTCACGTGACCTCGTTTTCTTGCCGGAAAGCTGACGTCAGCATGCCACGTCAGCAGAATTTGCCACCTCAGCACTTGCAGAAAATTCAAAAAAACATTTGGTTGGCATGAGATTCAAACCCTTGGTCATGAAAATGGAAATGAGAACCTTTACCACTAGGCTACAATAGTTAGTTGAAAGAATTTATAACATACTTATATATATACGTTATATTTTGTACTATAAATTATGAATTGCATAATTAACTAATAATTATCATTGAAATTACGTCTTCGACGTATGATACCAACTTTTCGCGAAGTTGGACTTAAACGCACGAACAGCAGTTTCAGTCAAGGTAACACTCACACAAGTTCGTGGAATGAAAGACGGAAGACAAAGTTATGTAATATGTTTCATTCCATTGAAAAACGAAACTAAACTATTACACTGAGTATGGTAGGCAAAACGATTACAAGAAGTTTCCCGAGTGTCGTAACAACTCCCACTAACTTGCAATCTAGCACACGAGTACCTAGAGCTAAATCTCCTAACTCTAATCTTGGCACAAGGCGCAAAAGCTACTACACAAACTCGAATCTCGAAGTTGTCGGTCACGATTCTAAAAATCAGATTTCGTTCTCTCAAAATCGTCAACTGGTGAAATCGAAATCCATGGGTTTATATAGGCAGCCCGCACATGTGAGGTGATGACGTGGCACGTTCTGGTTGGTCACATGCTTGGCTGATGTCACTTCTCCATGGATGACATCACTCTTGTAGAACTTGGATTCTTGAATCTTGGAATCTTGAATCTTTGATTCTTGAATCTTCAATTTCAAAATCAGACTTCAATTCAATCTTGACTCCATCGATCTCAATTCTTCATCTTCAAACTCTCGTGAAAATCTCTAAGTGTTGAAGCCTCGGAATTTCATCGTCTTCATGGTCGTCGATATCATTGAAGTGGTAAACACTGGAACCATTCTTCATTCCTTGATATGTGTACTTGGTGAAAGGAATCACGTTGAAAGTACTTAGGTGAAAATCGTCGTTGAAGAATGTCATAGTCGCTGGCACCGTGCCTTGAGGACAAGCGTCACCGAAACCGTGCCATAGCCAAAACCGGCGACGCCAGTCGCTGATTCCATGTCGGAATCCAAAACCAGCGACACGGGTCGCTGATTCCATGTCAAGCCCAAACCGGCGACTCCTGTCGCCGATTCCGTGTCAAAGAACATTTGTCACCCAAACGGCGACTCCAGTCGCCGTTCCACGCATGCCATAAGCGGCGACTCCTGTCGCCGTTCCATGCATGCCAAAGGCGGCGACTCCTGTCGCCGTTCCATGCCATAGTGCCAAACACCAAACACGGCGACTGCGGTCGCCGTTTCCTTGCACTCACCAAATGCGGCGACTCCTGTCGCCGTTTCCATGTAATTCCAAAAGTGGAGACTAGTGTCTCCATTTCCATGCGCAAGGAAGTTGACTTCGGATTCCTAACATGTAATCCTGAAAACCAAACACAAACACAAATATGTTGTCGCCAAAATCAACATTTACAATCTCCCCCTTTTTGGCACAACTCATAAAAACGAAGTTAAGTAAAACGAGATATACGTATCTCCCCCTCAATCGAATACATCAATAAAAAATAAGCTAAGTAAAAGATGGAAAAAACATCAATGATACAATCAATGAAAAACCATAAAAACTTAGCCAAATATCTCAAACCAAGGATAAAAACTTAGATAAATATTCAACTCAAATCATTATCCAGAGATAGAAAAATATGAAAAACCATGCATGGAGGAATTTAGAGTTTGATGCATGCAATAACAAAATATGAAAAACGAGTTCAAGAGTTATGAAAAATAGGAAATGAAAAACTTGGAATGAAAACTTGAACTTGGAATGGAACTTAAGATCTTGACTCTTCATTCCTTCGGCGAGGCAGCTGGAGATGAAACACGTTCCGGACTCTCTAGCACTTCTTCCTCGTCCTCGCCATAGTCGAAGCCGTCATCAGAACTTGAGTCTTCTTTCTCATCCTCATCTGTCTCGTCACCCAGACCAAAAATTTCGAACTCCCCGAAATCTTTTCCACCTTCATCTTCAACATCAAGAATGGTTACATCATCATCATCGTCTTGATCTCTGAGTCCATCGGACGGCATTGCTCTCGAGGTTTCGCCAACTTTCGCCTTACCCTTATCACGAATATCCCTGCAGCCTTCGAAGATATCATCGTCGGTTTTCTCACCGTCATCAGCCCCACGTTCCACCTGTTCCACAGCTATGTTATTTCCTTTTGCCAGCTGCACGTGCGCTTCCTGGATAGCGTCCCTGACCATCTTCAAAATGAAAGTATCTTTCAAACTTGCATCGGGGGCTCCAACATCACCGAGTCCTCCCCCTTGTTGGATCTCACGCTGAAGTTTGTCAAAAGATGACTTTTGTTTCTTCTGTGCGTCAATCAACCTATTATAAGCCAAGGCATGTTCTTCCTGACATTTTTCCAAGGCGAGAGTGTCAGCATAGAATTCCTTGACACAAGCTGATGGCACCACAGCACGATGACTGTGGATAGGGTGATAGGGATTTTTGTAAGTAGGAACTTTAGAGTTAGGACCAAAACCGCGAGGAACGATTCTGGGTTGTTGTTGAGTTTTAGGTTCCGCCTCATCAGCTGCAGCTGTCGATTCATTCTTCTGTCTCTTGGCCGGGGGAGACTTAGCTTTCTTGGCAACAGATTTTCGCTTCTTTTTCTGTGGAGAATGCGGAGGAGTAAGAATATCCGGAAGCGCATTTCTGTCGACAGTATCAAACCACGAAAGATCTATAACTCGTTTGGCCGGATTCAGATATGTGCTAGTGATTTTGACCGCGCCGTTCTTCTTCAACTTTTTCTCGACATCCGTATCAGGAGAAAAGCCTTGGGCATGGAGCATGCCATAGATCAGACACGGATGAGTGAGATGAATTCTTTTGTCCTCTGGCAGCTCAGCTTGCCGAATAATTGTTTCGTCGGTTGTCCTGGCAATTTTGCACAAGTCGTTGAAAATAATTTTTCCGAGATTAATTTGTTCGCCGCAGCCAAGGCGAAAAATGATGTGCATCAATTCCGGAGTCAGCACGGATTCGTCTTTGTAAGCAGTCCAGTTGGACATCCCGAGACGTTGCAGGATTCCATAAAAGGCTGACAGCTTAGCCGGCGGCGGCAATTCAGACTTAACCTTTTTCTGGGTAATGAAGGTACCAATTTTCAAGTCGTCGGCCCGTTCCTCAGCCGATGGTGAAGTCCAGTTGGACTGAACTTCCAACCATTCCAAAAATTTGATAATGGAGAACGGGCGGAATTTGTATAACTTGTTTCGGAAAACAAAACAACCAAACAGACGACTCTTCGGGTCCGCGAAGTCGGGGGACAGGCTGGCGTAGAACTTGTAAAGGATCGGAATGGAATATCGGTAAGTCAGGTTGACGGACTTCAGCATGTGCATCTTGGACAAGAAATCCGTGATGCCATGTCTGACATAATCCTCCTTGAGGATAGTTCTATCAGTCAGGATTGGAAGTGTCTGGATGAGCTTGTGGCGACGTTCAGCAGTCGCAGTAAAAAAGTCACGAGAGTGAGCTTTCGGGCACTCGGAATATTCCGAGATATACTTGAAGGTATCAGTCGACCGTTGGGATCCAGCTGATCCCGAAGAGAGTGGCGGTTTCTGTGAACTGTGAGTTCGAGACTTGGTGACTTGTCCACCAGAGTTTTTCGGAGTGGATGTTTTCACACCCCCTCCACTGGCGACCGGTTTCTTGCCCTCGACACTCCCAGCTGGAGTCGCCGATGCCTTACCCGAGCCAGACGGCTTTGTAAGTTTTGGGTCCGTAGTAGTCACAGTCGAAGGTTTCACAATCTTATTACCATCCTTGTCCATGACCCCATCCTCAACAAGTTTGGTCCACTCAGATGGCGAAACAACGCCTTTGAAGCAACGCATGAAGCCCTTTTTGTACTTAGAGGTTTTTTGAGAGCCGGACAGTGCTGGAGTAGCGGATTTTGTCAGGTCAACTGACGGTTCAGTGGACAAGGCTTTGCGTTGATCAACCTTTTCAAGGTGAGCCTGAAGTTGATTGAACGCCTCTTTCTTGGACTTAGGCGACGGGGCATTCTGAAATTGTTCGTTGAGATACACAGTCATATCAGCCATCATGTCATCAAAGTTCTTAGCAGCCATTGCGAAGAAAAAAAAACGTTTAACACTTGGAGAAAATTTCAACTACGGAAACGAGGATCGGGCGCCGGATGCACAAAGCTAGAGTTGCCGGATGCAACGGAATTTGGAAAAAACTAAGAACCTAGGAATGTCGGACAAGCAGTCAGCAGCTGAGAGTCGAGAGTTCGTGAATTCCAAGGTTCGATGTAAGCGTACTGTTGTACCCGAGAAAATGGTCACCGACACGTGTCACGAATCAAAGGGCCACGTCATCAAGAGAGAAAGTCAGCCGGTATATTCAAAGAGACCCTCAAAAGCAGATCTAAGAAGAAGATAAAGACCTTGGACAGTAGAGATTGCACGGAAGAATCAGACTCCCCTCTCAGGGGAATCGCCTGGGGAGGCTCCTGGGATGACAGTCAACAAGCTGGGACTTCTCGGGGAAAGAGGCAGATTAAGCACTAAGGGAAATTAGTGGGTATTTAATGCTTCATATTAGTGGACTAGAGGTCCAATAAGAGGCCAAAATGTGGGCATTAGGTGGCATAATTAAGCCATGCATAGAGTATTATAAATAGAGGGAGTGAGATATTGGAAAAGGACATGCAAACCTTGATTTTAACTATGTACTCTAAGTATGGATATGTGAATAAAGAGGAGCCTTGAGCTTCCATTTCCAGTACTTATGATTTCTGCATTTAACTCAATCCTTTTGCTAGCTTACTTATAACAACTTACCATTTTGTGTTGTTTAACAAAACCCTCAATTACCAGCAAATACTACCGACAAGTACAAAAACAACCAAAACATTTGGCGCTAGAAGGATCGGGCATCAGGTATTGAAGTTGCAGAAAAGCTCGATTAAAATCAAAAATGGTGAATGAAAATGAAGGCACTACGGTGTCAGGTGCATCTGGCACAAGTGGCAGGTGGCGGGCCGTGATGGGTAAGGCTGTGATGGTGGAACCCGAGGTTCCATCTCCACCTAAAAACCCAGAACCTGAGAATAAGGAACAGCCGCCGCCTACCCAGATCAGCTCCGATGAGCACAATAGCAAACGTACAGAGGCCGACGAGCCTACGGACAGTCAGGCAGATCAACGACAGCGCCGACTTCGGTCGCGACGTCGGAATCGCCGTCTCCATCCTTACGATATCGGAGGGCCGTCGACGCCCATGGTTCCGCCTCCGATCAGATTCGCAAGTCTTGATACTCCGCAAAAAATAGATGAAGCAGTGGCAGAACTGATGTCTCTGAAATATGTGATGACAACCCCTGTGATCCCGGTGCGGGGCATGCATGCACCCGCCGGGGAAAATCCAGGGAAGGGCCCTGAGCAAGCTAGACGTGCTCCCCGGGGAAACCGCAGAACACGTCGGGCTTTAGATCTGAATAAAAGAGCCGAATCAGTGGCTACTTCTACTGATCTTCATCGACAGGCAAGTAGAAGTGACATGCACGGGCAACGTGTGAACTTCTCACCGGCGAGGGCCCACAGAGCCCCCGGTGCTGATCTTGAACTGGCCGATTTAAGGCAGAAGTATTCTGAACTAGAAAGGCGATTGAACGAAAATCAAATTCTCGCCGCCCCGGCAGGTCGTCATAACGATCCCTTGGCTCCCGAGGTTGAACAAGCTCCCATGCAACTGGAAATTCAGCCCATGCAAACCACTTTGTACAACGGCAAGACTGATCCAGAAGCGCATTTGAGCAGATTCAGGACATATATGTCCGGCCGAGGAGCCACAGATGCTACCCGGTGCAAATTGTTCCCACTCACCCTGGGCGATACTCCTCACCAATGGTACGTCAGCTTACCTACACATTCTATTAAGTGTTTTGACGACTTGGTACAAAGGTTTGTGTCGTATTTTGCATCCAAAGCTTCCTATATGGAGTATAGTCAGAAGCTACTTGGAGTAAAACAGGGTGAGAACGAAACTGACGAATCTTATGTGGATCGCGTGGGGGAATTACTGTTGGCGGGCGGAGAAGAGATTCCCGATAGCCTCAAACTTCACACCGTATTGGGAGGTATGAGAAGAAACTCTAAGTTGTTTAAATCTGCAATGCTAAACTATCCCCGATCGTATGAGGATTTTAAGAGGAAAGCTGGGGCCCAAGTGGCGTACCAGCGTCTTGTTGCTAGTGCGGGACACTCCCCCGAGCAAAAGAGAAAACCTCCTTTTTCCTCCGATCGAAGGCCAAACTATATTGGCAAGAAACCAGGCCCTAGGCCAAGTGATCCACGAGTGGATGAAATCCGTGAGTTGGAAGGAAAACTCACTGCTCAGACTGGTCATACACCAGCAGATATTTTGAATATCATGGTCATGCAAAAAACTGATCTGTTGGTGAAACCACCACCAATCCTAACTCCCCCGGACAAGTTGGATCCCAACAAATGGTGTGCCTTTAATGAAAAGATTGGTCACAACACCAGCCAGTGTAGACAACTGGTAAAACTGTTGTGGAAACTTTTTCAGGATGGGAAGCTATGGCAGTTCTTGCCCAGGCCAGGTGCTGGGGGAAATCCGCAGGGGCCTCCTCCCCGGGAAGTTCCCGCACTAGCTCCACCACCGCCTCCTGTAGCTCCAGACCCACCGAGAGTGGGCCAGATCATGATGATCGGCGGTTTGAGGCCAGTGAATGAGGAAAGCCACCGCAAGAGGAAAAGAGACTTCCAGATGTGGGAAGTTTGGTATGAAACTGCCCCGTCAAAAGAAGCAACAATCAGTGAAACGGCGGTGATAACTTTCACCCCGGAAGATCGAGCCGAGACAAAGTTCCCAAAGGATGTGCCTTTAGTGATAAAAGCAAGAATCCTCGGTTTGGACGTGTCTCGCACACTGGTAGACAATGGCGCACATCTCAATATTCTGTACAAGAAGACCCTAGACCTGATGGGGAAGCTAGCGCGCTATGTCAACCCGTGCGATATGGTGTTAAAAGGTTTTGGTGACGATGTAGTCATTCCCTACGGAGAAATCATTCTCCCGGTAGAAATGATGGACGCGAAGAACTCTGAAGTTATGATGGTTAGGAATCTTAAGTTTGTAATAGTAGATAAGGTTAGTGTCTATAATGCTTTGTTAGGCAGGCCCTTTCTGGACGCTTTTGAAGCAGTCGCCTCGTCCTATTACTACTGTATCAAGTTTTCAACACCCTCCGGTGCAGTTGGCACCGTTAAGGGGGACCTAGTAATGGCTAAGAAGACTTTGATGTATTTTCGCGATCTTGATAAAACTAAAATCATAGAGAAAGCTAACATTCCCCAAATCAATTTGGAGGAAAGCAACGTAAAACAAATTGATCACATTAAAGGTATCATTAAAATACCCGAGGAAGGAATGAGCTCTCCCAAGAAAAACCCGCGCGGAGAAGTTCTTCAGATCCCCTCGGATGACATGAATAAACCCCCCGAAGAAGAACCCAGTAAGGACTTAGCATCTCCTGGGGAAAAACAGCCTAAACCCAAAGCGAACTTAGAGGATTGGGGCTCGCGGGGAGGATATCAATGCAAAAAAGCACCCGTGGTAGAGATGGTTGAAACCCTGGACTCTATAATTCTAGACCCAGAGCAAACCGAAAAACAAATACTTGTGGGGTCTCATATGGAATCCACTGTCAGAAACGATCTGATAAAATTCCTAAAGGAGAATATCTCTACTTTCTCATGGTCCAGTGCGGATTTAGGAAAGATAGATCCTAAACATGCCTGTCATCGATTGAAAATAGATCCCTGCAAAAGGCCAATTGCGCAGAAGCGTAGGAAAATGGGCCCCGAGAAGTGCCAAGCACTCGCCGGGGAAGTAGATAAACTAATTGAAAATAAACTGGTCAGGAAAGCTTCGAGTGATGTTACTTGGCTTTCCAATGCGGTAATGGTGACAAAAACTGCCGGGGCATGGCGTTTGTGTATAGATTTTACAGACCTAAATAATGCTTGCCCGAAAGACCTTTTTCCCATGCCGCACATCGACCATGTGGTTGATAATTTGACAGGTCACGCGATATTCTCAACACTGGACGCTAAGGCCGGATACCACCAAATTCCTATGCATCCGGATGACATCGAACATACGGCTTTCTACTCAGAGAAAGGGATCTATTGCTGGGAAAGAATGCCGTTTGGCCTGAAGAATGCTGGGGCCACCTATCAAAGGTTGGTAAATCAAATGTTTTCTGAATTAATTGGTAGAACCATGGAAGTGTACATTGATGATATTATTGTAAAAAGTAAAAATGAATCAGATCATGTCAAAGACCTCGAACAAGTTTTCAAAATTCTGGGGCATTATAATATGAAATTGAACCCCAAGAAATGTAACTTTGGAATCAAAAAAGGGATGATCCTGGGGCATGTGGTTAGCGAAAAAGGCATTGAGCCCAACCCTACCAAAGTTCAAGCTATCTTGGACATGCAAGAGCCCCGGGACGTAAAAGGCGTACAACGACTCACGGGTCGTCTAGCCGCCCTGAACAGATACATTTCCTGCCTGGGAGATAAAACTCGACCGTTCTTTGCTTCCATCAAAGGACAGGAATTTCACTGGAAAAAAGAGGCCCAACAAGCTTTTGTACGGATAAAGGAATACTTATCCAATCCGAAAGTAGTTGTGGCCCCTAAACCAGGAGAAAAGTTGTATTTATACCTCGCCGCCTCAGAGCATGCCATCAGTGCAGTCTTGGCAAGAGCGGAAGGAATCCAACACTTCCCGATTTATTTCGTGAGTCAAGTATTACATGAAGCAGAAATTAAATACACTCCACTGGAAAAATTAACATTTGCTTTAATAGTGTCAATTAGAAAACTCCGGGCGTACTTGTTTGAACACCCCGTCGAAGTTTTGACTGCTATGCCTTTAAGGCAAGTATTGCACCGGTCAAATATCTCCGGGAGACTCCTGCGTTGGGCGTTAGAAATTAGTCAATATGACATAACTTTCGCCCCGAGGACAGCAATCAAAGCACAAGCCCTGGCAGATTTTATTGTGGAATTAACTTTCCCTGAGAAATCACAGAATCAAGCACGCGCCTGGCAGCTGTTCGTAGATGGATCATCTACCACCGCGTGCTCGGGGGCAGGGGTGGTATTACTCAGTCCCGATGGGGACTCAGTAACCCATGCGGTAAAGTTTGAATTCCCCACATCGAACAATGAAGCAGAGTACGAAGCTCTCATTTCTGGGTTGGAATTAGCTATAGCCGTCGGGGCCAGGAAACTCCATGTGTTTATGGACTCTCAGCTAGTAGTAAACCATGTAAGTGGGGACTACGAGACCAGAGGGGAACAAATGATAAAATACCTAAAATTGGTATGGGAACTTTGTGAAAAAATCCCTGAAGTTCTGATCGAACAAATCCCACGGGAACACAATTCACAAGCAGACGCCCTGTCAAAATTAGCATCAGCTGAGGGCTCAGCAGACTTCTCCAATATTGTGTTGACAAAATTAATGTCCCCGTTGTTGGAATTCGATATCCCGGGTTATTTAAATTTGCGGAAACCAATAACCCGATCAAACCCTTCGCCGGAGATCACACGAACACGACACACGTGCCGGGATACGGCCGAAGCGCACAGCGAGGCCCGAAGGCCGCGCACGCCCCAGCCGCACCCCCACGGGTGCGCGCTTGCGATCGATTGGGGTGGGGCTGCCCAGCAGCCCCTGCGGCGAGTCCGGCGACTCGCCGCCGCCTGGAGGTCAGCCACCTTCACGGTGGGGAGGGGCGGCACCAGCCCGCGCCCTCCGCGATCGATCCAAGATCGATCGCACGCCCTCGGCTCCAGCCGAGGGTTCGACCCTCTCGCCCCTCCGAAACCCTAGGCGGCGATCCCGCGGTCCGGTGGCTTCGCCACCACCGCGTGATCGTTCGTCTAATCCGGGTTCGACTTTCGGATCTTGTTTTTCGATAATTGATCAATAAACTAGAATTAAATTGCGGAAATTTAATTCACCTTTCGATTCGTTGTGCGGAGAAACGAGATCGTATTGAAGACCTTGAGATCTTCCCACGTATTCCTTGCACTTGTTCGAACGTCGGGTGGGCGACGATCCTCCGAACACTATGGATCTCCTTCTCTCCTTTCTCTCTCTAGAATTGTGATCTTCAAGTTATGAGAATAGAGAAGACCATGTAGTGCTTTTATAGGCTACGTAGGGGATCTTAAGGAGGTGGAATATTGGGCTTCCAATAATAGTGATTAAATTGAGCCAAGCCCAAATCTATTAATCCTTACTATTATTAATTAATTTATTTTCCACTATATAAATTAATTGCACTCCCAATATTAAACCATATTATATCAAATAATATTTCTCCGGTAGTATTATTTATTCCGTGTATTTAAGATAGAAATGTCCATGAATAAATTTAAATTAATTGCGTAATTAATTTATTCATCTCTTGTATCCGAGACTAGTACCATTCAACCTTAATTATTATGCGGAACGAATCCACCTGCAGGGTTTACATAATAATTCCTTATGAACTCATCTCGGGGACATTATCAACCCTTCCGGGATACACTTTCCCGTCAAGTATTCACGGCATGTCATATATAAAATATAGTGACCCAACTTAACCGGTAATTAACCCAATAATTAAATCGGTTAATTCCTTTGGTAAATCAAAGTCACTTATACTAAATATACACACCCGCAATAGTATCGGGGATTAAGAATAAAATACACTGAGACTTGAATCGATTATCGCCGGCAATCCTAATCGATAAATCTCAAGCAGATCCGCTCAATACCCCAAGTGTACAAGTGTGATAAAATAATCAAGACAGATTATTTTCTCTCTCACACAACGACTATACCGATGGATTGGTCCGTGTCCATCTAGGTCGTGAGCAACTGTTCGATTAAATACGAGTAACCGATAGTATGATCTTCCGTGTGGGCCCGACACACCATGCTAACTACAACGTATAGAATCCAGGACTATAATTTGCATATATTTAATTATAAATAATTAAACGCAAATAATTGTTTATTTAATTAAATAGATTAATGGCAATGGATCGGGAGTTTCCGTTACTTAAATCTAGACATTAAGTACACAACTCCAACAATCTCCCACTTGTACTAAGGTCTAGTCATTTCCTCCAAACTCCCGACTCCCAAACTCATCACGTGCTTAAGTTGTACTTCCAAGAAGTACTATGTGAATGAGCAATCTAGGTTGCCGCTCTGAAGTTATCTTGGTGACTACAGCGTCGTCTCCCTCGACGATGACTCGTATCAGGTGGTACTTGCACTATGTGTTATCTTACACTTATGGACTTGTGATCTTACCATTTGCCATCGCACCGCTATTTACTTAGCCTTTGGCAAATTAAGAATCACATCTAAGTCCCAGAGATTATCCCGGAGTTATACCAAAACTTCCGCTGCCTCTGAGGCCGCTTATTTGGTTACCCATGGTAGAGTCCGAAAAGCATCGTGCTTATCACTCTTCCATGTTAAAACTCCTTCTCCTTTAATAGTGAAACACATAGCCTGATATCGACTTACATCGGTCCTTATTCGATTAGAAATCTAAGAGAATGTAATCCAAAGAAAATGCTTGTCTGCTCCGTAATTTAGAACATAGTTTCCAGTACTTCGAAAGTACTTAAAATGTTCATTACAGCAGTCAAGTATTCCTTTCCAGGATTACCTTGATATCCTCCCACTATGCTAACCGCATAGCCGATATCAGGTTCTTGTTTTCAACAATGCATTTATTATTGCTTCTATCTCCTTTTGTGTTCCAAAACACATATCCTTAGATAGATGCATTCCGTCTCTGAAAGGTAACGAACCTTTCTCGGAATCTTGCATGTTAAAACGAACCATAATCGTATAAGATATCTAGAGAAGTACAATGTTCTTTTCTTGAGATCCTAGATCTTAAGAACATGCTCTAACTTCTTCTTTATCTTATATATCGATTTTTCTAGACAACCATCATTTTATGTCTGACAACATCTTTACATCGTTGCCAATGATAAAATGTTATCTACATAAAACCCGAGAAACACCACCTTGTTATCCATCACGTTTCCAATACACACAATTCGTCTATGCTTTTGATGAATCCATAAAATGGACTATCTCATCAATTTGCAAGTACCACGAACTCAACGCTTTGTTCCAATCCATAAATGGATCAACTAAGCTTGTACTCTAAATGATCTTGCCTCTTAGCAATAATCCTTATTGCTTTCCAAGAAGGCACATTTAGATCTAGTACCGCCTTCATGTAGATTCAGGGATTGATTTCATGTATACTAGGTCCAGAGTTCAAAACTCTCCCAGTCTTATGAATATCTCCTGGTTGTCAAACAACCTCCCACTACAATGGCATTCCGGTGTATAACAGTAATAACAGTAGGTGCAGTTAGTGGTGTACCGCTACTCGGTTCGGCTGGTTCTAAGTCTTAATCGTTTTCTCTCTCTTCAGAAGTATCATGTCATTTTGGGCTTGTGGTTCATCTAATAGTCTTTCTCTAAGAACCGGGCGTTAGAACTCATAACGTCCCTCTGGTTCATAGTACTATCGAACACACACCTTTTGTTCTTCTAGGATATTCTACAACCACATTTGAATGTGCCGTTGTTTCCAAGACATATCCATAGAACATAGGTAGTTCCGTTTAACTCATGCTTTTACTATTTCTATAAGAGTTCCATTTCTTATTTCCGACACACCAATCCTACAGAAGACTGTATGGTGTAGTCACTTGGGATCCAATCCCAAGCTCTGATCATAAATCAGAGTTAATCAATTCTAATACTTGTCCGGATCTTATATCTTATATCCATAAAGGATTGCTTAGTCGTATTATCTTCCAAATTAGATTCTTAGGTCGGAAGGTCCACTCCTTCAACTTAATTGATCTTACAATCAATTTTCGACCTTTGAACTTCTCATTTGAATAAATATGACTTAGCATAAGAATCCACAAGTATAAATGATTTAATAAAGAAATCTCTTATTAGTAAAACGAGTTATACATTAAACGGTTCGTTGCATCGTGGTGGACTCAGGATTCATCATTTATATATTGCTAGCTAATGTACCAAAATAGATAATATCATTATTTCTTCTTATAACCATCAAATGATTAAAAGAAATAAAATATCCATTTATTAGAAATCCAGAACAAAAGTTCTTTCTAATTTGAAAGGTACATAAAAGCAATAACCCAAAATGAAATCCTATAAAATGTCCTCCACTGCAACCGCTGCCTCCTCTACAGCATTGCCCATGTAGACTACGATTTCTTCTTTTCTAAGTCGTTGGGTTTCCTGGAACCCTTGCATTTAAAATGCACATACCGTCAGTGGTTCTATATCTACACACCAGGTTCCGGCAGATAATACCACTGACTATGTTTTACGACTAAAGAAGATTTCGTACTTTCTTTGAGAGGATAACCAGACTTCCAGTACCCAGACTGTTTGCAACGAGAATTCTTGCCTCATGGCTTTCTCGTCCCATCTCGTGGTCCAAAAGGAACCACTGGGTTTCTTTGCTTTCTTGTCCTTTCCCCCGATTCATGCCTTTAGGTTCGAAACCTTTGGCATTGGCTACAAGAGCTTGCGATTTCCGTCTCAACTCGTCTAAAAGGTCAATCATCTTAAAAACGTTTTAAAGCGTTTCCTCGAAGTAACTGGCCTTTATGAGTATCCTCATCGCTTCTTATCTAGCCGCCTATGTCAATAGGCTCGGGAGGACAAAGCTCACTGAGTACAAACTTGTACTCTTTAACAGTCTGGGCAATGTCCAGATCTCTATTCCAATCAATACATTCAGGGACCAATGAGTTTAAAATCCTTACGTATCACATAAAGTGGGTTCAAAGCCATATCCTAATCTATGAGCACATATAACAACAAACAATCGATTTAATCTCCGATATTATCTCCCTCAAATAATATCATTAAACCACTAATCACATCTAAAATCCCATCAGGTAAGGCAAGCCACGTGGTGTGGACGTTTACCCACCCAAATGATTTAGCAATTAGATTTCCTTCGGTCATACATCACTTATAGCGTAACCTCGTGGGGAGGGATACTATAACGCGTATCTAAGTGTAAACCATTACTCAGTACCAAAGTAAATTACTTGGAATTGCTACATCACCGCAAGCCACGTGGTGTGGACGTTTACGATAACTTCACAACTCTTCATAATTACTTACAACTGTCTACATCAATTAATCCAAAGTCCGTCAGTATAGCAAGCCACGTGGTGTGGACGTTTACTACACTAAGAGACTTTTATAATTGACTCCCAATTACTTGATCCATTTAATCTTGTAAATCAAGACGTGGAGAATCATAAGTGAAACTCGAAGTTTCTAACCAGTGATTCACCATGCGAACAACCCTATCTCTCATAAATGAGGGAGCCGAGCAGACAAACGACCCATCTATAAAAGTATGGCACGAAAGTCTCTAATTTGTGTCCTCTACATGACCAAGTGGCTCTGGCTCCATTCCACTCCCCGGGGTGAGAATGAGTCGACTTGAAGTCAGCTTTGGAAAGACAAATTAGGCATTGTTTGATAAACTTAATCAATGTTTCTCATAAAAGGAATTACAAGAATTCTCCTCCAATGACTTGTCTATATGAACTTCAAAAGTCCATAAAAGTCACCAAGAGAACAGCAATGGAGACCATGGATATGTTTCCATACCCTCTCCCACTTAGCTTTTTACAATAAAGGGATACGCTATCTAATGCATAATTAAATACACATAAGCATAATAACAAACATACATGTCATGCAAGTACGTTCACAAATAATCAAATAATTACTCAAGTAAAAATTATTTTTCGACTATTCGTACCTTGATGAATTCCAGCATGCTTTCCTTGAGTCTTCATTCTACGTCTTGAATACTTTGCCGAGCGACGGAAAAATTCTTTGATTCTCATATTTAATCTTACCAATTAAATAAAATCAATTCCATTGATTTCCATATTTAATTCTATTTTAAATAAAATCCAAGATTTTTCAATCCAAAATAAATTTTGAATTAATCTAATGATTTTAAATAAAATACTTAAATTAAATAAAATCAATATTATTAAAATCCATTGATTTTCCATATTTAATTCTATTCTAAATAAAATCCAAGATTATCCAATCCAAAATAAATTTTGAATTAATCTAATGATTTTAAATAAAATACTTAAATTAAATAAAATCAATATTATTAAAATCCATTGATTTTCCATATTTAATTCTATTCTAAATAAAATCCAAGATTATCCAATCCAAAATAAATTTTTGAATTAATCTAATGATTTTAAATAAAATACTTAAATTAAATAAAATCAATATTTTAATAATTTCTCAATCCTATTTAAATTAGATCTCAAGAATCCTAATCAAAATCGAATTTTGATTCTTCTCAAGACTTCTAATCCAAGTAGGTATAGGATATCTAGAGAAACTAGGATTTTCTTTCCTAATTTAAATCTCCATCTAATTCCATTATTTAATTCCATAATTAAGAAATATAATCCAAATAAAATTTGAATTAATTCCAAAATTAAATTAAATAAAATTAGAAAGATTAAATTATTTCCGGAAAGATCGGATTTACCGGGATGAACCAAAAAACGAGACCCGCTCGAATCATCTAGGTTCGTGCCCAATCGAACCATGTACATCACATTCCCAGCCATACACACCAATGTGCTCTCAGCCATGCACATGTACAACACCATGAATCATTCACGTACAGCACATGATAAACATGCACAGGTGATGTTCATCAGCCATGCATCCAAGGAACTAATTCACGCAAGTGGATATTGAATACCAAGCCATGCAATTTGCATGGAGCAAAATTAGTCCACGGGGCCCACGAACGTCTTTTTCAGCGGGGTTAAAATACTATGCAATCGATCGTCTTTTTCAGCGGGGTTGATCATCTTTGACAAGAAGCCTGTGCACGAGCTTGGTCAATTTCCGGCACGGCGTCTCCCTTGACGAACCATGCCATCGACCCGCTGCCGTCATGTGGTCCCACCGCACGAGCAGCCCGCTCCGAGTACGCAGCCGAAGCCGCGACCCACGAGTACGCAGCCGAAGCCCGCACACTGCCCGCACAGCAGCCCGCTCCGAGTACGCAGCCGAAGCCGCGACCCACGAGCCGCCGCGCGTAGCGGCTGAACCGCTTGGCCTTTGGGCAGCGGTCGACATCCGGCAACTACCACCGCTGGTGGTTGATGCCGTCGACCCCCAGCCGCCATACAGCCCGGTCCCGCTTCCTTTGATGTCCAGCCGCTGCCTTCGATGTCCGAGCGTGAAGCTGTCCGCGAGCACCGAGCACAACCGCCGGCTGCCGGCGAACCACCGCCACTGGTGGCACACGCCGACACGCCCAGCCGTGTTCAGCCCACGTCCAGCAGCCCACGTGCCTCCAGCTACCTTCCGGCAGCCCGCACCGAGCCCACGAACGATCGATCCGGTTCGATTTCCGAAAACCCTCGATTTTTAATAATTAATTTTTCCGACAACACAATTCATACAAGAGAGAAAACAAGTACGTAGAACAAATATAGCACAATAATTTAACGCAATTAAATTAATCTATGGCTATAAACAACGATAATCGATTATCGAAACAATTAACGAAAAACGTAACCATACGCTCTGATACCAATTGTTGGAATTCGATATCCCGGGTTATTTAAATTTGCGGAAACCAATAACCCGATCAAACCCTTCGCCGGAGATCACACGAACACGACACACGTGCCGGGATACGGCCGAAGCGCACAGCGAGGCCCGAAGGCCGCGCACGCCCCAGCCGCACCCCCACGGGTGCGCGCTTGCGATCGATTGGGGTGGGGCTGCCCAGCAGCCCCCGCGGCGAGTCCGGCGACTCGCCGCCGCCTGGAGGTCAGCCACCTTCACGGTGGGGAGGGGCGGCACCAGCCCGCGCCCTCCGCGATCGATCCAAGATCGATCGCACGCCCTCGGCTCCAGCCGAGGGTTCGACCCTCTCGCCCCTCCGAAACCCTAGGCGGCGATCCCGCGGTCCGGTGGCTTCGCCACCACCGCGTGATCGTTCGTCTAATCCGGGTTCGACTTTCGGATCTTGTTTTTCGATAATTGATCAATAAACTAGAATTAAATTGCGGAAATTTAATTCACCTTTCGATTCGTTGTGCGGAGAAACGAGATCGTATTGAAGACCTTGAGATCTTCCCACGTATTCCTTGCACTTGTTCGAACGTCGGGTGGGCGACGATCCTCCGAACACTATGGATCTCCTTCTCTCCTTTCTCTCTCTAGAATTGTGATCTTCAAGTTATGAGAATAGAGAAGACCATGTAGTGCTTTTATAGGCTACGTAGGGGATCTTAAGGAGGTGGAATATTGGGCTTCCAATAATAGTGATTAAATTGAGCCAAGCCCAAATCTATTAATCCTTACTATTATTAATTAATTTATTTTCCACTATATAAATTAATTGCACTCCCAATATTAAACCATATTATATCAAATAATATTTCTCCGGTAGTATTATTTATTCCGTGTATTTAAGATAGAAATGTCCATGAATAAATTTAAATTAATTGCGTAATTAATTTATTCATCTCTTGTATCCGAGACTAGTACCATTCAACCTTAATTATTATGCGGAACGAATCCACCTGCAGGGTTTACATAATAATTCCTTATGAACTCATCTCGGGGACATTATCAACCCTTCCGGGATACACTTTCCCGTCAAGTATTCACGGCATGTCATATATAAAATATAGTGACCCAACTTAACCGGTAATTAACCCAATAATTAAATCGGTTAATTCCTTTGGTAAATCAAAGTCACTTATACTAAATATACACACCCGCAATAGTATCGGGGATTAAGAATAAAATACACTGAGACTTGAATCGATTATCGCCGGCAATCCTAATCGATAAATCTCAAGCAGATCCGCTCAATACACCAAGTGTACAAGTGTGATAAAATAATCAAGACAGATTATTTTCTCTCTCACACAACGACTATACCGATGGATTGGTCCGTGTCCATCTAGGTCGTGAGCAACTGTTCGATTAAATACGAGTAACCGATAGTATGATCTTCCGTGTGGGCCCGACACACCATACTAACTACAACGTATAGAATCCAGGACTATAATTTGCATATATTTAATTATAAATAATTAAACGCAAATAATTGTTTATTTAATTAAATAGATTAATGGCAATGGATCGGGAGTTTCCGTTACTTAAATCTAGACATTAAGTACACAACTCCAACACCCGTCAATAGAACAAAGAGAAATGCAAATGCAAATACTCACTGGGGCCGGAGAAGACTGGCGGATTCCCATTCAACGGTACATAGATACCGGAGAAGTACCATCAGATAAAACCGAAGCGAAGCAACTTCGCTCCCGAGCGGCAAAGTATACTTTAATAGATACACAACTATACCGAAGAAGTTATTCCCTTCCACTACTAAAATGTGTGTCGAAGGAAGAAGGATTTAAAATCCTGGAAGAAATACACGAGGGTGTGTGTGGAAACCATGCGGGGGGAAGATCCCTAGCACACAAAACCATGGGGCAAGGATTTTACTGGCCAAGCCTGAGAAAGGACGCAGTCGGATACGCACGTAAATGTGTCAAATGCCAGACGAATGGGCCTAACATCCGTATTTCCCCAGAAGCCCTGAAATCCATTTACAGCCCGTGGCCATTTGCTCGGTGGGGTATCGATCTGATCGGACCACTGGCAACCGCACGGGGCGGAATAAAATATGCGATTGTAGCAGTCGACTATTTTACTAAGTGGGTCGAAGCAGAACCATTGAACAAGATTGATCAACCGCAGGTTATCAAGTTCATATGGAAAAACATTATATGTCGATTTGGTTTGCCCGAGACAATCATTTCCGACAACGGAAAACAATTCGATGGGGCTGAGGTAGAAGAATTCTGTGAAAAATGGAAAATTAGAAGGCTATTCTCTACTCCTTACCACCCCCAGACGAATGGTCAGGTTGAAGCAGTGAATAAAATATTAAAACATACCATCAAATCAAAATTGGAAAGTCGCAAAGGAAAGTGGGCGGATGAACTTCCAGAGGTTCTGTGGTCATATCGTACCACAGCTAGAAATGCCACTGGAGAAACCCCCTACTCTTTGGCTTTTGGAACGGAAGCAGTAATTCCAGCGGAAATAACGGTGTTATCACACCGGACCGCTCAGGAAATCTCCCCGGAAAATGAACTAACCATCCGAAAAGAGTTGGATCTTCTTGAAGAAAGAAGGTTAGCTTCCGATTCTCTAAATGCTATGAACAAACAAAGAATTGCAAAATTATTTAATTCAAAAGTAAAGGCGCGAGAATTCCAAGAAGGAGACTTGGTGCTGAAGAAAATCTTAGGAACGCGCCAGGGAGCACTGGGGCCGAACTGGGAGGGACCGTTTAGAGTAAGCCACTGCCTCCAGAACGGAGCGTACGAGTTAGAGCTTCTCGACGGGACCAAAGATCAGTATCGGTGGAACGCGCTGCATCTAAAGAAATTTTATCATTAAAAGGTTAATTTTTGGCTTTTTGTAAAGATGTTATTTTTGTAAAACCCTTTTTATCACCTTTATAATGTTTCTCAGTATTTACCAAAAATACTTGTATGGGTTCTAAAAAGTTATATTTTATCTATGACAAAGGAAAAATATTACCCCGGGAAAGGAATAAATTTCCCGGTAAAAATAAGAAATATTGAGTATTCATAGAAGAATACTAAGGTTCGGTAAAGACCCAAAAAATCTGTAGATTATGGGGCCGAACACTTCTTTCTGCGTACGGATTCAACAGAGTAAAAGAAACTCAAGAATCGCGCGGGGAGAAGATATAGGTCCGAAGAAAATCCTAAGAGGTATTCATAATGAACAAACCACAGGATCGGTCAGTCTGTATAAAATGAGAGATGGAGGAGAAAAATGTTACTCAGAATCAGAGAATTCCAAGAGGTAACTAAAATCCAAAAGTCACTTTTGCAAGACAAAGAACTCACAAAGAGTCCCAACAAAGTTTTAAAAATAAAACTTGGGTGTGAGCCAAAAGTTTTCCATTTACAAGAATTACGATTCACCAAACAAGCTAAAGCTGACTTGTCAAAGTAATAATTATGGTAAAAAGAAACCTAAACAAAACGGTGGAAGGGCCATGAGTAAGACCCAAAGGATGATATCCATTAATAACTTACTAAGTTATTACACACCAGCAAAATATTAAAACTTGTCCCAGGCAAAAACTGCCTCTGAAATTCAAAGTAGAAATAACAAATATTGTCTTATGGCCTTGGGCCCAAATAAGAAATAAAACATAAAAACCCCTGAGCTTTTTACACTCAGGGTAGGGTTCATCTTAGCAGACTCCTAAGTTATAAAACTCAGGAGGTGGAATTACCATCACCAGGGGTTACCAGAGGATCTTTTGGCTTGCCATCAGGCCCAACACCAAGTAGATCCATACCCTCATCATCAAATTCATCCTCATCAACAAGAGCATCATCAGCTAACTTTGCAGGTTCCCCAGGCATAGAGAGGAGACTATATGATAGCCACCATTTCATGTCAATTCCATGGACAACTTCCAGATCCATGAAAGGTTGAGGAACTCTGGAATCCAGAGTGCATCCCTTCATGTGATCCTTTAGGAGTTTGAGCCCATACTCTTTGGCCACATCATTCTTCTCCTTTGCTGCAGACCTAATGAGATCAGCATATGCAGTTACATAAAGGAGGTCAGTCAATACCCTGGGATTGTGAGCAGGTGAATCCAGTAGAGTTTCAAGCTCCACAACTCTTTCCATGGACTGTGCGAAGTTATCCTGGACCTGCTTCAGTTCTCTGGTGACTTTGACCACCTCATCCTGTAGCTCTTTCTTTTCCCTGACAAAGCTGTCCTGGGCATCTTCAATCTGCTCTTCCTTTTCCTTGATGGTTTTCAAGGCTTCCTGCATCTCTGATTTCAGCTTCCCTATCTCTGCCCGTGCAGTATCTGCAACCTTCTTCCACTTATCCCTGTCCCCTGCTGCGGCTATGTAGGCTGCATTGAGCTCCTTCATCTGTGTTTCTTGACCAGTGCTGGTGATGCGTAGCTTGGTAACCTCAGCTCTGAGTTTCTCAGCCATGGTATGTGCACCTGAGATGGCAACTGCACTTTGACTGGCCAGTTTCAAGGCCAGGGAAAAGGCATGTTCCTCATGGTCCATCAGGTCATTGAGCTCTGAGGTCCAGCACCTCCCAACTGCATCAATTGAATCACCAACAGGATTGCCCAGGGTAGTGACAGGGTCAATGGGGCCTTTGCCAGAGAAGAAGGGAAGGAGCACTGATGGAAGTTTTTCCTGGGAAAACCTAGCCGAGAAATAAAGTGTAAAGATTGAATATTTTGTAAAGATAAAGAAAGAGTATAAAATAAATAAAAACTTACTTGTCAGAGATGATTTTCTCAACCCCAAAAACAGACTGGCTTATGTCAGCGCGGGGAGGTGATTCAGTCACTTCAATTATACCCCCATCAAATTTCTTCCTTTTCTTGTCTCCTTCAAGCTTGATTTGTAGAAGTGTGGATGACCCGGAGGGAGGCAAACCCTGGCTGGGAACAACATCAGTCATCACAGCATCGGCAGGGGCCGGGGGTTCTTTGTAGGAGTCCACCACCCCCATGATCCCTAGAGAATCTGTCTCACCACCCTGGGCGGAGACAGTTCGGGATCTGGTCCGGGAAGCCGGGGCACCTACTGTTCCACCCCGAGTCTTTGCAGATCCTCAGCCACCTATGCTGGTTGAACTGGTTTTTGATTTGCGGGCTTTACCCGTCTGGGATGCATCCACAAGTCCAAGTCTCGCAAACAATTTGTTATCCGCCATATCAGGAGGTTTCACTTCGAACACAGTAGAGAAAAATTCTGCACCGGGAAAAGTAAAGATATTACACCCGACAAAAATTGATGATCTTTCCCTGGGGGATATGTCCCCAGGAAATAAGACAAAACAAAAACTGTAGAAAATACAAGACTTTACCAAAACAAGGTTGGTCTTCAATAAACGGAGGACAGAAAAGGCCTGCTGCGTCACGAATACTGTCGTCGTTAAGATACGTCGAGTCCCTCTCGGTAGTAGGGATGCACTGAGCCAAAAGATTCGCTGTAGCCAAATCCCACGGGATGCTATAGTCAGTTTTGGAGATCCGGGCACCTACAAACATAAAAACAATTTTAGATCAGTCAAAACTGTAAAAAACTTAAAAGTATAACTTACTTTCATCTTTAACGCCATCAGTTAGGGGAATTTCAATTTCTCCCTCTCGGGTCTGAGTTCTCCATCTCCCCGAGACATAAAACCATCGATCCCAACAGGTAGGATCTTTAATTTCCGGTTCCTTTATCTTCACCATGTTTTTCCTGCATCGCACTGTGTAATCACCCAACAACCCTTTCTGGAAATTGACCGGGCTAAAGAACAAATGGAATCCATCCCCCGTAAGGGGTCGAGAAAATCCCACTTGTCCTAGAACCGTCAAAAACCCATACAACTGAGCCCACCCGTTCGGATGAATCTGATGAGGAGCCACACCCCACCGGTTCAACAGGCCTGAAATTGAAGGATGCAGGGGGAACCGCAGGCCTTGATCCATCGCGTCGACGCCGATGGCCACCATGCCTGGAGGTGGACAGCAAGCGGATTCTCCCTCTTCTGGCGCATGCAAATGCACGTTGAAGGGAATCCGCCAGTCATCCCTCCAGTCGGTGAGTTCTTCCGCTGTCACCGTGCTGTCTCGGCCATGCGCGCCCCAATCCTGGTGGTTTGGATCTGGTTGAACCGCTGTGATGGTCCTCACAGCAGGAACGTAAGGGTGGGCCGCGTCTAGTTCGTCCAGTCGGAATCCCGGCAAGGCCGGTGCCGCCTTGTCCATAAATTCTTTGTACTGACGAGCGAGCAGGACGTGAGGCTCTTCAGGTACTTTGGGGTGAACAACTTTCGTGTATTTTGGCATGATGGTAGGGGTTGTAGAAGAAAATTTACGCTACGAATTCAACAAATTTACACAGGAAAAATTACTGAGAGAAAAGGTTTCTTACCGATTTCTAGATCTGAAAATCGAAGAGAGTTGTGAAATTTAAAATTTGAAATGGGTTAATATGTTTTGAAAAATCAACCCTGCCTCATGATTTGATCGACGGTTGAGATCAAGGAAGGGGAAAAGAGGGCGGTTACCGATGAAAAAACGTACTCAAGTGTCCCCCCACTACCCCGTAAAACCTAGAATACTTGGCCAGGATAACGCCACGTGGCAAATGTTTACTGACAAAAGACAGGTTAAGAATAAATTCTTTTTCTACATTCTTTTATTATTTATTTAATTATCAAATTCTTTATTTATTAAGAAGATAAGTTTTCTGATACTTATCACGATTTGCAAATAAAAAGAGTCTTCCAAAGACAACAACTCTTATTCATTTCACCGGGAAATAAAACCGGGAAACATGATTTAACAGAGAAAATACAAATTTCATATATTATGGATAGATCTCACGGGGAAGAATATCCCCAGTCATCTTTTACAGGAAGATTTTCAGGCTCAGCATTGATCGAGCTATCTTCAGAATCAGTTCCCAGATCAATAATCTCCTCTCCATCCCTCCCAAATACTCCAATATTAAAAGACTTTTGCCCACGCAACTCCAGGAAGATGGTAACGCCCACCGAGGCAAGACGGCGTTCACAGAACTTGTTCCAGCCCTCGCTCAGAGCAAGGCGTCGACCATCCTTCTCCACTCTTACTGTCCAGACCCGTTCAAAAGCATCTACCAAAGCAATATCCTGTCCATCAAGCTCCGGAAACTTCTGAGAAAAAGACAAAGGAAGAGGCAGCTTAGTTTTCATCGACCGATTCCTAATCCGAGAAGAAAAGCTGGTTATTTGATTCGGGTACACATCTCTGTTCCAAGTGAAAGCCATAATATGAAGTCGACTCCAGTTTAGAAGAGCCTTTAAAGGCGTAAAATTCAGAATTAAATGAAGTCTCAACCACCAACAGAAAGTCAGAATGTTATTTCCAAGACAAGTCAACCGAGAAAGACCACCATAAACTTCAGGGAAATCAAAGTTGAAAACTCTAATTTCCCTGGGGGCCTATGTTGTACCCGAGAAAATGGTCACCGACACGTGTCACGAATCAAAGGGCCACGTCATCAAGAGAGAAAGTCAGCCGGTATAGTCAAAGAGACCCTCAAAAGCAGATCTAAGAAGAAGATAAAGACCTTGGACAGTAGAGATTGCACGGAAGAATCAGACTCCCCTCTCAGGGGAATCGCCTGGGGAGGCTCCTGGGATGACAGTCAACAAGCTGGGACTTCTCGGGGAAAGAGGCAGATTAAGCACTAATGGAAATTAGTGGGTATTTAATGCTTCATATTAGTGGACTAGAGGTCCAATAAGAGGCCAAAATGTGGGCATTAGGTGGCATAATTAAGCCATGCATAGAGTATTATAAATAGAGGGAGTGAGATAGTGGAAAAGGACATGCAAACCTTGATTTTAACTATGTACTCTAAGTATGGATATGTGAATAAAGAGGAGCCTTGAGCTTCCATTTCCAGTACTTATGATTTCTGCATTTAACTCAATCCTTTTGCTAGCTTACTTATAACAATTTACCATTTTGTGTTGTTTAACAAAACCCTCAATTACCAGCAAATACTACCGACAAGTACAAAACAACCAAAACACGTACCAAGGAAGAATCACCCCAGGGGCTATATATAGGAAAATTTTGGGCCGCCCGTCCGGATTTAAAATACACAGCTCAAGACCTGTAAAAAGCCCATCTCAAGAAGAAAATTTGAGCCCATTAGACGAACAAAAAATTTATTAATTTGAAAATATTATTAAAATAGTGATTTTCAAAAATAATAAATAAAAATAAATATTAAAAATTTTCGAAAAAATGAAAGATCAAACCGAGAGTTGGAAAGACGAAGTTGAGTGCCAACGGTTTGAGTTCCGAAGTGTGAGTCTCCGGAAATGGACGTGGCGCTGGACCAGGGAACGAGGCATGGAGTCGCCGCTTTTCCATCGACGCTGGTCGCCGCTTTTTCGGCGACTCTGGTCGCCGTTTTTCGGCGACAGGCAAGTCCAGAGTTTCGTGAATCGTCGGCTTTGGGAGTCTCCATTTCTGTGGAATGAAAAACTTCGTTTTTGTGTCTCCGGTTTTGGCAGTTTGGCCATGCCAACTAAACTGGAAGAATTTAGTCTCCGTTTTAGGGAATCCAATTTCGCCAACAGTTGAACTTTGTCGTCGCTGCACTCAATGTTTAGACTTCCGAGATGGTAAACCACATAGTCCTGGATATGAACTACAGAAATGCCAAAACAAAAACAACACATCCCGAGTTAGTCATTCAAGAGTTCAACACACGCAAACATTCAAACACATTTTAGTGGAGATTCGAGGGGTGATATTAGGCAATGAAGAGCAAATATTTTCCCAGAAAAGAGACACTTTCATCATTTTTCCAAAACAAAAATTTCACACGAGGTGAATAGAACTTTGAGTTAATGAAAAATCTCTCATATTAAAACCGGTGAGATGGACCGAAGTATGTGATAGACATGTTTACTTGTCCTTCGTCTCAGTCACAAGGAAGCAGTCGTGTTTCGTCGAAACATATTGGCAGAGTTAGCACCGCACAAGAGATTTTAATTCATGAATGCAAGGTGAACTTTTAAGGCACTCCACTTGGGACTAAGCATTACTACAATCAGAGGGGAGCAAGGTTCGACCTGCGTCCTCCAGACGAGTTTTAGCTTTATAAATGAAATGCAACAGATGCTCATTACAGCAGTCAGAGGGGAGTGAGGATCATCCCGCATCTCCGAAGTGTTATGGTTGAGCATCTTAAATTTAGCGTCCATGTGCTACCTTTCGAAGAGGGGAGCCGGCGGACAAAG
The DNA here is from genome assembly GCA_954870475.1 of Euphrasia confusa. Classification (NCBI taxonomy): domain Eukaryota; kingdom Viridiplantae; phylum Streptophyta; class Magnoliopsida; order Lamiales; family Orobanchaceae; genus Euphrasia; species Euphrasia confusa. The sequence continues at coordinate 37,346,504 of OX940955.1, read as the reverse complement.
TGATCCGGCGTCCTCCGTTACTCGGTATTATGGATCTATGCAAATGATAGCTTATGGGAGTTTAATGCCAAGTTCACATGTTTGCATTCAGCGGAATAAATACTCTTGGGTCCGAAGACTAAAGCGGCCTCGAATCCATGTTTGTCTGACTAGACTAATCCACGACGATTCCGAGTGCGTATTCAGAAGTAAAGAAACTACTCTTTCAGACTTCAAAAATTTTCCGTGAACTCTTAGAGAGAACACATGCAGAGAGAATTTCTTAGTTTCTTAAATCTCTCAAAGTCAAGAGGTTTGGTAAAGATGTCAGCAAGCTGTTTTTCCGTTGAAATATGCTGTAGACTGACTATATCACGATCAACCAAATCTCTAATGAAATGATGTCGAATGTCGATGTGTTTAGTTCTTGAGTGCTGGACAGGATTTTCGCTGATTTTGATAGCACTCTGGTTATCACAATACAGCACTAATGGAGCACTCTCAAGAAGATAGTCATTCAACATTTGTTTCAACCAAAGTAGTTGAGTGCAGCAACTTCCAGCTGCAACGTACTCCGACTCGGCAGTTGACAGTGCGATGCAGTTTTGCTTTCTACTATGCCAAGACACGATATTATTGCCAAGGAAGCAACAACATCCGGAGGTACTCTTTCGTTCGTCCGTGTCCGTCGCCCAGTCGGCATCAGAAAAACCGACAAGGTTGGATGAAGTGTCGCGCGCATACCACAGACCCAGCTGAGAAGTTCCAGAGATGTAGCGGAGAATCCGTTTCACAGCTCGTAGATGGTCCTCCTTTGGATCAGCTTGGTACCTGGCACACATACAAACACTAAACATAATGTCAGGACGAGTGGCAGTTAAATAAAGTAAACTCCCAATCATAGAACGATAAAGAGTTTGGTTTACACTCCGACTTTTCGTCGACGTAGACAAGCGTTCCGTAGTTGCCATAGGAGTGTTTGTTGGCTTGGCATGATGCATTTCAAACCTCTCAACCATGTTCTTAGCATACTTACTTTGAGATACAAATATCCCATCTGGTCGTTGAGAAATCTGAAGGCCAAGAAATTGATGCAACTCTCCCTCAAGACTCATCTGAAATGTCGAGGACATAGCTTCTGTGAATGCAGTCACGAGTTTAGAACAAGTAGCTCCGAAGACAATGTCGTCAACGTAAATTTGGGCAACAATCATGTGTTTGCCATCTCGCTTTATGAACAAAGTTTTGTCCACCGATCCACACTCAAAGCCGAACTTTAGAAGAAAATCCGTGAGACATCCGTACCAGGCGCGAGGCGCTTGTTTCAAGCCATATAGAGCTTTGTGAAGCTTGTAGACATGGTTAGGCTTTTTAGGATCCTCAAAACCCTTAGGTTGGGCAACATAGACTTCTTCTTCCAACACACCGTTCAAGAAGGCAGCTTTGACGTCCATCTGTCGAAGTTTGATGCCGAGATGGCATGCAATAGCAATCAAGAGTCTGATGGACTCAATTCGTGCGACCGGAGCAAAAGTTTCAACAAAATTTATGCCTTCCACTTGGGCATATCCTTGGGCAACAAGACGAGCTTTGTTTCGGACAACTTGGTTATGCTCATCTGTTTTATTCTTGAAAATCCATTTAGTTCCAACAACATTGATATTTGAGGTTCTAGGAACTAAGGACCAAACATTATTTCGTGTGAACTCATTCAACTCTTCTTGCATGGCCATGATCCAAAAATCATCTTGCATGGCCTCCTTGTAATTTTTCGGCTCATTTTCGGAGAGAAAGCAAGTGATGCCGATTTCATTACATACTGCAGAAGTACAGATGTTGTAGAGTTCGTCAGGAGAATTCATTGGTTTCTTTGAGCGTGTAGTTTGCTCATTCAAACTTCCGATCATTTGGTTCGGTGGATGACGTTTTTGAATATGACCAGGTGCTTCACGCGGAGCATCAGCTGGATTTTCGACTTGATCATCATCGTCATCCTCAGTCAATAAATTGTCATCATTTTGGTTGCTAGAGTCTCCAACTTCAGGCGGAGTATTTGGAGTAGCGTTTTCAGGAGTCTCAGTTGTGGGTGTTGAAGGAAAAGTTCGACTTTCAAGGATTCCTTCCTTAACCCAATCAGCCTCTGCATCTTTTCCAAGAAAGTCTTGTTCATCAAAGTTTATGTTCACAGTCTCGATGACTTTCCTAGTTCAAAGATTGTAGGCGCGGTAGGCATGACTATTTTGGCTATAGCCAACGAAAATTCCACGATCAGCTTTGGCTTCAAATTTCTTTAGAGGATCACGATCCTTCAAGATATAGCAAGTACAGCCAAAGACACGAAAGTGTGCCACCGAAGGTTTCTTGCCATTGACAAGTTCATAGGTTGTAGCAGTAGTCCCAGATCGAATACTTATTCGATTCAAAATGTAGCCAGCTGTAGAGACGGCTTCTGCCCAAAAAGTTCGGGCAAGATTTTTCGAGATTAACATCACACGCGCCATCTCTTGCAGTGTTCGATTCTTTCGTTCGGCGATCCCATTTTGTTGAGGCGTTTTTGGGGCCGAGTATTCATGATGGATTCCCTTCAGCATACAGAATTCATTGAAGCTAGCATTTTCAAATTCAGTGCCGTGATCACTCCTGATCCTTTTAACCTTAGCTTCATGATTTGTTCGAATCCATTTCACAATACCTTTGAAGGCATTGAAAGTCTCATCCTTGGTCGCCAGAAATCTCGTCCAAATATATCTAGAAAAATCATCGACAACAACCAACACATATTCTTTCTTAGCTATGCTCTTCACCTCCATTGGACCCATCAAGTCCATGTGTAGAAGTTCGAAAGGAGCGGAAGTACTCATGAGTGTTGGAAGTGCTGGATGAGGGGTTCGTGTTAGCTTGCCCTTCTGACAGTCACCATATACTCGCTTCTCGATTTTGGGGAGTTGAGAGATTCCTCGAACTATCTCCCCCTTAACCAATTTGCTCAGATTGCGAGTGCTACTGTGGTCAAGTCGTTGGTGCCACAAGTCAACTTCATCAGGAACGGTCACGGAGAAGCAACTATACTCAGTTGTATAGAAATTGTTTTTAGCACGTGGACCTTCCATGATACACTTTCCCTCAACATCAAAAACTCTACAGGATTCTTTATCAAAACTCACATTGAATCCTTCATCACACAGCTGACTGATAGAGATGAGGTTGGCAACAAGTCCCTTGACATGGACAACATTTCTTATCGGCGGTAAACCTTTGATTTGTAGCGTCCCCTTTCCCTTGACAACACCTTTTGCTCCCCCTCCAAACACCACGGGGGAACCAGTCATCGGCTCATATTCTTTCAAGAATTTCTTAGTGCCGGTCATATGTCGGGAGCAGCCACTATCAAAGTACCAAATGCCTTTGTTGCCAGCTTCAGACGCATTCAGTACAACATTGCAGAAAATCAGTTCTCTTGGTTTCCAGTCAGTTAAAATGGTGGAGTTAAGTTTAACTTCACTCTTTTGGGACTTAGGCACCCACTTCTTCTTCCCATCAGAAATTTGATTGTTCCTCTCAGTCATAGCTTTCAGATTTGTCTTAGCTTTCGGATTTGGGGAAATGGGTTTCTTCAACCTCAGCCCTTTTCTTCATAGTCAGGAGTTCTTTGTTCATGTCCTCTTTCATCTTATAGCAAAATGGTCGAATGTGTCCAGGTTGATCACAGTAGTGACAAACATATTTTCGCCTTAGACGAGTTTCAACCTTCGTAGACGTTTTGACCAAAACAGTTTTAGTGCGAGAGGATTGTCCATTTTTCTTCACATTTTGAGAATTGTCTAACTTTTTCAGCAATGTCTTCTCATATGGTAGGATACCACGAGGATGTTTGACAATATTCTTCGGGAATTGATATGTCTCAGATTCAGATTTTGAAGTCGAGATCGACTTTTGAGTTTTAGGTTTTGGAGACTTAGCTATCTTCTTCCCTTCGGCAATCTCCTTCCGTTTGGAAGATTCAACGTCATCCTTGCTTTCATCCTTAGGCAGATCATTCGATGCCTTAACAAAACTCACTTCCTTCTTCTTTTCAGATGTCGAGTATATAGACTCAAAAACCGTTTGAAATCCAAGACCGTAACGATTAGGATTCATATATGAAGCAGCATTGTCAAACACGGAAGAGTTCGTGTTCATTTTCCTCAATAGCTCATCAGTCATATGAAGTTTTTCTTTCAACACATATCGTTCCTTGTCAGCCATGGCAAGGTCAGTTTGAGTTTTCATCAGCGATGACTTCAGTTCATCATTCTCAGCATCCGAGTTCTTAAACAAAGTCTGCAGCTTCTTAACTTCAGTTGACTCATTTTTCAGTGAAGTCTTTAGTTTTGAGTTTTCAGAACTCAACTTTTCACACACCTCTCTCAGTTCGACAACTTCTTTGAAATACTTGTGCTTTTCCTCGAACAGGTCATCAAATTTAACTTTAAGAATAGTCAGAGAGTTGTTCAACTTTTTTTTCTCATCCTCAATCTTCTCAACTGAGTTCTTCAGCACCACAGCCTCATCATGCATTTTTCGTTTCTCTTCAGAGAGTTCATCAAAAGATTCTTTTAGGAATTTCAGTGACACTTCAAGTGTGTTATTCTCAGTGATAGCTGTGTCACAAAATATTTCGATTTTAGAGTAACTCTCTTTCAGATCAACTAGTTCAGCAGACTCAATTTCACTTTGATGGACATCAGATGTCATCTCTTCCTTTTCGGTCTCAGACTCAGATTCATCATCCGAGAAAAAGTTATCATCACAAAAATTTTGGTTTGTCGATGCCACACGGAAAATATTGTCTGTAGTTGCAGTGTCTTTCAGAAAAGTGTCAAGTTCAAAGTTTTCAACTTCGAAGTTTGCTAGTTCAAAATCTTCACCAAAAGTGACAACTAGAGCGTTGTCCTCATCGTCGTCAGAATTATTGTCCTCAGACTCGTCGTTCTCAGAAATGACATCCTCATCGTCAATCACAACATAGCTAACTGGTAGCTTCTTCTTACGATGTAAGTTCGGGCATTCATTCTTAACGTGTCCATATCCCTTACACTCATAGCATTGCATCTTAGAAACATCTTTGCTAGTAGAGGAGTATGGCGAAAGTTTAGTCCCCTTGAACTTTTTGTCAGACGATGATCCCTGATTTCGGTTGTCAGGTGTATTCGGGTATGAGTTACAACTCTTCTGAAATTTCCGAAAGTTTCGGGCACGGTTCTTCCTCTTAAACTCTTGTTTCACAAGATAGGTGACTATCTCAGTCAGTGCAGCAAGTTTGTCCGGATTATTGGAGTTCATCAGTCTCTCAATATCCTCAGCTTCCTCATCATCTGATTCACACAAATCAGCAGAAAAACTACTTTCAGTTTTCTCATTTTTCAAATGAGTCTTTCGAGAGTTAGAGCTTCTTGAACTTTTTCCTTTCTCTGAAATCTTGAGAGCAGTCATCGGTTCGTAGACAAGAGACATGTCTGGGTTGCTTCGAACTTTGAGAGTCAGGTCATAGTTTCTCAAATCAGCCATCAAGTCGGCATAATCCCAGTTTTGGTTCTCGTCATTTCGTGCTTCGATAGTCAGCACCTTACTCTCGAACCTAGTGCTAACACTGGAGAGGACTTTCTCATAGACCATGGGAGCAGGAAAGATTTCTCCAAGTTCAAAAGCTTCATTCACATATCTCATGATCTTGTCCAAGTAGTCATTGATATCTTCATCTTCCCTCATCCGGAGTTGATGGAATTGAGCAGTGATAGTTCAGATTTTCGATCACTTCACAGCATGACTTCCCTCACAAGTTCTTTGTAACGTTTCCCATGCATCTCTGGCAGATGTGCAATTTTTGACCAGCTGATACATACTGAGGTCCAGCCATTCACAGATAAGAAGTAAGGCTTTCCTGTTAGCCGTGGACAAGTCATGTTCCTCTCTCGTCCAACTACGTTCCGGTTTCGGAATTCTTACGCCATCGGCATCTTCAGTATATGGGCGTTCCCATCCTTCTAACACTGCCATCCAAGATCTGGAGTCAAAACCTTTAATTCTAGCAGACACTTTGGCCTTCCAGTTTGAGTAGTTCTGATGAGTTAGCATAATCGGTTTCTGGACAAACATGGACGACTCCATTGTAGCGGAATTATGAAGTCAAGTAACGGATCACGTCTTATACGTATGACGTCCCGCTCTGATACCAATTGAAATTACGTCTTCGACGTATGATACCAACTTTTCGCGAAGTTGGACTTAAACGCACGAACAGCAGTTTCAGTCAAGGTAACACTCACACAAGTTCGTGGAATGAAAGACAGAAGACAAAGTTATGTAATATGTTTCATTCCATTGAAAAACGAAACTAAACTATTACACTGAGTATGGTAGGCAAAACGATTACAAGAAGTTTCCCGAGTGTCGCAACAACTCCCACTAACTTGCAATCTAGCACACGAGTACCTAGAGCTAAATCTCCTAACTCTAATCTTGGCACAAGGCGCAAAAGCTACTACACAAACTCGAATCTCGAAGTTGTCGGTCACGATTCTAAAAATCAGATTTCGTTCTCTCAAAATCGTCAACTGGTGAAATCGAAATCCATGGGTTTATATAGGCAGCCCGCACATGTGAGGTGATGACGTGGCACGTTCTGGTTGGTCACATGCTTGGCTGATGTCACTTCTCCATGGATGACATCACTCTTGTAGAACTTGGATTCTTGAATCTTGGAATCTTGAATCTTTGATTCTTGAATCTTCGAATCTTGAATCTTCAATTTCAAAATCAGACTTCAATTCAATCTTGACTCCATCGATCTCAATTCTTCATCTTCAAACTCTCGTGAAAATCTCTAAGTGTTGAAGCCTCGGAATTTCATCGTCTTCATGGTCGTCGATATCATTGAAGTGGTAAACACTGGAACCATTCTTCATTCCTTGATATGTGTACTTGGTGAAAGGAATCACGTTGAAAGTACTTAGGTGAAAATCGTCGTTGAAGAATGTCATAGTCGCTGGCACCGTGCCTTGAGGACAAGCGTCACCGAAACCGTGCCATAGCCAAAACCGGCGACGCCAGTCGCTGATTCCATGTCGGAATCCAAAACCAGCGACACGGGTCGCTGATTCCATGTCAAGCCCAAACCGGCGACTCCTGTCGCCGATTCCGTGTCAAAGAACATTTGTCACCCAAACGGCGACTCCAGTCGCCGTTCCACGCATGCCATAAGCGGCGACTCCTGTCGCCGTTCCATGCATGCCAAAGGCGGCGACTCCTGTCGCCGTTCCATGCCATAGTGCCAAACACCAAACACGGCGACTGCGGTCGCCGTTTCCTTGCACTCACCAAATGCGGCGACTCCTGTCGCCGTTTCCATGTAATTCCAAAAGTGGAGACTAGTGTCTCCATTTCCATGCGCAAGGAAGTTGACTTCGGATTCCTAACCTGTAATCCTGAAAACCAAACACAAACACAAATATGTTGTCGCCAAAATCAACATTTACAATCATATTAAATAAAAATTATTTTTCACATAAAAAATAATCAATAAAATATAAATAAGAAATAATAATCAAATAAAAAAAATAGATTAATTAACATATAAAAAAAACATATTTCATTTAATTTAATACTATTTATGTCCTAAATAATTATAAACACTATCATTTTTTTTTAATTTCTCAACTTTTTATTTAGACCTTTAAAAATAATTTTTTTCTTCTTTTTTTATTAAAAAATATATATTTACGGTTAAAAATTAAAAAGTAAAAATATACAAATAATAAATTATTTCTCTTGATTAACATATATTTGTACCTTATAATTTTTAGTAGTAAAAATTTATTTTGAAGTAAAAAATAAAATAAAAAATTATTTGTAAAGTATTAATATTAAGTTGAAACATACGTAATACTAAATTAAATGAAACATAATTTATTTTTTTGTTGTTTTTTATGTTAATTAAGTGAAATAGTTTTTTTATTATCTTTTATTTATGTTTTATTGATTATTTTTTATGTAAAGAATAATTTTTTATTTAATATAATAATTATTAATTAATTATGTAATTTATAATTTATACTACAAATTATAACGTATATATATAAAAATGTTACAAAGTTACCCAACTTTTTAGTGTAGCCTACTGGTAAAGGTTCTCATTTTCATCTTTAATGACCAAGGGTTCGAATCTCATGCCAACCAAAAATATTTTTGAATTTCCTGCAAGTGGACTTTTTCGCCGGAAAAAGAGGTCAAAGGACGATCTTTGATAAAAATCAAAGTTACAGGACATCTAGATAAATGGTCTATCTCGGAGGACGATAAATGATTCTAACTCCATCAGCATAGCCAGTCCATGGATGGGTCAACTACTATCAAACCAGAGATGCTCATGTCAGGTTCGGAGGATCCGTCCACAGGGGATTCTAAGAAAGCCATATCTGCTGCTAAGGTTGCTGAACTTGCTCTTATTGATCCAAAGCGTGCTAAGAGGTAAAGCTTTCATGTTCACATAAAGTTGTTACCTGAAATTTTGTTGTTTTTATTTATTGTCTAAATTGATTTCTAACTCGATAGATTAAGCAATGCAATGTTTTAACATATATGTATAGTTGTGAATTGGAATGTCTATCACTTAGTGTAGTAATGTCTTAAAAGAACGATAATCACGAACCAGCAAACCTGTCATTAATCATTATTAGGTTGCATACTGATTGAAGGATTTAGTGTGGGGAAAACGTTTGAAGGAAGTAGTTAAAATGGCTCCATCTAAACAACCTCAATTTAGTTATTATTTGTGATTTTGTATCCTGAACTTCAATTCCATCAATCCAAATGGAGCCTTGCAGATTTTCCTTATATATTTACATCAGCAATTACATGTTTAAGGCTGCGATTGCTTTTAGTCTACTCAGGCCGAAAACGCGTCCACGGGTGATGGACGTTGATAGGTGAATAATTATGTGGCTTGAAGGAGTGGTGGATATTGATAATTACAGCAAAAAATTAAGACTTCTAATCAATTTTAATAATTTCATAGTAGGAAAACAAACCATCCTTCAAATCTGCAAAAAAACCCAATCAAACTTGCTGATTATCTTCACTACCATTGTGAAAGATTTCCAATCAAGATTGTCGACTATCTTTTGTACTGTCATTGATTCTTTCTCACGGGCTACTTTCTTACGAATGTGGCCATCACAGTAATTTCCAAGTAAGGATGCATCACATGGTCTCATCTAATTCAACCTTTTATTATCTGTCTTTGTTATGAAAAGGATATTCACATAAGCTTGTTTTACAATGTTTATTCCAATAAATAGAAAAATGATTAGATCCTGCCTTTCAGTATAGTCGCTGGATGTACTCCGATGACAATATTAAGAATTAAGCCAGCTAATAAGCATTTTGTTGTTTTCCTCTTAGTTATTGTAATACTAATATTAGCCTGCTATGTTTAGTTCATATCATGTCCGAATCCTCTTAGCTAGACTTTATCCCTTCCTTTTCAATACATTTACCTTATCATGTAGCGTGCGCATGTGTCCTGTTTAATTACCGATGATGAATCGATAAAAACTGTTGGAATTATTCATTTCCGGCGCATTCATATTATTTTTGTTTTCTGATATCCTTGTCTCGTGTGATTGTGTGTGATAGGATTTGGGCAAATAGGCAGTCAGCGGCAAGATCAAAGGAACGAAAGATGAGGTATATTGCTGAGCTTGAAAGGAAAGTCCAGACTTTGCAAACAGAAGCTACTTCCTTATCTGCTCAGTTAATCTTACTGCAGGTGCTTTTGACTTACGTTTTCTTTTGTTAATTATGAATTTGAGATGATTGGTGGCTCCAAGTAGCCTTGTTCAATACCTAACCTCCCATGTTAAATTAAGAACATGTACATTTTTAGAGTGAGGTTCAACAGTAAAGTGGGTGTTAACTAATAAATACTCCTAGTTGGTCTCAAAATAATAATGTTGTTTTCATTTCTTAGCATTCTAGGAATAAACTATCGAAAAGCTGGAGTTATCCCATGTGGTGATAAAGGTAGATGATAAGTCTTTGCTTGCGTTTTAAGATGTCATTGACTTTAGTATTCAACGAGAGTCACTAGACTATGATAAGCTATGGTAAAAGTTTGTGTCGTCTTCGTTCGGTGAAATAGATAACACAACCCAATTCGCTGAATAAAGGAAATTTGTGTTTTTCACGAACTCAACAAACATATGTTCTTTAGGCTGAATAAGGAAATGGGTTATATTTTTTGCTTTATTATTTTAATCTTCCATGTAATTTATCTCTTTTCCTCACAATTCTTTTCTGCTACATTAAGCCAATATCGAAAGAGCAATATATTGATTGTTTCTTACTTTCTTCAACAGAGAGATACTAATGGTCTTACATCTGAAAATAGCGAACTCAAACTACGCTTGCAAACTATGGAGCAACAAGTACACTTGCAAGACGGTAAGTATCTTTCTTTTATTGCATCTCCATCATTTTTCACCCATTTTTCATTTCTTGCAGTTTCTGGGAAGATTGATTCCTATAGCCAAAATCGAGAAAATTACTAGCTTGTCCTACCTATTATGACATCGAAAGAATAAGAGTTTTTAGTGAAATTAGTGGGGATCATAGAGTTTTTTTTACTACTCATGTGCAAGAAATTATGCACAGATGTTTACAGATTGTCTTTCATGAAACATAGCACTGAATGAGTCGCTGAAAGAAGAGATACAGCATCTGAAAGTGCTGACTGGTCAGACAATTTCCAACAGTGGGCCCATGATGAATTTCCCGGCATCATATGGAGGAGCTAACCAGCAGCAATATTATGGCAATAACCAAGCGATGCACACGTTACTAACAACTCAACAGATGCAGCAGCTCCAGATACATTCTCAGAAGCAGCAGCAGTTTCAACAGTTGCAGTTCCAGCACCAACAGGTGCAGCAACAAGAACAAGAGCAGGCTGGAAATGTGAAGCATAGGAGTTCAATGTCGCCTTCTATCCCAAAAGACCATGGCCCCGATGCATGTTGGAATGATTAGATTAACAGGAGATGCGGGGTGTGCTTTCTGTATGGGGGCAGTTGTTTTTCCCTCCCGAATCTAGGTGACAAGGTTTCAGAGCTTGTTAACTTTTAGCTATAGCCTGTTTCGATTAGCGTCAAAAAAGCCTATATCATTGATATGTATTGTACTAGGCAAGTTTTTTTTGTTACAAGTTTGGTAACTTGCAAAGGTATCTTTTGTTCTTTTATTTCGGTTTATGTTGGGTTGTTTCGCTGAGTATGATGTTCAAGAACTCCTCATTTCAAACTGGAGAATAGTGATCAATTCGATACAAGAATGAAGTTAGATTGATAATTCTCTGCAAGTTAATGTATTTTTCTAATATTTTATTTTAAATTGATGGCCAATATTGCTCATAAGATTGAATGAAGTTAGATTGATAATTCTCTGCAAGTTAATGTAGTTTTCTAATATTTCATATTAAGTTGATGGCCAAGATAATGTAGTTTTCTAATATTTCATATTTAATTGATGGGCAAGATAATGTAGTTTTCTAATATTTCATACTCCCACCCACACCAATAGTCACATGTGGTCAACGTTGACTTTTTTCGTTCGTTCAATACATCTTGGCAATATATATCTTCATTATTCTTTTTAACTTTTACTATTTCAGTTTCTATTTCACCAGGAAAGACATTTTTTCTCGCGTTGAAATTCAAAACCAGAAAAATACTCGGAGCAATTCCGTTTGATCAAGAATGGAAGAATCCGTTGTATTTGATCAAGAATGGAAGAATCTGTTATTGGATAATTGGTTAGAGCATGTTCAAAAGGCACTGGACAAGGTGAGACAATTTCCACAGAAAATCGGTTAAATTGCGGAACTTCAAAAAGGATTTCGGAAAACTTCAAAAATCTTTCCAAATGATTTATGGTAGATGCACGAAAACTTCAAAAATCTTTCCAAATGATTTATGGTAGATGCACGAATATCGCATGGTATATATTGATTTAATTGATGTAACTTTTAACTTCACTCTTTTACGTTCTATTTCATAACAACAAACACTTTTACTCTACTCGCGTTGAAATCCAAAACCATAAAAACACGAAGAGCAAATTCGGCTGATCAAAAATGGAAGAATTCGTTGTTGGATCATTGGTTGGAGTCGCTTTTCAAACGGCGCTGGAAAGTGATGACAATTTCCAAAGAGCAAATCGGTCTGATTGAACTTCAGAAAGGATTTGGAAAAGCTTCAAAAATCTTTCCAAATGATTTATGTGAGATGCACGAAAATATTTTGATTTAATTGATGTAACTTGTAACTTTACTCTTTCACGTTCTATTCACTATAACAGACATTTTTACTCTGCTCGCATTGAAATCCAAAACCATAAAAACACAAAGATCAATTCCGTATGATCAAGAATGACATAATTCGTTATTGGATCATTGGTTGGAGTCGCTGTTCAAATGACGTTGGACAAGGTGATGGCAATTTCCAAAGAGCAAATCGGTGTGATGCAGAACTTCAGAAAGGATTTGAGAAAACTTAAAAAATCTTTCCAAATGATTTATGTGAGATTGCACGAATATTGCACGAATATCGCACGAAATATTTTGATTTAATTAATGTAACTTTTAACTTTACTCTTTCACGTTCTATTTGACCACAACAGACCGTTTTACTCAGCTCGCGTCGAAATCCAAAACTATAAAACCACGACGAGGAATTCCCTATGATCAATAATGGAAGAATATGTCGTTGTTCAAACAACACTGGACAAGGTGATAACAATTTCCAAAGAGCAAATAGGTCTGACGTGAAACTTCACAAAGGATTCGGGAAAGGTTAAAAAAAAATTCCAAATGATTTATGTGAGATACACGAATATCGCACAGAATATTTTGATTTAATCGATGTAACTTTTAATTTACTCTTTCACGTTCTATTTCACCAGAAAACAGACACTTTTACTCTACTCGCGTTGAAATCTAAAACCGTCTTTGTATCTATTCTCTCGACAACTTTTAATGAAACGACATGATCAGACAACTTTCTGAACTTCAATGGCTGATGAGGCAGGAAGATGTCGCATTTGCCGCCGATAACCTTGTGGATGAGCTCAGGCATATAAATTTATCTAAGAACTAAAGAAGGCGAGTGGTGGACACAAAATCAAGAGAAGGTGAAAATATTCTTTCTCTTCAACAATTTCCTTTTAAATATGACGGGGATATGGGAAATCTTGTGCCACTCAGAATCAACAATTTCCGGGTCTTCTTTCTCTTCTTTGTTGGGCATTTCCTTTAACAGCAGTGGGCTTCCAGCAATGTATAATACATATAATTTGGTGAGGCGTTGCATTGCTTCTTTAGAGGGCAGTTGTCTCAACTTTTTGAAGTTGCTTATGTCTAATCCATTGAGAGATGAGAGGTTCCCAAACCACTCGGGCAATGCTTCCATTCCAAAATCATATAACCTCAAGCCATCAAGAGAAGTGAGATGTTGAATCTGATCCGGTAGGCACTCCCAATGTGACATCCCGCTCAATGCTACGTAGCGAAGAGAAACTCTGGATGATTGCAATATTGAGTCAACAGCCAGGTTGAAGGAAACGTTATCATCCCATGAAGAAGAACAAGGACTCATATATAACCTTTCCAAGCTGCCGAGTGACCCGATTTCTTCAGTGCTGAATCTTGAAGCATCATTAATAGCCAATGATATGAGACGAGGCAATTTGCTGAGACACCCGACCTGAATATCCGTTAATCCACACAATGACAGTCTCTCCAAGGATGGGGCGCATGACTCTATCATTTCAATTGGAAAACGGGTCAGGCCTTTGCAATAGTTGATGCTTAAATCACGGAGTGAAATGAATCCTCCTTCATGTCCTTCTGTTGTTATTGACTTCAGATTCATACACTTACTTATACTCAACTTCAACATATTATGATTGTTAGAGAATAGCCCGTCTGGAAGACACTCCAAATCTTTTATTCCACTAATTTCAAGATGAGTGAGCGAACTCAACTTGGCTCCACATATATTTTCCAGAGGCAAGCCGCTATCAATCCCATCAATTATTAATTCTTTGAGGCATGGAAAATGACTCGGAGCACTCGTCAATTTCCTGCATTCCCGAAGCATCAAGTGCTCAAGTCGTGGAAATACGACCAATTGATTTTTATCGGCTTCACTTGCAGCTGGGGGCAGTTCTACTTCTGCCCATTCTGCCAGGCTTTGCATATATGACAATTCAAGCTTTTCAAGAGCTGGAAACACTTGAGTTGTTGTGTCTCCATTTCTCGAGTTGCGACTACAATTGTCAATGTTGTAGAATAATGAACCAATGGATCTAACATTTTCCAGCTTATACAGTAAAAGATACGCGAGATGCGGCAAGTGGCCTAACATTGGGAGCTCTTCAACTTTCCTGCAATTTTGTAATTTAATCTCCATCAGATTGCAAAGTACTTCCATCTTTAAAGTCCACGCTGGGAATCGTCTGCCATTGAATCCACTAATATTTAAGCTCTTTAAATTAGGGTGTGGTTGGAGGCCTTCCAAAACACTCTCCTCATGATTTGCTTCATCACCTTCTGTGATTGTCCATTTGAATGTTAACTCCAATATGTCTTTCTTTCGAAATAAATCTGCACTCAATGCCTCGTCCTTATCTCGCACCAGTTCCAGATTATCAATCTCTAGTTTTCCTTTGAGATTCTTCAAGCTTCCAAGCTCTGAAATTCTATAACCCTTTTCATCACTCACCTTAAAGTGTTCTAGTGTCTGAAGAGAAGTCAATCGTCCAATCTCAGGGGGCAGTGTTGTACGATCATAAGTGTAAAGATGCCTTAAGTTAATTAAGTACTTCAAGGAATCTGGGACCCTTTTTAAACAAACCCCGAATATTTCAGCTCTTAATGTCTCCAAGTGATACAGTTCACCAATTGTGTCCGGAAAAGATCTTATCATTGTTTTCGAAGTATCAAGGTATCTTAAATGTATCAGCTCACTAATTGAAGTCGGTAAATTATCAATTTCGCCCAACAAAACTAAAGTACGAAGGCTTTTGAAGTTTGAGAAATTGATATCCGAAACACTGCCATTGAAGAATAGAGTCCGCACATACCTTTCTTCTTCCTTGGGGATAGACCGTGACTCAATATCTCCACTGGGACTGTAACCAATGTATCGGTGTTGAAAATTTTCATCCGTGACACTGTTATTTTCACATAAAATAGAACGTGCTAGATCATGCACAAGGTCGTGCATTTTGTAACACGTTAAAGAGGTTTGAAATCGAAAGTGAAAGCCATAATCATCTCTCTCCGCAACTTGTAATAAAGAGCTTTGAAGTAGAATGGAAAAGAATTTACTTCCTATGCTCTCCATATTGTTGTTTTGATCGGTTTGAAGAAGAAATCCTTCTGCCATCCAAAGTTGAATTAATTTTTCCTTTTCAATCACATATCCCTTTGGAAATATCGAACAATACGCAAAACACTTTTTCAGTAATGGCAACGACAAATTATCAAAACTCAGCTTTAATATTTTGGAGATGGGATTTTCATCTCCGAAATTCGAAAACCAATCCTTTTCGAATGAGATCCACTCATCTCTTGACTTATTGCACAATAACCCCCCTACTACTTTCGCCGCCAGCGGTAAACCTTGACATTTCCTTGCAATATTTCTCCCTATTTTCTCATATTGGTCTGCTGCATTAGAAGAAGTCTTTGCTTTGATTATGGACCAACAATCCTCGGCCGATAATCCTACCAATTCGTGAACACCAAGCTGGGTGCTCACAATCAAAGCAACATCATGACTCCTTGTGGTAACAACCACACAATTCCCCACGGAAGAACTAATTCCGGAGAGTGAATTTACAAAATCATCCCACTTGTCCCTCTTCTCATTCCAAACGTCATCAAGGACAAGAAGATATCTTTCACGGCCCAACGCGTTTTGAAGCATTTTGAGAAGCGCTTCTCTGTTGCCATGTTCAACGTTTTCAGTTGTCATTGATGTAAGAATGTTCTTCAAAAGAACAACTACATCGAAGTTCTGAGGGACATGCACCCAAACGCGATTTTTTCCAAAGTGAGATATTATCTTTTGATCATTGAATACTTCCCTAGCCAACGTAGTCTTCCCAAGTCCACCCATCCCGACAATAGGAAGGACTGAGAGTACTCGTTCTTCTGGGCTAGCAGTGACCAACATCTCAACTATACTCAACACATCGTTCTCTCTTCCAATAAAAATTGGATCGAAAGAGAATGAGTCAGTTTCTATGCTCGCAGATGCGTGTGATCCAAAAGCAGGAGCACGTGCACAAGCGAGTCTGGCCTGAAGGCCGAAGGTAGTTGCTTGTTGATTATTTAGTTCCAACTTCTCATTGATTTCCCTAATTCTACCACCCAAATTCTTAGAGTGAGAGAAGAGAGATAGCACCTTATTTTTTGCTCTGCTTAGGGAGATCTTCTTCACCTTTTTGGAGAGAAGTTGATAGTTGATCTCATCCAAAACATTATCAGCTTCGAATGCGAGAGCTTCGAGGTTCCTCATCCATCGTATGACAGCCCAGTCGGTGACATTTTGCATATTGGCATCGTGCAAGATGTCGTGAACATAGTCGAAAGATGTCTTAAGCTTTGTCAGATCTTTCTTGAAATCTTTGATTTGGTCGAGCGGGAGTGAGAGCAGTTGTTGAAGCACGACTTGAAGGGTGGCTCCGATCACAGCTCCGACGACGGTGGCTTCCATCCTTGGTAGTAATATTGAACGCAGGTGAATTATGGTATATATGTGAGAGAATAATATTGGTATGTGAGAGGATAATGAAACTTGATTATATTGTATGGTGCGTGTTCTTTTGGTTGTTGGACAAATAAATATTGGTCCCATTGCATGTTCTTGGATGCCTCAGAAATCATTGTCATTTGACCTGAAAATATCTTTCAATTATTGATGTAGAAAAACAAAAAAGTTAATAATTATATATTGGAATAAAATATTTTGGATGTGAGTATACATTTCTTGCAATAATAATAAAGTGATTTTGGATTAAAGATAATTTTAAATACTTGTTTAGAATTAAATAACTCATCATTTTCTAATTATAAAAAAAAAATGGAAATTCTGTTTTGTTTTCCTTTTTATATTGTCCTGTATAAAACTCTTTTAGTTAAAAATAAATTTGCTACATATTCTTTTACTATAAAAAAGACACAATTTGTTTTCTAAATTACAAATAAAGTACGTACATTACTATGAAATACCGTATTATTTTCTTTAGTTACTATTACCTTGAAACTCATACTCATATAATTTGTTTTCTTTCATTGAAGTTGACTTACTTTCCGTTTATGTATTGAACGAACAAAAAAATGTCAAAGTTGACCACTTATGCCCATTGGTTTGAGATAGATGAGTATGTAAAGATACATTAATTACAAATTAAGGTAGTAAATATCACATTTACCTTTTTAATTTTTAATATCAAAAATAATTAAAAATTAGAAATAAAAAACATGGTCTACATTACATACAGTTATTGATATTAAATAAATTAATTTTTGTTTGCAGTTATTGATATTAAATAATTAATTTCATTTTATATGTTAAGGGCAATAAAGTAATTAGAATTTACAAAAAATGTTCCTTCTTTATAATTAAACAAATCATATATCCCTAATTAATAAATAAGTAAAAAAAAATTAACCTTAAATTTGAAGTTAATTTTATATGGAGTGCTTTTTCCTCCCTGCAAATAAGCAGTTCAGAATACCTAGAGAAAGACAATTTGTTAAAAGAAAAGGAAGAAATAATTTGCAGTTCAGAATACCTAGAGAAAGACAATTTGTTAAAGGAAAAGGATGAAAGAAAAGTAAAATGGTATCCATCAGGCTATATTCATATCCGTATACTCGTACATAAACACTTTGATACAATATCTTTAAATCCGAACGTACAATTAAGTAGCAACTACAGTCCATACAAATAAAATAAATGTAAGGCTAAGGTGTTATTGACTTATTTCGTGCAATAATAAAAAAAATACACTGATCTTTACTCTACTGTTATGATTATAGTGAGTAATTAAGCAATTTTATATCATTCACAAGAGCAATGATCTGACAATCGGAAAAGAAAGAGAGGATTTTTCTTATCAACACAAACACACATTGCTCAATTAAGATGATTAATTACAGATCGATTTTCTTATTAGAACTGAACAAGCATTAGATGGTAAGGGGTCATGGTATTGTTACTATTAATGATTATAACGAATTCCAAATTACAACACACTCCCAATTTAAAAACAAATAACTAATGTAATCTCGAGATACCAAACAAGAAGAGCAGCTACAATGAACGGGATAGAAACAAGTGCAGCTACAATGAAAGGCCCAACCCAGATGATCCACTGCAATTAAAAAGGGCGCAACATTAGTCGAGTCATTTATCCACTTTTCTCGAACTATTCGCAATCAACTACTGATTCAACTTATGTACAATTACAAAGTATACCCCTTGCATCTGTTTCAAGGTTAAGGGGTATATTTGTAAATCAAATTATCATCAAGGCCGCGGGGGCAGGGTTGATACCAGCACCTGCAGTAATGAGGACGGTTGCCAAAATAATGGAAAATCCAATGGGAAGGGGGGAGCCAAAAGCTGCAAGCTGACAGAATACAAATAAAATTAGCTCGATCAACTTAAATATGTTTCATGATCATTGAATCTTGTGACGGATTCAAGGAAAACGAAACATTTCTAGTCCTACAAAATACGATTTTAAATATTCCTAAGAACTGAACATGATTCTCCATTTCTCTTAAATACAGTCAAAATAACAAAAAAATGTGTTATTTTCTACAGGTCAGCTGAAGTACGTACTTACAGTTACAGGGACATGATATTCTCTGGCATTTATAATTGGCATCAGTAGCAGAAAATACAAGGAGAAAGGATGGTTGAATCACAAAGAATATGACCACTTCAGAGTTTTATCAGCTTCACTTGGTGGGGGCAATTCTAATTATGTTTGGTGTTATGGCAGCAGCTTCTGCTTCAGCACTTTTACACATTCAACAAGTCCTCGAAGTAAGGCATCCATCCGCGGATCAAATCGACACTGTATTACATTCCCATTTGGACAAAGTCATCTCTCAAGATTGACTGTAAAAAAAAGGAAAAATCAAACATTCAGACAAACCAATGCAACTCAAAAAATGAAAATTAAATTGACACTTACATTGATTTGACAAGTGTTAATTCGACACTGGATGAAAACTATAATCTACGTAGCGAATATGGGAAACCTTGTGCCACTTAGAATCAACCATTTTTGGGTCTTCTTCAGCAAAATTCTTAAATTCTTAAATTTGCTTAGGTATAATAACTCTAGCAAAATTGGAACATTGGATCATTTGGAAAAAGTCATCTCCCAAGGTATAAGACTCTAAAAAAAACGTAAATGAACGTGACACTTGCATTAATTTGAGAAGTTTAAATTTGAGAGTCGCCGATGGTTATAAGAGATGGAGAGGATATGGGAAATCTTGTGCCACTCAGAATCAACGATTTTCGGGTCTTCTTCTTCTTTGAGCATTTGCTTTAAGAGCAGTGGGCTTCCATCAATTTGTAATCGAGCTAACTTGGTGAGGCGTTGCATTGCTTCTTTAGAGGGCATATGTCTCAACTTCTTGAACTTGCGTAAGTATAATTTATTGAGAGATGAGAGGTTCCCAAACCACTCGGGCAATGCTTCCATTCCGTAAAAATACGTACAAATAAAATTAGCTCGATCAACTTAAATATGTTTCATGATCATTGATTCTTGTGATGGATTCAAGGAAAACCAAACATTTCTACTCCTACAAAATGCGATTTTAAATATTCCTAAGAACCGAACATGATTCTCCATTTCTCTTAAATACAGTCAAAATAACTAAAAATGTGTTATTTTCTACAGGTCAGCTGAAGTACGTACTTACAGTTACAGGGACATGATATTCTCTGGCATTTATAATTGGCACCAGTAGCAGAAAATACAAGGAGAAGGATGGTTGAATCACAGAGAATATGACCACTTGAGAGTTTTATCAGCTTCACTTGGTGGGGGCAATTCTAAATCAGTCCATTCTGTCGTCAGGCATGACATAGGACAACTCAAGCCTTTCAAGAGCTGGAAACACGAGAATTATCGTGTCTCCATTTCTCGACTTGCGACTACAATTGTCAATGTTGTAGAATGATGAACCAATGGATCTCACATTAAATATATCAAATGCAAGTTTATATATATTAAATATTCCTAAGAACCGAACATGATTCTCCATTTCTCTTAAATACAGTCACAATGACAGACAGATTCATCTCAATTGGAAAATGGGTTAGGCCTTTGCACTGCTTGATCCTTAAATCACGGAGTGAAGTGAAGCCTCCTTCATGTCTTTCGGTTGTTATTGACTTCAGATTCAAACACTCAGATATATTAAATTCCAACATATTATGATTGTTAGAGAATAGCCCGTCTGGAAGACACTCCAAATCTTTTATTCCACTAATTGTGAGACGAGTGAGCGAACTCAACTTGGTTCCACATATATTTTCCAGAGGCAAGCTGCTGTCAATCCCATCGACTATTAATTCTTTGAGGCATGGAAAATGACTTGGAGCACTCGTCAATTTCCTGCATCCCTCAAGTCTCAAGTACTCAAGTTGTGGAAATACGACCACTTGAATTTTATCACCTTCACTTGCAGCCGGGGGCAGTTCTACTTCTGCCCATTCTGTCAGGCTTGACATATCCAACAAAGTAAGATTTTCAAGAGTTGGAAACACTTGAATTGTCGTGTCTCCAATTCTCGACTTGTGGCTACAATTGTCAATGTTGTAGAATGATGAACCAATGGATCTCACATTTTCCAGATTCTCCAGAATAAGATACTTCAGATGCGGCAAGTGGCCTAACATTGGGAGCTCTTCAACTTGCGTGCAATGCCTTAGACTAATCTCCATCAGATTCTTAAGTGATTGACCATCTTGTACTTCCATATTTAAAGTCCATAATGGGAGTCGTCTGCCCTTGAATCTTTTAATAGTTAGGCTCTTTAAATTAGGGTGTGGTTGGAGGCCTTCCAAAACACCCTCATGCTTTGCTTCATCACCTTCTTCTGTTTGCAACCATGTCCTCCATTTAAATGTTAACTGGAATATGTCTGTCTTTCGAAATAAATCTGCACTCAGCGCCTCATCTTTATCTCGCACCTTTTCAAGATTATGAATCTCTAGTTTCCCTTTTAGATTTTTCAACCTTCCAAGCTCTGAAATTCCATAACCCTTCTCCTCGCGCACATAAAAACGCCGTAGTGTCTGAAGAGAAGTCAATCGACCTATCTCAGGGGGCAATGATGTAGTATTATGAATGTGAAGATGCCTTAAGCTAATTAAGTACTTCAATGAATTCGGGAGCTTTTCTAAGTAACCATAATACCCTTTTTTGTTTACTCCAGCTCTTAATGTCTCCAAGTGATACAGTTCACCAATTGTGTCAGGAAAATATCTAATCATTGTTTTCGAAGTATCAAGATATCTTAAATGTATGAGATCACTAATTGAAGTCGGTAAAGTATCAAATTCTCCGCCCAACAAAACTAAAGTACGAAGGCTTTTGAAGTTTGAGAAGTTGATATCATAAACATTGCCATCGAAGAATAGAGTCCGCACATACCTTGCTTCTTCTTTGGGGATTGATTGTAATTCAATATCTCCACTGAGACTGTAACCAATATATCGATGTTGAAAATATTCATCTGCGACACTTTTATTTTCACATAAAATGGAACGTGCTAGAGCATGCACAAGGTCGTGCATGTTGCAACACGTTACATTCCCATAATATGTTCTTTTGATAGCAACCTGTAATAAAGAGCTTTGAAGTAGAATAGAAAAGAATTTACTTCCTATGCTCTCCATATTGTTGTTTAGATCGGTTTGAAGAAGAAATCCTTCTGCCATCCAAAGTTCAATCAGTTGTTCCTTTTCAATCTCAAATCCCTTTTGAAATATCGAACAATACGCAAAACACTTCTTCAGTAATGGCAATGACAAATTATCAAAACTCTTCTTTAATATTTTGGAGATGGGATTTTCATCTCCGAAATTCGAAAACCAATTTTTTTCAAATGAGATCCACTCATCTCTTGACATCTTGCATAATAACCCCCCTACTACTTTCGCCGCCAGTGGCAAACCTTGACATCTTTTTGCAATTTTTCTCCCCATTGTCTCATATTGATCTGCTGCATTAGAAGTCTTTGCTTTAATTATGGACCAACAATCCTCAGTCGATAATCCTCCCAATTCATGAACATCAAGTGTTGCCACAATCGAAGCAACCTCACGTCTCCTTGTGGTAACAACCACACTATTCCCCACGGCAGAACTCACTCCGGAAAGTGAATTTACAAAATCTTCCCACTTCTCGCTCTCTTCATTCCAAACATCAGAGATAAAGAATTTTTTGGTCCCATAAATGTAGTCTTTTTTCGATTTAGTCCCACATACATTAGTTTTTTCAATTTAGCCCCAAATATGTCGAATTTGGTTTCAATTTAGTCCTTTTTGTACGAAAATTTCAATTTTCGTCGAAATGTGTCCATAGATGTTGACTCAGCGCCACGTGTCAGCATCTCATTGGTCAACGACTTTTTTCTTTTCTTTTTTAAAAAGTCGTTGACCAATGGGATACTGACACGTAGCGCTGAGTCAGCATTCATGGGCACTTCGTACAAAAAGGACTAAATTGAAACCAAATTCGACATATTTGAGGCTAAATTGAAAAAGCGAATGTATGTGGGACTAAATCGAAAAAAATCTACATTTATGGGACTAAAAAGTTTTTTATCTCCCAAACATCATCAAGGACAAGAAGATATCTTTCACGGCCCAACGTGTTCTTAAGCTTTTTGAATAATGCTTCTCTGTTTCCATATTCAACGTTTTTAGCTGCCATTGATGTAAGAATGTTCTTCGAAAGAACAACTCCATCGAAGTTCCGAGGAACATGCACCCAAACACGATTATCTCCGAAATGAGATTTTATCTTTTGATCATTGAACACTTTTCTAGCCAACGTAGTCTTCCCGAGTCCACCCATCCCAACAATAGGAAGGACTGAGAGTACTCGTTGTGCTGGGCTAGTAGTGACCAACATCTCAACTATTCTCAACACGTCATTTTCTCTCCCAACAAAAATTGGATCCACAGTGAATGAGTCGGTTTCCATGCTCGCAGATGCATGTGATCCAAAACCCAAAGCACGTGCACCAGCGAGTCTGGCCTGAAGGCCAAAGTCAGTTGCATCTTTCTTACTTAGTTCCAACTTCTCATTAATTTCCCTTATTCTACCACCAAAATTCTTAGAGTGAGAGAAGAGAGATAGCACCTTATTTTTTGCTCTGCTTAGGGAGATCTTCTTCACCTCTTTGGAGAGTCGCTGATAGTTGATCTCATCAAAAACATTATCAGCTTCGAATGTGAGAGCCTCAAGGTTCCTCATCCATCGTATGACAGCCCGGTCGGTGACATTTTGCATATTGGCATCGTGCAAGATGTCGTGAACATAGTCGAAAGAGCTCCTAAGCTTTGCCAGCTCTATCTTGAAATCATTGTTTTGGTCGAGCGGGAATGAGAGCAGTTGTTGAAGCACAACTTGAAGGGTGGCTCCGATCACAGCTCCAACGACGGTTGCTTCCATTATTTGTACGTAATATATTCTGAGTTATGTATGTGTTTTTGTTTTTGTTTTTGTTGTTTGAGAGAGAAGAGCAATGAGGGGTGTAGAAATTGTATAACTGAGGGTATAGTACATACAAATCTAATAAATACTATTTCCGTTTCAAATTAATTGATCATATCTCATATAAGGATTTGTAAAGGACATGTGACTGTAGATTGTAGATAAAAAAATTATTGGGAGAAGCTAAGATTCAACTCTTACAGCACATAAATCATAATTGTAAATTAATTTGATTAATATAAATAGAAAAAGTCCACTCTCCCTAAATATTTTATTAATGTAGCACTGTATTATTTTATTGAATAATCATTCCGAAACGTACACCATTCCATATTTCCATCCCATTATCTACTATGTCAACCAAACAAGCAACAATAAAATAAATTTTATTAAGCCAAACAATAAAAGCCAATTTGAGAGTACAAACCTCAAGAACCCCGAGTTTTGTTTTTCATACAGATAGTACATTTTAATTATCTCTAAGCCCACACGATACTTTTTATATTAAAACAAGAGATTAAATCACAAATGGTCCTGTAAATATTGTCAATTCCACCTTCAGTCATTTATTTTTTAATTTCATCAAATTCAGTCCTTCCCGTTCATTTTCCACCGGGAAGCTCACGTGTTGGTCACGTGAGTGCACACATGGCGGTCATCGGGCAGGGCTTGCTGACGTGGCTTGAGATTAAATCACATTTAGTCCTGCAACTTAGGCTGATCTCACATTTGGTCCTTTTTTTTGTTCAAAAAATCAAATCTCATCCTTTCCGGTCGATTTCCATCAGAAATTGCACGTGTGGGTAGGGATGTCAATCGGGTCAGCCCACTCGGGTTATCGGGTTACTTCGGACTAAAAATTTTTCGAGCTGTAAATTTGTAGGCCTGTTGAGGTATTTTTCCAGCCTCATTGAAATTCATTTTACTCTTACTTGGGTTGGGTCTTTTTGTTGTTACAGATTTGAAGTAGACTGGAAGAAAAGTGATGTGAGCTTACAAGGTTGTTGGGCTGAGCACTCAAGTGTACTGGGCCAACTCATACGGACTGACTTAGTCATTCAGCTGGAAGTCAAGAAGTGGAAGAAGTGGAAGTAGTGGGCTGTGGTATGGAAGTCATGGGTCAAGGAAGTTAAAGCCCCACTACCTTTGAAGAATGAAGTGATATAAATTGAAGATCAAATGGAGGCATTCATTACGGCTTACGAGATAGGAATATTCGAGTGAAAAATTAGAAACCTTGAGTGAAGAGTGTTTGTAAATTTTCGTATCATTTTGTGAGCTTCATTGTATCGAGTACTACGACTTTGTGTAGTCTTGATATTGAGCGAATATTGTAATTATCCAATGAGAAAGTTTGTGGCCTTGAGGCTATTGCGAGTTGTTCGAGTAAAGAACAACTCGTGAATTTTTTATTCCCGTTGTCTTTTTAATTTCCGCTGCTTTATTTAGTACAGGTACTTGTAGTTGCGTTTCCAGGTTTTAATAAGGCCTAACCTTAAAATCTTCGGTATCGGGCTAGCCCGTCGAGCTGGAAAAAATAATATTATATAATAAAAAAATATTTTTTAATACCAAATTAAATTTAATATTCATAAAATACTAATATTTAATAATTATTATTATAATTCTAATATTTAAATTGCCCAAATTATAAAATGTTTATTCAATAATAAATGTGGCAGTCTCGAGCCCCTTCGGTTCAGACTAATTTAGTTTTGATTTTTTCGGGTCGAAAATATTCGGTCCAACCCTACATTTTTTCGGGCGGGCTTCGGGGTAGCCCACCGGTCGACTTTGACGGCTTGCTAATGGGGAGAGTAAATACGGTCCCACAGCCTGCCACCTCAGCAAGCCGCCGGAGTCGACCGCCACCTGTACTGTTGGGTTTTGTCCTTCAAATCCTACGTGTGCAATCTATTAAGTCTGATGGTCATCTTCGGATTTCAATTGATATATTGATAATGTTATTTTTGGTTTAGAGGAATATTATATTGATGATCACGTTCATAGTATTTTTCGTCTCAAGAACACGTAGCATCCGACTTCCGGTTCGTGTGCAACACGTAGAGATCGGGCCATTTGTGCGGCTACACATCCGGGAAGACAAGAGGCTTTTCAAGGTGATCTCTTCAGGGTTCGTTGCAAGAAGATCAGATCTTCATCAGCGAACAACCATCGACATCAACGAGACACGATATATATGTGTGTGTGTGTGTGTGTCTATACATATAAACATGTGCCTAGATCTTGTATGTTCGTTTTTACTCATTTTACACGCTTCTGCACACATGAACGAGGTAATCGAGCGATTTGATCGGCATCGAAAACCTTCATGTACATCACGTGACCTACACGTGCAATTTCTGGTGGAAATCCACCGGAAAGGATGAGATTTGATTTTTTGAATAAAAAAAAGGACCAAATGTGGGATCAGCCTAAGTTCCAGGACCAAATGTGATTTAATCTCAAGCCACGTCAGCAAGCCCTGCCCGATGACCGCCATGTGTGCACTCACGTGACCAACACGTGAGCTTCTCGGTGGAAAATGACCGGGAAGGACTGGATTTGATGAAATTAAAAAATAAAGGACTGAATGTGAGATTGACAATATTTACAGGACCATTTGTGATTTAATCTCTTAAAACAAATAAACATGAATTTGATTTTAATTTTTAATTTTTATGCATATCTAATATCTTTCCATTATTTAAAAAATAATTTAGAGAAAAAATAAGAATAGATTTATGATTTAAAATAAAAGGACATTTAAAAAAAAGTAATTATGTAAATAATTAAAAGGGTAAATTATAAGGGTAAACTATAAGGTAAGGGTAAATTGGGTAAATTCACCCTTTCTTAACATAATTAAAAGGGTAAAATTGGGTAAATTCTTCTTTTTTATAATTAAACAAAAGATTAAGATTATACTATAATAATATGGAGTAACATAATTACATTTTTTGAAAATGTCCTTAATAACATATAAAATCACACCCTTTACCTCATTTGCAAAATAAATCTAATTTTTTTAATATTGCAAAATAAACCACGACTTTTATTATTATTTGCAAAATCAATTATAAATAATTTATTCATTATAAATAAATTTAAATATTACAAAAAATATATATAACTCACAAAAAATATATTTTTAATTATTAATAAATCATATCTTCACCACAAAAAATATATTTTTACTATTATTTCCAATAGTATTGATGATCATATATATAGTGAACAATTTAAACAAATTTATATCATTAATTCACACGAGTAAAGATCTGACAATCGGTAAAGAAATAGATAGGGGTGGGCGTGAGACGGGATGAGACGAGATGAGACGGGATTAGGAGAATCCCGTCTCGTCCCGAAAATAAATTTTCGGGACGAGACGGGATTTGCATTTTTAAATTCCGTCCCGCACGTCCCAATCCCATTTGGGTTCGGATCGGGATCGGGACGAGATCGGGACGTTCCAAAATATTAAATAAAAAAT
Organism: Euphrasia confusa; assembly: GCA_954870475.1. Classification (NCBI taxonomy): domain Eukaryota; kingdom Viridiplantae; phylum Streptophyta; class Magnoliopsida; order Lamiales; family Orobanchaceae; genus Euphrasia; species Euphrasia confusa. Next base: position 37,319,170 of record OX940955.1, on the reverse strand, counting down.
AAATTAATTAATTAAATAAAAATAATTAATAAAATAATAATATTAACAACTTATAAAACAATAAAAATTCAAATAAAATAAGAATCAACAATTTTTTATAACAAATATTCATACGTATACATACACGGGCATATATATATATATATATATATATATTGAATTGATTTTAAATTTTAATTTTAAACATAAATTATTAAATAAGTAAAATAATATTGGACTTATTTATATTTAATTTAAATGATATTTTAATTTTATTTAATATTTTAAAATAAAAATGTTAGTATTTTTAAACATAAATTAAACAAAAAATATTAAATTATTTTGAAATATTATCAAATTTTTAAAATATACTTAATTTAATAATAAATTTAATTGAGTATGATTAATATTTTGATATTTTATTAATTTGTTTGAAAATATGAAAATTATATTATTATTAAATTAATTATCGGGACGGGATGAGATAGAACGGGATCGTCCCGATCCCGTCCCGTCCCGTTATGAAAAATTTAAAACGAAAAGGGATGGGACGAGATTGCCATTTTTAAAAGTGATCCCGTCTCATCCCGCTAATTTTCGGGATGAAATCGGGACGGGATCGGGATTCCGAGACGAAGCGCCCACCCCTAGAAATAGAGCGTCTTTCTTATCAAAACAAAAATATACATTGCTCAACTAAGATGATTTACAGATCGATTTTCTTATTAGAACTCAGCGAACATTAGACGGTATAAGTGGATACGACACTGTTAGTCTATTACTGTTATTTCCAATAGTATTGGTGATTATAACGAAGGCAAAATTACGACACGGTCCCTACTCATCCTTGTTTTCTGCACACATAACCACCAGACCTCAACCACCCAATTTGGACCATATTAAGTAGGAGATTAAATCACAAATGGTCCGGTAAATATTGTCAATCCCACATTCAGTCCTTTATTTTTTAATTTCATCAAATCCAGTCCTTCCCGGTCATTTTTCACCGGGAAGCTCACGTGTTGGTCACGTGAGTGCACACATGGCGGTCATCGGGCAGGGCTTGCTGACGTGGCTTGAGATTAAATCACATTTGGTCCTGCAACTTAGGTTGATCCCACATTTGGTCCTTTTTTTTGTTCAAAAAATCAAATCCCATCCTTTCCGGTTGATTTCCACCAGAAATTGCACGTGTAGGTCACGTGATGTACATGAAGGTTTTTGATGCCGATCAAATCGCTCGATTACCTCGTTCGTGTGTGCAGAAGTGTGTAAAATGAGTAAAAACGAACATACAAGATCTAGGCACATGTTTATATGTATAGACACACACACACACACACACACATATATATATATATATATACATAGAGATACGAGGACACTTACATTCTGACGAAGATGTGATCTTCTTGCAACGAACCCTGAAGAGATCGCCTTGAAAATCCTCTTGTCTTCCCCGATGTGTAGCCGCACAAATAGCCCGATCTCTACGTGTTGCACACGAACCGGAAGTCGGATGCTACGTGTTCTTGAGACGAAGAACACTATGAACGTGATCATCAATATAATATTGCTCTAAGCCAAAAATAACATTATCAATATATCAATTAAAATCCGAAGATGACCATCTGACTTAATCGATTGCACACGTAGAATTTGAAGGACACAACCCAACAGTAGAGGTGGCGGTCGACTCCGGCGGCTTGCTGAGGTGGCAGGCTGTGGGACCGTATTTACTCTCCACATTAGCAAGCTGTCGGAGTCGACCGGTGGGCTACCCTGACGCCCGCTCGAAAAAATGTAGGGTTGGGACCGAATATTTTTTACCCGAAAAAATCGAAACTAAATTAGTCCGAACCGAAGGGGCCCGAGACCGCCACCTTTATTATTGAATAAACATTTTATAACTTTGGCAATTTAAATATTATAATAATAGAAATTATTATTATTAAATATTAATATTTTATGAATATTAAATTTAATTTGGTATTAAAAAATATTTTTGTATTATATAATATTATTTTTTCCATCTCGACGGGCTAGCCCCAGACCGAATATTTTAAGGTTAGGTCTACAAATTTACAGTTCGAAAAAATTTCAGTCTGAACCGAAGTAACTCGATAGCCCGAGTGGGCTGGCCCGATTGACATCCCTACCCACACGTGCAATTTTCGGTGGAAATCGACCGGAAATGATGATATTTGATTTTTTGAACAAAAAAGGACCAAATGTGGGATCAACATAAGTTGTAGGACCAAATGTGATTTAATCTCAAGCCACGTCAGCAAGTCCTGCCCGATGACCGCCATGTGTGCACTCACGTGACCAACACGTGAGCTTCCCGGTGGAAAATGACCGGGAAGGATTGGATTTGATGAAATTAAAAAATAAAGGATTGAATGTGGAATTGACAATATTTACAGGACCATTTGTGATTTAATTTCTATTAAGTAGTGTGATTATACAGTCTTATAAGGTGAAATAGTAAACAAGCCTAGCTCAGAAGTAAAAAAATCCATCCGTGAATTAATTCAACACTTTATTACATTCCCATCTGTACAAAGTCATCTCTCAAGGTTGACTCTAAAAAAGAGAAAAATCAAACATTCAGAAAACCAATGCAGCTTAAAAAATGAAAATGAAATCGACACTTACATTAATTCAACACTCTGTGATCATTATAAAAGATGTAGGGAATATGGGACACCTTGTGCCACTCAGAATCAACCATTTTTGGGTCTTCTTGATTCTTATTATTCAGCATTTGCTTTAACAGCAGTGGACATCCAGCAATGTCTAATTGAGTTAATAGGGTGAGGCATTGCATTGCTTCTTTAGAGGGCATATGTCGCAATTTTTTGAATTTGCGTAGGCATAATTCCCTGAGAGATGAGAGGTTCCCAAACCACTCGGGCAATACTTCCATTCCAAAATCAGTTAATTCTAATGAATAAAGAGTGAGATGTTGAATCTGATCCGGTAGGCACTCCCAATGTGATATCCCGTGCAATGTCAAGTAGAGAAGAGAAACTCTGGTTGATGCTTGCAATATGGTGTCAACAGCCTTATTGAATGAAATGTTATCATCCCATGAAGAACAAGGGCTCATTCTTAACTTTTGCAAGCTGCTGAGTGACCCAATTTCGATTTCTTTAATGCTGAATCTTGGAGCCTCCATAATTTCCAATGATGTGAGACGAGACATTTTTTGGAGACACTCACCTCTAATATCCATTAATCCACACAGTGACAGCTTCACCAAGGATAGAGCACATGACTCTATCATTTCAATTGGAAAATGGGTCAGGCCTGTGCACTTCTTGATGGTTAAATCACGAAGTGAAGTGAGGCCTCCTTCGTGTCTTTCTGTTGTTATTGACTTCAGATTCAAACACTCCGATACACTCAACTCCAACAGATTATGATTGTTAGAGAATAGCCCATCTGGAAGGCACTCCAAATCTTTTATTCGCCTAATGTGGAGATGAGTGAGCGAATTCAGCTTGGATCCACATATATTTTCCAAAGGCAAGCCACTGTCAATCCGATCAACCATTATTTTTTCAAGGCAACCAAAATGACTTGGAGCGCTTATCAATTGCCTGCATCCTGTAAGTTGCAAGTGCTCAAGCCGTGGAAATACGAGCACTTGAGTTTTATGACCTTCACTTGACGGGGGCAATTCTACTTCAGTCCATTCTGTCAGGTTTGACAGATTTGACAATTCAAGCCTTTCAAGAGCTGGAAACACGAGAATTATCGTGTCTCCGTTTCTTGTTTCGCGACTACAATTCTCAATGTTGTAGAATGATGAACCAATGGATCTCACATTTTCCAGCATATACAGATAAAGAAACTTGAGATGAGGCAAGTGGCCTAACATTGGGAGCTCTTCAACTCGCCTGCAATGTTTTAGACTAATCTCCATCAGATTATTAAGTCCTTGATAATATCCTACTTCCATCTTTGATGTCCATGATGGGAATCTTCTCCCATTGAATCCACCAATAGTTAGGATCTTTAAATTGGGTTGTGGATGGAGGCCTTCCAAAACACTCTCCTCGTTTTCCTCATCATAATCTGTATTAATTCTTCGAAACCATCGCCATTCTAGTGTTAACTGGAATATGTCTCTCTTTCGAAATAAATCTGCACTAAGTGCCTCATCTTTATCTCGCACCATTTCAAGATTATGAATCGCTAGTTTCCCTTTGAGATTCTTCAACCATCCAAGCTCTGAAATTCCATAACCTTTGTCATCTCGCACATGAAAATAACGTAGTGTCCGAAGAGACGTCAATCGTCCTACCTCAGGAGGCAATGTTGTATCAACACAAATGTGAAGATGTCTTAAGCTAATTAAGTACTTCAACGAATTTGGGAGCTTTTCTAAGCAACTCATATGCTCTTTGTTTATTCCGGCTCTTAATGTCTCCAAGTGATACAGTTCACCAATTTTTACAGGAAAATATCTTATCATTGTTTGTGAAGTATCAAGATATCTTAAATGTATAAGATCACTAATCGAAGTCGGTAAAGTACCAATTTCTCTTCCCACCAAAATTAAAGTACGAAGACTTTTGAAGTTTGAGAATATGATATCAAAAACATTGGCATTGAAGAATAGAGTTCGCACATACCTTGATTCTTCCTTGGGGATAGATCGTGACTCAATATCTCCACTGGAACTGTAACCAATGTATCGATGTAGAAAATTTTCATCCGCCACAATGTTATTTTCACATAAAATGGAACATGCTAGATCATGCACAAGGTCGTGCATGTTGCAACATGTTACATGCCCATACACATCTCTCTTTGCAACCTGTAACAAAGAGTTCCCAAGTAGAATGGACAAGAATTTATTGCCTATAATCTCCATTTTTGTATTCTGGTCGATTTGAAGAAGAAATCCTTCTGCCATCCAAAGCTGAAACAATTTTTTCTTTTTAATCTCAGACCCCTTTGGAAATATTGAACAATACGCAAAACACTTCTTCAGTAATGGCGACGACAAATTATCAAAACTCAGCTTTAATATTTTGAAGATGGGATTAACATTTCCAAAATTTGAAAACCAATTATTTTCAAATGAGATCCACTCTTCTTTTGACTTATTGCACAGTAACCCCCCTACTACTTTCGCTGCTAGTGGCAAACCTCGACATCTTTGTGCAATATTTCTCCCCATTTCTTCATATTGATCTGTTGCATTAATAGAAGTTTTTGCTTTGATTATGGACCAACAATCATCGTCCGATAATCCTCCCAATTTGTGAACACCAACGGTGCTCACAATCAAAGCAACCACTTGACTCCTTGTAGTAACAACCACGCAATTCCCCACGGCAGAACTAACTCCGGAAAGTGAATTTACAAAATCATCCCACTTGTCCCTCTCCTCATTCCAAACGTCATCAAGGACAAGAAGATATATTTCACGGCCCAATGCGTTTAGAAGCTTTTTGAGAAGCGCTTCTCTGTTTCCATATTCAATGTTTTCAGCTGCCATTGATGTAAGAATGTTCTTCAAAAGAACAACTACATCGAAGTTCCGAGGGACATGCACCCAAACACGATTTTTTCCAAAGTGAGATATTATCTTTTGATCACTGAATACTTTCCTAGCCAACGTAGTCTTCCCAAGTCCACCCATCCCGACAATAGGAAGGACTGAGAGTACTCGTTCTGCTGGGATAGCAGTGACCAACATCTCAACTATACTCAACACATCATTCTCTCTTCCGAAAAAAACCGGATCGAAAGAGAATGAGTCGGTTTCCATGATCGGAGATCCATGAGATCCAGAATCACTAGGCGTACGCACACCAACAAGTCTGGCCTGAAGGCCAAACCCAGTTGCTAGTTGGATACTCTGTTCCAACTTGTCATTGATATTGCTAATTTGAGCAGCAAGCCTTAGGCGGATCGCGATCGGATTCTTAGAGGTAGAGAAAAAAGATCGCACCTTATTATTTTTTGCTTTGGTTTTGGAGAGAAGATGGTATTTGATCTCGTCCAGCACATTGTCAGCTTCGAAGGCAAGAGCTTCGAGGTTCCTCATCCACCGCTTGAGAGCTCGGTCGGTGACATTCTGCATATCGGTGTCGTACAAGACGTCGTAAACATATTCGAAAGATGTCTTAAGCTTTTCCAGATCTTTCTTGAAATGTTTGATTTGGTCGAGCGGGAGTAAGAGCAGTTGTTGAAGCACGACTTGAAAGGTGGCTCCGATCACAGCTCCAACGACAGTGGCTTCCATCCTTGGTAGTAATATTGAAAGCAGGTGAATATTGGTATGTGAGAGGATAAATGGATAATGAAACTTGATTTTATTGTATGGTTCGTGTTCTTTTGGTTGATGCAAGAAATATAAATAGGTTACGCGGTTATTTACACCTCTAATTTTTTTTCCACAACCCTCTTCTATTTTTCTAATTTATATAAATTTGTGAAGTATCTAAACTACCCTTTTTAAATATTAGTACTACCTACACCTCTTCATGCAAAAAAAAAAATTACGGATTAAATTTTAATTCATGAACATCAAATTATTTTGGGGATAGTCGAACAAGAGGTCGCAGCATTCCTTGAATATGGGGGTCGGAGCAGTGCGGGCTTGGTGGGTGCAGATGAAAAAGAAACTGTCGAGGGCTTCAATCTTCGTCATCGACCCGTCGGAAGAATCAGACCTTTTCTTATTGCTTAATATCAAATGAGTTTAAATAAATTAAGGAGCACTATTGAAAAGTAGAAAAAAAAATTACAGAAGAATATAATAGGGTATAAATCTCAATCCACCCTCCCTCTCTGCTGCCAAGCCCGAAGATAACCCACATAGTCGCCTCATATTCCATGTCGGAGAAGACAAAAAGAAGTAGTCGATTTCCTTCAACTCAATCTTCGTAGAAAACCACCGCAGGTCCATCGGAGAGTATGCAATGCGGAGAAATCGAGATCGATGGGGCCTGAAAGGGAGTTGTTTCGGAGATCGAGAAAGCGCAGGTTACTGCAGGCTGACAAAGTTGATGGCAGTCGGCCCGTGAACGAATTGGAATGAGCGACGAGATGTTCGAGTCCGGTTAAGTTACCGAACACTGTTGTAAGATCGGACGATGTATAGTATGATAATATCAATAATACCGAAGAAAGAAATCAACGAAAAATAGAGAAGACAAGAATTTACGTGGAAACCCAACTGGGAAAACCACGGGAGGAACGACGAACAATTCACTATAATATTGCTTCACGATTACAAGGATGATATACGCTCTAAACCCTCAAATCTCACGCAATAGCTATAGAATTATAATTGGTGTGTTTATGCCTATGGAGAAGCTCTTTTTATATAGGGGAGTGTTGTGCTCTTTACGATCTTCTAACACCACTTGTTGCGATATTGAAACTAAATCTCTCACGACTCTCGAAATATATATGAGATGCGAAGAAAACGATAAACGAAAAGAACGAACACACAATTTACGTGGAAACCCAAAACACGGGAAAAAACCACGGGAAGAAAGAAATCCACTACATCCTTGAGGCTTACAATTCACTCTATGATTTTCGTCTACCGGAGAACTCCAATTTATAGGTGTAGCAAACCTATCAAATTGGTAACAATTAGAATTAGGAATAAATCTTTTTCCTAATATATGACTCCTAAATCCTTAAGGAATAGAATTATATTCCAATATAATTCTTATTTCCTAACCAATAAATCAAAAAACCCATATTTGGAGTCCAAAAACGCAGCGAAAAATCGCACAAGAAAGCTGGCGCAAACGCGCCACAGCCTCAGCAGGCTGGCGCAAATGCGCCACGGCCCCAGCAGGCTGGCGCAAATGCGCCAGACTGCTACATTGATCTTTTCGCATCCCGACTCCAAATTTCAACCCGATTTACTTCTCTTTGGATTCGAGTCATACTTTAACAAATCTCCACCTTGACGAGAATCCCCGCGACTCCAAGCCGCACCATCCTCCAACGATCATATACTAAGTTTTCTTTCTTCCACCCAGCCCCGCAGGACTCACTCAAAACATGAGCAACCTAAGTTTGAACCGCACCAAACTTAGTACAAGAATGCGAAGATGCACCGATCATCCCTTGGGTACCACCAAGCTCTATGACCTCCACGCAATCTCCATTCTCAAATCTCGCCTTCCCACTACTATCAGCACCACCTGCATTCGCCAATACTCTAGTGCTATCCATAGTACGCCTAGGCTCGATTCTCCAAATTTGAATACTATTCGGGTTAGTATTCCCGGTGTCCCCGACACCTACACACATGCGCATGACTTTTAAAACCAAGGTGATCCCGACTCACCTTCCAGCGAATGACTTTCTTGGGCAGAGGCAGTTGCCCACTTGGTAATTGTGTTGCCGCATAGCTCATACAATCCACCAAATCTTTCTCTCGCCTCGCAAAATAAGTCGCCCCGACTTACTTTCAACACTCCACCTTTACCGAAGTTGGTACTCATTCAGATCTAAGGTCTATGAGAGATAAGATTACCATTCAGGACCGGAACGTACCTTGCAGTACCGAGGGTTCGAATATGCCCATCGACCATCTTGATTCTCACAGTTCCCGTGCCGCGTATCTCACACGATGTATCATGCCCCATGACCACCGATCAACCGACACCATCGAACATCTAGAATCCAAGATCCACCCCTCACACGTTCCCCAAATCAGAGACAACCAGGAGTTCCCCATCAAGAAAACCTCCTTCTCCGGAATCGGCCACCTACGATTCCTTTCTCCGATTCATCAGGGCCTGACAGGTCCCCCTTCACGTGGCTCTTTTCCTTGCAGTAGTGACAAACCCCCTAGAATTTCTTCCATGCTCCACCTTGAACATTAAAAATTCACCTAGATTTTCACCATGCCCCGTTTCTTTCAGTAATGACAAACCCCTGGTATTTCTTCATCTTTGCCCAACCCTGGACACCAAGATATTCCCCCGGATTTTCACTACTCAAAGCCTCCTTCATCGTCTCCCTCGATCACAAAGCCGCGACCGCATGAAACAAATCACCGGAGGGATAGAGTGCAATTATACCTCACATTTCTATTCTTCCATACCTTGTCTTATGGCTCCATCGCGCTTGACATCGTCCATGCCTCAGCAACGCATCATCAAGATCCATGTTGATTAGAACCATTGAACCAACTCCACCTTGAATCGCCATGAAGAGAACCACGTGTTCCGATCTAACACCGAATATCAACCATCGTCGCCATCTCCCAAAATATTCTCGAGCTCCACCTGGATCTAGAAACACCAATATCCGCCGCCCGCCTTGTATGGATTCCCCGTCCGGGATCCCTACGAAAGCTCTTGATAACAGGTCACGGGATCGTAACCTAGATCTGATACCACTTGTTGTGCTCTTTACGATGCTATGACGCCACTTGTTGCGATATTGAAACTAAATCTCTCACGACTCTCGAAATATATATGAGATGCGAAGAAAACGATAAACGAAAAGAACGAACACACAATTTACGTGGAAATCCAAAACACGGGAAAAAACCACGGGAAGAAAGAAATCCACTACATCCTTGAGGCTTACAATTCACTCTATGATTTTCGTCTACCGGAGAACTCCAATTTATAGGTGTAGCAAACCTATCAAATTGGTAACAATTAGAATTAGGAATAAATCCTTTTCCTAATATATGACTCCTAAATCCTTAAGGAATAGAATTATATTCCAATATAATTCTTATTTCCTAACCAATATATCAAAAAACCCATATTTGGAGTCCAAAAACGAAGCGAAAAATCGCACAAGAAAGCTGGCGCAAACGCGCCACAGCCTCAGCAGGCTGGCGCAAATGCGCCAGACTGCTACATTGATCTTTTCGCATCCCGACTCCAAATTTCAACCCGATTTACTTCTCTTTGGATTCGAGTCATACTTTAACAGGGAGATTCCATAATAATATATGGAAATAATATATTACCCAAAAAAGAGTCCTAAAAGGAGTAGGAATCAATTTCCATCAATTTGGAAGACTTTCCAAAAAAAAAACCCGCAGGTAGAAAGCTGGCGCAAACGCGCCAGAACCTGGCGCGAACGCGCTGGAGCCTCTGAAGGCTGGCGCGAACGCGCTGGAGTCTCTGAAGGCTGGCGCGAACGCGCCACCCTGGTGCGAACTCGCTGGAATGCTACTTTGCTCGTTTTAACTCCGTTTCGACCGAAACTTTCACGGCATCGACTCCACGCGGTTTTGAGTCACATTCCAACAAATCTCCACCTTGACACCAAACCGCGAACATCCTTCGCCTATCGTCTTCCTCCAAACGCCCCTAAGGGCTTAATCTCTCGATCGAAGTCCAACCAAGCTAGAGCAAAGCTCAAACTTGGTTGCGGGTAAACTCTTTGTCAACATGTCCGCCGGATTGTCGTGAGTACTAATCTTACTCACCTTAATATCGCCTCGAGCGATCACCTCACGGACAAAGTGATAACGAATGTCTATGTGCTTTGTTCTCTCATGGAACACTTGATCTTTTGTGAGACAAATAGCACTTTGACTATCACAAAAGATGGACGTCATCTTTGAAACCTTCGAGAGTTCTCGAAACCAACCTCTTAACCATAACGCCTCCTTGCAAGCTTCAGTGACCGCCATATACTCCGCCTCGGTAGTTGATAAGGCCACCGTACTTTGCAAAATAGCTTTCCAACTTATAGCACACCCACCAATGGTAAAAACATACCCGGTAAGAGATCTTCTTTTATCTAGATCACCGCCATAGTCGGAATCCACGAACCCTCGCACATCATCTTGATTCCTCCCGAACACCAACTTCTTGTTAGATGTACCTCTCAAATAGCGCAACACCCATTGCACCGCCTTCCAATGCTCTCTTCCGGGATTCGCCATATACCGACTCACGGAACTCACGGCGTGGGCCAAATCCGGACGAGTACACACCATGGCATACATCAAGGACCCAACGGCATTGGAATAAGGGACTCGAGCCATATCCTCGATGTCCTTCTCCGTAGTCGGAGAGTAAGCAGAGGTAAGTCTAAATTGTGTTCCAAGGGGAGTACTTACCGGGTTCACATTCTCAAGGTTGAACCGACGTAGCACCTTCTCTATATACCCCTTTTGGCCAAGATACAACTTGCCATCTCTTCGATCTCTTGTGATTTCCATTCCTAGGATCTTCTTTGCCGCACCAAGATCCTTCATCTCGAACTCCTTACTAAGTTGTGCCTTGACTCTATCCACCTCCGACTTATCCTTAGCCGCTATCAACATATCGTCGACGTAGAGGAGAAGATAAACTAAAGACCCATCACGGCCTTTCCGGAAATACACACAACTATCATAGGAGCTCCTTCGAAAACCATTCTTAATCATAAACGTGTCGAAACGTTTATACCACTGTCTAGGAGACTGTTTCAAACCATATAAAGACTTCTTGAGAAAACACACCTTGTTCTCTTGGTTTGAACCCTCGAACCCCTCGGGTTGGACCATGTAGATATCTTCATCGAGTTCCCCATGTAGAAAGGCCGTCTTCACATCCATTTGCTCAAGCTCCAAATCATGCATTGCCACAATGCCTAAAATCGCTCGAATCGAGCTATGCTTGACCACCGGTGAAAACACATCATTGAAATCTACTCCGGGAATTTGGATAAAACCCTTAGCCACCAATCTCGCCTTGTATCTCTCGTCCTCAACCCCAGGGATGCCCTCCTTCTTCTTGAAGATCCATTTGCACTTGATGGCCTTCTTGCCTTTAGGGAGATCAACCAACTCCCAAGTGACATTCTTATGAAGAGACTCCATCTCTTCTTGCATAGCCAAGACCCGCTTACTTGAGTCATCACACGTAACCGCCTCGGCATACGAGGAAGGTTCCTCATACGAATCAACATCATCGGCTACACTCAAGGCATAAGCGACTAACTCATACTCGGCTAACCTTCTAGGTGGTCGAGTCTCTCGCCTTGACCTATCTCTAGCTATGCATTGCGGCTCTTTCTCTTTTGGATCTTCCGGAGTAGTCGAACTACTCGTCTCATCGTTCGAGGAACTTGACCCATCATCTTCCTCTTGCACCCTGTCCGGCTCCACCTCAATAGGAGTACTTGGAACCTCGAGATTCCCTTTAGACGACCGATCACCCATCATAGAAGCCTCATCGAAGACTACATCACGGCTTAGTATGATCTTTCTCGTCTATGGATACCAAAGCTTGTATCCTTTAACTCCTTCCTTAAAGCCAACGAATATGCACTTCTTAGATCGTGCACTCAATTTCCCGTCGTTGACATGCATGTAGGCCGGACACCCAAACACCCTTAAGTCCTCATAATTCACCGGAGATCCCTTCCACAACTCTTGTGGAGTCTTCTTATTAATCGCCATGGACGGGGAACGGTTGATAAGGTAACATGCTAAAGAAGCCGCTTCAGCCCAAAAACCTTTACTCAACCCAGAAGTAGCTAACAAGCAACGTACCTTGTCCATAATCGTGCGATTCATTCTCTCGGCTACTCCATTTTGTTGAGGGGTGTATCTCACAGTGTGGTGCCTCACAATCCCCGAACTCTTGCAGAATTGGTTGAATTCTTCGGACACAAATTCTAGGCCATTGTCCGTACATAGTTCTTCACGACTTTCCCGGTTTGTTTCTCTATCATCACCTTCCAATCTCTGAAGGTAGAAAACACGTCGCTCTTGTGTTTCAAGAAGAACGACCAAACCTTTCGGGAATAGTCATCGATGATGGTAAGCATGTAGTAAGAACCTCCAGTGGAGGGGACCAGGGATGGTCCCCATAGATCGGAATGGACATACCCGAGTATCTCTTTAGTTGTGTGAGCGCCGGTAGTGAACTTCACTCGCGTTTGCTTCCCAAAGACGCACTGCTCACAAAACTCTAACTTCGACAAGCCCTTATCCCCAAGAAGCCCTCGTCTACTCAACTCGGCCATTCCGGAATCACTCATATGCCCTAGACGCATATGCCAAAGTCTCGTTGTATCGACATCCGAGACTTTGGAATCACCTACGGCTACTTCACCTTTCACCGTGGTGCCTTCAAGAACATAAAGCCTATTCGACTTACGTTCACCTTTCATAACCACCAACGAACCGCTGGCAACCTTCACGACTCCACCTTTCCCGGTGAACGAGTAACCCTTAAGCTCCAAAGTACTAAGCGAAATCAAATTCCGCTTTAAGCCGGGAACGTATCTAACCTCGCTTAGGGTGCGGATCGCGCCGTCAAACATCTTGATCCGGATGCTTCCTATCCCTTCGATCTTTCATGACGCGTTGTTTCCCATAGTCACCGCACCTTGCTCCACCTTTTCAAAAGTATCGAACCACTCACGATTCGGACACATGTGGAACGTACATCCCGAGTCTAGAATCCATTCCTCGCTTGATTTGGAGACCTCACCCAAAGCCATGAGAAGATCACAATAATTCTCGGCTACACCAACTTCACCGGAACTCTTACCGGAATTATTATTGTTGTTGTTGCCGCCTTCTCTCTTTCCTATTTTTCAAGGAATAACAATCGGCTTTGATGTGACCCTTCTTCTTGCAATAGTTGCAGACTTTGTTACTATGTCGTGACTTCGATCGAGACCTATCTTGCCCCGTCGATCTCTGGTTGGTCCGTCCACGGACATTCAATCCTTCACTTGGCGTCTCTCCCGAATTAGGATTCTCCATCATCAAAATATTCTCTCTAGATGAGAGAGCCGAGGTTACGTCTTTAAACATGAGGCTATCTCGAGAATATAGGAGAGTATCACGGAAACTTGCCATAGAAGGGGGTAGCGAAATTAGGAGCCAAAACGCGAGGTCGTCATCTTCGAGCTTCACGCCAATATTGCCGAGGTCGGCGACTTTCTCCTTGAATTTCGCTACGTGCGCTTGGATCGAAGATCCCTCCGCCATCTTGAGAAAATATAAACTTCTCTTCAAATTGTGCTTACTTGACACCGTCTTGGTGATGCACATCTCTTCAAGCATCTCCCACAATTCTTTTGCTGTCTTCGCTTTCATGATGTCCTCCGCCAAAGCGTTCGAAACATGGAGCCCTATGGTCGCCATAGCCATCTGATCGAGCTCTTCCCACTCGTCATGCTTCATGTCCGTCGGCTTGTTGTCAATACCTTTGAGGGCGCCCTCTTGCTTCAGGGATCGAAGAACTAACCTCATCTTGTATTGTCACGTCGGGAACCTTGTGTTGAGATCCAGCAACGGTATGTCATACCTCACGCTCGTCATCCTTAGCTCTGATACCATTTGTTGTAAGATCGGACGATGTATAGTATGATAATATCAATAATACCGAAGAAAGAAATCAACGAAAAATAGAGAAGAAAAGAATTTACGTGGAAAAACCACGGGAGGAACGACGAACAATTCACTATAATATTGCTTCACGATTACAAGGATGATATACGCTCTAAACCCTCAAATCTCACGCAATAGCTATAGAATTATAATTGGTGTGTTTATGCCTATGGAGAAGCTCTCTTTATATAGGGGAGAGTCCATAATAATATACGGAAATAATATATTACCCAAAAAAGAGTCCTAAAAGGAGTAGGAATCAATTTCCATCAATTTGGAAGACTTTCCAAAAAAAAATCCCGCAAGTAGAAAGCTGGCGCAAACGCGCCAGAACCTGGCGCGAACGCGCTGGAGCCTCTGAAGGCTGGCGCGAACGCGCTGGAGTCTCTGAAGGCTGGCGCGAACGCCCCACCCTGGCGCGAACTCGCTGGAATGCTACTTTGCTCGTTTTAACTCCGTTTCGACCGAAACTTTCACGGCATCGACTCCACGCGGTTTTGAGTCACATTCCAACAAACAATGACAGGTTCACCAAGGATGTGGCGCATGATTCTATCATTTCAATTGGAAAACGGGTCAGGCCTTGGCAATTGTTGATGGTTAAATCACGGAGTGAAATGAATCCTCCTTCATGTCTTTCTGTTGTTATTGACTTCAGATTCAAACACTCCCATACACTCAACTCCAACATATTATGCTTATTAGAGAATAGTCCGTCTGGAAGACACTCCAAATCTTTTATTCCACTAATTTTGAGACGAGTGAGCGAACTCAACTTGGCTCCACCAAGTGCTCAAGTCGTGGAAATACGACCAATTGATTTTTATCGGCTTCACTTACAGCTGGGGGCAGTTCTACTTCTGCCCATTCTGCCAGGCTTTGCATATATAACAATTCAAGCTTTTCAAGAGCTGGAAACACTTGAATTGTTGTGTCTTCATTTCTCGAGTTGCGACTACAATTTTCAATGTTGTAGAATGATGAACCAATGGATCTCACATTTTCCAGGCTATTCAGCCAAAGAGACTTGAGATGCGGCAAGTGGCCTAACATTGGGAGCTCTTCAACTTGCCTGCAATGTTGTAATGCAATCTCCATCAGATTGTAAAGTACTTCCATCTTTAAAGTCCACGCTGGGAATCGTCTGCCATTGAATCCATCAATAGTTAGGCTCTTTAAATTAGGGTTTGGTTGGAGGCCTTCCAAAACACTCTCATGCTTTGCTTCATCGCCTTCTGTGCCTGTCCCTTCGAATATTAACTTCAATATGCCCTTTTTTTGATATAAATTGGCACTCAGTGCCTCATTTTTATCTCTCACCTTTCTAAGGTTACGAATCACTAATTTACCTTTGAGATTCTTCAAGCTTCCAAGCTCTGAAATTCTATAACCCTTTTCCTCACCCACATGAAAGTATTCTAGTGTCTGAAGAGAAGTCAATCGTCCTATCTCAGGGGCAATCTTATACCATCACCAATGTGAAGATGCCTTAAGTTAATTAAGTACTTAAAGGAATCTGGGACCCTTTTTAAACAAACCCTGAATTTTTCAGCTCTTAATGTCTCCAAGTGATACAGTTCACCAATTGTGTCCGGAAAAGATCTTATCAATTTTTTCGAAGTATCAAGGTATCTTAAATGTATCAGCTCACTAATTGAAGTCGGTAAATTATCAATTTCTTCGCCCAACAAAACTAAAGTACGAAGGCTTTTGAAGTTTGAGAAATTGATATCGGAAACACTGCCATTGAAGAATAGAGTCCGCACATACCTTGCTTCTTCCTTGGGGATAGGCCGAGACTCAATATCTCCACTGGGACTGTAACCAATGTATCGCTGTTGAAAATTTTCACATAAAATGGAACGTGCTAGATCATGCACAAGGTCATGCATGTTGCAACACGTTACATATCCATAAGCATCTCTCTTTACTACTTGTAATAAAGAGCTTTGAAGTAGAATAGAAAACAATTTACTTCATATGCTCTCCATATTGTTGTTTTGATCGGTTTGAAAAAGAAATCCTTCTGCCATCCAAAGTTGAATAAGTTGTTCCTTTTCAATCTCAAATCCCTTTGGAAATATCGAACAATACGCAAAACACTTTTTCAGTAATGGCAATGGTTCAGAAGGCGGGAAAGGCAGCCTTTGGCTAGTAGGATCAAAAAAGGAAAGATAGGAACCCTTCTCTACTTTTGCTACAAGGTGTCCCGTACCAGTTGAGCTTGCCAGTTGAGTTTCATCGATCAGTATAAAAAGATTCTTCTACCAATTCTATTGCTTTAAATCCCCCGGCTGCTTCCTTTCGTCACGGGCAGTGGGCTGCGGGAAAGGGTCGTCGTGCAATAAGCTTCTTATTCTTAGCTTGAGACTGCTTGCTTCCATTACCAATGAGAAATAGAATAGCTATCTGCTTGCGCTACTGGCTTAGGGCCTAGAGAACGTCTCAGTATGCCTTCTCCTCTCTGTCTTCCACACCTTCACAAAGATCGCCCATGAGGGGCTCCCTAGGCATATCGGTCAGTCCCCTGCTATCCGTTCTCAGAATCATGCAGGCTAGCTCAGCCACTAAATGAGATCCACTCATCTCTTGACTTATTGCACAATAACCCCCCTACTACTTTTGGGAACAATTGATGGAATAACCTGTTGACCTTGTCTATTTCATTGACTACTATATTATTTAAATAATTCAAAAAGAAAATAGAAATAAAAAAAAAATCAATTATTTAGGTACGGAAAAGTCTACTTTGCCCCCATTTATCTTACTTGTTTCTAACAATTTTATAAAAGAAAATTCAATTTCTTTTTCCTCGTCCCGATTCCAGTTCATTCTCTTTTATCACGTATGTAATAGATATATTTTTAAAGTGTAATTTTATGAAAATTAACTTTATAATAGTAATTAAAATGTAATTTCATAAAAAATAATTTTATGTTAGTATTTAAAATGTAATTTCATGCAAATTAACATTATATTAGTAATTATAATGTACTTTTATGTAAATTAACTTTATATTAGTAATTAAAATGTACTTTAATGTAAATTAACTTTACATTAATAATTACAATATAATTTAATGTAAATTAACATTATTTTAGTAATTAAAATTTACTTTCATGTAAATTAACTTTATATTAGTAATTAAAATATAATTTCATTTAATTAACTTTATATTAGTATTTAAAATATAATTTCCTAATTAACTTTATATTAGTATTTAAAATGTAATTTTATGTAAATTAAGTTTATATGAGTAATTAATATGTAATTTCATGTAAATTAACTTTAATTTTATATTAGTATTTAAAATGTAATTTTATTTAAATTAATTTTATATTAATAATTAAAATATAATTTTATATAAATTAACATTATATTAATAATTAAAATTTAAAATTTAACTTTATATTAGTAGTAATTAAAATGTAAAAAATGGATTTTGGATGAACGACCTCGATTGGAGCAAATTCCAGTAGCAAGAGCTCGAAGAACAGTTGATGATGATGCCTATCTCATCAAACACTTTGTTGTTCAACGACTTCCCAAAATTGACAATTCAATCCGGGTTACTATATGGAGGAAAAAAAACTGGGGGTTTGGGATTTCAAATTCCGTTTACTCGTTTGAGCTTGTGGAATTGAAGACAGGGGGTTGCGTTGTTTGAGATGAAGTCGGAATTACTCGATTTGGGTTCCTTCGTCGGCGGTCGCGGGTACCCTTCGTTTTCTGGTTTAAGCTCAGAGGCACAATGGTAGGTACTAACTCGCCGGCCGTCCGCAACCCCACGACGCCGCCTCGCCTCATCCTTCCAATTCCCCTTCCTCCGTCGGCGCCGGTTATAGCATCTGCTGCGACTCCTCCAACACCAGGATCAGCTACTATATACAACAACTACAACCTCACCCAGTCTCCGCCACTTCTGCAAGACGCGCCGCCGCAAGATTTCTGAACAAACGATTTGGATGAATTGGGTTTGGATGAATTAATTGGGTAGGATTTGGGTTTGGGTTTTGTTTAGGTTGGGTAGGATTTGAAGATGGGTGGGTTATGTTTGTGTTGGGTAGGATATTTGAAAATGGGTCAAGGGTGTTAAAGTAATTGCACATTTATTTTAATTAATTAATAAAAAAAGGAGTATTTCATGTGAAAAAATTGAGAGTAGGATAGTTCTCTAATAAACATGTGACACTAGGGCACTTCGTCAAAGCGGCCCCAGAGAGTGAATTTACAAAATCATCCCACTTGTCCCTCTCTTCATTCCAAACGTCATCAAGGACAAGAAGATATCTTATGAAGAAATGGTGGGAATGGATAATTACAATAGAAAATTAAGACTTCTAATCAATTTTTAATAATTTCATCTTAGGAAAACTTATCATCCTTCTAATCTGCAAAAAACCCTAATCAAATATGCTGATTATCTTCACTACCATTGTTTAAGATTGCTGAATATCTTTAGAATTTGATTCTTTCTCACAGGCTATTTTCTTAACGTAAGTGACCCGCACAGTAGTTTCCAAGAAGGGATGCATCACGTGGTCTCATCTAATTCAACCTTTTATTATCTGCCTTTGTTATGAAAAGGATATTCATTAAAGCTTGTTTTTAAATGTTTATTCCAATAAATAGAAAAATGATCGGATCCTGCCTTTTAGTATAGTCGTTGGGTGTACTCTGAGGACAATATTAAGAACTAAGCCTGCTAGTAAGCATTTTGTTGTTTCCCTCTTAGTTATTGTAATATTAGCGTACTTGGTTTAGTTCATAACATGTCCCAATCCTCTTAGCTACTGTACCCCTTCCTTTTCAATACATTTACCTTATCATGTAGCATGCGCGGGTGTCCTGTTTGATTACCGATGATGAAGCGATAAAACTCTGTTGGAATTATTATTTTTCCGGTGCATTCATATTATTTTTGTTTTCTCACATCCATATCTCGTTTGATTGTGTGATAGGATTTGGGCAAATAGGCAGTCAGCGGCAAGGTCGAAGGAACGAAAGATGAGATATATTGCTGAGCTTGAAAGGAAAGTCCAGACTTTGCAAACAGAAGCTACTTCCTTATCTGCTCAGTTAATCTTACTACAGGTGCTTTTGACTTACGTTTTCTTTTGCTAATTATGAATTTGAGATGATTGGTGGCTCCAAGTAGGCTTGTTCAATACCTAACCTCCCATGTTAAATTAAGAACATTTACATTTTTAGACTGAGGCTCAACAGTAAAGTGGATGTTAACTAGTAATAAATAGTTGGTTTCAAAAATAATAATGTTGTTTTCATTTCTTAGCATTCTAGGAATAAATTATCGAAAAGTTGGAGTTATACCATGTGGTGATAAAGGTAAATGATAAGTCTTTGTTTGCGTTTTAAGATGGCATTGACTTTAGTATTCAGCGAGACTATGATAAGCTATGGTAAAAGTTTGTGTCGTCTTCGTTCGGTGAAATAGATAACACAACCCAATTCATAAAGGAAATTTGTGTTTTTCACGAACTCAACAAACATATGTTCTTTAGGCTGAATAAGGAAATGGGTTATATTTTTTGCTTTATTATTTTAATCTTGCATGTAATTTATCTCTTTTCCTCACAATTCTTTTATGCTACATTAAGCCAATATCGAAAGAGCAATATCTTGACTGTTTCTTACTTTCTTCAACAGAGAGATACTAATGGTCTTACATCTGAAAATAGCGAACTTAAACTACGCTTGCAAACTATGGAGCAACAAGTACACTTGCAAGACGGTAAGTATCTTTTTCGTTTATTGCATCTCCATCAATTTTTCACCCATTTTTCATTTCTTGCACTTTCTGGGAAGATTGATTCCTATAGCCGAAACCGAGAAAAGTACTAGCTGGTCCTATCTATTATATGACATTGAAAAAATAAGATTTTTTAGTGAAATTAAGTTATCACTTTTGTGATAATCCGCGTTCATTAGTGGGGATCATAGAGTTTTTTTTACTACTC
This sequence comes from Euphrasia confusa, assembly GCA_954870475.1. Classification (NCBI taxonomy): domain Eukaryota; kingdom Viridiplantae; phylum Streptophyta; class Magnoliopsida; order Lamiales; family Orobanchaceae; genus Euphrasia; species Euphrasia confusa. The sequence goes on along the minus strand of OX940955.1, from coordinate 37,298,854 downwards.
ATGTGCAAGAAATTATGCACAGATGCTTACAGAATGTCTTTCATGAAACACAGCACTGAATGACTCGCTGAAAGAAGAGATACAGCATCTGAAAGTGCTGACTGGTCAGACAATTTCCAACAGTGGGCCCATGATGAATTTCCCGGCATCATATGGAGGAGCTAACCAGCAGCAATATTATGGCAATAACCAAGCGATGCACACGTTACTAACAACTCAACAGATGCAGCAGCTCCAGATACATTCTCAGAAGCAGCAGCAGTTTCAACAGTTGCAGTTCCAGCACCACCAGGTGCAGCAACAAGAACAAGAGCAGGCTGGAAATGTGAAGCATAGGAGTTCAATGTCGCCTTCTATCCCAAAGGACCATGGCCCTGATGCATGTTGGAATGATTAGATTAACAGGAGATGCGGGGTGTGCTTTCTGTATGGAGGCAGTTGTTTTTCCCTCCCGAATCTAGGTGAAAAGGTTTCAGAGCTTGTTAACTTTTAGCTATAGCCTGTTTCGATTAGCGTCAAAAAAGCCTATATCATTGATATGTATTGTACTAGGCTAGTTTTTTTGTTACAAGTTTGGTAACTTGCAAAGGTATCTTTTGTTCTTTTATTTCGGTTTATGTTGGGTTGTTTCGCTGAGTTTGATGTTCAAGAATCCTCATTTCAAACTGGAGAATAGTGATCAATTCGATACAAGAATGAAGTTAGATTGATAATTCTCTGCAAGTTAATGTATTTTTCTAATATTTTATTTTAAATTGATGGCCAATATTGCTCATAAGATTGAATGAAGTCAGATTGATAATTCTCTGCAAGTTAATCTAGTTTTCTAATATTTCATATTAAATTGATGGCCTAGATAATGTAGTTTTCTAATATTTCATATTAAATTGATGGGTAAGATAATGTAGTTTTCTAATATTTCATATTGTATGATTGAATGAACGTAGATCAAACAATATATTGCTTGGCAATATATATCTTTTCATTATTCTTTTTAACTTTTACTATTTCACTTTCTATTTCACCAGAAAAGACATTTTTTCTCGCTTTGAAATTCAACACCAGAAAAATACGAAGAGCAATTCCGTTTGATCAAGAATGGAAGAATCCGTTGTATTTGATCAAGAATGGAAGAATCCGTTGTTGGATAATTGGTTGTATTTGATCAAGAATGGAAGAATCCGTTGTTGGATAATTGGTTAGAGTCGATGTTCAAAAGGCACTGGACAAGGTGAAAATTTCCACAGAAAATCGGTTAAATTGGGGAGCTTCAAAAATGATTTCGGAAAACTTCAAAAATCTTTCCAAATGATTTATGGTAGATGCACGAATATCGCATGGAATATTTTGATTTAATTGATGTAACTTTTAACTTCACTCTTTTACGTTCTATTTCATAACAACAAACACTTTTACTCTACTCGCGTTGAAATCCAAAACCATAAAAACACGAAGAGCAAATTCGGCTGATAAAAAATGGAAGAATTCGTTGTTGGATTATTGGTTGGAGTCGCTTTTCAAACGGCGCTGGAAAGTGATGACAATTTCCAAAGAGCAAATCGGTCTGATTGAACTTCAGAAAGGATTTGGGAAAGCTTCAAAAATCTTTCCAAATGATTTATGTGAGATGCACGAAAATATTTTGATTTAATTGATGTAACTTGTAACTTTACTCTTTCACGTTCTATTCACTATAACAGACATTTTTACTCTGCTCGCATTGAAATCCAAAACCATAAAAACACAAAGATCAATTCCGTATGATCAAGAATGACATAATTCGTTATTGGATCATTGGTTGGAGTCGCTGTTCAAATGACGTTGGACAAGGTGATGGCAATTTCCAAAGAGCAAATCGGTGTGATGTAGAAGTTCAGAAAGGATTTGAGAAAACTTAAAAAATCTTTCCAAATGATTTATGTGAGTTTGCACGAATATTGCACAAATATCGCACGAAATATTTTGATTTAATTAATGTAACTTTTAACTTTACTCTTTCACGTTCTATTTGACCACAACAGACCGTTTTACTCAGCTCGCGTCGAAATCCAAAACTATAAAACCACGACGAGGAATTCCCTATGATCAATAATGGAAGAATATGTCGTTGTTCAAACAGCACTGGACAAGGTGATAACAATTTCCAAAGAGCAAATAGGTCTGACGTGAAACTTCAAAAAGGATTCGGGAAAGGTTCAAAAGAAATTCCAAATGATTTATGTGAGATACACGAATATCGCACAGAATATTTTGATTTAATCGATGTAACTTTTAATTTACTCTTTCACGTTCTATTTCACCAGAAAACAGACACTTTTACTCTACTCGCGTTGAAATCTAAAACCGTCTTTGTATCTATTCTCTCGACAACTTTTAATGAAACGACATGATCAGACAACTTTCTGAACTTCAATGGCTGATGAGGCTGGAAGATGTCGCATTTGCCGCCGATAACCTTGTGGATGAGCTCAGGCATATAAATTTATCTAAGAACTAAAGAAGGCGAGTGGTGGACACAAAATCAAGAGAAGGTGAAAATATTCTTTTCATGCAGTAATCCCGTTTTGCTCTGAATTAAATTTGGTAGTAAAAATAGGGATGTTAATGAGCACCTGAAGCTCATTAACCAAGAGGCTACTGATTCATTCTCGGTTGATGCAATTGTCATCGGAAGAGAATCCGACCTGCTCATTATTAAGAATATGCTTATCACCCGATTTGCCATTAGCCCAACACATTCTGTGCTTCCTATTGTCCAATGGGTGGGCTCGGAAATTTAAATCAATTTTTGTTTCCACTTTTAATTTCATGTTCAAAATTTGATCTTGAAACAAGTTATCAAAAAATATTTTACATATATCAAATTTGCAATTGAAATAAGTTTGTTCCCTATTTCACCTAACACTTGATAATCAAAACTATTTTCTCGTTGTTTTTGTTCTTCAAGTTGAAGAGTTCATTTTATGATATTAATAAAATGTTATTAACTTTACAAAAGTTGAAGAGTAGTTTTGAATTGACATTTTAATTTGATAAGTATAGTTGTTTGAATAATTAATTAATATGAAAATCAATTTTAATTTTATTGATGGATTAAATATTTTATTAAATGTGATTGATTGAATTTAAAGGTGTATAAATAAAATAAGGGACATTTAAATATTTTTCTAATCATAATTGTAAAACCAAATTACCTTTATCCTAAAAATAAATTTACAAGTAAAATAACTCCAACAAAATTGGAGCATTGGATCATTTGGACAAAGTCATCTCTCAAGGTTGACTCTAAAAAAAATGAAAATGAACATGACACTTGCATTCATTTGAGAAGTTTTAATTTGAGACTGGACGACCGTTATAAGAGATGTTGGGGATATGGGAAATCTTGTGCCACTCAGAATCAACAATTTTCGGGTCTTCTTCTTCTTTGAGCATTTGCTTTAATAGCAGCGGGCTTCCATGAATGCCTAATGATCTTAATTTGGTGAGGCGTTGCATTGCATTGCTTCTTTAGAGGGCATATGTCTCAACTTCTCGAAGTTGCGTAGGTATAATCACTCGGGCAATGCTTCCATTCCAAAATCAGATAACCATAAGTAGGCCTGTCAATTTGGACACAACCCGATAACACGACTCGAAACCCGCACGAAATAAAGCGGGTTGAACCCGCACGATTAAAAAGCAGGTCAATGGCGGGTCAACCCGCCATGACCCATTTATTAAATGGGTCAACCGCGAGTCGACCTGCGAACTCGAAATTAACCCGTTTAACCCATTTATTAAATTAATTTTAATTATTATATTATAATAATACATTATTTATTAAATAAATAATATTAATATATTATTTATTTAGAAAGATCGATTAATTCTCTTTTTCTTACAATTAAGTTTACATTATATATGTCATTATTTTAGAAATTAAATTATTTTTTAATATTTTTATTTATTAAAAATTATAAAATTTTAATTTTAAAATTAAATGGGTTAAACGGGATGGAAACGGGTTATAAATGGGTAACCCGTTTATAAATAGGTTGGGTTTGGGTTTAATTTTTCGACACGATTATTAAATGGGTTGGGTTTGGGTTTATGTTTTGTCACCCGCGAATACCTTTGACACGACACGAACCCGACCCAACACGACCCATTGACACCCCTAACCATAAGTAATCAAGAGAAGTGAGATGTTGAATCTGATCCGGTAAACACTCCCAATCTGACATCCCATTCAACACTACGCTGCGAAGAGAAACTCTGGAAGCTTGCAATATGGCGTCAACAGCCAGGTTGAAGGAAACGTTATCATCCCATGAAGAACAAGGACTCATATTTATATAATATAAGCTGTCGAGTGACCCAATTTGAATAGGTTTTCCGCTTAATATAATAGACAAAATATTTAAAATAGAGATAAGGATAAAAGTATTTTCATTAATTTTTTTTATTTAACATATAATAGAAAATATTAATGACAATAAAAGTCTCTAAAAAAAAAATAAAAATTAATATGATACTTACATTAATTTGAGAAGTTTTAATTGACGACGGTTATAATAGATGGAGCGGATATGGGAAATCTTGTGCCACTCAGAATCAACAATTTTCGGGTCTTCTTTTTCTTCTTCGTTGGGCATTTCCTTTAACAACAGTGGGGCTTCATCAATGTATAATTCAGCTAATTTGGTGAGGCGTTGCATTGCTTCTTTAGAGGGCATATGTCTCAACTTCTTGAAATTGATTATGTCTAATTCCTTGAGAGACGAGAGGTTCCCAAACCACTCGGGCAATGCTTCCATTCCAAAATCAGTTAACCATAAGAAATCAAGAGAAGTGAGATGCTGAATCTGATCCGGTAAACACTCCCAATCTGACATCCCATTCAACACTACGCTGCGAAGAGAAACTCTGGAAGCTTGCAATATGGCGTCAACAGCCAGGTTGAAGGAAACGTTATCATCCCATGAAGAAGAACAAGGACTCATATTTATATAATATAAGCTGTCGAGTGACCCAATTTGAATAGGTTTTCCGCTTAATATAATAGACAAAATATTTAAAATAGAGATAAGGATAAAAGTATTTTCATTAATTTTTTTTATTTAACATATAATAGAAAATATTAATGACAATAAAAGTCTCTAAAAAAAAAATGAAAATTAATATGATACTTACATTAATTTGAGAAGTTTTAATTGACGACGGTTATAAAAGATGTTGGGGATATGGGAAATCTTGTGCCACTCAGAATCAACAATTTTCGGGTCTTCTTTTTCTTCTTCGTTGGGCATTTCCTTTAACAACAGTGGGGCTTCATAAATGTATAATTGAGCTAATTTGGTGAGGCGTTGCATTGCTTCTTTAGAGGGCATATGTCTCAACTTCTTGAAATTGATTATGTCTAATTCCTTGAGAGACGAGAGGTTCCCAAACCACTCGGGCAATGCTTCCATTCCAAAATCAGATAATTTTAATGATTCAAGAGAAGTGAGATGTTGAATCTGATCCGGTAGGCACTCCCAATCTGACATCCCGTACAAATATACGTGGCGAAGGGAAACTGTGGATGATTGCAATATGGCGTCAACAGCCAGGTTGAAGGAAACGTTATCATCCCATGAAGAAGAACAAGGACTCATATATAACCTTTCCAAGCTGTCGAGTGACCCGATCTCTTCAGTGCTGAATCTTGGAACGCACGACTCTGTAATTGCCAGGTTCACCAAGGATGGGGCGCACGACTTTATCATTTCAATTGGAAAACGGGTCAGGCCTGTGCAATAGTTGATGCTTAAATGACGGAGTGAAGTGAAGCTTCCTTCATGTCCTTCTGCTATTATTGACTTCAGATTCAAACAACCAGTTATACTAAACTCCAACATATTATGATTGTTAGAGAATAGCCCGTCTGGAAGACACTCCAAATCTTTTATTCCACTAATTGTGAAAAGAGTGAGCGAACTCAACTTGGTTGCACATATATTTTCCAGAGGCAAGCCGCTGTCAGTCTCTTCAATTATTAATTCTTTGAGGCATGGAAAATGACTTGGAGCACTCGTCAATTTCCTGCATCCCCTAAGTATCAAGTTCTCAAGTCGTGGAAATACGACCACATGATTTGTTTCACCTTCACTTGCAGCCGGGGGCAGTTCTACTTCTGCCCATTCTGTCAGGCTTGGCATATCAATCATAACAAGCCTTTCAAGAGCTGGAAACACTTGAATTGTCGTGTCTCCATTTCTCGACTTGCGACTACAATTGTCAATGTTGTAGAATGATGAACCAATGGATCTCACATTTTCCATCTTATTCAGACAAAGATACTTGAGATGAGGCAAGTGGCCTAACATTGGGAGCTCTTCAACTTGCCTGCAATGTTGTAATTTAATATCCATCAGATTGTTTAGTGCTTGACCATCTTTGAATTCCTTCTTTAAATTCCACGCTGGGAATCGTCTGCCATTGAATCCACTAATCTCTAGGCTCTTTAAATTAGGGTGTGGTTGGAGGCCTTCCAACACACTCTCCTCATTTTCTTCATCAACCTCTCTATTTGATCGATACCTTGACCATTCAAATGTTAAAATGATGATGCCTTTTTTTTTATATAAATTGGCACTCAGTGCCTCATCCTTATCTCGTACCAGTTCTAAATTATTAATCTCTAGTTTTCCTTTGAGATTCTTCAAGCTTCCAAGCTCTGAAATTCTACAACCCTTTTCATCACTCACCTTAAAGTGTTCTAGTGTCTGAAGAGAAGTCAATCGTCCTATCTCAGGGGGCAATGTTGTACGATCATAAGTGTAAAGATGCCTTAAGTTAATTAAGTACTTCAAGGAATCTGGGACCTTTTCCAAATAACATGTTAATGTTTCCAAGTGGTATAGTTCACCCAATGACTCTGGAAAATATCTAATCCTTGTTTTCGAAGTATCAAGATATCTTAAATGTATGAGCTCATTAATTGAAGTCGGTAAAGTATCAATTTCTTCGCCCAACAAAACTAAAGTACGAAGGCTTTTGAAGTTTGAGAAATTGATATCGGAAACACTGCCATTGAAAAATAGAGTCCGTACATACCTTTCTTCTTCCTTGGAGATGGATCGTGACTTAATATCTCCACTGGGACTGTAACCAATGTATCGGTGTTGGAAGTTTTCACATAAAATGGGACGTGCTAGATCATGCACAAGGTCGTGCATGTTGCAACACGTTACATTCCCATAATCATCTCTCTTTACTACTTGTAATAGAGAGCTTTGAAGTAGAATGAAAAAGAATTTACTTCCTATGCTCTCCATATTGTTGTTTTGATCGATTTGAAGAAGAAATCCTTCTGCCATCCAAAGTTGAATTAATTTTTTCTTTTCAATCACATATCCCTTTGGAAGTATCGAACAATACGCAAAACACTTCTTCAATAATGGCAACGACAAATTATCAAAACTCAGCTTTAATATTTTGGAGATGGGATTTTCATCTCCGAAATTCGAAAACCAATCCTTTTCGAATGAGAACCACTCATCTCTTGACTTATTGCGCAATAACCCTCCAACTACTTTCGCCGCCAACGGCAAACCTTGACATTTTCTTGCAATATTTCTCCCCATTTCCTCATATTGTTCTGCTGCATTAGAAGATGTCTTTGCTTTGATTATGGACCAACAGTCATCATCCGGTAATCCTTCCAGTTCATGAGCATCAAGTGTTTTCACAATCGAAGCAACCTCAGGACTCCTTGTGGTAACAACCACACAAATCCCCACGGAAGAACTAACTCCGTAGAGTGAATTTTTAAAATCATCCCACTTGTCCCTCTCCAAATTCCAAACGTCATCAAGGACAAGAAGATATCTTTCACGACCCAACTTTTCGTGAAGCTTTTTGAGAAGCGCTTCTCTGTTTCGATATTCAACGTTTTCCGTGGTCATTGATGTAAGAATGTTCTTCAAAAGAACAACTACATCGAAGTTTCGAGGGACATGCACCCAAACACGATTATCTCCAAAGTGAGATATTATCTTTTGATCATGGAATACTTTCCTAGCCAACGTAGTCTTTCCAAGTCCACCCATCCCGACAATAGGAAGGACCGAGACTCGTTCTGCTGGGCTAGCAGTGACCATCTTATCGACTATACTCGACACATCATTCTCTCTTCCAATAAAAATTGGATCGGAAGAGAATGAGTCGGTTTCTATGCTCGCAGATGCGTGTGATCCAGGATCAGGCACACGCACACCAGCAAGTTTGGCCCGAAGTTTGATGTTAGTTGCATCTTTATTACTTTGTTCCAACTTATTATTGATTTCCCTGATTTGATCAGAAAGACTTAAGCGGTTTGCGATCGGATTCTTAGAGCAAGAGAAGAAAGATCGCACCTTATTAATTTTTGGTTTGCTTTGGGTGATCTTCTTCACCTCTTTGGAGAGAAGTTGATAGTTGATCTCATCCAACACGTTGTCAGCTTCGAAAGCGAGAGCTTCGAGGTTCTTCATCCATCGTTTGACAGCCTTGTCGGTGACATTTTGCATATTGGCATCGTGCAAGATGTCGTGAACATAGTCGAAAGAGGTCTTAAGCTTTTCCAGATCTTTCTTGAAATCTTTGATTCGGTTGAGCGGGAGTGAGAGCAGTTGTGGAAGCACAACTTGAAGGGTGGCTCCGATCACAGCTCCGACGACAACTCCTTCCATCTTTCGTAATATTGAACGCAGGTGAATATTGGTATGTGAGAGGATAATGAATGAAATTCGATTTTATTGAATGGTGCGTCTTCTTTTGGTTGTTGGACAAATAAATATTGGTCCCATTGCATGTTCTTGGATGCCCACTGAAAAAATGTTCTTGGATTGGATGCCCACTGAAATCATTGTCATTTGATCTGGAAATATCGTTCAATAATTGATGTAGAAAAACAAAAAGGTTAATAATTATATATTGGAATAAAATATTTTAGATGTGAGTACAGACAGTTTTTGCAATAATAAGAAAATACACTAATCTTTGTTCTCAAACATATTTTGAATTAAATTTTTTAATAATATAACTTAAGTATTTTGGATCACTAAAAAATTATTTTAAAAAAGTTTAAAATATTTAAAAACTATTTTTAAATAATTTAAATTTATTGTAAGACACTTTCAAAATTGTTAAAAATAATTTTAAATTATTTAAAAAATATTACAAATCACTTGAAAATGTTTAAAAAGTAATTTAAACTAGTTAAAATTTATTTTGAAAGATTTTAAATAGTTTAAAAAATATTTCAAATTACTTAAAAAAAATTATTCTTAGACAATTTCAAATATTTAAATAATATTTTCATTTTTTTTATTAACATACTTTGAAATGGTTAAAAGTAATTTTAAATTATAAAAAAATCATTTAATTAACATTAAAATGTTTTAAAACTTTTTCAAATCACTTAATATTATTTTAAGATACTTTTGAATTTTTTTTTAATAAACCACTTAAAGACATTTCAATTTCTTTATAAGGTATTTCTTAAATTACTTCAAAATTATTTTAAAATACTTTAAAATACTTAAAATATATATATTTGAAAACACTTTAAAAAATTAATGTATTTAAAATATTTTAAAATTATTTTAATACACTTTAAAATATTTAATAATAATTTCAAATCCACTAAAAATTATTTTAAGTGACTTAAAAATATTAAAGAATATTTTAAAATTATTTTTAAATACTTTTATTTGTTTAAAATATATTTCAAATCGTTGAAAAATTATTTTGAGACACTTTAAAATGTATCTGTAAATGTATGTGTTATGTAAATGTTGATTTTGGCGACAACGTTTTTGTACTTGTGTTTTGAATTTCAGGATTGCAGGTGCATGGAAAAGGAGACTAGAGTCTCCGGTTTTGGAACGATGAAATGTGCATGGAACGGCGACAGGAGTCGCCGCCTTTGGCATGACAGGAACGGCGACAGGAGTCGCCGATTTTGGGCACACTTGGAATGGCAGTGGAACGGAGACAGCAGTCTCCGGTTTTGTGCATGGCATAGGAACGGCGACCAGCGTCGCCGCTTTTGGCATCCTTGGAACGGCGACCAGCGTCGCCGTTTTTGACAATGCAATGGAACGGCGACTGGAGTCGCCGTTTATGGCTTTTTGGTTTGACATGGAATCGGCGACTCCTGTCGCCGGTTTTGGCATGTGGCACGACATGGAATCGGCGACTGGCGTCGCCAGTTTTGGCACTGGCACGGTTTCGGTGTTGCTTGTCCTCAAGGCACGGTGCCAGCGACTATGACATTCTTCAACGACGATTTTCACCTAAGTACTTTCAACGTGATCTCTTTCACCAAGTACTCATATCAAGGAATGAAGAATGGTTCCATGTCTTTTTTACTTCAATGATATCGACGACCATGAAGACGATGAAATTCCGAGGCTTCAACACTTAGAGTTTTTCACGAGAGTTTGAAGATGAAGAATTGAGATCGATGGAGTCAAGATTGAATTGAAGTTCTGATTTTGTAATTGAAGATTCAAGATTCGAAGATTCAAGAATCGAAGATTCAAGATTCCAAGATTCAAGAATCCAAGTTCTACAAGAGTGATGTCATCCATGGAGAAGTGACATCAGCCAAGCATGTGACCAACCAGAACGTGCCACGTCATCACCTCACATGTGCGGGCTGCCTATATAAACCCATGGATTTCGATTTCACCAGGTGACGATTTTGAGAGAACGAAATCTGATTTTTAGAATCGTGACCGACAGCTTCGAGCTTCGAGTTTGTGTAGTAGCGTTTGCGCCTTGTGCCAAGATTAGAGTTAGGAGATTTAGCTCTAGGTACTCGTGTGCTAGATTGCAAGTTAGTGGGAGTTGTTGCGACACTCGGGAAACTTCTTGTAATCGTTTTGCCTACCATACTCAGTGTAATAGTTTAGTTTCGTTGTTTCAATGGAATGAAAACATATTACATAACTTTGTCTTTGTCTTCCGTCTTTCATTCCACGAACTTGTGTGATTGTTACCTTGACTGAAGCTGGTGTTCGTTGTTTAAGTCCAACTTCGCGAAAAGTTGGTATCATACGTCGAAGACGTAATTTCAAGTGGTATCAGAGCGGGACGTCATACGTATAAGACGTGATCCGTTACTTGACTTCATATTTCCGCTACAATGGAGTCGTCCATGTTTGTCCAGAAACCTATTATGCTTACTCATCAGAACTACTCTAACTGGAAGGCCAAAGTTTCTGCTAGGATTAAGGGTTTTGATTCCAGATCTTGGATGGCAGTGTTAGAAGGATGGGAACGCCCATATACGGAAGACGCCGATGGCGTGAGAATTCCGAAACCGGAACGTAGTTGGACGAGAGAGGAACATGACTTGTCCACGGCTAACAGCAAAGCCTTACTTATTATCTGTGAATGGCTGGACCTCAGTATGTATCAGCTGGTCAAAAATTGCACATCTGCCAGAGATGCATGGGAAACTTTACAAAGAACTTGTGAGGGAAGTCATGCTGTTAAGCGATCGAAAATCCGAACTATCACTGCTCAATTCCATCAACTCCGGATGAGGGAAGATGAAGATATCAATGACTACTTGGACAAGATCATGAGATATGTGAATGAAGCTTTTGAACTTGGTGAAATTTTTCCTGCTCCCATGGTATATGAGAAAGTCCTCTCCAGTGTTAGCACTAGGTTCGAGAGTAAGGTGCTGACTATCGAAGCACGAAATGACGAGAACCAAAACTGGGATTATGCCGACTTGATGGCTGATTTGAGAAACTATGACCTGACTCTCAAAGTTCGAAGCAACCCAGACATGTCACTTGTCTACGAACCGATGACTGCACTCAAGATTTCAGAGAAAGGAAAAAGTTCCAGAAGTTCTAACTCTCGAAAAACTCATTTGAAAAATGAGAAAACTGAAAGTAGTTTTTCCGCTGATCTGGGTGAATCTGATGATGAGGAAGCTGAGGAAATCGAGAAGCTGATGAACTCCAATAATCCGGACAAACTTGCTGCACTGACTGAGATAGTCACTTATCTTGTGAAACAAGAATTTAAGAGAAAGAACCGTGCACGAAATTTTCGAAAATTTCAGAAAAGTTCTAACTCATACTCTAATACTCCTGACAACCGAAATCAGGGATCGTCGTCGGACAAAAAGTTTAAAGGGACAAAGCTCTCACCATACTCCTCTACTGGCAAGGATGTCTCCAAGATGCAATGCTATGAGTGTAAGGGATATGGACACGTTAAAAATGAATGTCCTAATTTACATCGTAAGAAGAAGCTACCAGTTAGCTATGTTGTGATTGACGATGAGGATGTCATTTCTGAGAACGACGAGTCTGAGGACAATAATTCTGACGATGATGAAGACAACGCTCTAGTTGTCACTTTTGGTGAATCGTTTGATCTAGAAAATGTGGAGGTCGAAAACTTTGATTTTGATGCATTTCTGAAAGACACTGCAACTGCAGACAACATTTTCCGTGTGGCATCGACAAACCGAAATTTTTGTGATGATAATATTTTCTCGGATGATGAATCTGAGTCTGAAACTGAAAGGGAAGAGATGACATCTGATGTCCATCAAAGTGTGACCGAGTCTACTGAACTGGTTGATCTGAAAGAGAGTTATTCAAAACTCGAAAAATTGTGTGACACAGCTATCACTGAGAATAGCACACTTGAAGTGTCACTGAAATTCATAAAAGAATCTCTTGATGAACTCTCTGAAGAGAAACGAAAAATGAATGATGAGGCTGTTGTCCTGAGAAACTCAGTTGAGAAGACTGAGGATGAGAAGAAAAAGTTGAACAATTCTCTGAAAATTCTTAAAGTCAAATTTGATGACCTTTTCGAAGAAAAGCATAAGTATTTCAAGGAAGTTGTCGAACTGAGAGAATTGTGTGAGAAGTTGAGTTCTGAAAACTCAAAGCTGAAGACGTCACTTAAAAAGGAGTCAACTGAAGTGAAGAAACTGCAGACTCTATTTAAGAACTCGGATGCTGAAAATGATGAACTGAAGTCATCACTGATGAAAACTCAAACTGACCTTGCCATGACTGACAAGGAACGATATGCGTTGATAGAAAAACTTCATATGACTGACGAGCTGTTGAGGAAAATGAACACGAATTCTTCCGTGTTTGACAATGCTGCTTCATATATGAATCCTAATCGTTACGGTCTTGGATTCCAAAAAGTTTTTGAGTCTATATACTCGACACCTGAAAAGAAGAAGGAGGTGAGTTTTGTTAAGGCATCGGATGGTCAGCCTGAGGATAAAAGTAAGGATGACGTTGAATCTTCTAAACGGAAGGAGATTGCTGAAGGGAAAAAGATTGCTAAGTCTCCAGAACCTAAAACTCAAAAGTCGTTCTCGACTTCAAAATCTGAGACATATCAATTTCCGAAGAATATTGTCAAACATCCTCGTGGTATCCTACCTTATGAGAAGACGTTGCTGAAGAACTTAGAGAAATCTCAGAACGTGAAGAAAAATGGACAGTCCTCTCGAACTAAAACTGTGGTGGTCAAGACGTCTACGAAGGTTGAGAATCGTCAAAGAAGAAAATATGTTTGTCACTACTGTGATCAACCTGGACACATCCGACCATTCTGCTATAGGATGAAAGAGGACATGAACAGAGAACTTATGTCACTGAAGAAGAAGTCCGAAGTGACTAAGGAAATGAAGAAACCCGTCTCTCCAAATCCGAAAATCAAGCAAACTCTGAAGGCTGTGACTGAGAGAGATGTCAAGGCTGTGACTGAGAGAGATGTCAAAATGAATGGCAAGAAGAAATGGGTGCCTAAGTCTCAAAAGAGTGAAGTTAAACTTAACTCCACCATTTTAACTGACTGGAAACCAAGAGAACTGATTTTCTGCAATGTTGCACTGAATGCGTCTGAAGCTGGCAACAAAGGCATTTGGTACTTTGATAGTGGTTGCTCCCGACATATGACCGGCACAAAGAAATTCTTGAAAGAATATGAGCCAATGACTGGTTCCCCCGTGGTGTTTGGAGGGGGAGCAAAAGGTGTTGTCAAGGGAAAGGGGACGCTTCAAATCAAAGGATTGCCTCCAATCAGAAATGTTGTCCATGTCAAGGGACTTGTTGCAAATCTTATCTCTATCAGTCAGCTTTGTGATGAAGGTTTTAATGTTAGCTTTGATAAGGAATCTTGCCGAGTTTATGATGCTGAGGGTAAATGCATCATGGAAGGTCCACGTGCCAAAAACAATTGCTATACAACTGAGTATAGTTGCTTCTCCGTGACCGTTCCCGATGAAGTTGATTTGTGGCACCAACGACTTGGCCACACTAGCACTCGTAATCTGAGCAAACTGGTTAAGGGGGAGATAGTTCGAGGAATCTCTCAACTCCCCAAAATTGAGAAAAGAGTGTGTGGCGACTGTCAGAAGGGCAAGTTAACGAGAACTCCTCATCCAGCACTTCCGACCCTCATGAGTACTTCTGCTCCCTTCGAACTTCTACACATGGACTTGATGGGTCCAATGGAGGTGAAGAGCTTAGCTAAGAAAGAATATGTGTTGGTTGTTGTCGATGATTTTTCTAGATATACTTGGACAAGATTTCTGGCAACCAAAGATGAGACTTTCAATGCCTTCAAAGGTATTGTGAAATGGATTCGAACGAATCATGAAGCTAAGGTGAAGAGGATCCGAAGTGATCATGGAACAGAATTTGAGAATTCGAGCTTCAATGAATTTTGCCTGATGAAAGGTATTCACCACGAATATTCGGCCCCAAAAACGCCACAACAAAATGGGATCGCCGAACGCAAAAATCGAACACTGCAAGAGATGGCGCGCGTGATGTTAATCTCGAAAAATCTTGCTCGAACTTTTTGGGCAGAAGCCGTCTCTACAGCTGGTTACATTTTAAATCGAATAAGTATTCGATCTGGCACTACTGCCACTGCCTATGAACTTGTCAATGGCAAGAAACCTTCGGTGGCACACTTTCGTGTTTTTGGCTGTACTTGCTATATTTTGAAGGATCGTGATCCTCTAAAGAAATTTGAAGCCAAAGCAGATTGTGGAATTTTCGTTGGCTATAGCCAAAATAGTCATGCCTACCGTGCGTACAATCTACGAACGAGGAAAGTCATAGAAACTGTCAACATCAATTTTGATGAACAAGACTTCCTAGGAAAAGATGCAGAGGCTGATTGGGTTAAGGAAGGAATCCTTGAAGTTCGAACATCTCCTTCAACACCCACAACTGAGACTTCCGAAAATGTTACTCCTAATACTTCACCTGAAGTTGGAGAGTCTAGCAACCGAAATGATGACACTTCGGTAACTGAGGATGACGATGATGATCAAGTTGAAAATCCAGTTGACGCTCCAAGAGAAGCACCTGGTCACATTCAAAAACGTCATCCACCGAACCAAATGATCGGAAGCTTGAATGAGCGAACTACACGCTCCAAGAAACCAATGAATTCTCCCGACGAACTCTACAACATATGTACTTCAGCAGTGTGTAATGAAATCGGCATCACCTGCTTTCTCTCCGAAAATGAGCCGAAAAATTACAAGGAAGCCATGCAAGATGATTTTTGGATCATGGCCATGCAAGAAGAGTTGAATGAGTTCACGCGGAATAATGTTTGGTCCTTAGTTCCCCGAACTTCAAACATCAATGTTGTTGGAACTAAATGGATTTTCAAGAATAAAACAGATGAGCATAACCAAGTTGTTCGAAACAAAGCTCGTCTTGTTGCCCAAGGATATGCCCAAGTGGAAGGCATAGATTTTGATGAAACTTTTGCTCCGGTCGCACGAATTGAGTCCATCAGACTCCTAATTGCTATTGCATGCCATCTTGGCATCAAACTCAGACAGATGGACGTCAAAGCTGCCTTCTTGAACGGTGTCTTGGAAGAAGAGGTCTACGTTGCCCAACCTAAGGGCTTTGAGGATCCGAAGAAACCAAATCATGTCTACAAACTTCACAAAGCTCTTTACGGCTTGAAACAAGCGCCTCGCGCCTGGTATGGATGCCTTACGGATTTTCTTCTAAAGTTCGGCTTTGAGCGTGGATCGGTGGACAAAACTCTGTTCATCAAGCGTGATGGCAAACACATGATTGTTGCCCAAATTTACGTTGACGACATTGTCTTCGGAGCGACTTGTTCCAAACTCGTGACTTCATTCACAGAAGCTATGTCCTCGACTTTTCAGATGAGCCTTGAGGGGGAGTTGCACCAATTTCTTGGCCTTCAGATTTCTCAACGACCAAATGGGATTTTTGTATCTCAAAGTAAGTATGCTAAAAACATGGTTGAGAGGTTTGAAATGCATCATGCCAAGCCAGCTAACACTCCTATGGCAACTACGGAACGCTTGTCGACGTCAACAAAAAGTCGGAGTGTAAACCAAACTCTTTATCGTTCCATGATTGGGAGTTTACTTTATTTAACTGCCACTCGTCCTGACATTATGTTTAGTGTTTGTATGTGTGCCAGGTACCAAGCTGATCCATAGGAGGACCATCTAAGAGCTGTGAAACGGATTCTCCGCTACATCTCTGGAACTTCTCAGCTAGGTCTATGGTATGCGCGCGACACTTCATCCAACCTTGTTGGTTTTTCTGATGCCGACTGGGCGACGGACACGGACGAACGAAAAAGTACCTCTGGCTGCTGTTGCTTCCTTGGCAATAACATTGTGTCTTGGCATAGTCGCAAGCAAAACTGTATCGCACTGTCCACTGCCGAGTCGGAGTATGTTGCGGCTGGAAGTTGCTGCACTCAACTACTTTGGTTGAAACAGATGTTGAATGACTATCTTCTTGAGAGTGCTCCATTAGTGCTGTATTGTGATAACCAGAGTGCTATCAAAATCAGCGAAAATCCTGTCCAGCATTCAAGAACTAAACACATCGATATTCGGCATCATTTCATTAGAGATTTGGTTGATCGTGATATAGTCAGTCTACAGCATATTTCAACGGAAAAACAGCTTGCTGACATCTTTACCAAACCTCTTGACTTTGAGAGATTTAAGAAACTAAGAAATTCTCTCTGCATGTGTTCTCTCTAAGAGTTCACGGAAAAATTTTGAAGTCTGAAAGAGTAGTTTCTTTACTTCTGAATATGCACTCGGAATCGTCGTGGATTAGTCTAGTCAGACAAACATGGATTCGAGGCCGCTTTTAGTCTTCGGACACAAGAGTATTTATTCCGCTGAATGCGAACATGTGAACATGGCTTAAACTCCTCGCTTCATTTTCATAGATCCATAAAGCCAAGTAACGGAGGACGCCGGTTACCCCGGCTCCCCTCTTCGAAAGGTTGTACATGGACGCTGAACTTTAAGACACTCTCCTATCACACTTTGGAGGACGCAAGTGAACCTTGCTCCCCTCTGACTGCTGTAATGAGTGTCTGTTGCATTTCATTTAAAGCTAAAAACTCGTCTGGAGGACGCCGGTTACCCCGGCTCCCCTCTGATTGAAGTAATGCTAGTTCCTGATCGGAGTGCCTTAAGTGTTCACCTTGCATTCATGAATTAAAATCTCTTGTGCGGTGCTAACTCTGCCAATATGTTTCGACGAAACACGACTGCTTCCTTGTGACTGAGACGAAGGACAAGTAAACATGTCTATCACATACTTCGGTCCATCTCACCGGTTTTAATATGAGAGATTTTTCATTAACTCAAAGTTCTATTCACCTCGTGTGAAATTTTTGTTTTGGAAAATGATGAAAGTGTCTCTTTTCTGGGAAAATATTTGCTCTTCATTGCCTAATATCACCCCTCGAATCTCCACTAAAATGTGTTTGAATGTTTGCGTGTGTTGAACTCTTGAATGACTAACTCGGGATGTGTTGTTTTTGTTGGCATTTCTGTAGTTCATATCCAGGCTATGTGGTTCACCATCTCGGATGTCTAAACATTGAGTGCAGCGACGACAAAGTTCAACTGTTGGCGAAATTGGAAAACCAAAATCGGAGACTCCATTCTCCAAAACCGGAGACTAAACATTGCGCATTTCCGGAGACTCCTGTCGCCGAAAAAGCGGCGACTCATGTCTGTGACAAAACCGGAGACTTGCCCCTGCCAAACTTGGCGACTGCTGTCGCTGGAAAAACGGCGACTTGCCCATGCCAAAACCGGAGACTATGGTCTCCGCAAAACCGGCGACTAGGGTCGTTGATCCAGCGCCTGTCCAACGCCACGACCATTTCCGGAGACTCAAACCTATGGCACTGAACTTCGTCTTTCCAACCCTCAGTTTGATCTCCGGTTTTTCATATTTTTATTTATTTATTTTTATTTATTATTTTTGAAATTTATTATTTTAATAATATTTTCAAATTAATAAATTTTTGTTCGTCTAATGGGCTCAAATTTTCTTCTTGAGATGGGCTTTTTACAGGTCTTGAGCTGTGTATTTTAAATCCGGACGGGCGGCCCAAAATTTTCCTATATATAGCCCCTGGGTGAAACCTAATTCGTTACGCTTACGTCGAACTCTAGAATTCTCGAACTCTCGACTCTCAGCTGCTGACTGCTTGTCCATCGTTCCTAGGTTCTTAGTTTTTCCACATTCCGTTGCATCCGGCAACTCTAGCTTTGCGCATCCGGCGCCCTGTTCTCGTTTCCGTGGTTGATTTTTCTTCAAGTGTTAGAATTTTTCCAAGTCTTCGAAATGTCTGCCGCAAAGAACTTAGATGACATGTTGGCTGACATGACTGTTTACTTGAACGAACAATTTGAGAAAGCTCCGTCGCCAACGTCCAAGAAAGCGGCGTATGAAGAACTTAAGGCTCACTTGGAAAAAGTCGAGAAACGCAAGGCTGCGTCTACTGAACCGTCTATTGACCTGACTACTACTGCCCCACCGGCACACTCATCTGCCCGACAGCCGGGCAAGGAAAAGGTGACGGCACACCAGATTTACTCTGGTGTTGTGAGTAGGGACGAATACCATAGGTTGCTCGCGGCTGGCGAGATAACTAAGGATGGCAAAAAGATTGTCAAAATCCCTTCCACAGTGACTGTGTCTGCTGGCACAGATCCAAAACTTAAGTCGCCGTCAGGTTCGGGAAAGAAATCGGCGACTCCAGCTGGGAGTGCCGAAGGCAAGAAACCTTCCGCCAGTGGAGGTGGTGTGAAAACATCCACTCCGAAAAACTCTGGTGGACAAGTCACCAAGTCCCGCACTCACAGTTCGCAGAAACCGCCACTTTCTTCTGGATCAGCTGGATCGCAGAAGTCGACTGACGGCTTCAAGTATATCTCGGAATTTTCCGAGTGTCCTAAACCTCATTCTCGCGATTTCTTCACTGCGACTGCTGAACGTCGCCACAAACTAATCCAGACTCTACCGATCCTTACTGATCGAACTATTCTGAAGGAAGACTATGACCGTCACGGCATAACAGATTTCCTGAGTAAGATGCATATGCTCAAATCTGTGAATTTGACTTACCGCTATTCCATTCCCATCCTTTACAAGTTCTACGCCAGCTTTTCCCCTGACTTCGCGAACCCGAAGAGCCGTCTGTATGGTTGTTTTGTTTTCCGTGAGAAATTATACAAATTCCGTCCTTTCTCCATCAACAAGTTTCTAGAGAGGTTGGAAGTTGATTCTAACTGGACTTCGCCCTCAGCCGAGGAAAGGGCCGAAGACCTTACCATCGGCACCTTCATTACTCAAAAGAAGGTTAAGTCTGAACTGCCGCCGCCGAACAAGCTGTCAGCCTTTTACGGCATTCTACAACGACTGGGGATGTCCAACTGGACAGCGTACAAGGACGAATCCGTGTTGACTCCGGAACTGATGCATATCATTTTTCGCCTTGGCTGTGGCGAACAGATCAACCTTGGCAAAATTATTTTCAATGATTTATGCAAAATTGCACGGACGACCGACGAGACCATCATTCGGCAAGCTGACTGGCCAGAGGCAAAGAAACTTCAACTCACGCATCCGTGTCTGATCTACGGCATGCTTCATGCTCAAGGTTTTACACCTGATGATGACTTTGAGAAAAAGTTGAAGAAAAATGGCGCTGTCAAGATCACTGGCACGTACCTGAATCCGAACAAACGCGTCATCGATCTCCCGTGGTTTGATACTGTTGACAGGAATGCACTTCCTGAGATTCTAACTCCTCCGCCATCTCCACAGAAAAGGAAGAGAAAGTCGATCGCCAAGAAAGACAAGTCTCCCTCGGCCAAGAGACAAAAGAATGAATCCACAGCTGCAGCTGATGAGGCGGAACCTCAAACCAAACAACAGCCCAGAATCGTTCCTCGCGAGTTTGGTCCTTACTCTAAAGTTCCGCCTTACAGAAATCCTTATCACCCTATCCACAGTCATCGTGCTGTGGTGCCATCAGCTTGTGTCAAGGAATTCTATGCCGACACCTTGGCTCTGGAACAGTGTCAAGAGGAACATGCCGTGGCCTATAACAGAATGATTGACGCGCAGAAGAAACAGAAGTCATCTTTTGACAAACTTCAGCGTGAGATCCAACAAGGGGGAGGACTCGGTGATGTTGGAGCCCCCGATGCAAGTTTGAAGGACACGTTCCTTTTGAAGATGATCAGGGACGCTATCCAAGAGGCGCATGTTCAGCTTGCCAAAGGTAACAATATTGAAATTGAACAGGTACCTCGGGCTGATGACGGCGAGAAGACGGATGAGGACATTTTTGATGGCTGCATGGATATCCGGGATAAGGGCAAGGCGAAGGTTGGTGAATCTTCGAGGGCGATGCCATCAGGAGGATTGCTTGACCAAGATGATGATGACGATGTCAACATTCTCGACGTCGAAGATGATGGTGGAAATGATCTTGGAGAGTTTGAGATTTTTGGGTTAGGTGACGAGACGGATGAAGATGAGAAAGAAGATTCGAGTTCTGACGACGGCTTCGTCTATGGCGAAGATGAAGAAGACGTTGTCGATGTTGGGATTCGATATCCCGGGCTATTAAAATTTATGCGGAACCGATAGCCCGACCGAAATCCTTCATCGCCGGAGATTGGATCCCCGACTCATCCGTAGGAGTCCGACCTTTGGAGACTACGCGCCCGAAGACACGCAGCCCGACCCCAGCCGATTTTCTCCCACGAGTCAGATCCACGAACGCGAACCACCGTACGACGAAACCGGGCCCGACGAGAGAATCATCGCCGCGGGAAAAACCCCCGCGGCTAGAAACCCTAGCCGAGCCCCCGCCGCGAGGGGGATCGCGATCGCGCACCAAGCGATCGCTGGGGCTGCCCAGCAGCCCCCGGTGGTGAGTCCGGCGACTCACCACCACCGCCGGAGGAGGGCGGTCAGCTTACAGCTGACCCGCCGCGGCCCAGCCGCGGCTTCCCTCGCGATCGCGCACCAGCCGCGATCGCCAGCCCCGGCCGAAGCCGGGGTTGCTCCCGTGCGCGCGCCGCCGGGGAAGAGGTGGCCAGGGGGTTCGCTCCGCCGTGGCACCAGCCCACGGCCGAACCCCCAGCGATCGACTTCACGTCGATCGCATGCCCCGGCGTCCAGCCGGGGCTTTCTCTTACCCGCGCGCCGGCGGTCGAAGCCCTAGGGCTCGACCGCCACCCTCGACTCGATTCGAGGGTTTCCCGATCTTCGCCGGGGATCTCGAATCCCCGTCCCCGAAGTTCGTACGTTTACCCGGATCGTGTGTTCATGTACATGCTACAATTAATTCACACAAAATCATAAAAGAGGGTTTATGATTTTACCTTCGATTCGTTGTACGGAGAAACGAAATCAAACACGTTGATGACCTTGCGACCTTCCCACGTATTCCTTGCACCCCGTCCGAACGTCGTGTGGGCGACGATCTATCGAACTCTATGGATCTTCCTCACTCTCCAAGACTTTTAGTTGGCGTAACTTAGGTTGTATGTCTTATGAAAAGTGAAGACCATGTAGTGCTTATATAGGCTACGTAGGGGATCATAAGGAGAATAAATATTGGGCTTCAATATTGAAAATTAAATTGGGTCCAACCCAAATCCATTAATTCTTATCAATATTAATTTTATTTATTTTCCACTATATAAATAAAATTTCACTCCCAATATTATTCCATATTATATCAAATAATATTTCTCCATCTTAGTATTATTTATTCCGTGTATTTAAGATTTAAATATCCATGAATAAATTTATTTATTGCTTAATAAATAATATTCATATCTTATATCCGAGACTAGTACCGTTCAACTTTAATTATTATGCGGATTAAATCCACCTGCAGGGTTTACATAATAATTCCTTATGAACTCATCTCGGGGATATTATCAACCCTTACGGGATACACTTTCCCGTCAAGTATTCACGGCATGTCGTATATAAAATATAGTGACCCAACTCAACCGGTAATTAACCCAATAATTAAATCGGTTAATTCCTTTGGAAAATCAAAGTCACTTATATTAGATATACACACCCGCAATAATATCGGGGATTAAGAATAAAATACTCTGAGATTTAAATTGATTATCCAAGGCAATCCTAATCAATAAATCTCAAGCTGATCCGCCCAATACACCAAGTGTACAAGTGTGATAAAATAATTAAGACAAATTATTTTTTCTCTCACACAACGACTATACCGACGGATTGGTCCGTGTCCATCTAGGTCGTGAGCAACTGTTCGATTAAATACGAGTAACCGATAGTATGATCTTCCGTGTGGGCCAGACACACCATACTAACTACAACGTATAAAATCCAGGACTATATTTTGCACAATTAATTAATAATAATTAATTGCAAATAATTGTTTATTAATTAAATAGGTTAAATGTTATGACGGGGAGTTTACCGGTACTTAAATCTAGACATTAAGTACACAACTCCAACAATCTCCCACTTGTACTAAGGTCTAGTCATTTCCTCCAAACTCCCGACTCCCATACTCATCACGTGCTTAAGTTATACTTCCCAGAAGTATTATGTGAGTGAGCAATCTAGGTTGCCGCTCTGAAGTTATCTTGGTGACTACTGCATCGTCCCTCTGACGATGACTCGTATCAGGTGGTACTGGCTCTATGTGTTATCATCACTTTTGAACTTATGACTTCTTCCAGTTCTCCATGCACCGCTATGTACATAGCCTTTGGTGAACCAAGAATCATATCCAAGTTCAGAGGTCATTCCGGAACCTAACCAAAACTTCCGCTGCCTCTGAGGCTGCTATTCGGTTTATGATAGAGTCCGAGAAGCATCACGCTTATCACTCTTTCATCCTTAGGTTCCACCTCTTCTAAAAGTGAACACATAGCCTGATATCGACTTACACTGGTCTTTCTCTGATTTTGGATCTGAGAAACTGTAATCTAAGAAGATTTCGTATTGCTAGTAATCCAGTACTTCCAAGTACTTAACAGCATTCGAATATTTCTTATCCAGATTACTTTGATATCCTCCCACTATGCTAACCGCATAGTTGATATCAGGTTCTTGTTTTTCAACATTGCATCCACAAAGCTCTCCACACCCGAAGTGTAGGAAACCGCTTTGTCTATTTCTATCTCCTTTATGTGTGCAAGACACATACCTTAGATAGATGCATTCTGTTCTCGAAAGGCAATAACCTTTCTCAGAATTGTGCATGTTTAAAACAAACCATGATCGTATAAGATATCTTAAGAGAAGTGCAAGTGTTCTTATCTAGAGATCGAAAGATTTCTAAGAACATGATGCAATTTCATCTTAATCTTATATCTCGATTTATTTAGACAACCTCTATTTTATGTCTGACAACGCTTTTACATTGTTGCCAATGATGAAGTGTTATCTACACAAAATTCCGAGAAACACCACTTTGTTTCCATTACGTCTCCAATACACCAATCGTGTCTATGCTTCTTGATGAATCCATAAAATGGACTACCTCATCAATTTGCAAGTTCCACAAGTTTCAGCTTTGTGATAATCCATAAATGGATTTACTAAGCTCGTACCTCTAAATGATCTTGCCTCTTAAACAATAATAAATTATTGCTATCCAAGTAGGCACATTTAGATTAGTATTGCCCCCTTATGCAGAACTAGGGATCGATTTCATGTCTACTAGATCCAGAGTTTAAAACTCCTCCAGTCTTATGAACATCTCTGGTCGGTTAACAACCTCCCACTGCAATGGCGTTCCGGTGTATAACAGTAATAACATTAGGTGCAGTTAGTGGTGTACTCCTACTCGGTTAGGCTGGTTCTCAGTCTTCTCTTTCTCTTTATAAAGTACTTTGTCAGTTAGGGCACTGTAGTTCATCTAATAGTCTTCCTCTAAGAACCGGGCGAAGACGCCCTTCTGGTTCGTAGTACTATTGAACATACAATTACTTGTTCTTCTAGGATATTCTACAATTACACCGAGTGTGTCATTGTATCCAGAAATATCCATAGAACATAGGTAGTTCCGAATAAACTTGTCCTTTTACTATTAGAATTCCATTTCTTATTCCTGACACACCATGTCTACACATCAGTGTATGGTGCAGTCGTTTGAGACTTAATCTCAATCCTTGATTTATGCTATGTGTTATTTAGATAGGTGATAGCCTCCGCGAACGAGTCGCAGGCTTCTAATGGATATACTTTGAAGGTTCCCCATAATGGCTTTGTGTTGAAAACACTCCGCTTTTATGGCACATCAAGTATTCTAATCCATCTTCGAGTATTCTTTAAAGAACGACTCGTACTTCTCTAATTACACATATGTCTGCATATATCATCTTCGATCATTCTTAATACTTGTCCGAATTCCATCCTTTATCCAGAAAGGTTGACTTAGTTGTATCATCTTTCAAGATTGATTCTTAGGTCGGGAGGTCCATTCCTCCAACTATAATTGATCGAATCAATTTCGACCTTTTGAATCCCTTTTGAATAGATACTACTAAGTTAAAGAATTCACAAGTATAATGATTGATAAAGAAATACATCTAATAAGTAAAACAAGTTTATATATAACGGTTTGTTGCGTCGTGGTAGACTAAGGATTTATCATTCATATATTGCTATCTAATGTACCATAATAGATATCGCCATTATTTCTTATCTAAACCATCAAATGATTAAAGAAATAAAATATCCATTAATAATAGAAATCCAGAACAAAAGGTTCTTTCTAAAAGGTACAAAGCAATAAACTTGAAATGAAATCCTATAACTATAAAAAAAATAGACGTCTTCCACTGCAACCACTGCTTCCTTAACAGCTCTGCCCATGTGGACTCGAACTCTTCTTATCTAAGTCGCCGGGTTTTCTGGAACCCCTGCATTTAGAATGCACATACCGTCAGTGGTTCCATATCTACACACCAGAATTCTGGTAGATAATACCGCTGACTATGTTTTACGACTAAAGAAAAATTCGTACCTTTGAGAGGACAAGATGTAGACCCCCAGTACTCAGACTGCTTTCCTTGGGGATGTTTGCCAGAAGGCTTCTTTATCCCACCCTTTGGTCCAAGTCCCTTAGGACCACCGGACCCCCTTGTCTTCTTCTCCTTTCCTTTGCCTTTAGGTCCGAAACCTTTGGCTTTGGCTATAAGAGCTTGCGATTGTTTCAACTCGTCCAAAAGATCCATCATCTCAAAAACATGATCAAGTGTTTCATCGAAGTAACAGATCTTTACGAGTATCCTCATCGCCTCTTTTCTAGCCTCCCCATCATGTCCAAACAGCAACTTGAGTTTGAGCATGACATCATGATTAATGGCTAGTGAACGAGCACTCTCCCATTTTTCAAAGTCAAAAATCTCATCCTCAGTTGAGTTAATGGTGAGTCCAGGAGGACAAGTTTCACTGAGTACGTCTTTGTACTCTTTTGCAGTCTGAGCAATGTCTAACTCTTCTTTCCATTCAACACAGTGTGGAACCAGTGCGTCAAATTCCCCAAGTATCATCTCAAGTGGACTCATAGACATTTTCTAAACCTATAAGCACATTTAAACAAACAATTAATTTAATATCCGACGTTATCTCCCTGTAATAACATCATTAAATCACTAATCACATCTAAAATCCCATCAGGTAAGGCAAGCCACGTTCGTGTGGACGTTTACCCACCCAAATGATTTAGCAATTAGATTTGCTTTGGTCGTACATCATTATAGCGTTACTTCGTTGGGAAGAATACTATAAAGCGTACCTAAGTGTAAACCATCACTCAGTACTAAGGTGTATTGTTTAGAATTGTTATGTCACCGCAAGCCACGTTCGTGTGGACGTTTACGATAACTCGCAATCCCTCACAATCTCCTATAACTGTCTACATCAATCATTCTAAAATCCCTTTCAGTATAGCAAGCCACGTTCGTGTGGACGTTTACTACACCAAATAGATTTATATAATTGAAATCCAATTACTTGATTCATTTGATTTCGTAAATCAAGACTCGGAGAATCATAAGTGAAACTCGAAGTTTCTAACCAGTGATTCACCATGCGAACGACCCTATCTCTCATAAATGAGGGAGCCGAGCAGACAATCGATCCATCTATCAAAGAATGGCACGAAGGTCTCTAATTTGTGTCATCCACATGACCAAGTGGCTTTGGCTCCATTCCACTCCCCGGGGTGAGAATGAGTCGACTTGAAATCAGTTTCAGAAAGACAAATTAGGCATTGTTTGATAAACTTGATCAATGTTTCTTGTAAAAGGAATTATAAGAATTCTCCTCCAATGACTCGTCTATACAAACTTCGAAAGTCCATAAGAGTCACCAAGAGAACAGTAATGGAGACCATGGGAATGTTTCCATCCCCTCTCCCACTTAGCTTTTTATAACAAAGGGATACGCTATCTAGTGCATAAAAAAAAACACATATAGCATGCATGAAAGCAATAAAGCACATAGATCACATAGTCAAAATAATGCTAGAGAAATTATTTTCCCGACTATCATGGCTTTATCTTCATATGCATCCTCTAGTCTTCAGTCTTCGTTTCTTGAATGCTCCATGTGACGAGAATATTAATATCCAATATTTAAATCTATTTATTTTCAATTAATCCAAAAGTTACTTAATTCGAAAATTAAGTCAATCGAATATATTAAAAATAAAATTAAATATTATTAATATTTTTATTTATTTATTTTCCTATCTAATTCTATTAAATCTCTAGAATAATCTATCCAAGTTAAACTCGGAATATTCTAGAAGACTCCTATAATAGAATAAGGAAATAAATAAATTAGGACTCACTACTTTCCAAATTTATTTTTATTCTTAATCCATGAATATTCCCATGAGTAGGAATAATCAAATAGGAAAAATAAATAAATTTAGTACTAAATTAATTAAATTTCTAATCTATGAATATTTCCATGAAGGAAATAAATCAATAGAAATAAAATTAATTTAAATTAATTCTTTTCCTAATGCATGAGAGTTTCCTAAAAGGAAAGTACTCAAATAGGAAACCCGAATTAATTAGGAAAGTTGGATTATGGCAGGAGTAGCACGGGTTGGGAGTCCCCGCACCACCCCCACCGTCGACCGCCGCCCGGGAGGAGCACCGCCGCCGCCCCCAGCCCACGCGCCACCACCACTGGTGGCCGGCGTGGCCGGGAGCTCCCACGGACAGCCCCATGTGGGCGATCGATCCATGGGGTCGATCATGGGGTTGATCGGCCCCTTCGTCCATCGTCTTCTTCGTCACACCTTCTTCGTCTTCCGGCGATCGTCTCAACATCGAACCAACGTAATTAAAATTACAAGAATTAAATTACACTATCCGGTATCGATTCT
The DNA here is from genome assembly GCA_954870475.1 of Euphrasia confusa. NCBI lineage: Eukaryota > Viridiplantae > Streptophyta > Magnoliopsida > Lamiales > Orobanchaceae > Euphrasia > Euphrasia confusa. Next base: position 37,271,080 of record OX940955.1, on the reverse strand, counting down.
ATACATGAAATCGACCCTATACATTTTCCGGAAAAATAAAGAACGTAATAATAAATCCTAAATTCGGTCAACCCCCGAATTTTTACTATTACAAACATTCAACCACACAAAACGAATCTCGACATGTCCGAGAGTTTAATAATCATGATAATTAATTAAAAATTAATTAAATCCAACCATGATAGCCGGAAATCCTGCAAGGTAGAACAATAATCGAGCATATACATGAACACGAAACCAAACGCTCTGATACCAGTTGTTGGGATTCGATATCCCGGGCTATTAAAATTTATGCGGAACCGATAGCCCGACCGAAATCCTTCATCGCCGGAGATTGGATCCCCGACTCATCCGTAGGAGTCCGACCTTTGGAGACTACGCGCCCGAAGACACGCAGCCCGCCCCCAGCCGATTTTCTCCCACGAGTCAGATCCACGAACGCGAACCACCGTACGACGAAACCGGGCCCGACGAGAGAATCATCGCCGCGGGAAAAACCCCCGCGGCTAGAAACCCTAGCCGAGCCCCCGCCGCGAGGGGGCTCGCGATCGCGCACCAAGCGATCGCTGGGGCTGCCCAGCAGCCCCCGGTGGTGAGTCCGGCGACTCACCACCACCGCCGGAGGAGGGCGGTCAGCTTACAGCTGACCCGCCGCGGCCCAGCCGCGGCTTCCCTCGCGATCGCGCACCAGCCGCGATCGCCAGCCCCGGCCGAAGCCGGGGTTGCTCCCGTGCGCGCGCCGCCGGGGAAGAGGTGGCCAGGGGGTTCGCTCCGCCGTGGAACCAGCCCACGGCCGAACCCCCAGCGATCGACTTCACGTCGATCGCATGCCCCGGCGTCCAGCCGGGGCTTTCTCTTACCCGCGCGCCGGCGGTCGAAGCCCTAGGGCTCGACCGCCACCCTCGACTCGATTCGAGGGTTTCCCGATCTTCGCCGGGGATCTCGAATCCCCGTCCCCGAAGTTCGTACGTTTACCCGGATCGTGTGTTCATGTACATGCTACAATTAATTCACACAAAATCATAAAAGAGGGTTTATGATTTTACCTTCGATTCGTTGTACGGAGAAACGAAATCAAACACGTTGATGACCTTGCGACCTTCCCACGTATTCCTTGCACCCCGTCCGAACGTCGTGTGGGCGACGATCTATCGAACTCTATGGATCTTCCTCACTCTCCAAGACTTTTAGTTGGCGTAACTTAGGTTGTATGTCTTATGAAAAGTGAAGACCATGTAGTGCTTATATAGGCTACGTAGGGGATCATAAGGAGAATAAATATTGGGCTTCAATATTGAAAATTAAATTGGGTCCAACCCAAATCCATTAATTCTTATCAATATTAATTTTATTTATTTTCCACTATATAAATAAAATTGCACTCCCAATATTATTCCATATTATATCAAATAATATTTCTCCATCTTAGTATTATTTATTCCGTGTATTTAAGATTTAAATATCCATAAATAAATTTATTTATTGCTTAATAAATAATATTCATATCTTATATCCGAGACTAGTACCGTTCAACTTTAATTATTATGCGGATTAAATCCACCTGCAGGGTTTACATAATAATTCCTTATGAACTCATCTCGGGGATATTATCAACCCTTACGGGATACACTTTCCCGTCAAGTATTCACGGCATGTCGTATATAAAATATAGTGACCCAACTCAACCGGTAATTAACCCAATAATTAAATCGGTTAATTCCTTTGGAAAATCAAAGTCACTTATATTAGATATACACACCCGCAATAATATCGGGGATTAAGAATAAAATACTCTGAGATTTAAATTGATTATCCAAGGCAATCCTAATCAATAAATCTCAAGCTGATCCGCCCAATACACCAAGTGTACAAGTGTGATAAAATAATTAAGACAAATTATTTTTTCTCTCACACAACGACTATACCGACGGATTGGTCCGTGTCCATCTAGGTCGTGAGCAACTGTTCGATTAAATACGAGTAACCGATAGTATGATCTTCCGTGTGGGCCAGACACACCATACTAACTACAACGTATAAAATCCAGGACTATATTTTGCACAATTAATTAATAATAATTAATTGCAAATAATTGTTTATTAATTAAATAGGTTAAATGTTATGACGGGGAGTTTACCGGTACTTAAATCTAGACATTAAGTACACAACTCCAACAGTCGAGAGTCCAGAACGTGAACCCACTCCAACTGGCTCGCCAAAGGAATGAAGACTCAAGATCTTAAGTCCAAATTCAAAGTTCAAGTTTTATCTTCAAGTTTTTATTTCCGTTTTTCATAACTCTGGAATTCGTTTTTCATATTTTGTTTCTGCATGCATCAAACTCTGAATTCGTCCATGCATATGTTTTTCATATTTTGGCTATCTCTGGATAATGTTTTTGTGTTGAAAATTTATCTAAGTTTTTATCCTTTGGTTTGAGATATTTGGCTAAGTCTTTTATGGTTTTTCATTGATTGTATGATTGATGTTGTTCCATCTTTTACTTAGCTTATTTTGTGTTGATATTCGATTGAGGGGGAGATACGTATATCTCTTTTTACTTAACTTCGTTTTCATGAGTTGTGCCAAAAAGGGGGAGATTGTAAATGTTGATTTTGGCGACAACGTTTTTGTACTTGTGTTTTGAATTTCAGGATTGCAGGTGCATGGAAAAGGAGACTAGAGTCTCCGGTTTTGGAACGATGAAATGTGCATGGAACGGCGACAGGAGTCGCCACCTTTGGCATGACAGGAACGGCGACAGGAGTCGCCGATTTTGGGCACACTTGGAATGGCAGTGGAACGGAGACAGCAGTCTCCGGTTTTGTGCATGGCATAGGAACGGCGACCAGCGTCGCCGCTTTTGGCATCCTTGGAACGGCGACCAGCGTCGCCGTTTTTGACAATGCAATGGAACGGCGACCAGCGTCGCCGTTTTTGACAATGCAATGGAACAGCGACTGGAGTCGCCGTTTATGGCTTTTTGGTTTGACATGGAATCGGCGACTCCTGTCGCTGGTTTTGGCATGTGGCACGACATGGAATCGGCGACTGGCGTCGCCGGTTTTGGCACTGGCACGGTTTCGGTGTTGCTTGTCCTCAAGGCACGGTGCCAGCGACTATGACATTCTTCAACGACGATTTTCACCTAAGTACTTTCAACGTGATCTCTTTCACCAAGTACTCATATCAAGGAATGAAGAATGGTTCCATGTCTTTTTTACTTCAATGATATCGACGACCATGAAGACGATGAAATTCCGAGGCTTCAACACTTAGAGTTTTTCACGAGAGTTTGAAGATGAAGAATTGAGATCGATGGAGTCAAGATTGAATTGAAGTTCTGATTTTGTAATTGAAGATTCAAGATTCGAAGATTCAAGAATCGAAGATTCAAGATTCCAAGATTCAAGAATCCAAGTTCTACAAGAGTGATGTCATCCATGGAGAAGTGACATCAGCCAAGCATGTGACCAACCAGAACGTGCCACGTCATCACCTCACATGTGCGGGCTGCCTATATAAACCCATGGATTTCGATTTCACCAGGTGACGATTTTGAGAGAACGAAATCTGATTTTTAGAATCGTGACCGACAGCTTCGAGCTTCGAGTTTGTGTAGTAGCGTTTGCGCCTTGTGCCAAGATTAGAGTTAGGAGATTTAGCTCTAGGTACTCGTGTGCTAGATTGCAAGTTAGTGGGAGTTGTTGCGACACTCGGGAAACTTCTTGTAATCGTTTTGCCTACCATACTCAGTGTAATAGTTTAGTTTCGTTGTTTCAATGGAATGAAAACATATTACATAACTTTGTCTTTGTCTTCCGTCTTTCATTCCACGAACTTGTGTGATTGTTACCTTGACTGAAGCTGGTGTTCGTTGTTTAAGTCCAACTTCGCGAAAAGTTGGTATCATACGTCGAAGACGTAATTTCATGTTAGCTTTTAGAATCGTAACTTGGCTAATACAACTTGTTACGGGTCAAAGCTCTGAACGCCACACGATCAAGACTGATACCACTAGGTATTGTTACGGGTCAAAGCTCTGAACGCCACACGATCAAGACTGGTACCACTAAGTATGATTATCGATCAATATTATATTGCTCCCAACAATAAACAATATTATCGATTTATCAATTAACATCAACCTTTATGACTTTATCGATTGCACACGTAGGATCGAAGGACATATATCAATAGGGTCCACGCCCTCGAACGTTGGTAATTGCACTATCGCCGGTTTACCTCGCGAGGTATGAACATCGTGTGACACAGAACCCTCCTCCTCCGAATGTGGTGTCAGAGGTTGCTCCTTGTCGGACTTCAAAATTGTGCGGGAGAGCGCAGCCAAGGTGGTCGACATCTCCGTCAAGCCCGATTGCATCTCGGTGAGTTGTGTGGAATGTTCAGCCAACTTGTTCCTCACATTAACCTGCTCACGTTCAAGGTTCTCGAGTCTTTCGACAATAGTAAGGGTCGGCATAACGCTGGTTCAAGAAGGGAAAAAAAATATCTGGGAAGAACAATGGGAGAAGTCGAGATCCGGCAGGTGATTAGACGATTTTGGTGTGCGTCTCTCGTCAAAATCCGAGGTCAATTGTAGTTGACTCGGTATCAATCCAAGGAAACGAAAGAGTAGTATTTAAGTGAATGAGAAATTCTAGAATCGGAAATCATTATACTAAATCCTAAGATCATTTTGGTACTCTCGATTATAATGGAAAGTTTGAAATAAACAATAAGGAAAAGACTCGGATGATTATACTTCAAATTCGACTTCAAATTATTTCTACCTTTTTCAATCTAAATAAACGACAATCGAAAGTCAAGTTCCCGGTCGGGTTGCTTAACTCGTTTTTCAACGTTTAGTTCACTTGATTAATCGCTCTCGGTCAAGTTACGATATCAAGAGTATGTCGTTTATACTAGATCTTCCGGTAAAACAATTATCCGTCTAATTCTTCATATAAACATCCGAGTAAGGTAATTAGTTCAACATCTTAATTATCGAACGAATAACCAGAATAAAAACTAACGACATAATCGATTTAATCAAGCACTCAATAATAAACAAGAAATTAATTAAAAGAAGAAAACATAGTAAAAGCTTAAGACAATCTTTCTTAACATTAATCGAAATCATAGAATCAAACCTTCAAAAGCATTCATGAGTTTTTGCAAAGAAAAGAAATAGCATGAAAATAGACAATCTAAAAGTTTAAGAAGTTGAAATACATCTACGATTACTAAACTTGAAACGGCTTCGGATTTGATCGATCGTCTCTCGGAGTTGTCGGCTCCGAAATGGTCTCCCTCTGCTCCTCGATTAATTCCCAGGCGAAAGTTGTGTTCTTTCCTCATTTTCCTCGCCTAAATGCATCAAAGAATGGATTAGAAACCGCCCTGAAACTGCCCTGAAACGGCGACCGCCGTTTGGTTTCTGCGCCCGTCAAATGATTTCGGCGACCGCCGTTTACAAAACGGCGACCGCCGTTTTGCCCAAAATTCCAAACTAAAAATCTGCCTCTTTTCGACCCTTTTGGCGGTCGTCATCCCATCTCCGGCGACCGCCGTTTTGCTTTGACGACCGCCGTTTATGTTCTACTTCGGCTCTTTCTCGATTCTTCGATTTTCTTCAACATTCGACCTACAAAACAACTCAAACCACTCCAACACACCCCGTGAGACCCGAAACACACAAGAACATAAAAAATAACTAAAACGACACAAACATAACAAAACACGACTCACAAACGACACTAAAACATAAACGAAAAACACACACACACGACATAAATCACCCCCCCACGCTCAAGTCCTTGCTAGTCCCGAGCAAGGTAAATCAACCAACATGTGTTTGCACCAATCACGTACTTTGAACTCACTAACAAACCACAACCAACCACTTATCAAGAACGAGAAAAATGAGAATATTAAAAACATGTCACTCAAGCTCGCCAAACTCTCCAAGTATATCCCTCGGAAAATGAAATGGTCACCACTCATCAAGCACATCGAGAATATATAAATCAATACATCACAAGAAAATCCGCATACTTTGACAAAGAAGAACCAAGAATCGGTACGAGATTGCAATATGGTAGGCTCGGGTCATAGGTGAGGATCGAAAGAATAATAACACAAATAGATCGCTCTCGACAACCTCCTACACCAAATGTACTCACTCACTCCCTCCATCACCAAATGTAAGTCACTATAACCCCCCTTATATCATCAATACACATCATAACATACATGCTCTCGATAGGCTATTAATATGCTTTCACTTCCCGCTTTTTACTTATTTTTTTTATTTTTCTTTCTTTTTGCTTTTTGCTTTTTGCTTTTTTTTTTTATTATTTTCATCCCTCGTCAATTGTTTTCACAACCGAAGAGTATTCGTTTTTTTTTTTTTTTAAGGAAGTAAGCTTTTTTATAGCATGCCTTTAAACGAGAAAACACGTTACAATTCATCACAATATCCCTATTAACCTTCACAATCAAACTTGTAACACCTCACAATCTCACATCGCTCGGAAAACTCTCGGTTACAAGAAAAGGCTCCATGTAGGCTCAAAAGGTTAACTAGGGAGTCCCTCGACGGGCACGGTCATTTTGGGGAATTTTATATATATGTGGAGTTAAATCCTAGCAATCTCATACTTCATGTTCTCATTCTTAACCAAGGCAAAGTAACTTCATATTCATGCAATGACACACTAAAATCCAATCATCTTTTCTCAATCATCTCATGCTCACAACTCGAGAAAAATCATAAATACGCTCCAAGGAAAATAGGCTCAAAAGCTCACATGTATATATAGCAAGGTAAGAAACTCATGAATATCATATACTCATTTTCTCGACACTTAACAAGTGGTACAACCAACAAACAAGTGTAATATTTGTGTTTTTATTATTTCTCGACATATTTCCCCGGCAACGGCGCCAAAATTTTGATTAGACGTTTTTGTGTGCGTCTCTCATCAAAATCCGAGGTCAGTTGTAGTTTGACTCGGTATCAATCCAAGGAAACGGAAGAGTAATATACAAGTGAATGTTCGTGTTAGAAGCATATGACATAATTCTAAATCCTAAATTCAAGTTGTTCGACAAATAAAAATAGCAAAAATGAAAATACAAATATGAGAAAACGACTTGGACGATGACAATCAAAACATTAAAGATAATTTCACAAACACTCAATTAAATCAATTCAATCAACACACGAAAGTCAAGCTCCCGGTCGGGTTACTTCACTCGTCGTCACACGTTTAATCCACTTAGAGGTTCGCTCCCGATCGGGTTACGATTCTAAGATTATGTTGACGTATTGAGATCAATCAAGTAATTGCTAGTTATTCTCGTTCGTTCATCATATCATCATCCAAGATGAAAATTTAGTTCAACATCTTGACAAAATATTTAACAACGATAATCAAAAGAGACATGATCAAGAATTAAAATAAGATAAAGCATTAATAAAAATAACATCAAAGCAATTAGAAATCTAGATGTTTATTACAAGAAGTTAAAAGCATGAAAAGAAGCAAAGAAAACTAAAACACATAATCGAAATCAAGTTTAAAGTTCAAACTAGTAAAAGTAGTGGCCGTAGAACTTTGATCGTGGTTCTCGACTTGTGAACGTTGCCGTTGTCAATGGCTTCGTCCCCAATCTTTTCTCCAAGTTCAGAAGGCGGAAGTTAGCTTTCCAATGCAAAAAGAATCACTTAAATCGGACTTCAAACGCCCAAGAAACCGCCCCGTAACCGCCGATGTCGCGCCTGTCCAGCATCGTCCGGCGACCGCTGATGCATTTCGGCGACCGCCGATTCATTTCGGCGACCGCCGTTTCGTCAAAATAACTTGGCTGGACGGCTGCCTCTTTTTGGCCCTTCTGGCGGTCGCCATTCTGTCTCCGGCGACCGCCATTCGCATCCTGCGACCGTCGTTTCCATTTTGGCGCTCTCCATTTATGGTTTCTTCGGTTCCTTCTCGTTTCTTCGACTTTCTTCAACTTTTGACCTACAAAACGAACTCAAACCACTCCAACACACCTCGTGAGATCAAATCACACTAACACATCAAACATCAACTAAAACGATAAAAACAAACAACACACGACTCTAAAACGAAACAAAACGTAAACGAAAAATAACACAAAAACGACATAAATCACCCCCTCACGCTCAAATCCTTGCTAGTCCCGAGCAAGGTAAAATCATCAACAACATGTTTGCACAAATCACGTACTTTGAACTCACTAACAAACCACAAACCAACCACTTGTCAAAAACGAGAAAAATGAGAATAATGATATCATGTCACTCAAGCTCACCTCATTTCTCAAAATGTATCCCTCGGAAAATGAAATGGTCACCACTCATCAACCACATCGAGAATATATAAATCAATACATCACAAGAAAATCCGCATACTTTGACAAAGAAGAACCAAGAATCGGTACGAGATTGCAATATGGTAGGCTCGGGTAATAGGTAGTAATCGAAAGAAAAATAAGATATCAATTAACCGCTCTCGTCAACCTCCTACACCAAATGTACTCACACAACCCCCTCCATCACCAAAAGTAAATCATCACAACCCCCCTTATAACATTAATACACGTCAATAAAATCATGTCTCGTTAGGCTTTTAGTCTTAGTACTCCCCGCTTTTTACTTTTTTTTGATGTTTTTTCTCTTATTGCTTTTTGCTTTTTTTTTTTATTTTTTTTATTTTCATCCCTCATCAATTGTTTTCACAACCAAAGAGTATTCGTTTTTTTTATTATTAGGGAGTATGCTTTTTCTTCTTATAGCTAGCCTTAATACGAGAAAACACGTTTACAATTCATCACAATTCCCAAATTATTCTTCCAAAACAATCTTGCAACACCTCTCAAAAATCTCACATCGCTCGTGGAACTCTCGGTTACAAGAAAATGTACTATGTAGGCTCAAAAGGGTTAACTAGGGAGTCCCTCGACGGGCACTGTCATTTTGGGGAATTTTATAAATGTGGAGGTAATCCTAGCAATCTCATACGTCATATTCTCATTCTTAACAATGGAAAAGTAACTTCCTATTCATGCAATGTCACAACAAAGTCCAATCATCCATTCTCGAAACCAATCCAAAGAAATCTCATGTTCAACACTCAAGGAATATCATAAGTACTCTCCAAAGAAAATAGGCTCAAAAGCTCACATGTATATATAGCAAGGAAAAACTCACGTTATCAAATACTCATTTCCTCGACACTTAACAAGTGGTACATCCTACAAACCAAGTGAGTTCAAGCAACAACTTGACCATATCCACATGCAAACACACCACATTCGGGACAAATCAAAATTTTGAGCATAGAAAAGCAATTCACATAAATCAAACAAACTAACAATGAAAAGAAACATAACTAAACCACACAAAACAATTAAGCACCACACATATGTACAAAGACATAAAAAGAAAAGAAAAACGTACCAAGGTTGTACCTAGCACGACCTCTCTCACATGTCGGGTGGTGGGAAGTTTTGGTTCGTCGGCTGCCAAGTACTTCTTGAAACACGATCTCGTTCCTAGCCTTTATTCTTGCTCAATTTTATGTCGAGAGCTTGACTTATTTCTCTTCTCACATCAGCCCTTCTTCTTATCAAGTCGCCAATCCTTGTCGTCTTCTACATGAGACTTACTTTCGAAGCCTCTCTTCTTCTTCTTCTCTTCTTCCTTGCCTACTCTTTTCTTTGGAATCAAATGAATCGGAGGCACCCAATCATCCTCTGTTGCTCCCACTTTCGGTCCGCTTCCATATAATAGGATATTCTCCGCCTTGACTACATCCTTAAAATAAACTTCCGCCCACAAATTATACATGTGCTGAAAATGTTGGTCTTGCTTCTTGCTTAAAAGGTTGCTTGGAAACTTAAAAGGCGGATGATATAACTTTTCAAACTCGTGCAACCAGCCCTTTTTCGTTTCATCTTCTGCAACTCTCCTCCTCTTCTTCTTCTCATCCTCTACCACCTCAACTTCACTCTCCTCGTTTTTCTCCTCTTTAGCAAGGTTATCATCTTCCCTGTCTTCCGGTATTTGCACTTTGTTATCCTCAACTTTCTCTGCTCTTAAAACCGTAAGAGCCTTAGCATGTGATGGTTTATTTGGAAAGATTTCGACCTCATCTTTTGCTTGTAGCTACCCAAGTGTCGTAGCCATTTTCCCAAGTTGTGTACTAATGTCTTCCAACACTGCATCAAAGCTTCCAATTTTCACTTCAAGGTTGTTCATCCTAAAATCATTTTTTTCCACATACTTCATCATCCATTCTTCGAATTGAGAACTCGAATCATGAGATTGGTATTGTTGCTCACCCATCATTTGCTGCTCTTCAACCCTTAATGGGGCGTTCATTTGAGGATTCCATACATATTCATCGTATTGCATTCCATACCCTCCTTGCAACATCGTATTTGACATCATGAATTTCCCTTGTGGTTGACCTACTCCATGTACACCTTGTTGTTGGAAAGAATGTCCAAATGGTTGAGGATGCATCATTTGATCTTGAGCATAATGATTCATAATCGGTGAATACACCTTTTACGTAGTTTGCGTTGATAGAGCTCTTCAAATGCCTTGCTTCTTGTGTTAACCATGCACGCTCAAGTAAATGGTTAGAAAATAACAAGACAATTACACTAACTAAACTAAATGAAATATGAAACTAATACTAACAAACACTTAAACAAAACTATCCGTTTCCCCGGCAACGGCGTCAATTTTGATTAGACGATTTTGGTGTGCGTCTCTCGTCAAAATCCGAGGTCAATTGTAGTTGACTCGGTATCAATCCAAGGAAACGAAAGAGTAGTATTTAAGTGTATGAGAAATTCTAGAATCGGAAATCATTATACTAAATCCTAAGATCATTTTGGTACTCTCGATTATAATGGAAAGTTTGAAATAAACAATAAGGAAAAGACTCGGATGATTATACTTCAAATTCGACTTCAAATTATTTCTACCTTTTTCAATCTAAATAAACGACAATCGAAAGTCAAGTTCCCGGTCGGGTTGCTTAACTCGTTTTTCAACGTTTAGTTCACTTGATTAATCGCTCTCGGTCAAGTTACGATATCAAGAGTATGTCGTTTATACTAGATCTTCCGGTAAAACAATTATCCGTCTAATTCTTCATATAAACATCCGAGTAAGGTAATTAGTTCAACATCTTAATTATCGAACGAATAACCAGAATAAAAACTAACGACATAATCGATTTAATCAAGCACTCAATAATAAACAAGAAATTAATTAAAAGAAGAAAACATAGTAAAAGCTTAAGACAATCTTTCTTAACATTAATCGAAATCATAGAATCAAACCTTCAAAAGCATTCATGAGTTTTTGCAAAGAAAAGAAATAGCATGAAAATAGATAATCTAAAAGTTTAAGAAGTTGAAATACATCTACGATTACTAAACTTGAAACGGCTTCGGATTTGATCGATCGTCTCTCGGAGTTGTCGGCTCCGAAATGGTCTCCCTCTGCTCCTCGATTAATTCCCAGGCGAAAGTTGTGTTCTTTCCTCATTTTCCTCGCCTAAATGCATCAAAGAATGGATTAGAAACCGCCCTGAAACTGCCCTGAAACGGCGACCGCCGTTTGGTTTCTGCGCCCGTCAAATGATTTCGGCGACCGCCGTTTTGCCCAAAATTCCAAACTAAAAATCTGCCTCTTTTCGACCCTTTTGGCGGTCGTCATCCCATCTCCGGCGACCGCCGTTTTGCTTTGACGACCGCCGTTTATGTTCTACTTCGGCTCTTTCTCGATTCTTCGATTTTCTTCAACATTCGACCTACAAAACAACTCAAACCACTCCAACACACCCCGTGAGACCCGAAACACACAAGAACATAAAAAATAACTAAAACGACACAAACATAACAAAACACGACTCACAAACGACACTAAAACATAAACGAAAAACACACTCACACGACATAAATCAGCAGGTCGGACCAAATTGATAGAAATAAAGAACAGAGAGAAACGAAATAGAGAGCAGAAAAAGAAAAATCAAACAGGAACACCAGTTCCGTTTGCCCCATAGACTCCAGGCTCCAAATCACGTTTATAATTCGATGATTAATAATTAAACATACGCTTACAATTTATAAGCTAAACCTAATAATTAAACAAACCCTAAAGCCCAACCCAACATTACCCTAAAGTCCAGAACTAATAAAAGAAACATAAATAATTAATTAATCTTGCTTCCTATCATCAAACCTGACAGAATGGGTAGAAGTGACAAGATTTTCTCAAAGTGAATTGGTTGTATTTCCATGCCTTGGATACTTGAAAATTTCCAGATGCAAGAAATTGGTTAGAGCTCCAAGTCATTTCACATGCCTTAGAAAATTAATAGTTGATGGGTTGGACAGCAGCTTACCTTTGGAGAATATATGTGGAGCCAAGTTGAGTTCACTCACACACCTTAATATTAGGGGTGTAGAAGGATTGGCGTATCTCTCCAGACGAGCTATTATCTAACAAACATAGTCTCTTGGAGTTGAAGATTGTCGAGTGTTTGCTTTTAACAGAATTATCACTTGACCTATATATGCTCAGATCTCTTCAGAAGCTCAACATAAAGGGGTGCCCGAGTCTCAAGTCAATATTAGCAACATTTCCAAAAATGCATGTTGATGAATCAGGCTTCACTTCACTCCACAAATTGAACATTTCTGACTGCAAAAGACTGAGGCAAATTCCAGTTCAATTGTTAGAGTCATGCGCTCCATCCTTGAAGATCCTGACATTGGAAGTATTGGCCAACTTAACAAATTTTCCGATGGTGGTTGGTTGGCTTCCCAAAATGCCCCATCTCGCATACTTGGTAATTATGGAGGTCACAAGAACGGGAAAATATCACATTTGGTCCTGTTTAGAAGTCATTCTCAATAAGTAGTCCTTTATCTTCTAAATTTATCACAGTTGGTCCTTTGACCTGCTATTATAGGTTAAACAGGTCATTTTCTGAAAATAATTTAAATAAATAAAATGTTGAACAAGGAATCGAACCTTTGACCTATTAAAAATTAGTTGCACTTAAACCCACTACACCATGACACAAAATATGTACATTTTGAACTATTAAAATATTTGTACTAATATTAAATAAATAAATAAATCATAAAAGTAAAAAAAATACTTAAATAAATAAATATTATAGTATAAAATAAAATAATATAAAATTTAAATTAAATACCTAAATAAAATAAATTATTAAATATTAAATTAAACACATAAATCATTTTATAAATAAATTAAATATTAAATAAAATAACAAATTATTTTAATATTATATTATATTAAAAATAAAAAATAATTGTCATAATTTTGATTATTAAATTTAAATAATTAATTATTAATTAATAAATTTAAAATACTAGATTATTAAATTTAAATTATTTTTATTGTTATAATTTTGATTATTAAATTTAAATAATTAATTATTAATTAATAAATTTAAGATATTAAATTATTAAATTTGAATTATTTTATTTTTAAATATTAAAAAATAAAATAATTCAAATTTAATAATTCTGTATCTTAAATTTATTAATTAATAATTAATTATTTAAATTTAATAATCAAAATTTTAACAATTTTTTTTATTATAATATTAAAATAAAATTTTATTTTATTTAATATTTATTATTTTTAAAATTATTTATGTGTTTAATTTAAAATTTAATAATTTATTTTATTTATGTATTTAATTTAAAATTTATATTATTTTATTTTATACTATAATATTTATTTAAGTATTTTTTTTTAATGTTTATGATTTATTTATTTATTTAATATTAGTACACATTTTTTAATGGTTCAAAATTTTCATATTTGGTGACATGGTGTAGTGGGTTTAAGTGCAACTAAATTTTAATACTTCAAAAGTTCGAATCCTTGTTCAACATTTTATTTATTTAAATTATTTTCAAAAAAATGACCTGTTTAACCTATAATAGCAGGTAAAAGAATCAACTCTGATAAATTTAGAAGATAAAAGACTAGTTATTGGGAATGACCTCTAAACAGGACCACCAAATGTGATATTTTCACAGATTCAGCCCTAAAGAAATTGGCCCCCTCAGCAGTTTGGAGATATTAAAAATTAGTCCTGCCACTAATTCATGGGATAATACTACCTTCAACGAGGTGGTCGATTACATATTGAAGACATCCAGCGTCTCTCTTATTGATTTGACAGTGCACGGGATGGAAGATTGGGATTGTCTCCCAGAGCAAATTCAAAATCTCCCTAATCTTAGACAGTTAGCATTATATGATTTTGGAATGGAAGCAATTCCCGAGTGGGTTGGGAACCTCTCATCTCTATTCTGGTTGGGTATATTTAATTGCCAGAATGTTAGGATTCTTCCCTCCAAAGAAGCAACAAAGCTGACCAAATTAAATTACCTACATATTGAGAACTGTCCGCTGCTGACTAAGGAAAGCAACAATGAAGAAGATGATCCACAGATCATTGATTCTCAGCGGCACAAGATTAACCATATCCCCAACATCTGTTTGGATTGAACGTAAGTGTCATTTACTATATCCTAAAATTTTAGATTATACATATAGTGATAAACTGATTGTATGATAGAGTACATACCCTTTAATTTCTCAACATTGTTGTCAACCTGGTGCAGGAGTTTCTCATGGGCTTTGGTACGTTATGTCATGCAACATAAGAATGAAGACATGAAATATGCATATGTGATATACCCAGGGTCCCACTAAACTTAGTTTGTATTAGAAAAATCTAATGTCTTCACCAATGGCACGAGATCAGTCTTTGCGCTAGGATGCAGGTATCCACCTTTTTTGGCACTTCTTTCTGTTCATTCTATTTTGTGATTCTATTAGGCACTTAATTTTCCTTTCCTATGAAAATAAAACAATTGGCGTTCTTAATTTGTCATAGCTTATTTTGATATGTCGCATGCATAGTGATGCTATTGTGAGTGTTTTTTGTGGTTTGCCAAGCAAACTACCTGTGTCCACCGTTGTGAGTGGTGGTGGAGACGGCACATTTGTCTCAGAGATTTTCTCCATAGTGTCATCATGTGCTGCTTCAAATAAAGAGACCAATGATGTGGAAGCAGATAATTCAAAACTCAATGTCACGGATCCACGTGCCTTGGTTATGCACTCATGTCTTGTTATTGCCGCAGTCACTCACTCAGTGTTTGAAATGGGAAGTTTGATTGAAACCACCATTTCTGAGATGAATGTTCCTTTAATCCCACGCACAGCATCTCTGTGTGACCATCTCAGGGGCCTTAGTATGCTGAAAGGGATGCTTCCAAGCAGGTATGGAGTCTGGGATGGGGCCATCGGGTTATTGCACTCATGATGAGAACCATATAGACAAGCATGAAAAAGTATATTCATATTCTTCTGGAGGTCAGTTATTAGAAGTTATGTTAAAGTGTTACGTCTATTCTTGATTTTTTCGCTTCGATGTTTTCTACGGAATGTAATGGTGAGGCATATCATAATTTTTTATTTAATTCCAAAAGTACGGTCCATTTGCTGCCACGCGTCTAAAATGAGTTTATAATTGGGCATTGTTATGTACTTATATTGACTTCATGTGTACAGTTAAGAATTGTTAAATTTTGAATTTGAGTGTTTAAGTGTTCTCTTTTTAGCCAAGTGACCTTCATTAATTAAATAACCCAACTAGAGAATGGGTACCATAATTCATGAGATGGAGTTTCCCAAATGGTTCTGTTTTCTATTTGAAATGCATTTTCAATGCACATTATCTTGCAACAGATGTAATATTGCAACAGATGTAGTATAGCTAGTTATTTAATGTTTTCCTAGGGTATAGCAGAACATTACATGTTTTTAATTTTTAAAGAAAGCACGGGCACATTATGACTTTTCCTTCGCTGTCCCCGGGCGAAAAATTGAGATTAATGATATGCTGTGCATTTCTGAGAATTCGTACTTTAGCTTTCAAGCTTATAGACGGAGCTGCTTATGTGTTCATAGGTTGATGTGCCAACAGCAATTCTCCATTGCTTGGATCATATGGAGTTGAACGATATTGCCAGGCGAATTGCATTTATTCCCAAACAATCTAACCAACAACCACTTGCTGATTAATTTGTGGGCAATGGCTTGTTCGATTCAATCAGAGTGAAAAGATTGCTAAATAGCCCCTGCCCTAGGAAAGTCACCATGGATTTTCTGATGATTGTGTCAGATTTAGCTCAAATGGGCAAGGTATGATCTTCTTTACTTGTGTGGTTGCTGTGTACATATTCTACCAATTGTAAGTGGTGTACACTGTGTTTACTATTGAAGTTACGTCATTACACTGATTGGTTACGCTGAGAGTTCTTATATATGCGACGACTACAGCCTTTGGCTACCCATGTTTGTTAGCTTCTCATATGCTTATGGTGTTTTGTCTGTCTGAGGTAACACAAGAGAAGCGAAATGCAAATAGAATGATAACCGGTTTTTTCCGTTGTCACTGCAATAATAATATTTGGTTGATAAGCACAAACGAGAAAATTTTGGTCATGACATGATAAATTTACTGTTTATGGCCTGTGGGCATCTTCGATACAGAAACCAAGAATGTCTCATTTGACTGGTTTAAAATTTCCATGATATCCTTTATGCACCATGGTTGCTTCTGATTGTTTAAATTTTCTATAGTGTAAATGTTTCCTTTTACTGCACAATTCAAGTTGTTACTATATTCTCTTGATAATGAATGTTGAGGGCTGTATTTTGATTGTGACAGCAATTTATTTGTGCAGGTTGGAAATGCTAACATATATCATAATGACTCATTATATGACGAACTGAGAAGAGCCATCCCTCAGCTGAAAAACTTGCTACTCTCAGGAGAGGGAAACAAAACTAAAGCAAATGCTGCCGGTGCTCTTAGAGTCTTAGTAATCTAGTTCGTAACTCTGAACGGTTTTGTGACAACGTTGTTTCTAAAGGAGCCATTCAGGTTTCTTCTTTCTTCCTCTCTCTCTACACTTTTGTCTATCATGAATTCATGATGATATGTTTAAATGTTCTGTATGTTAATTTGGCTATAGAGTTAACCTCATCTGTCTCCTTCTGTATAGAATCGAAATAGATTTTCCAACAACCTCATGGTATACAATGAAAATCAGCCATGTTTTTCATATAAAAGTTACTTTAAAGGTGTAGACAAAACACAATTTTCAACACATGTTTTGATAAGTACGACTTTCATTAGAAAATAAAAAGCCGTCCAAACAGTTTTCAGCGACGGTCTTACAATGAATGTATTTATACATTCAAAGGTGATCTTTATTGCCTGAGAAACATAGTGTCTACATTCCCAATGGTGGGCAGATTTGAATCTATTGAATTAGGTGCTTCAAAAATAACCTTGGCTTGACTTGTCTATGTTACCTTGGGGATGTTCAGTGATTCAAGCCTGTGGTAGTCATTAGACATGTTGTTAAACATTTTAATTTATTACCAGAGCTTCTCGATTGTGAAAATATTATTAGATAACCGTGGAGGCAGTATCAGCGATCCTTATTTCAGGCATTGGGTTTTCATAGCTGGATTATATTCAAAGGTCAGTTTGATGCTTCAAAAATTCTTTTCTCGGCAGTGTATTTTCACATGCACTTGCTCTAAGCTTTCATAGTTAAAACTCTCCAGGTTGCAGGTTTCGGTGATGGGGTGTCCGGAAGATTTCAATATGAATGTATGTACTTCATGTGTTGCAGTCGTGTTATCTCACGAGTAACTCAGTCTCTTAGAGAATCAGCAGTTGCTTCAAACCCCGAAGAAGCTTGTGGACCATGCTAATTAAGTCTTCATGTGTATTAGATTGTTTGTGCTTGTGCTTGTGCTTGTGCTTGGAAACTTCAGGCGCAAGTCTCATATCTGCAGGATCCAAAAATTTGTAGTGAGTTGCTTGTGAATCATGTGGGGCGATTTTGTCACTGCTAGATGCATTTGAACTTCTCTCTGTGAAAGGAAGTACATTGTTTCAACGTAATTATTTGTGGGGAAATTATTTTACTTAAATCGTGCATTTAAGGACCATGACGACTGACGAGCAACAATTTAATAAAAAAGTTTCTGGAGAATTCATTGATGTAATCGCCAATTCATTTCTTAAGTCAAAATCCATTCATGTTTTTTTTTTCTTCAGCAACGGTACCTGATAAATGTGGGAATATTATGTCTATTCCATCATCAAGAAAACAATATATACACCGTTCATCCAGGGACTAAAATGTAAATAAAACAATAGTAACTAATTACAATAAAATACTAAACTATAGTATACAAATAAATTCAACACTCCCCTCAAGTTGGAGCGTGAAGATTACGAACACCTAACTTGAATAATAATGATTGAAGTTGGTTAGCACCGAGTGGTTTTGTGAGCAAGTCCGCCACTTGATGGACAGTAGAAATAAACATGGGTTTTATTTCTCGACTCTCAACGCGTTCTCGAACAAAATAGCAATCCATCTCAACATGTTTAGTACGCTCGTGAAATACAGGATTGTTAGCGATGTGTCTAGCAGCTTGATTGTCACAATATAAAGTAGTCGGCTCATCTTGTATAGTATCTAACTCACGTAATAACCATCGTAACCATAGAACTTCACTAACAGTGGTCGCCATGGCTCTATACTCTGCTTCTGCCGAAGAACGAGATACAACCGATTGCTTTTTTGTGCGCCATGAGACGAGAGCACCACCGAGAAGAATACAATAACCTGTTCGAGAACGTCGAGTGGTTAAACATGCACCCCAATCCGCATCACAATATCCTTCAAGACGAGAGCCGCCATTAATTGGTAACAAGATCCCTTGGCCAGCTGTACGTTTGAGACATCGTAAAACACGAAGGATAGCATCCCAATGAGACTGTTGAGGATCAGAAATAAACTGACTTAACATATTAACGGCATATGTTATGTCGGGGCGAGTCACCTGTAAATATAAAAGCCTTCCGATCATGCGACGAAAACGAGATGCATCAACCTTGGGACTATCCTCATCCTTTTCAAGTTTGATATTTTGCTCCATTGGAAAATGACTTGGTCTAGACCCCTGCATACCACACTCTTCCAGTATGTCAAACGTATACTTTCTTTGGCTAAGAACTAACCCATCAGTAGTCCTTGCAACTTCAATACCCAAGAAGTATTTCAAGAAACCAAGATCTTTAATGCTAAACTGCTCATCAAGGTAAGTTTTAACTTCTTGTATCTTCATATCACTATTGCCCGCAAGAATGACGTCGTCGACATAAATAAGAGCAAAAATAAGAATGGTACCTTGTCGAAAAATAAAAAGAGAGTGATCTGCTTTGGATGAATGAAAACCAATCCTCATGAGTGCCTGGGTAAATTTGAAATACCAATTACGAGACGCCTGCTTAAGCCCATACAAAGACTTGCGCAACCGACAAACTCGTCTATCCCCATCGCGAGTAAAACCCTGCGATACTTTCATATAAACTTCTTCATTCAAATCACCATGCAAAAATGCGTTGTTCACGTCTAGTTGGTGAATATTCCAACCTTTCTTAGTTGCAACCGTTAATAATGTGCGGACAGTTACTAACTTTGCAACAGGAGCAAACGTTTCGTGAAAATCTATCCCTTCCACTTGTGTAAATCCTTTCGCTACAAGACGTGCCTTGTAGCGTTCAATTTCACCGTTTGGTTTGTATTTGATTTTATAAACCCATTTAGAATCTATCGCACGTTTTCCAGGGGGTAACTCTTCAAGAGTCCAAGTACCATTATTTTCCAAAGCGGTTATCTCTCGTTGCATTGCATCCCGCCAATGCTGATTTTTGATAACTTCACCAAAATATTTAGGCTCATCATGTTTAGTGATGGCAGCAATAAAAGCCTTGTGAGATGGAGAAAAATTATCATAAGATACAAATAAAGATAGAGGATGTACCGTCGAGGTTCCTGAATTGGTGGCAGGTTGTGCATGGTCTATAGAGGAGGGAATATCAACTGTATAATCTTGAAAATGCTTTGGTTGAACTCGAGTTCGTGTGCTGCGACGAACATTAGTTTCAACTTGAACGTGACTTTCATTTGCATTTTCCTCAATTACCCGAATACTAGCATCTTCTGCAAGTGTCTCCATGACTGGCTCATCTTGAACCAATACTTTCTCCATTAAAACTTCATCAATTAAAGGAAAAAAATTCTCCTTAGTAGCATCAACAGGAGGAACTGAAGCAACCTCATTCGATACAAACGGAAATATATGTTCAATAAATTTTACATCCAGAGAGACATAAAATTTATTCGTAGAGAAATCAAAAACACGATAACCCTTTTGTCCAGAAAGATAACCAACAAATACACAAGGACTCCCCCTTTCTCCAAATTTATCACCCGCTTTAATATTATTATGCGCATATACCAAGCAACCAAAAACACGCAAGTGATGGTAAATGGGTTTACGACCAAGTAAAATTTCATAGGGAGTTCTATTTTCAATCACACGAGAAGGCAATCTATTTATAAGATACACTGCAGTTAATATGCACTCGCCCCAAAATTTAACCGGCAAATTTGCTTGAAATCTAAGTGCACGCGCTGACGCGCTACTTCTAAAATGTGTCTATGCTTTCTTTCAACAACTCCATTTTGTTGAGGTGTGTAAACACACAACGTTTCCAAAAGCATCCCTTTTTCAGCAAAAAAATCAACCATACGACGAGATTGAAATTCGCCGCTGTTATCACTCCGAATTCTTTTAACAACTGTCCCAAACTGAGTATATACCATGTTACAAAAAGCAATGAGACAATCACCAACATATGATTTACTTTCAAGCAAATACACCCAAACAGCACGACTAAAATCATCAACAATGGACAAAAAATAACGAGCACCCGAAAAAGAAGAAACTCGATAATTTCCCCAAATGTCACAGTGAATCAAGTCAAAACATGCATTAGTTTTAATGGAACTATTTCCAAAAGGAAGTCTTGTTTGCTTAGCTCTGACGCAAGGATCACAAAAATTATTACTACAAGAAAATGAGTCACCAAGAAAATCAAGATGCTTATATTAAGTGTTCCATCTGAAGCATGCCCCAATCTCCTGTGCCAAATTTTGGAATCAACAGAAACTGAAAATCCCATCTCAAAGCTCCGGACAGGTTCTAGCAAATATAGACCATCACAACGCCTACCCGCTCCAATCAGGTTCCTCGATCGTGAGTCATGTATTACGCAAAAATCAGATAGAAATATTAGGCCACAATTCAAATCCTTCGTCAAACGGCTCACCGATAATAAATTACATCTAAAATCGGGAATGTATAAAACATTTTTAAGACATAATCCATTTGCTAAAATTGCATTTCCAACTCCTTGAACTGGAACTACATCTCCGTTAGGAATTTTCACAGGGATATAATTTCCAGCAACATGTAATTCCTCCAACAATTCCCTATCACATGTAATGTGATCCGTAGCACCCGTGTCAATTATCCAAGGTTTATTTAAAACCATCTTACCATCCATGTTCGCAACCGGATTACTTTGTGTCTCGGATAAACCTTCATTTCCTAAAAATTGCATTAATCTTGAAATTTGAGTTTCACTTAGACCAAGTCCTGTCCCCATTAGCTCTATAGCTGCAGCACGCGGATGTTGCAATTTTGAATCTGTAGCGCGCATATGTTGTTGGCGAGTCCCGGTATTGCGGTTATCATAGTTGCGACTTTCTTTATCCGACTTTCTTTTATTCTCCCTTTCAGTCCACCATTCGGGATACCCAATCAATTCAAAACATGATTCAATCGAATGTCTGATACGTCCACACTTAGGACATTTTTTTGTTTTGCCATTTTCCTTTTTATTCTCCTTTTCAAAACGATTGCTTCCTCCTGCTTGGAACGCCCTCGCTTCAAAATTTGGTTTTCGAGATATAGCAATACTGCGTTGTTGTTCATCTTCTGCCTCAAGATGATAAGCAGTGCCGAGTGAAACAATAGGTTTCGTACTCAAAATTTGAGTTTTCACAGTACTAAAACTTTCATCGAGTCCCATCAAAAACTCATATAAGCGTTCATTTTCTTTCGCCTCCATAATCTTCTTTGATGCACCACATGAACAATTTGGGGTTGGTGAAACCGAATCAATCTCATCCCACAAGCTTCTTAATTTCGTAAAACATGTCGAAACAGATGAATTTTCTTGTCTCGTCAAAGTAAGAGTTCGTTTCAATTCATATGCGTGGGGTGCGCTTTCTTTCTTAAACCTCTCTTGCAGATCCTTCCAAATTTCCGTCGACGCCTTAGCGTATCTCACGCTATTTCTAGTTTCCTTTGCAAGTGTTGTGGTAATCCAACCTTTTACTGTTGGGAAATTCGCGTCTGAATTCCCCTCCTGAAAAGCACACGAACAAACAAAGAACGAAAAATACGGAATAAAAGAGACACGAGATTATAGTGGTTCACCCGTTAACGAGGGCTACGTCCACTTCTTGCCGCTGCAATAATTCACTAGAACAATTATAGAACTTGATTACAAGGCTTTGTAATGGTATAATTCGGTTCTAGGCTTTCTGGAGGTGTTAACCCTATTTTACAATAGCATAGGGTTTATATAGGGAGGGAAAACTTGGGGGAGAAGTCAAAATCCCGATCCTGGAATTTTCCCCGTCCAGCGCCCGCTGGAGAGGTTCAGCGCCCGCTGAAAATAGGTCCCGACTCGTCAAAACAATCTGCCCATTTTTCTTGGTTTCGGCGCCCGCCGAAACCCTTTCGGCGCCCGCCGAAAGTAGCCGGCGCCCGCTGGCCTTGTTCGGCGCCCGCTGGAGCAGTCCAGCGCCCGCTGGACTCTCCCGGCGCCCGCTGGAGCTTGTCTGGCACCCGCCAGACCCCCCGGCGGGTGCTGAGCCTGTTTTTGTCGATTTTCGGCGTGAATTCACCCTTCACACTCAACAATCTCCCACTTGAAGTTAATTCACGACCCCTATCGTCTCTTCCCATTGCAGCGGCGTCCCCGGTCCTCATCCCAGAAGACCAACCGAGGTTGAACACAACCTCAACTTGTCGCACGGTACCACCATCGTAAACATGTCGGCCGGATTCTTACTCCCAAGAATCTTCTCCAACACCAAGACGCCTTCCTCTAAGGCCGATCGAATGAAGTGATATCTCAGCTGGATATGCTTCGTTCGAGCATGGTACACCGGATTCTTCGCCAAGTGAATGGCGCTCTGACTGTCGGAATACAAGATACTCCCCGAGTGATCTTGCCTCAGCTCTAGCAGAAATGCCTGTAGCCACATCATTTCCTTCGCGGCTTCCGTCACAGCAACGTACTCCGCCTCACAGCTCGATAGTGCTACTATCTTCTGCAATCTCGACACCAAGCTAATCGCTGTACCCCCGAAAGTGTACACGTACCCAGTAGTGCTCTTCCTACTATCCACGTCACCTCCGTTATCCGCGTCCACGAACCCACGTAACCCCGCATCTGATTTTCGGAACCTCAAAGCGAAATTGGAAGTCCCTCTCAAGTATCGGAAGATCCACTTGACGGCTTCCCAATGTTGCTTCCCCGGATTACTCATAAACCGACTGACAAATCCCACTGCATGGGCAATGTCAGGCCTCGTGCACACCATGGCATACATAAGGCTCCCAATCGCAAAGGCGTAAGGGACCTTATCCATATGCTCCATCTCCTTCTCGCTCGTCGGCGAGTCCTCCTTTGACAAACGGAAGTGACTAGCCAAAGGAGTGCCAACAGGTTTAGCATCCTCCATGTTAAACCTTGCCAGTACCTTCTTCAAGTACTCCTCTTGAGACAACTCAAGACCCTCTTTACTCCTCGTGATTCTCATCCCCAGGATTTGTTTGGCAGCACCCAAATCCTTCATAGAGAACTCCCTCGATAGACTCTTCTTGAGCTTGTCGATCTCCGTCAAGCTCGCCCCGACTATCAGCATATCATCTACATAAAGGAGTAATATTATGTAGGTACCTCTTCCAAGACTCTTGAAATAGCAGCAGTGGTCCGCCTCGCACCGCGTGAACTCGACTCGCTTCATGAACATGTCGAACTTCTTGTACCACTGCCTAGGAGCTTGCTTCAACCCATACAAGCTCTTTTGAAGCTTACACACCAGCTTCTCCTTGCCTCGGACTTCGAACCCCTCCGGTTGCTTCATATAAATTTCTTCATCTAGATCCCCGTGAAGAAATGCGGTCTTTACATCCATTTGCTGAAGATGTAAGTTCTCTGTGCCACCAAGCTAAGCACCACCCGGATGGTTACCATCTTGACTACCGGAGCAAAGATCTCCGTGTAGTCGATCCCTTCCTTCTGCTGGAATCCTTTCACCACTAATCTCGCTTTATACCGAACGCTCCCATCGTGTTCTTCCTTTGCCCGGAAGACCCATTTATTGTGCAAGGCCTTCTTCTCCTTCGGAAGCTCGGCTAGTTCCCAAGTCTGATTCGACATCAATGAGCTCATCTCTTCTTTCATGGCAGACTCCCACTTGATCGAATCCCTCGCTTGTATAGCCTCGGTGTAGCTCTCCGGCTCACCCCTATCAGTCAGCAAGATATAGTTAAGGGAAGGTGAAAATTTATGGGGAGGTCTTCTTACCCTAGTCGACCTCCATGGCTTCGGTGTGACTGGATCGATGTTGGGATTAGCATTCTCATCTTGCTCATCCTCGCTGGTCGTGTTTCCCTCCTCGATCTCCTCGGTCTCCACGACCTTCACCGGAACCTCCTCCGTTTCTCCCACGGGATCAACGCCTTCTTCAACAACCTCGTCTTTACCCTTGTACAAGACCACCTCGTTGAAGATCACATTTCTGCTTCGGATCACCTTATGATTTTCGGCATCCCAAAATCGGTACCCGAACTCCGTGCCGCCATATCCAAGGAAGAAGCACTTCTTGGATTTAGGATCAAGCTTGCTACGATCAGCTTCGTCGATATGGACATACGCCAGACACCCGAACACCCTCAAGTAGGACATATTCAGCTTCTTCCCACTCCAAACCTCCTCAGGAATCTGATATTCCAAAGGAACCGACGGTGCTCTGTTGATTAAATGAGCCGCCATGTCGATGGCATATGCCCAAAACATTTTAGGCATCCCCGAATGTAACCGCATACTTCGGGCCTTCTCATTTAGCGTCATGTTCATTCGCTCCGCTATTCCGTTCTGTTGTGGGGTCCCCGGAATAGTCTTCACCATCTTGATCCCACTCTCGACACAATATTGTTTGAAGTCTGCGTCAACGTACTCACCACCGTTGTCGGACCTCAAACACTTCACCTTGAGATTTGTTTCATTCTCAACCTCGGCTTTCCATTTCCTGAAAACAGAGAACACGTCACTCTTATTTTTCATGAAGTACACTCATACCTTCCTTGTGGAGTCATCGATGAAGGTAACATAGTAGAGTGATCCTCCGAGTGAGGCGACGGGAGCTGGTCCCCAAACATCCGTGTGTACTAGTTCCAGCTTCTCCGCCTTGGGCTCCCTTCCATCTTTGGAAAAACTCACTCGTTTCTGCTTTCCAAGAATGCAGCTCTCGCACACGTGAGACTCAATCGCCTTGAGTTCGGGCAGCAGCCCGTTCTTTGCCATGATTTTCATCCCCTTCTCACTCATGTGCCCCAGCCTGCAATGTCATAGATCGGTCTTCTTGGTGTTATCAACAACGCCAGTCGAGTCCCTCACGCTCGTCGTCATGTAAAGTGTGCCCGTCTTATGACCTCGAGCTATGGTCATGGCGTTCCTCGAAACTTTCCACGACCCATCTCCAAATGACACCTGGTGACCATCACTATCAAGCTGGCCCACCGAAATCAGGTTCCTCTTCAACCCCGGCACATGTCTGACCTTGGAAATCTTCCAAGTTTGCCCATTTGACATCTTTAGGTTGATATCTCCCATCCCGACTACATCGAGTGGCTCGTCATCTGCAAGAAATACCTTTCCATAATCACCCGAGACGTAATTCAACATTACCTCTCGTTGTGCAGTAGTATGGAAAGAAGCCCCTGAGTCCAGCACCCAGGAATCGATCGGTGAGTCGACCGAACAGAGAAGGACGTCCCCATCGTCGTCATCCTCTTGTGTTACCGCATTGGCGGTTCCCTTCTTCTTGTTGTCACTCTTACCCCGAGAGCGACAATCCCTCTTGAAGTGTCCCGTCTTCCCACAATTCCAACACTCATTATCCTCGGACTTGGAGCTGTCTCTTCCATTCCTAGACTTGGATCTCCCTCTGTTCCTGTTAGCATTCCTACCCGAGTTTCTCCCCCGGTTTTCCACACTCAAGGCCGAACTAGAAGACTTTCCCTTGAAATCCTTTCTCCGGATTTCCTCGGCTAGGATCTTATCTCTAACTTCGGAGAACTGCAGATTCTCCTTCCCCATAGAGTTGCTAACAGCTTCCCGCATGGGCTCCCAACTATCCGGCAGAGACGCAAGTAGGATCAAAGCGTAAATTTCATCATCGAAATTCACCCCGACTCCTTTCAATTTATCCAAGATGGAATTCAGCTCGTTGATGTGGTTGGCTGCGTTTGCATTGTCCGACATCTTCAGGTTGAACAATTGCTTCATGAGATACACCTTGTTGTTCGCTGAAGGTTGCTCGTACATGTTTGATAGGGCAGCCATCAAATCCTTGGTTGTGGTAATTTAGCGCACGTTGAATGACACGTTTGAAGCCAAGGACAAACGTATCAATCCCAACACCTGCCTGTCGAGGCTTTCCCATTCCTCGTCATCCTTGATCTTCTCCGGTCTACCCTTCAAAGGAATTCCGAGTTTTTTCCCATAAAGGTAGTCCTCGATCTGCATCTTCCAGTGCCCATAATTATTCCCGTCACATTTCGTAACCCCGAACGAAGTGGTGGTATCCGTCATCGCTTTTCCCCGATCGCTATAACCCTAGCGCTCTGATACCAGTTGTTGGGAAATTCGCGTCCGAATTCCCCTCCTGAAAAGCACACGAACAAACAAAGAACGAAAAATACGGAATAAAAGAGACACGAGATTATAGTGGTTCACCCGTTAACGAGGGCTACGTCCACTTCTTGCCGCTGCAATAATTCACTAGAACAATTATAGAACTTGATTACAAGGCTTTGTAATGGTATAATTCGGTTCTAGGCTTTCTGGATGTGTTAACCCTATTTTACAATAGCATAGGGTTTATATAGGGAGGGAAAACTTGGGGGAGAAGTCAAAATCCCGATCCTGGAATTTTCCCCGTCCAGCGCCCGCTAGAGAGGTTCAGCGCCCGCTGAAAATAGGTCCCCGACTCGTCAAAACAATCTGCCCATTTTTCTTGGTTTCGGCGCCCGCCGAAACCCTTTCGGCGCCCGCCGAAAGTAGCCGGCGCCCGCTGAAGCAGTCCAGCGCCCGCTGGACTCTCCCGGCGCCCGCTGGAGCTTGTCTGGCACCCGCCAGACCCCCTGGCGGGTGCTGAGCCTGTTTTTGTCGATTTTCGGCGTGAATTCACCCTTCACACTCAACATTTACCATAGCATCACATCTTCTCCAAGCCATTAGTTCTGTGGCTTCTTCTGGTTGTTCAATTGTGCCATCAACAAAACCAATCTTGTTTTTGGCAAACAAGAAATTTTCCATCTCTTGAACCCAATTGCCGTAATTTCCATCACTCAAAGCTTCATTAACATACATGTGATTTGGAAAATCAGAAGGATGTATGTAATATGGTGATGTAGGATCATTGTTCAAAGACGCAGTCGAAGATGACATCGTCAAAATAGATCTTGAACAGCGGTTTTTTTTTTTTTAAACTGCTCTGATACCATGATAAATGTGGGAATGATATGTCTATTCCATCGTCAAGAAAACAATATATACATCGTTCATCCAGGGACTAAAATGTAAATAAAACAATAGTAACTAATTACAATAAAATACTAAACTATAGTATACAAATAAATTCAACAGTACCCGATCAATCTTTGTGCTGGGTTGCAGGTATCCACCCTTTTTAGGCACTTCCTTCTGTTCATTCTATTTTTGTGATTCTATTAGGCACTTTTTCTTTACCTATGAAAATAAGATATCGACGTTAAATATCACATTTAGTCCTGTATGCGTGTCATTTCCAGTAAGTAGTCCATTATCTTATAAAATTATCAAAATTGGTCCTTTGACCGGCTACAACAGGTTAAAGTCCAAAAATTAAATTGTAATCCCTAGGAATCGAACCGGCTACAACAGGTTAAAGTCCAAAAATTAAATTGTAATCCCTAGGAATCGAACTCTTGTCTAATAAAAACTAAAACAACCCAACTACCACTTTGCCATATAGTTGAATTGAAAAATAAACACTTGAAATAACTATATACTATAAATCGTTTTATAATAAATAAATAAAATACATTAAATTAAATTAAGTAATCAATCACAAAATAATATATTGAAAAAAAATATAGAAACAATACATTAATTAATTTATATTTAATGATTAATTAATTAAAAAAACTATAACTTTAAAATTAACTTTATACGAATTAATTTAAATTTGATAATAAATTAATAAAAAACCAAATAATTATCAAAAAAATATAATAAAAGTTAATAAATTATAGAATAAATTTAAATTTAATAATTAATTAGTTTACTTGTATTAATTCATTAAACGTAAAAGTATACTAATAAAAAAATTTAATAACCAAAATTATAACATTAAAAAAATAATTCAAATTTAATAATTTATTATTTTAATTTATTAATTAATTAATAAAAAAAATAATTATTTACTAAATAATTTACATTTTGTTTTTAATTTTATTTGATAATTATTTTATTTTTAATATAATACTAAATTTATTTGTAATTTAATTTTGTGTTGATTTTAATTTATAAAATAATCCGTAGTAGAATAAATATATTAATGTTTCAATGATTTCAGTTTAGTGTTCATGGTGGAGTGTGTAGGTAGTTTGCTATTTTTGTATAGGTCAAAGGTTCGAATCCTATACATTCATATATTTATTTAAATTATTTGACACAATTACCGGTTGAATGAGTCAACCAATTGCACGTCATGTCGGAAATGACCAAATATGATATTTTCCCCAGCTTATTTTGATGTTTTTTTTCTATGAATCTGAGTAAAAGTAAAAAAAGAAAAATATATACATGTTAGGTATACATGTTAGGTGGTACCTCAAAGATATGAATTTATTGTAATTTAAAGAGAGCTCTTGTTAGGCCTAAGGAGCACTTCAACTTTCCTGCAATATTGTAATTGGGTAGCGCTATTTGCCCCCCTAATTACTCTAAGTACACCCTTACTTTTTTATTATTTAAATTATTTATTACTTTTACTTAACCCACCGCTTGTTATTCCTAGTTTACCCTCAAACAATTTTCAATACACCACCACAGCAGCTTCAAGCCAATTTGACGCTGCGTAAAAAATTCAGAAAATCAAATCAAAGCCTCTGGATGCAGACGTCGTGGCAAAGGCATTTGTCAAGCTCTACTACACACGACTTTCGATGTCGGTCAGGCCAAGCGTGCGAGTCTGTACCATGACGTAAGGGTCGATGCTGACCTTCGAGGGATAGAGAGTGCTGGGATCCCAAAACATCGTGGCCAAGCTCACCACCTTGCTGTTTCAGCAGTGCAAGCATACATCAGCACCGTTGAATGTAGGACGTTAAGAGTAGTCGGCGGCATTCTCGTTTTCGTGTCCGATAATTTCCAGATCATCGTCAAACAGCATCAACACGCGCTCAAGTTCAGTCAAGTATTCTGTCGAACACCTATTCGATGTCATCTTTGTTTTGGATGAAATTCCGGTGGATGATCGATCGTGCTGGTGTTTAATTTCATATCATGATGATGCATTTTCGGTGATTAATTAGTTTAATTTATGTTTTTCTAATTTCTTAGAGGAATTGGTTTTAATAACACTCAAGCTCATTACATGCTTCTCGTTTGTACGACCAGAGTCTTAAAATATATATTTGAATGTTATATTATCATACCCGATCAAGAGAAATCAATTATCGGAGGAAGAACACATACACGCTTCTCGAACTAGAATTATATTTGTTAATTTTAATAAGGGTAAATTAGTAATAGTAAGCGGTGTGTTGAGTAAAAGTATTAAATAATTTAAATTATAGAAAAATAGGGGTGTACTTAGAGTAATTGGGGGTGCAAATAGCGCTACCATTGTAATTTAATCTTCATCAGATTGTAAAGTACTCGAATATCTTGTATTTCCATCTTTAAAGTCCACGCTGGGAATCGTGTGCCATTGAATCCCCAAATATTTAGCCTCTTTAACTTAGGGTGTGGTTAGAGGCCTTCCAAAACACTCTCATCATTTGCTTCATTACCCTCTGTATTTGCTGATAGCTTGGCCATTTGAACGTTAACTCCAATATGTCTTTCTTTCGAAATAAATCTGCACTCAATGCCTCGTCCTTATCTCGCACCAGTTGCAAATTATCAATTTCTAGTTTTCCTTTCAGATTCTTCAAGCTTCCAAGCTCTGAAATTCTATAACCTTTTACCTCACCCACATGAAAGTATTGTAGTGTCTGAAGAGAAGTCAATCGTCCTATGTGAGGGGGCAATGTTGCAGTTTTGGGAATGTGAAGGTGCCATAATCTAATTAAGTACTTCAATGTTAGAATTTTTAGAGTGACCCGTGTAAATGTTGATTTTGGCGACAACGTATTTGTGATTGTGTTTTTGTTGATTTCAAGATTACAGGTTAGGAATCTGAAGTCAACAACCGTGCACATGGAAACGGAGACTTGAGTCTCCGCTTTTGGACAGTGGACAGTGGACAGTGGACAGTGGACAGTGGACAGTGGACAATGGACAGTGGACAATGGACAGTGGACAGTGGACAATGGACAATGGACAATGGACAGTGGACAATGGACAGTGGACAGTGGACAATGGACAATGGACAGTGGACAATGGACAGTGGACAATGGACAGTGGACAGTGGACAATGGACAGTGGACAATGGACAGTGGACAATGGACAGTGGACAATGGACAATGGACAATCGACAATAGTCTCCGCATTTGGAATGATGAAGGAACGGCGACTAGAGTCGCCGTTTGTGTTGCATGTTGTGTTGACATGGAACCGGCGACTGGAGTCGCCGGTTTTGGATGCCTTGCCTCTTGACATGGAATCGGCAACAGGTGTCGCCGGTTTTGGCTATGGCACGGTCTCGGCGACGCTTGTCCTCAAGGCATGGTGCCAGCGACCATGACATTCTTCAACAACAATTTTCACCTAAGTACTTTCAACGTGATTCCTTTCACCAAGTACTCATATCAAGGAATGAAGAATGGTTCCGTGTTTTCTACTTCAATGATATCGACGACCATGAAGACGATGAAATTCCGAGGCTTCAACACTTAGAGATTTTCACGAGAGTTTGAAGATGAAGAATTGAGATCGATGGAGTCAAGAATTGAAATTGAAGTTTGATTTTGAAATTGAAGATTCAAGATTCGAAGATTCAAGAATCAAAGATTCAAGATTCCAAGATTCAAGAATCCAAAAGTACCAGAAGTGATGTCATCCATGGAAAAGTGACATCAGCCAAGCATGTGATCAATCAGAACGTGCCACGTCATCACCTCACATGTGCGGGCTGCCTATATATACCCATGGATTTCAGTGCCATCATTTGACGATTTTGAGAGAACGAAATCTGATATTCGAGTATCGCTTTCGTTGTTTGTTGGCGCTGAGCCTTAGAGTTTTGGTAGTTGTTTTGTGCTGTGCACCACTAGTAGGGTTATGTGATTTAGCTCTAGGTGTAGTAGTACTAGGTCTCTGGTTCGTTGGAGTGCTGCGTCACTTGGGATACGACCTTTGATCATTCCGTCTACCTTTCTCTACCCGTGTAATAGTTTAGTTTCGTCGATCAATGAAATGAAAACTATTACATAACTTTGTCTTCAGCACTTTACTTTACTTTACTTACTTTGAGTTTGAACTATACACACAAGCAAGCGATAGTTGAGAGAGTGCGTGAGTTCGTCGACTGAAGCTGCTGACTGTGAGTTCGTCGACTGAAGCTGCTGACTGTGAGTTCGTCGACTGAAGCTGCTGACTGTGAGTTCGTCGACTGAAGCTGCTGACTGTGAGTTCGTCGACTGAAGCTGCTGACTGTGAGTTCGTCGACTGAAGCTGCTGACTGTGAGTTCATCGACTGATGCTGCTGACTGTGAGTTTAAGGCCAACTTTGCGAAAAGTTGGTATCATACGTCGAAGACGTAAATTCAATTGGTATCAGAGCGAAAAGTTCATCGACTGAAGCTGCTGACTGTAGATGTTAGTTTTGTCAACAACATATGTGTTTGTTTTTTTGTTTGTGTTTTCAGGTGATGTATCTCTTGAGGGGGAGATTTGCTGGATCTCTTTGTACTCATTGTCTCTCATATGAGTTGTGCAAAAAGGGGGAGATTATCATGATTGACGTGTTTCACAAGAGTTGTGCCAAAAAGGGGGAGATTGTAAATGTTGATTTTGGCGACAACGTATTTGTGATTGTGTTTTTGTTGATTTCAAGATTACAGGTTAGGAATCTGAAGTCAACAACCGTGCACATGGAAACGGAGACTTGAGTCTCCGCTTTTGGACAGTGGACAGTGGACAGTGGACAGTGGACAGTGGACAGTGGACAGTGGACAATGGACAGTGGACAATGGACAGTGGACAGTGGACAATGGACAATGGACAATGGACAGTGGACAGTGGACAATGGACAATGGACAGTGGACAATGGACAGTGGACAATGGACAGTGGACAGTGGACAATGGACAGTGGACAATGGACAGTGGACAATGGACAGTGGACAGTGGACAATGGACAATCGACAATAGTCTCCGCATTTGGAATGATGAAGGAACGGCGACTAGAGTCGCCGTTTGTGTTGCATGTTGTGTTGACATGGAACCGGCGACTGGAGTCGCCGGTTTTGGATGCCTTGCCTCTTGACATGGAATCGGCGACAGGTGTCGCCGGTTTTGGCTATGGCACGGTCTCGGCGACGCTTGTCCTCAAGGCATGGTGCCAGCGACCATGACATTCTTCAACAACGATTTTCACCTAAGTAATTTCAACGTGATTCCTTTCACCAAGTACTCATATCAAGGAATGAAGAATGGTTCCGTGTTTTCTACTTCAATGATATCGACGACCATGAAGACGATGAAATTCCGAGGCTTCAACACTTAGAGATTTTCACGAGAGTTTGAAGATGAAGAATTGAGATCGATGGAGTCAAGAATTGAAATTGAAGTTTGATTTTGAAATTGAAGATTCAAGATTCGAAGATTCAAGAATCAAAGATTCAAGATTCCAAGATTCAAGAATCCAAAAGTACCAAAAGTGATGTCATCCATGGAAAAGTGACATCAGCCAAGCATGTGATCAATCAGAACGTGCCACGTCATCACCTCACATGTGCGGGCTGCCTATATATACCCATGGATTTCAGTGCCATCATTTGACGATTTTGAGAGAACGAAATCTGATATTCGAGTATCGCTGTCGTTGTTTGTTGGCGCTGAGCCTTAGAGTTTTGGTAGTTGTTTTGTGCTGTGCACCACTAGTAGGGTTATGTGATTTAGCTCTAGGTGTAGTAGTACTAGGTCTCTGGTTCGTTGGAGTGCTGCGTCACTTGGGATACGAACTTTGATCATTCCGTCTACCTTTCTCTACCCGTGTAATAGTTTAGTTTCGTCGATCAATGAAATGAAAACTATTACATAACTTTGTCTTCAGCACTTTACTTTACTTTACTTACTTTGAGTTTGAACTATACACACAAGCAAGCGATAGTTGAGAGAGTGCGTGAGTTCGTCGACTGAAGCTGCTGACTGTGAGTTCGTCGACTGAAGCTGCTGACTGTGAGTTCGTCGACTGAAGCTGCTGACTGTGAGTTCGTCGACTGAAGCTGCTGACTCTGAGTTCGTCGACTGAAGCTGCTGACTGTGAGTTCGTCGACTGAAGCTGCTGACTGTGAGTTCATCGACTGAAGCTGCTGACTGTGAGTTTAAGGCCAACTTCGCGAAAAGTTGGTATCATACGTCGAAGACGTAAATTCAATTGGTATCAGAGCGGGACGTCATACGTATAAGACGTGATCCGAATCTTGACTTCATATTTTCCGCTACAATGGAGTCTCCTATGTTCGCACATCAACCGATCATGCTTACTCATCAAAACTATTCGAATTGGAAAGCCAAAGTATCAGTTAGAATTAAAGGACATGACTCTCGTGCATGGAGATCAGTGTTAGAAGGTTGGGAACGCCCATTTACTATTGATGCTAAAGGCAACAAAATTCTCAAACTTGAACGACATTGGTCTAATGAAGAGCGTGAAGCTTCTACTGCCAACAACAAAGCCCTACGTTTCATTTGTGAATGGTTGGAGCTCAACATGTATCAACTTGTCAAAAATTGTACCTCAGCCAAAGAAGCTTGGGAAACTCTTCAGAGAACTTGTGGACACAAAAATGTCAACCAATCTAAGAGTTGCACTCTCACTACTCTAGTTCATAAACCTCAGATGGGAGAGCATGATGATGACAAAAATAGTGAAACACATTCTGGCAGACTTTCCTCAGATCGTGAATCTGAGTATAAATCAGAATCAACAGAAAATGCTCCTAAAACACCTCAAGCTGAAGTTGAGTCTACGAAAATGTTGGACTTGAAAGAAAGCATCACTATATTCCAAAGGGAGCTTGAAACAGCAAATACTAGGAAAAGAGCACTTCAAGTATATCACAAAATATTGGAAGGATCATTTGATGATGATCACAAAATTGATGCAAGTCTGGAGGACACATCGTCTGTCAACTGCATGGCCTCCAAAGATAGAGAAGTTTGTGATGACGAAATTTTCTCAAATTGCGAGTCTGATCCTGTGTCTGAAGCTGAAGAGATAGAGATGACATCTGTAGTGTCTCAAACTGAAGTTGCGTGTGATGAGCTACTCACTCGAAGAGAGAGTCATTCTGAACTTCAAACTTTGTATGACTTGGCTATCATTGAGAGTGTTGTACTCGAAGTGTCTCTGAAGTTTCTGACAGAATCTTTTAATGAACTCTCGAATGAGAAACGCAAGATGTATGATGAGGCTGTTGGTTTGAAAAACTCGGTTGAGAAGACGGAAAGTGAGAAGAAGAAGTTGAATAATTCTTTGACAATTCTGAAAATCAAATTTGATGGTCTCTTCGAAGAGAAACATAAATACTACAAAGAAGTTGTCAAACTGAGGAAATCATTTGAGAAGTCGAACTCTGAAAACTCTAAGTTGAAAACATCCTTAAAAAAGGAAATTGCCGAAGTGAAGATGCTTCGAAGTTTGTTCAAAAATTCCGACGCCGAGAATGATGAACTGAAATCGACTTTGATACAGACTCAAACGGATCTTGCTATGAGTGTCAAAGATTGTTTCAATCTGAAAGCAAAATTGCACATGACAGATGAGCTATTGAAGAAGATGAACACAAATTCTTCAGTTTTTGATAATGCTACCTCCTTAGTGAATCCAAATCGATATGGTCTAGGATTCCAAAAAGTATTCAACTCCATATACTCAACTCCTGAGAATAAGCAAATGAAGTTTGTCAAGGCTTCCCCTGATGAACATTCCAAAGTTGAGACTGATGGAAAAATCGAAAATGAAACATCTAAGCGAAAGGAGATTGCAGAGGGAAAGAAAAATATGACTTCAGAGTCCAAGGTTGAGATTCCTGAAGCTAGCTCCTCAAAATGTTTCAATGCCAAGTTATATCAGCCTCCAAAGACTATCATGAAGAAACCTAGAAACACTCTATCTTATGAGGACGCCTTCATGAATAAGCTAAAGAAATTGGCTCCAAGTGTCTCTATGAAAGAAAGGTCCACTTCTACTTCTACTAAGATTGAAAAGCCAAAGCTAAAGGAAGCTAAGCTCAAGAAGAAGTATGTTTGTCACTACTGTAACAAACCCGGACACATCAAACCTTATTGCTACAAGTTGAGAGATGATGTGAACCGAGGGATAGTGATTGAGAAAATGAACGTATATTCCAAGAGAGTCCGACTTCAAACTCCGTTTCATGAAGATGCTTCGATGAAAAATTTGACGGAGTCCTCATCTTCAAGGTCGACACCCAAAATTCTTGCTCCTATCTCTACTAATGTTGAAAACCTCAAACAAAAGGAAGTAAAGCACAAGAAAAAGAATGTTTGCCACTATTGCAACAAGCCTGGGCATATTAGGCCATATTGTTACAAAATGAAGGATGATGTGAATCGTGGCTTGGTGACTGTGAAAAAGAAGAATGGCTCTGCGAAGCAAGTAAAGAAGCAATGGTTGCCTAAAGTGAAAAATCAAAAAATCTGGAAACCAAAAATTAAGAGCACTACTCAATGGGTGCCAAAAGTGAAAAAGAGTGAAGTTATTCCCGACTCCACTCCAAGAAAAATTTGGCTACCGAGACAAGTGATTCTCTGCAATGTTGTGCTAAACGCCTATGAGAAAGACTCGCAAGGAGTGTGGTACCTTGATAGTGGCTGTTCCCAACACATGACTGGAACGAAGAAATTTCTGAAAGATTACGAACTTGTGACTGACACCCCCGTCATGTTTGGAGGGGGAGAAAAAGGTATCGTGTTGGGAAAAGGAACTCTCCATCTCAAAGGATTGCCACCAATCAAGAATGTTGTCCATGTTGAAGGACTAGTGGCCAATCTGATAAGTATAAGCCAACTTTGTGATGACCAGCTGAATGTCAGTTTTGACAAAGACTCTTGCAAAGTCTTTGATAGTGAAGGAAAGTGCATTTTGAAGTGTCCTCGTGCTAAGAACAATTGTTACGTCTATGGAAACTGTCAAAATGACAAACAAGAATCAGAGGAATCAACTGATAGAGAAATTTTGGACTCCATCATGAACACTCTCGCGCAGGCAGTTATGTCTGAGGCTCCGACACCCAATATCTCCGGAGCTAAATTTGATGCGCCTAAGGACTTGGCATTTACTTCGAAGACTTCTTCTCCTAAGCTGACTCTTGAGATTCTTATCTATAAAAGTTCTACTTCTATCTTTGTATCTCAAAAGGCCACGGAAAATATGGAAGAGAAGTTTGACAAGCATGAATTTGAATCAACAACGACCCATATGGCTACCACTGAACGGTTGCTAAAATCGACTAAAAGTCTAAGTGTTGATCAAACAATCCTTCATTCCATGATTGGAAGTTTACTTTATTTAACTGCCACTCGTCCTGACATTATGTTTAGTGTTTGTATGTGTGCCAGGTACCAAGTTGATCCAAAGGAAGACCATCTACGAGTTGTGATACGGATCCTCCGATACATCTCTGGGACTTCTCAGTTAGGTCTTTGGTATGCGCGCGACACTTCATCCAACCTTGTCTGCTTTTCTGATGCCGACTGGGAGACGGACACGGACGAAAGAAAAAGTACCTCCGGATGTTGTTGCTTCCTTGGCAATAATATCGTGTCTTGGCATAGTCGAAAACAAAATTGTATTGCACTGTCAACTGCCGAGTCGGAGTACGTTGCAGCTGGAAGTTGCTGCTCTCAACTACTTTGGTTGAAACAGATGTTGAATGACTATCTCCTTGAGAGTGCTCCATTAGTGCTGTATTGTGATAACCAGAGTGCTATCAAAATCAGCGAAAATCCTGTCCAGCACTCAAGAACTAAACACATCGACATTCGACATCATTTCATTAGAGATTTGGTTGATCGTGATATAGTCAGTCTACAACATATTTCAACGGAAAAACAGCCTGCTGACATCTTTACCAAACCTCTTGACTTTGAGAGATTCAAAACCTTAAGGAATTCTCTCTGCATGTGTTCTCTCTAAGAGTTCACGAAAAATTTTGAAGTCTGAAAGAGTAGTTTCTTTACTTCTGAATACGCACTCGGAATCGTCGTGGATTAGTCTAGTCATACAAACATGGATTCGAGGCCGCTTTTAGTCTTCGGACACAAGAGTATTTATTCCGCTGAATGCGAACATGTGAACATGGCTTAAACTCCTCGCTTCATTTGCATAGATCCATAAAGCCAAGTAACGGAGGACGTCGGTTACCCCGGCTCCCCTCTTCGAAAGGTTGTACATGAACGCTGAACTTTAAGACACTCTCCTATCACACTTTGGAGGACGCAAGTGAACCTTGCTCCCCTCTGACTGCTGTAATGAGTGTCTGTTGCATTTCATTTAAAGCCAAAAACTCGTCTGGAGGACGCCGGTTACCCCGGCTCCCCTCTGATTGAAGTAATGCTAGTTCCTGTTCGGAGTGCCTTAAGTGTTCACCATTGCATTCATGAATTAAAATCTCTTGTGCGGTGCCAACTCTGCCAATATGTTTCGACGAAACAAGACTGCTTCCTTGTGACTGAGACGAAGGACAAGTAAACATGTCTATCACATACTTCGGTCCGTCTCACCGGTTTTAATATGAGAGATTTTTCCATTACCTCAAATTTCTATTCACCTCGTGTGAAATTTTTGTTTTGGAAAAATGATGAAAGTGTCTCTTTTCTGGGAAAATATTTGCTCTTCATTGCCTAATATCACCCCTCGAATCTCCACTAAAATGTGTTTGAATGTTTGCATGTGTTGAACTCTTGAATGACTAACTCGGGATGTGTTGTTTTTGTTTTGGCATTTCTGTAGTTCATATCCAGGGCTATATGGTTTATCATCTCGGAAGTCTAAACATCGAGTGCAGCAACGACAACGCTCAACCGTTGGCAAATCAAATTCGGGTGACATCAAAAACGGAGAATCCAAAATTCCAGAAAAATTTCCGAAATCTCCGAAACGGCGACTCGGCCGAAATCGGAGACTCCTTTCTTCCCAAAACCGGAGACACGAAAAACGGAGAGTCTCATGCAAAAACGGCGACTCACCTGAAAACGGAGACTGCCAGAACTGGAGACTCGTGTCGCCACTTTTTCGGCGACTGCAACTTGCCAAAAACGGCGACTCCCAACTATGACAAAATTGGCGACTTGAACTTCGCAACTCAAACCGATGGTCCTCAACTTCGTTTTTCAACCCTTGGTTTGATTTTCATATTTATTGTTTTGATTGGTACTCTTGTAGTTCATGTTCAGCATCTCGATGGAGTTCATTCTTTAAGGCGTAAGTTGAGTGTAGCAGCATCCGGTGTCAACCATTACTCAAAGATTGCTACTACGTTACTAAACTCCATCAGCGCTCATGTCTCATTTTTTACTACCTTCACCAGATGTCCCATCAAGGGGGAGGTTTAGGTGAGATGCTGGTTCATCTGGCAAAGGACTGCATGGTGCATAGTTTCTCGAATTTGTATAACTCTTGAAATATTCCGTTTGCATGCATAAGTCCTTGTTTTTTTTTTTGGTGTTTTGACTAAGTGTGGTTTGTTTTTCATATCCTATCAATGATAGTTCTTCATTGTTGAATGGTTGATTATTTTTACTTAGTCGTTTTTGTTGCTATGCTTCTCCTGAGGGGGAGATTTGTGTATCTCCTTATGCTAACTCTTGTTCATATGAGTTGTGACAAAAAGGGGGAGATTGTAGATGTTAGTTTTGTCAACAACATATGTGTTTGTTTTTTTGTTTGTGTTTTCAGGTGATGTATCTCTTGAGGGGGAGATTTGCTGGATCTCTTTGTACTCATTGTCTCTCATATGAGTTGTGCAAAAAGGGGGAGATTATCATGATTGACGTGTTTCACAAGAGTTGTGCCAAAAAGGGGGAGATTGTAAATGTTGATTTTGGCGACAACGTATTTGTGATTGTGTTTTTGTTGATTTCAAGATTACAGGTTAGGAATCTGAAGTCAACAACCGTGCACATGGAAACGGAGACTTGAGTCTCCGCTTTTGGACAGTGGACAGTGGACAGTGGACAGTGGACAGTGGACAGTGGACAGTGGACAGTGGACAATGGACAGTGGACAATGGACAGTGGACAGTGGACAATGGACAATGGACAATGGACAGTGGACAGTGGACAATGGACAATGGACAGTGGACAATGGACAGTGGACAATGGACAGTGGACAGTGGACAATGGACAGTGGACAATGGACAGTGGACAATGGACAGTGGACAGTGGACAATGGACAATCGACAATAGTCTCCGCATTTGGAATGATGAAGGAACGGCGACTAGAGTCGCCGTTTGTGTTGCATGTTGTGTTGACATGGAACCGGCGACTGGAGTCGCCGGTTTTGGATGCCTTGCCTCTTGACATGGAATCGGCGACAGGTGTCGCCGGTTTTGGCTATGGCACGGTCTCGGCGACGCTTGTCCTCAAGGCATGGTGCCAGCGACCATGACATTCTTCAACAACGATTTTCACCTAAGTACTTTCAACGTGATTCCTTTCACCAAGTACTCATATCAAGGAATGAAGAATGGTTCCGTGTTTTCTACTTCAATGATATCGACGACCATGAAGACGATGAAATTCCGAGGCTTCAACACTTAGAGATTTTCACGAGAGTTTGAAGATGAAGAATTGAGATCGATGGAGTCAAGAATTGAAATTGAAGTTTGATTTTGAAATTGAAGATTCAAGATTCGAAGATTCAAGAATCAAAGATTCAAGATTCCAAGATTCAAGAATCCAAAAGTACCAGAAGTGATGTCATCCATGGAAAAGTGACATCAGCCAAGCATGTGATCAATCAGAACGTGCCACGTCATCACCTCACATGTGCGGGCTGCCTATATATACCCATGGATTTCAGTGCCATCATTTGACGATTTTGAGAGAACGAAATCTGATATTCGAGTATCGCTGTCGTTGTTTGTTGGCGCTGAGCCTTAGAGTTTTGGTAGTTGTTTTGTGCTGTGCACCACTAGTAGGGTTATGTGATTTAGCTCTAGGTGTAGTAGTACTAGGTCTCTGGTTCGTTGGAGTGCTGCGTCACTTGGGATACGACCTTTGATCATTCCGTCTACCTTTCTCTACCCGTGTAATAGTTTAGTTTCGTCGATCAATGAAATGAAAACTATTACATAACTTTGTCTTCAGCACTTTACTTTACTTTACTTACTTTGAGTTTGAACTATACACACAAGCAAGCGATAGTTGAGAGAGTGCGTGAGTTCGTCGACTGAAGCTGCTGACTGTGAGTTCGTCGACTGAAGCTGCTGACTGTGAGTTCGTCGACTGAAGCTGCTGACTGTGAGTTCGTCGACTGAAGCTGCTGACTGTGAGTTCGTCGACTGAAGCTGCTGACTGTGAGTTCATCGACTGAAGCTGCTGACTGTGAGTTTAAGGCCAACTTCGCGAAAAGTTGGTATCATACGTCGAAGACGTAAATTCAACCCGTATAGTAATTCTTGAAAAGAGGGGTAAGTCATCATAAGATATTATTCATGTGTCGAATGACACCCCTATTAAGTTCTTATTCCGCACGACTATTTATAATGTCGTGTGTGACTCTTCAACTACAATATTAAATATGATAAAAGACTGATCATATTTTAGATACATAACTTTTCATATTCCTCTAAGAACCTACATTCAAATTTACTACATTCATAATTTCAACACTCCTCCTTAAACTTGAATGTTTGTAAGCTTTAATGCACTTATTCGAGATTTTGTTGATTTTCAAGACCGGATCGGTTTCACCTTTGGCACATAAAGAAACAAAGCTCTTGCATAGGCTTCTTAACTTCATGATTTTTTTATGCTACAATTGTTGTGCAGCTTCCCTCGAACTCTTACTTTTGTTTTTACTCCCCCGTTGTTATACCTCATTTTGATTGAGATACGAATGTCTCCTGCTTTGGAGCACTCTCATCCAACAAGAATTACTTTGCAAACTTGTTAGGAAGACTAGTTTTCACGATTTTCTAGCCTTGTGCCAATTTTGGCAATTTTGAAGGTTTTTAATTAGAAAGATCGACTTATAGTCGTCAATTGAGTAGGAGAGTAAGAAGGTTTTTAAACCAAAGGTGGCTCTGATACCATGTTAGAATTTTTAGAGTGGCCTGTATAGTAATTCTTGAAAAGAAGGGTAAGTCATCATAAGATATTATTCATGTGTCGAATGACACCCCTATTAAGTTCTTATTCCGCACGACTATTTATAATGTCGTGTGTGACTCTTCAACTACAATATTAAATATGATAAAAGACTGATCATATTTTAGATACATAACTTTTCATATTCCTCTAAGAACCTACATTCAAATTTACTACATTCATAATTTCAACACTCCTCCTTAAACTTGAATGTTTGTAAGCTTTAATGCACTTCTTCGAGATTTTGTTGATCTTCAAGACCGGATCGGTTTCACCTTTGGCACATAAAGAAACAAAGCTCTTGCATAGGCTTCTTAACTTCATGATTTTTTTATGCTACAATTGTTGTGCAGCTTCCCTCGAACTCTTCCTTTTGTTTTTACTCCCCCGTTGTTATACCTCATTTTGATTGAG
This sequence comes from Euphrasia confusa, assembly GCA_954870475.1. Classification (NCBI taxonomy): domain Eukaryota; kingdom Viridiplantae; phylum Streptophyta; class Magnoliopsida; order Lamiales; family Orobanchaceae; genus Euphrasia; species Euphrasia confusa. Next base: position 37,228,483 of record OX940955.1, on the reverse strand, counting down.
ATACGAATGTCTCCTGCTTTGGAGCACTCTCATCCAACAAGAATTACTTTGCAAACTTGTTAGGAAGACTAGTTTTCACGATTTTCTAGCCTTGAGCCAATTTTGGCAATTTTGAAGGTTTTTAATTAGAAAGATCGACTTATAGTCGTCAATTGAGTAGGAGAGTAAGAAGGTTTTTAAACCAAAGGTGGCTCTGATACCATGTTAGAATTTTTAGAGTGGCCTGTATAGTAATTCTTGAAAAGAAGGGTAAGTCATCATAAGATATTATTCATGTGTCGAATGACACCCCTATTGAGTTCTTATTCCACACGACTATTTATAATGTCGTGTGTGACTCTTCAACTACAATATTAAATATGATAAAAGACTGATCATATTTTAGATACATAACTTTTAATATTCCTCTAAGAACCTACATTCAAATTTACTACATTCATAATTTCAACATTCAAAGAATCCGGCAGCTTTTCCAAATAACTTCTATTCCATTTGGGTCTTTGTGCTCTTAATGTTTCCAAGTAGTATAGTTCACCCAATGACTCTGGAAAATATGTAATCATTGTTTCCGAAGTATCAAGATATCTTAAATGTATGAGCTCACTAATTGAAGTCGGTAAAGTATCATTTTTTCTGCCAAACAAAATTAAAGTACCAAGGCTTTTGAAGTTTGAGAAATTGATATCGGAAACACTGCCATTGAAGAATAGAGTCCGCACATACCTTGCTTCTTCCTTGGGGATAGATTGTGACTCAATATCTCCACTGGGACTGTAACCAGTGTATCGGTGTTGAAAATTTTCACATAAAATGGGACGTGCTAGATCATGCACAAGGTCGTGCATGTTGCAACTGAAATTGTGTAATTCGTACTTGGTTCTACCTAAAACTGGATTGTAAAGAGTAGAGTACAAACACTTAACACAATTTGGAGATTCTAAAGAAAACTCTTTTGTATAACTTGTAAAGGGTGGAACCGCTTACAAACACATCTACAAAATTCTAGCGAATCTTGTAGAAAGGTCACACGACCAAAAACTAAGTCTATGTAGAACTAATCTAGCGACTCGTACTACAAAGACTAAACTGACAATAGAACCGGAGCTTTCTAGCGAAGTCTCTCGGTCTACAAATTTTCTCTCTCTAGAAAATGTCTAATCCAAGCTCTAAATAGTGAATTCCAACTACCCGCTATTTATAGGTCTCGTAAATTAGGGTTTCCGGAATTCACGCTTAATGGGCCGAGCCCAAAGCATCTGAAGGTACCGGTATAATTATCCAATCGATATACCGTGTGTGCGGAAGCGTGTAAAGCATATAAATCTATCATGCTTGGATCTTAGTGCACACTTAATGTGTATAAGAACACATATAAACATATATATATACACATCCAATATATATATATATATATATATAAGGTTCAACGATTACTTACTTATGGTGACGAAGTGATTCGTTGATGTCGTTGAGGTGGTGTTGAGTCGATTGAACCACCTCAAATGGATCAGCCTCTCGAAGCTCTCCTTGTGAATGACCTCGTCACTCCTCTTGTCTAGATCGACCGGATGTTGAAGCCGCACAAATGGCCCGGCCTTTACGTGTTGCACACGAACCCGGATAATGAACACCTTTGCTTGCTTGAGAATGGATCTCCAAGATCACCTCTTTTCTCTCTATTTGTGTGGAATTTCGTGGCTGAATATTATCTGTGATGAAAATCAGATTTTCATCTATATAATCACTCCATTATGCACACCATTACACCTCCTTGTAACCTCCATCATAATGTGCATAAAGATGCACCATTTAACACACAAAAGGGGTTACAAAGGAGGTGAAAGGTCATGCCACATACACATGCCACAATGCATTGTATGTGGTCCCACTTGCTTGTGTGGCATGCCATGTCACACCATGTGAAATGCATCCATGCAAGCCATGCATCCCATGCATTTATATTAAATCCACGTAAATATTGATTCTAAATCAATATATATATCAAGCATCGTACATTATCTTCGAGTCCATTTGTGACCCTGTAGGTATGATTTAATTGATCAATATTATATTGTTCCCAACAATTAATATTATCAAATAATCATTTAACATCCATAGACGACCTTATGACTTTATCGATTGCACACGTAGGATCGAAGGACATATCCCAACAATCTCCCACTTGGCCTTCAGAGCCAGTGTGCTGCCAACTTCCTGTTGTCACTTTATGTCTAAGTTTGAACTTGAGGCAAGACTCGAGTCATCCTCAATCGGTTCAAACCTTTATTGGACTATGAGACAGACTGTAAAACCAGATTTATCACTATGATAATTATCTAGACGTGGCCACGTATTTTCCACAGTCTCGACTCTCCAAGTGGCCGGTAAGACATGTATCCCATTATAAAAAATGGAGGACAATCCCATCTTGTCAATCCAAGCTCTCCCACTTGCTTCCTGATATACCCAATAACAAGTTTTATAACCTCCTTTTACGAAAGGCGTTTACTTGTATCAAAGTACACCATTTCACAATGGAATTACTCTGGACTACTCAGGTCAGAGGAAATTGCTCGACAGTCATTGAAATAGTATTATGACTTGAAATCTTAAATACTATTCCAGTCGGGTCTGTTCGATCATTAGCTCCCAGCTAATATCTATGTAATTGTACTTGATGTCCCACATCACTAGCCCATGAAGCGGCGCTATAGTACACATTACAAACTAGTTCATTGTATTATCGGTTTGTCCGTACTCGATTATACGAACCAGGAACAACTATATGATTTAAGTATATCAGTTCAACCATTGGGACTTCATTATGCGGTAAGTCGACCTCATAACTCAATTGATATCACTTAATCATTTGGACAATTCATATAAATTAAACCATATTTATATGAAGAAACATGTATTATACATATGAGTGAATGTTTACCAAATCTCCAAAAGTATCTAATACAGTAATAGAAATCACAACCCATCTCTAAGATGTTTGATCTCTATTGCAGTTGTGAAAGCCTCAAGCTTAAACTGCTGGAGAGGTTTAGAAAGCGGGTTTGCAACCTTACCAAAAGTTGCAACTTTATTATCTCGATGTCTCCACAAAACTATCTCCCAGATAATGTGGAACTTCCTGAGCACCAGTTTTAGACTTGTGGTGCTTCCTAGCTCATTGGCTTGCGCGATAACTCTACTATAAATAGAGAATTATCGGATGGGCTAAGCTAGTTACGCCACCTAGTTCATTCAAGAACTTTCAAATCCTAACTGCCAAAATTACTGCATCCAATGCAATACTGTGCTCAGCTTCTATAGTTTAATCAGCTATATTGCATTGCATGGAACTATTCCAGCAAATTTCACCTCTAACCAGACAAAAGATATAACCAGATTAAAATCGGAAATTATCTTAGTCTGTTTTGAAGTTAGCAGTCAAACTGCTTGTTAATATCAACTCTTTTTGTCTTCCAAAGACAACAAAATATTCTTTAGTCCATCTAAGGTACATAAGAATACTCTTGGCCGCAGTCTAATGCGTCTCACCTGGGTTTCCTTGAAACCGAATCGTCATGCTCAAAGCATACAATACGTCCAGTCGTGTACATATCATGGCGTACATTATAGACCCTATTGCCAAAGCATAAGGAATGTTTTACATCCTCTTTTGCTCATCAAGTACCGTAGGGCCTTGCATCTTGCTAAGTGATGTGCCATGACTCATTGGAATGAGACCCTTTCTGGCGTCTTTCATTCTGAACTTATCAAGCACTTTATCAATATAGGTCGCTTTACTAAGTTCAAACATCCTTTTCGATCTGTTCCGACAGATCTTGATGCCCAATATGTACTGTGCTTCTCCAAGATCCTTTATTGAAAAACAATTTCCAAGCCATTCTTTAATAGAATTAAGCATAGAAACATTGTTTCCAATAAGGAGTATGTCATCGACATACAACACAATGTATACAACGTAACTCCCACTGTTCTTCTTGTAAAACAAGACTCTTCCGAGTTCCTCTGAAATCCAAAACCCAGTATTGATTCATTGAACTGAAGATTGCTACTCCGATATGCTTTGCTTTATTCCATAAATGGAATTATAAGATTGCATAATTTCTCAGCCTTATTAGGATCGATGAAACTCTTTGGCTGTGTCAAAACACATTCTCTTCTAGAATCCAATTCAAGAAGTTAGTTTTAACATCCAATATTACCATAACTCATTATCAAGATGAGTAGCAATGTCTAAGATAATCTGAATGATTTAATCAAAGCAACTGGTGAAAGTTTTTCCACAATCCACCTCGTGAATAAAACTTTTACCATCAAACTTGCTTTGAAAACCCTAGGTTTTCCATCTGTCTGTTTAGATCTTAAAGATCTATTAGCATTCATTGGGTCTAACCCCGTGATCAAGTTCCAAACTTGATTATCAGATATTGATATCATCTCAGATTTCATGGCACCATGCCAATTTTCAGTAGCTGGACTCGTCATAGCTTGGAATTAGGTCGAAGGTTCACCGCTTTCCAAAAGCATGAATTCATATCTCTCATTGGTCACAATATCAAAGTATTTGAATAATAGAGATAGATTTATTCCTTTCGGACCTACGAGGGCTGGTATGGCTTCCAAAACCATAAGAATACTCTCAACCCAGTCTTGAGTATTCATCATTGGTTGTTTCACTTGAACCTCGTTCAAGACAACCGAGCTCCCACTGAATTTCTAGGAAAGATAACTCTTTTCAAGAAAATCACTATCTCGAGCAACAAAATATTGTTCTCAGATAGATCGTAGAAGTTCTACCCTCGAGTTTCTTATGGATACCATAAAAAACTTTTATCCCATTTGAGTTCAAGCTCTATAGAGATAAATCTCGTCAGAGAAGCTTTTAGAACCTCAAATTTTGATGAAAACAATTTAGGGACCCTCCCTTTCCATACCTAGTATGACGTCTTATCAATAGCTTTTGACAGCGTCCTATTCAGTGTATAAGTTGAAGTCAAGAATTGTGTTTTCCCAAAAGAGATCAGTAGTTCATTTAGACCTCTCATCGAATGGTCGAACTATATCTAATATAGTTTGTTTTCTCTTTTCCGAAACATAACCTTCATGTGCTTGTGAACTGATAGGTTCCACATACATCAGTATGGATCATCCCTAATTAATCACTCACATGTTCTCCTTTCTCCAAGAAAGATGACATTGTTATCTTTGTCCATCAAACATCATTCACATGTATCAAATGAATCCAATTCAAATGATTCTAGAATACCTTCTAAAAGAAGATCCGTTACATGTTTAGATTTTGATCTAATCAACAATGTTACAGTTATGTCTCATTGAAACTTATTCGATTCGGCCTTTTGTGTTAATGTTATACATGATTTGTTGAGTTTAAAGTATACATAAATAATGTAATAATCGTACCAAAACAAAGAATAGTTCACAATTAAAATAGTTATCAAACTATTTAATTAGTGAAAAACTAATTCATCAATATCCAATACTGAACCAATATTCATTGTTTATTGAAGGTACGAAATTACATAGTTATAATACTAAAACAAGGCCCTAAGGCAAAACAACATCATATGATCATACGGCTAATGCAGCGACCTTCGCTCCATTTCTTGCTCGTAGATCGACATCTCTATTCACCAAACTTATACTTCTATGTAGTTCCTCCACATAAAAATGTGAGAACCATATTTGGCATCCAATACCCAAGAAGTAGATTTTGTGAAGTTTAATTCGTAGAACTTATACTTCTAGGAAAGATAACTCTTTTCAAGAAAATCACTATCTCGAGCAACAAAATATTGTTCTCAGATAGATCGTAGAAGTTCTACCCTCGAGTTTCTTATGGATACCATAAAAAACTTTTATCCCATTTGAGTTCAAGCTCTATAGAGATAAATCTCGTCAGAGAAGCTTTTAGAACCTCAAATTTTGATGAAAACAATTTAGGGACCCTCCCTTTCCATACCTAGTATGACGTCTTATCAATAGCTTTTGACAGCGTCCTATTCAGTGTATAAGTTGAAGTCAAGAATTGTGTTTTCCCAAAAGAGATCAGTAGTTCATTTAGACCTCTCATCGAATGGTCGAACTATATCTAATATAGTTTGTTTTCTCTTTTCCGAAACATAACCTTCATGTGCTTGTGAACTGATAGGTTCCACATACATCAGTATGGATCATCCCTAATTAATCACTCACATGTTCTCCTTTCTCCAAGAAAGATGACATTGTTATCTTTGTCCATCAAACATCATTCACATGTATCAAATGAATCCAATTCAAATGATTCTAGAATACCTTCTAAAAGAAGATCCGTTACATGTTTAGATTTTGATCTAATCAACAATGTTACAGTTATGTCTCATTGAAACTTATTCGATTCGGCCTTTTGTGTTAATGTTATACATGATTTGTTGAGTTTAAAGTATACATAAATAATGTAATAATCGTACCAAAACAAAGAATAGTTCACAATTAAAATAGTTATCAAACTATTTAATTAGTGAAAAACTAATTCATCAATATCCAATACTGAACCAATATTCATTGTTTATTGAAGGTACGAAATTACATAGTTATAATACTAAAACAAGGCCCTAAGGCAAAACAACATCATATGATCATACGGCTAATGCAGCGACCTTCGCTCCATTTCTCGCCCGTAGATCTACATCTCTACTCACCAAACTTATACTTCTATGTAGTTCCTCTACATACAAATGTGAGAACTACGTTTGGCATCCAATACCTAAGAAGTGGAATTTGTGAAGTTTAATGTCTATAACATTAATACCTGAAGATGAAGCAACCCCGCTCTTCACATCTTCTTTGAACTTTGGGCAAGTTCAATTATTCTCAATAATTGACTCTTATTCGAATTTCCCATTCAAAATTATCTCAATGTCAAAAAGTGATAAATCGTAAGTGAAAAATCGAAGTTTTCTAACCAGCGATATTATCATGCAATTGAAGCCCTATCTCTCATAACATATGAGAGAGCCAACCAGACAATCGATTCACGCCATCCAATGGCTCGAAAGTCTCTAATTTGTGTCATTGATGAACTTAAGTGTTTTGGATTAAATCACTTCCCGAGGTGTAAATAATCATAACCTTATAATCCATCAAATGAAAGACAAATTAGGCATTTGTTTTGAAATTGAATAAAATATGAACTTTTATATGTTTGCAAGTAGTGTCCAACACTTTTGCAGTAGACGCATTGAGATTCCCTAGGAACCCTAGTAGCCTTCTTGCCCATGCTCTTTTGAATACCCTATCCTATATCATAAGAATTTCCCTCTTAGGGTCCTTCTCTATCGCCGGCTCAGCAGCCTTGTGATGGTTTTCGATGACGATCCAATCGCTCGATTACCTTGTTCGTGTGTGCGGAAGCGTGTAAAACAATAGAACACGAACAACATGAAGATCTAGGCACACATTATATGTATAGACACGTTTATATATATACATCCAATATATATATATAGGGATTAACGAGAACACTTACAACCGGTGTAGCGTGCCTCGTTGATGTTGATGAAGGTGGTGTTGAGTCGATTGAACCACCTTCATGGATCAGTCACTAGATGCTCTCCTTGTGAATGACCTCGTCACTCTTCTTGTCTAGATCGCCCGGATGTTGAAGCCGCACAAATGGCCCGGCCTCTACGTGTTGCACACGAACCCGGATGATGAACATGCTTGTGGCTTGTAAAGACGCCTCTCCAAGAGCTCTTTTCTCTATCTTTTTGTGTGGAATTTCGTGGGTGATCTTCAAGTGTGATGAAAATCTGATTTTCATCTATCTAAGTCAATCATTATGCATCCCATTACACCCCTTTGTAACCTACAACATAATGGGCATCATAATGCACCATAATCATGCAAAGGGGTTACAAAGGAGGTGAAAGGTCATGCCACATACACATGCCACTATGCATTGTATGTGGTCCCCACTTGCTTGTGTGGCATGCCATGTCACACTATATGACATGCATCCATGCAAGCCATGCATCCCATGCATGTTAATTAATTCCACGTAAATATTGATTCTAAATCAATATATTTATCAAGCAACGTACATCATCTTTGAGTCCGTGTGTGACCCTGTAGGTATGATTTAATTGATCAATATTATATTGTTCCCAACAATTAATATTATCAAATAATCATTTAACATCCATATACGACCTTATGACTTTATCGATTGCACACGTAGGATCGAAGGACATATCCCAACAATCTCCCACTTGGCCTTCAGAGCCAGTGTGCTGCCAATTTCCTGTTGTCACTTTATGTCTAAGTTTGAACTTGAGGCAAGACTCGAGTCATCCTCAATCGGTTCAAACCTTTCTTGGACTTTGAGACAGACTGTAAAACCAGATTTATCACTATGATACGAATCTGGACGTGGCCACGTATTTTCCACAGTCTCGACTCTCCAAGTGGCCGTTAAGACATGTATCCCATTATAAAATGGAGGACAATCCCATCTTGTCAATCCAAGCTCTCCCACTTGCTTCCTGATATACCCAATAACAAGTTTTATAACCTCCTTTTACGAAAGGCGTTTACTTGTATCAAAGTACACCATTTCACAATGGAATCACTCTGGACTACTCAGGTCAGAGGAAATTGCTCGACAGTCAATGAAATAGTATTATGACTCGAAATCTTAAATACTATTCCAGTCGGGTCTGTTCGATCATTAGCTCCCAGCTAATATCTATGTAATTGTACTTGATGTCCCACATCACTAGCCCATGAAGCGGCGCTATAATACACATTACAATCTAGTTCTTTGTATTATCGGTTTGTCCGTACTCGATTATACGAACCAGAAACAGCTATATGAATCATGTATATCAGTTCAACCATTGGGACTTCATTATGCGGTAAGTCGACCTCATAACCCAATTGATATAACTTAATCATTTGGACAATTCATATAAATTAAACCATATTTATATGAAGAATTATGTATTATACATATGAGTGAATGTTTACCAAATCTCCAAAAGTATCTAATACAGTAATAGAAATCACAACCCATCTCTAAGATGTCTGATATCTATTGCAGTCGTGAAAGCCTCAAGCTTAAACTGCTGAAGAGGTTTAGAAAGCGGGTTTGCAACCTTACCAAAAGTTGCAACTTTATTATCTCGATGTCTCCACAAAACTATCTCCCAAATAATGTGAAACTTCCTGAGCACCAGTTTTAGACTTGTGGTTCTTCCTAGCTCATAGGCTTGCGCGATAACTCTACTATAAATAGAGAACTATCGGATGGGCTGAGCTAGTTACGCCACCTAGTTCATTCAAGAACTTTCAAATCCTAACTGCCAACATTACTGCATCCAATGCAATACTGTGCTCAGCTTCTGTAGTTTAATCAGCTATATTGCATTGCATGGAACTATTCCAGCAAATATCACCTCTAACCAGACAAAAGATATAACCAGATTAAAATCGGAAATAATCTTAGTCTGTTTTGAAGTTAGCATTCAAACAGCTTGTTAATATCAACTCTTTTTGTCTTCCAAAGACAACAAAATATTCTTTTGTCCATCTAAGGTACATAAGAATATTCTTGGTCGCAGTCTAACGCGCCTCACCTGGATTTCCTTGAAACTGACTCGTCATGCTCAAAGCATACGATACGTCCGGTCGTGTACATATCATGGCGTACATTATAGACCCTATTGCCGAAGCATAAGGAATGTTTTCCATCCTCTTTTTCTCATCAAGTCCCGTAGGGCCTTGCATCTTGCTAAGAGATGTGTCATGACTCATTGGAATGAGACCCTTTTTGGCGTCTTTCATTCTGAACTTATCAAGTACCTTATCAATATAGGTCACTTGACTAAGTCCAAACATCATTTTCGATCTGTTCCGACAGATCTTGATGCCCAATATGTACTGTGCTTCTCCAAGATCCTTTATTGAAAAAACAATTTCCAAGCCATTCTTTAATAGAATTAAGCATAGAAACATTGTTTCCAATAAGGAGTATGTCATCGACATACAACACAATGTATACAACGTAACTCCCACTGTTTGTCTTGTAAAACAATACTCTTACGAGTTCCTCTGAAATCCAAAACCCAGTATGGATTCATTGAACTGAAGATTGCTACTCCGATATGCATTGCTTTATTCCATAAATGGAATTATAAGATTGCATAATTTCTCAGCCTTATTAGGATCGATAAAACTATTTGGCTGTGCCAAAACACATTCTCTTCTAGAATCCAATTCAAGAAGTTAGTTTTAACATCCAATATTACCATAACTCATTATCAAGATGAGTAGCAATGGCTAAGATAATCTGAATGATTTAATCAAAGCAACTGGTGAAAGTTTTTCCATAATCCACCTCGTGAATAAAACTTTTACCATTAACCTTGCTTTGAAAACCCTAGGTTTTCCATCTGTCTGTTTAGATCTTAAAGATCTATTAGCATTCATTGGGTCTAACCCCGTGATGCAAATATATCATGTTCCAAACTTGATTATCAGATATTGATATCATCTCAGATTTCATGGCACCATGCCAATTTTCAGTAGCTGGACTCGTCATAGCTTGGAATTAAGTCGAAGGTTCACCGCTTTCCAAAAGCATGAATTCATATCTCTCATTGGTCACAATACCTAAGTATCTGACTAAACGAGATATATGCCTTCTTGACCTACAAGGGCTGGTATGGTTTCCAAAACCATAGGAATACTCTCAACCCAGTCTTGAGTATTCATCATTGGTTGTTCCACTTGAACCTCGTTCAAGATAACCGAGCTCCCACTGACTTTCTAGGAAAGATTACTCTTTTCAAGAAAATCACTATCTCGAGCAACAAAATATTGTTCTCAGATAGATCGTAGAAGTTGTACCCTCGAGTTTCTTATGGACATACCATAAGGAAACTTTTATCACATTTGAGTTCAAGCTCTATAGAGATAAATCTCGTCAGAGAAGCTTTTAGAACCTCAAATCTTGATGAAAACAATTTAGGGACCCTCCCTTTCCATACCTAGTATGGTGTCTTATCAACAGCTTTTGACAGCGTCCTATTCAGTGTATAAGTTGAAGTCAAGAATTGTGTGTTCCCAAAAGAGACCAGTAGTTCATTTATACCTCTCATCGACTGGTCGAACTATATCTAATATAGTTTGTTTTCTCTTTTCCAAAACATAACCTTCATGTGCTTGTGAACTGATAGGTTCCACATACATCAGTATGGATCATCCCTAATTAATCACTCACATGTTCTCCTTTCTCCAAGAAAGATGACATTGTTATCTTTGTCCATCAAACATCATTCACATGTATCAAATGACTCCAAGTCAAATGATTCTAGAATGCCTTCTAAAAGAAGATTCGTTGCATGTTTAGATTTTGATCTAATCAACAATGTTACAGTTATGTCTCATTGAGACTTATTCGATTCGGCCTTTGGTGTTAATGTTATATATGATTTGTTGAGTTTAAAGTATAAATAAATAATGTAATAATCGTACCAAAACAAAGAATAGTTCACAATTAAAATAGTTATCAAACTATTTAAATAGTGAAAAACTAATCCATCAGTATCCAATACTGAACCAATATTCATTGTTTATTTAAGGTACGAAAAATACATAGTTATAATACTAAAACAAGGCCCTAAGGCAAAACAACATCATATGATCATACGGCTAATGCAGCGACCTTCGCTCCATTTCTTGCTCGTAGATCGACATCTCTATTCACCAAACTTATACTTCTATGTAGTTCCTCCACATAAAAATGTGAGAACCATATTTGGCATCCAATACCCAAGAAGTAGATTTTGTGAAGTTTAATGTCTATATCATTAATACTTGAAGATGAAGCAACCCCGTTCTTCACATCTTCTTTGAACTTTGGGCAAATTCAATTATTCACAATAATTGAGTCTCATTCAAATTTCCCATTCAAAATTAATACAATGTCAAAACGTGATAAATCGTAAGTGAAAAATCGAAGTTTTCTAACCAGCGATATTATCATGCAATTGAAGCCCTATCTCTCATAAAATATGAGGGAGCCAACCAGACAATCGATTCACGCCATCCAATGGCTCGAAAGTCTCTAATTTGTGTCATTGATGAACTTGGTGTTTTGGATTAAATCACTCCCCGAGGTGTAAATAATCATAACCTTATAATCCATCAAATGAAAGACAAATTAGGCATTTGTTTTGAAATTGAATAAAATATGAACTTTTATATGTTTGCAAGTAGTGTCCAACACTTTTGCAGTAGACGCATTGAGATTCCCTAGGAACTCTAGTAGCCTTCTTGCCCATGCTCTTTTGAATACCCTATCCTATATCATAAGAATTTCCATCTAAGGTCCTTCTCTATCGCCGGCTCAGCAGCCTTGAGCATCCCGTGGAGCTCACGAAGCGATTTCTTTAAACCATTCATATGGAAAATTTAGCCTAAAGGCATTATAACCATCATGAGATTGAAGTATGAAATCGGTTGCCAAATAATCATCATAGGAAAAATCTAGGCGGTCACTTGAAACAAATAATCCAATCATTTGTTGCACATGTGATCCCATAGATTTCCATTTTTCCAGCCTAGCTGAAGCGATGACCCTGGTCACACCGAACCGCTCAATCTTAGCATATTCCCCGAACATGCTATTGAGTTGTTCAATGATATCTTAGGATGTGGTTATCTAACACATTTTCCTTGTCTTCATATTTGAGGACCATCCTCAAATTACGTTGTGAATCAAGAAAATTTGTTCAATTTTTTTCATAATCAAGAATTGAATCAAACTTGAATTGAGTTGACATTTGACATGATAAACTATAAAATAAAGATAACTAAAGTATGTAAACATCCACAAAACGGTAAACAAATAAGGTTGTCTAACAATTGTACTTATTTATTTCATTTTGTTCAATTGATATCCAATATCATTGTCCCTTAGAACAAAACGATTCCGAGATCCTCATCTTGCAAATATTTAAGCCGACTGAGTCCGCACTTAAGTATTTCAAGATAGGTAGACACACCCATGTCAATGATATCTAATATCACTCTCAGTCGATGAGAATCCCATTCTCATCTCATGTCTCGATAGCCACGCCTGCAGTGGATCTATCGATGAGAAAACCAAACTCACGTGTAAAGGTCTAACCTTTACTCCCACTTATCCCAAGATAACAAGTAGTACCCCGCTGAGGCGGACCTACCAACTTATGATCGAGGGCTTCATGAGTGTGATGCTTTGGACAAGACATTATACTCATTATTCTGGGAACATGCATGTTTAAGGTTGTATGTATGTTGGTTGAACATTTATAACATATATAAACCTAGAACTAGCACAACAAGCAATACATACTCGAATGGCCCCTAAACCTCACAACACACAGAAAAAAGAACGAACGAAAAATAAGCAAAACTCCATGAGTAGCGCCCCGTACACCGAAACGTCGCCAAGCTGGTTTTTGAGGGGGTAGCTACCTCATTCCAGGAGGTATTTTGGTCCGGGCAGCGATCGAGGAGCGTTGCGCCTAGCGCTCGGGGTAGCGACCGCTACCCCTAGGGTAGCGACCGCTACCTGCTCCAGAAGCTGAAAAAACACTTCTTCTTGCTTCGTTTCTCTTCGTTTTCGTCGGTGCTTCGAGATCCAAGGTCGATCCGTGGATAAAATCCACTGCTTACAAGTTGTACAATACATATGTAAAAGAAACCTATCTATTACAAATGATTCCAAGGCACGCAGTCCTCCAAATTACAACTGATTCCAAGGCACGCAGGCCTCAAAACTAAAGCCATTCGGTACGTAAAAAACACGATTGCATTCACCCAACCACTATCTGTGGTTGGCCTTACATCTATGACAAGCAATCAACACCACAACAAAGAAGCACATAAGAGCAATTATGTTGTTTAAAATTGTGTCCAACACAAAACATGTGCACGAGCCCTAGGCTCTGATACCAATTGATGGTTTTCGATGACGATCCAATCGCTCGATTACCTTGTTCGTGTGTGCGGAAGCGTGTAAAACAATAGAACACGAACAACATGAAGATCTAGGCACACATTATATGTATAGACACGTTTATATATATACATCCAATATATATATATAGGGATTAACGAGAACACTTACAACCGGTGTAGCGTGCCTCGTTGATGTTGATGAAGGTGGTGTTGAGTCGATTGAACCACCTTCATGGATCAGTCACTAGATGCTCTCCTTGTGAATGACCTCGTCACTCTTCTTGTCTAGATCGCCCGGATGTTGAAGCCGCACAAATGGCCCGGCCTCTACGTGTTGCACACGAACCCGGATGATGAACATGCTTGTGGCTTGTAAAGACGCCTCTCCAAGAGCTCTTTTCTCTATCTTTTTGTGTGGAATTTCTTGGGTGATCTTCAAGTGTGATGAAAATCTGATTTTCATCTATCTAAGTCAATCATTATGCATCCCATTACACCCCTTTGTAACCTACAACATAATGGGCATCATAATGCACCATAATCATGCAAAGGGGTTACAAAGGAGGTGAAAGGTCATGCCACATACACATGCCACTATGCATTGTATGTGGTCCCCACTTGCTTGTGTGGCATGCCATGTCACACTATATGACATGCATCCATGCAAGTCATGCATCCCATGCATGTTAATTAATTCCACGTAAATATTGATTCTAAATCAATATATTTATCAAGCAACGTACATCATCTTTGAGTCCGTGTGTGACCCTGTAGGTATGATTTAATTGATCAATATTATATTGTTCCCAACAATTAATATTATCAAATAATCATTTAACATCCATAGACGACCTTATGACTTTATCGATTGCACACGTAGGATCGAAGGACATATCCCAACACCTTGAGCATCCCGTGGAGCTCACGAAGCGATTTCTTCAAACCATTCATATGGAAAATTTAGCCTAAAGGCATTATAACCATCATGAGATTGAAGTATGAAATCGGTTGCCAAATAATCATCATAGGAAAAATCTAGGCGGTCACTTGAAGCAAATAATCCAATCATTTGTTGCACATGTGATTCCATAGATTGCCATTTTTCCAGCCTAGCTGAAGCGATGACCCTGTTCATACCGAACCGCTCAATCGTAGCATATTCCCCGAACATGCTATTGAGTTGTTCAATGATATCTTAGGATGTGGTTATCTAACACATTTTAATTGTCTTCGTATTTGAGGACCATCCTCAAATTACGTTGTGAATCAAGAAAATTTATGTTGTTCAATTTTTCATAATCAAGAATTGAACCAAACTTGAATCGAGTTGAAATTAACATGATAAACTACAAAAGAAAGATACATAAAATATGTAAACATCCACAAAGCGGTAAACAAATAATGTTGTCTAGCAAAACTACTTTATTTGTTCCATTTTGTTCATTCGATATCCAATATCGTTGTCCCTTAGAACAAAACGATCCCGAGATCCTCATCTTGTAAATCTTTAAGCCGACTGAGTCCGCACTTAAGTATTTCAAGATAGGTAGACATACCCATGTCAATGATATCTAATATCACTCTCGGTCGATGAGAATCCCATTCTCATCTCATGTCTCGATAGCCACGCCTGCAGTGGATCTATCGATGAGAAAACCAAACTCACGTGTAAAGGTCTAACCTTTACTCCCACTTATCCCAAGATAACAAGTAGTACCCCGCTGAGGCGGACCTACCAACTTATGATCGAGGGCTTCATGAGTGTGATGTTTTTGGACAAGACATTATACTCATTATTTTGGGAACTTGCATGCATAGGTGTTTATATGTAAGTTGAACATTTATAACATAAAACATCTATAACTAGCAAAGCACATAATACGTATTGAAAAGGCCCCTAGAACCTCACAACACTCAAATGAAAAACGATATAAAGCTATCGAAACGTCTTGAAATCACCCCGTCTTGATCCGGATGAACTTGGCTGCACCTGGTCAGGTCCACGACCCCTACCTCCAAGGCAGAGACCTTTGCTTTGGTCCTCTCAGATCTGCCCTCAAAAAACCCGGAACAGCGGTCGCTTTTATGCAAACAGCGCCCGCTGAAATGAAACAGCGGTCGCCGTTTTGCATTCGGCGCCCGCCGAAAGCAACAAAAGAGGGCAGAATGTCTGGACCTGATTTTGCACGAACAGCGGTCGCTGTTGCCACAACAGCGCCCGCTGAACCCTTAACAGCGACCGCTGTTGCTACAACAGCGGGCGCTGTTTGTCTCCAGCAGCCCCGGCTTCGTTCGTTTCGCTCCGTTTTGCTTCGTTTCTTCTCGTTTTCGCTTGGGCTTCGAAATCCAACTCCGATACATGGATAAATCCATTGCTTACATATTGCACAATACATTTTTGAATAGAAAAACCTATCTATTACAAAAGATTCCAAGGGACGCAGCCCTCCAAAACTATGGCCATTCAACACGTAAAAAACACGATTCATCCACCCGACCACTATCGGTGGTCGGCCTTACATCTAATCACATAGATACAAATAAACAATTAAGCCAATTATGTGATTTAAACCATTGTGTCCAACACAAAAGTGTGCACGAGCCCTAGGCTCTGATACCAATTGAAGGTACCGGTATATTGATCCAATCGATATACCGTGTGTGCGGAAGCGTGTAAAGCATATAAATCTATCATGCTTGGATCTTAGTGCACACTTAATGTGTATAAGAACACATATAAACATATATATATACACATCCAATATATATATATATAAGGTTCAACGATTACTTACTTATGGTGACGAAGTGATTCGTTGATGTCGTTGAGGTGGTGTTGAGTCGATTGAACCACCTCAAATGGATCAGCCTCTCGAAGCTCTCCTTGTGAATGACCTCGTCACTCCTCTTGTCTAGATCGACCGGATGTTGAAGCCGCACAAATGGCCCGGCCTCTACGTGTTGCACACGAACCCGGATAATGAACACCTTTGCTTGCTTGAGAATGGATCTCCAAGATCACCTCTTTTCTCTCTATTTGTGTGGAATTTCGTGGCTGAATATTATCTGTGATGAAAATCAGATTTTCATCTATATAATCACTCCATTATGCACACCATTACACCTCCTTGTAACCTCCATCATAATGTGCATAAAGATGAACCATTTAACACACAAAAGGGGTTACAAAGGAGGTGAAAGGTCATGCCACATACACATGCCACAATGCATTGTATGTGGTCCCACTTGCTTGTGTGGCATGCCATGTCACACCATGTGAAATGCATCCATGCAAGCCATGCATCCCATTCATTTATATTAAATCCACGTAAATATTGATTCTAAATCAATATATATATCAAGCATCGTACATTATCTTCGAGTCCATGTGTGACCCTGTAGGTATGATTTAATTGATCAATATTATATTGTTCCCAACAATTAATATTATCAAATAATCATTTAACATCCATAGACGACCTTATGACTTTATCGATTGCACACGTAGGATCGAAGGACATATCCCAACAGCATCTTCATGGAATATTCGAGATTCCATTTCGATTGTACTTGACGAACCCAGCTCTACCCACGGCCACACTAGCGTGTCTTCGTGCATCGAGCTGGTGGCGGGCATAGCTGGTATACTTGGCGTTTTTCACTGGACTAGTATTCTTCTAGCGAAGTCTTCTAGTCGCACCCACAGCTGGCTTCATTCCTTAGCAGTCATTCGTCCAGCCATATGTAGAGCTATGCTTGCACCGCGTCCGTCAAGATGTAAACACGGTAAGACCTTGTAGTGCATTGATGAACTCGCGATTCTCTCTGATCCACGTTGAACCACGTTGATAGAATAGCTCGTTGTATGTTGACGCACTGATGCAACTCCATGTCGTTTGTATTGACTAAGTCTGCTTGCTCCATGCTACTGAACCGTGGTCACGCGTTGAGCCACTTGTTAATTCCACAGTTCAACCAGCTTGTTCTATGTAGACCTAGCAGACTTGTATGAATTAATGAATGGAAAACATGCAAACATAACACATGAAGTTACTACAAAACAAAGTGTATAGTTCAACGTAGTTCAAACAAGAACAACGTGGTTCTATGTTGAACTAGGAAGAACTACACACTAACAATCTCCCCCTTTTTGAGTCAACTTCATAAGTGGGGGTTCGTAGAGAAGCTCCCCCTCAAATTAGTATCATACTCAAAAAGTTCAACGTTGAGCAAGGAGAGAAATTAAAGCATACATACGTAAGACAAAGCATAAGAGTTAGACATGCATACGTAGAGCAAGGAAAGATAGCATAAATAATCACAAAGCTCAAACCGAGCAAAAACAACAATGTATCATGTGTTTAACAAGGTTATAAAATAAAACATAAATAAAACAAAGTTCAGCGAAGAGCAGGGATAGAAAACACTTGGTCATTCGCTTGCATCGGCATCTGAGTCCTCAACCGGCGTGTGAGCGCGTAGATCCTTTTCCGATCCTTCGTCGTCCGACGGTTCATCGTGCAGTTTGTGCTGCTGTTTGGACTGCGTGGCTTTGGGTTTGTTCGCCATTTGTTTCCTACGTTGAGCACCACCCTTGCCCATAGCAGCCTCCTTTTTGGAGAGCGTCGAACCACCTGTGCTCATTAAACCTTTACCCGCACCTTGTACAAACGCAGCAGCAGGAGTGGTTCCCTTTGCAAATGGCTCTGCGGTGACCCCTGCCTTTGAAACCGTTAGTTTGGGCACTTTGGGTCTGTCCATCGTAGGGCCACGGGTCTTTTCTTTTTCAATCTCTTTGGTGCCCGAAGAACCAGCACCCTTGTTCTTTTCATCCTTCTTCACAGCCGATAACTCCTTCACCGTGCCATCTGCGTTCTTGACAAGACCGCCATGCGCATCACCAGCCTCCTTCTTACTTTTCTTATACACAGCGCGCAAGTCCTCAGCTTCATCAACTGCAGCTTCGTCCTCTACGTCCACTTCGCTGGCTTTTCTCTTTCCAGTTTTCTTTTTGTTCTATGTGGGACGGTCCTCCGCATTCCTCGATGCCTCCATTTGTTCACCCACCAAGTTTACCAACCCAGATAGGCGCCCATGAATCACCTTCAAGGGCCCGTAGTCAGCGTACGAGGACCCATCTCCCCCTAGACGAGCCGCCCTACGGGCTTTGCGGTGCATATGTGCGGAGATACGAACAACCACATCAACTGAGGAACGCAGTTGAACAAAGTTCTGTAGGAGCGCGGTCGGCTCACACAAATACAAGTCGTCACACGAAGAATCCGAGTCCTCGGACGTTGAATCAAGGACAACATCCTTGCTCCTCTTCGTATGAAGAACAGACTTAGCCCTTTTTCCTTTTCCCTGTGTAGCATGTTGAATTTGCAGGGGAATAGCCTGTGAGGCGGTGAACAGCGTACGATCCTCCTCCATATTCCCAAGTCTACGCCATGGAAGATCTTTAACTTTGTGGTCCGTCATGTACTTGGAGTCAAAGCGAAACGAAGAGAGAGGAATCATTGGCTCATCGTCCTTCTCATACGTAAAGCCTTGACTAACTAGTATAGCGCTGATCAGGTGAGGGCATGGAAGGTTGGACTGGGCAATTTCAGCGTTGGACATGTCCCCATACGAAGCAATCTTATTGAACACTACTTGACCCAAATCAACTTGGATGCCACGACTCAACTTGTACATCAAGTGAAGTGCATCAGCGTGGACCACCGAGCAACTCGTCGTAGGGATCCAGTTGTTAGCAATAATTTTGTTCAAGTGAGTGAAGAACTGGGTCAGCGAAGTGCAGGCCGGCTGGGACGCTGAGGCAAGGCCTCCAGTCACGATGAACCCCATCATTTGACTATCGGGGTGCTGCGGAGAGGGGGCATCCCAAGTTGCCTTGATGTGGGTACGCTTGAACATTTTGTTCAACGTACGAGGAGAGAGGTCATATTCCTGCTCCCGAATGATGACCTTGCCGTACGACGCGTGGCTGGGATCACCAAAATTTTGATCAATGTGGGAGAAGACAACACGGTGCACGAAGGCACTGTAGTCTACGTCGAAGTTAATGGCATTGAGCAGGTGCATTCGTTCCATGAAAGCGTGTAGCCCGCGACCCACCCACTTGACCTTTCCAGCGTAGTGCCGCTCGGCATTGATTTTCTGCTCGGCCAGTGCATCATAACGATCACTTGCTGCTTCGTAGTGGAAGTCAGCAGAAAAACCTTCTCCAACGTAGCGCGAGGGAGACGGGACTACGAGCCTGTCCTCTGGCACCTTATCCTCCTCTTCTGCGAGTGGCTCAGCGGCGGGCGAGGGCATTTGCGCAGGAGAAACGACAGTGGGGATCGTAGAGCCACCGTCCTTAGGTGGATTTGTTGCAGCAAGGACCTGTTTTTCCTGTGCCAACAAGACAGCTGCATCTTCGTCCGCTTTGTTCTTTCTTTCTGACTCGGCCCTACGATTGACCTCATCAAGCTTGTCTTGTTTTTCTTTGGCAATACGGTCTGCCTCTTCCTTCGCTTTTCTCTCCCTCTCCTCCCTGGCTATACGCTCTGCCTCCTCATTTTTCTTTCTATTAATTTCGGCCAGACGGTCAGCCTCCTCCTTCTCCTTCTTCTTCCTCTCTTCCTCAGCGATACGTTGCCTTTCCAACTCGGCTAAACGTTCGTCCTCTTCCCTTTTCTTTCTTTCTTCTTCTGCTTTACGTGCAGCCTCCTCCCTTATAGCTTTTTCAGCCCTCATTTTATCTCCACGATGAGCAAGGATAGTGGCACGTACAGCAGTGATTTGAGTCTCCAGTTCAGTAATTTTGTCGAAGTCTTCCTCCGCGGCTTGCGCGGCTTCGAGAGTAGCTTCCTCTGCCTTAAGTTCTATGATCTTGTCCGCGTAGAAGGAGGGCAATTCATATGTGGGCTTGGTGGTAGCGGGAGTAGTAGAAGAAGTCATTTTAGTTAAACGGTGAGAGAGTGAAACCTGCGTAGAGCAAGGAACAAATATGGGAGTAGATGATATGAACTGGTACGTAGAAGGTAAGAACAGCAAGGAGGTAAGGTTTCTCTCTCTAAAACACGCAGTAGAAGGTGCACTATGTGTTTGACCCGGAGGGGTATTTATAGTGCATGCGAAGCGGTTCAGATTCTGTGGCGTAGAGAGCGCCACGTGTCCAGTGGCCTGTCCTGCGGAGAAAGAAAAACCAAAGTCCAAGTGGTGGCGCGCGGACGAGTGAGCATAAAGCGCTTGAGGTGCGTGGAACAAACAATCCATCTCATCGTAGCTGCAGAGAAGAGAAACAAGCGGTCCAACGAACAACAGCAAATACAGAACGTGTAGTAAAGGGACAAAAAAAAATAAGAAGTAACCCAGTTGAATGTAGGAGATGAGCAGTGGGCGAGCAGGTGAAAAACACGTGGTGATGCGCGCAGCAGGGAGACATGAACTGCCTGAGAGTGTGTACGGGCTACGGAGCACAACGTATTAGCAGCACCAAATTTTCAAAGGATAGCACGCCCTACAAGAAAATGGTTAAGGGCAGAACAGTGATACGTATAATGTAAAATCAGCAAACAGCACAACAAGCAAAGAGTAACACGTTAGACAGGAATGACTTTCATGAGAACTCAAAGTAGCATACGTAGAGTAGGGGCGATTACACACAGCCCTACGTTGAATTACCCAGATTTCAAATTCACTTAAAAATAGTCTTGTTCAACGAAGCCTAAGGAAGCACTTCAGGGTAGAACAGCCTTGCTTCGTAGACCAGGAGTACTCTGCAAAAATTTATAACACGAAATACAGTTAAAGGCATAGCAGGCACACACAACGTGGACATACGTACCACCACACAGTGAATCAAAATCGCTGAAAAGAACATAAAGTAGAGTTATTGGAGGTAGAGTGACAGAGCTTTATGGACGGTATTGCTATTTTGGCCAGTTCAGCGTGTAACCACGACCATTTCACTTGCTTTTTGGGCATAGATCAGGCCTATTAGGACCCAATCAGTGATAGGTGTTATAGAATGATGTTTCCATATAGTTTTTTTTGTGTTTTCATCATTATATGTACTAGTGTAACACCCGTGCGATGCCCGGGATATGTCCTTGCGTCGTGTTTGGTGTTTAATGTGCCCTTGATCTCGCGGTGTTCGTGCTTTTACGTACATAGTTCTCTACAATATCGTTTAAAACAATTTGTTTTCGTTTAAAACATACATTACAAAATAATAAGAGAAACATACATTACAATTTGTTTTCGTTTAAAACATACATACATTACAAATTTCATATAGCAAAATTTAATAAAATAAGAAATGTACCAGTTCATACTAATAAGAAAAACAATAGTTCAAACATATCATGGGTAATGCAGTCACTCGAAGTCAGAATCCGAATACAAATACTCACGTTCTCGAACAACGAACAACGTATTTGAGTTATAATCGTAATAGAAGTCCAACTTACTGCCGACTTCAAACTTATTCAGATCATAAAAATCCTTCCATTCGCTGCCGATAAAAATGCTTTTATTTGTTTCTGATTCAGTTCGTCTACGCAAGGTCGCTTCCATTTTGATTCCTCTATTATTTGATAGTGTCAACTCAGATTTGTTCTCAAGTTTAGTATCCGTGGCAAACATCCTCGGAATAGTCTGAAAATCATGAAAAAAATATAATGTTCAAATTAATTTAAAACTGATTTATATTAAGTAGTAAAATAGCTTGTAGTAGAAATTACCAGTCGATAGTGTTGATGTGCTTCAAGTTGTTCAGAAAACTTGTGCGCGAGACTCTTTAAGTCTACTTCGCGTCCTCTTTTTTTGTGGTCAACATCATACGTTATCTCAACACCATCGACATCATAGATATGTACATGGAAGTAGATTGGATCAATCAAATGAAAAGTCAGCAACTGCCCCGTTCTAATTTCATACCTTTCACGAAACTCCTGCCATCCGGAGAGTATATGCAGACAACCGTCTTTGTCTTCACGCAAAGCAACAGAATGAGAAGGACCATAAGGTGTCTTGATTTGGGCGAAGTTGGGCATACGGTATGAGCACTTTTCAAGGAATGATGTAGGTATTTGCTTAGCAAAAGACAAATTTGGTTAATTCAGAAATAAATTTAAACACAAAATATGAAGACAACATAGTATATATATACTTACAACACTATCAATAGCTCCATCGATGATCGTAATGTGGAATCTCATTGGAGATGGTAATGTTCTTGTTACTTGCGAAACAATTAACATATCAGTAGATAATACTTTAGATGAGCCCAACTTTTAAAACATGAAGTCAACAATCCGGGGTAATGCAGAGATAATTGGGTTATTGATACAAAAATTAAAATCTATACAAAAATCGAAAAGAATAATTTAGCGAAACTGAATTAAGTGATTATTTAAATCGAAAATCCAGATTCGACCATATACCGAATATGAAACAAAATCTTATCATATACAAAAATTTAAGTAGAAGTATCAAAAACAAACTAATCGATACAATAAAAAAATGTATAGAATACTCACAGTCAACTACACCAGGATTCATCTTTCCGAGACCTCCACTCGAACTTCCAGCGGAATATCTAGCCTTAGGAGAGTTGGAATTCATGTCTCGTATGAGTTGTGACCTTCGCTTCTGAAAAAGGAGAAGAAAGATTAAAGACTAACCTTAAATATTCGGAAAAAAGATAAAAAAGCTTAACGACTAACCCTAGATTGTTTCTGAAAAAGATAAAGTTTCTTATGAAGATGGTGAAGCGTCAGGTAGGGTATAAGTAAAAGTATCAACATTATTTTAATTAATAAATATTCATTATTTAAAGTGTATTTCATAATAATATAGTAATATTTCAAATTATTTATTTATAGTAAAATTAAATTTGGGATAAATATCAACATTATTTAATTCCTATAATTAAGAATTGAATCGACTAAAATCTTTGTAAGACATCAATTTGATTGAATCGACTAATTGACTTAAATATTAGTAGTTTTTTACTATAGGTAAGGACTATATTAACCAAATTTAAATGGGTATAATTATCGATTAAATCTCACTATTTATCCATTTCCAAGTAATGACTATGAATTATAATTTAAATTTATTTAATTAATATTACGTACCTACAATTAATATTAAAGATTAACATTGATTTAAAAAAGAGAAGAAAAAAAAAATTAAGTATTTAACTAAGTATTTACTTGAACGAAAGTAAAAATTATGTTGATTAACATGCTAGTCAAAAAAATCATAGAGAAGATACAAACATATATATCATGATTAACATATAAATCGAAAGAATCGAAAAATTTGCTAATAATTATTATTTTACATAACACTGAATTGTATAGTAGTAAATTGACGTTCCGTGGTTGGTGTTTTAATGTGCCCTTGATCTTGCGGTGCTCGTGATTTTACGTACATAGCTCTATACAATATGGTTTAAAACAATTTGTTTTCGTTTAAAACATACATTACAATAGTAAAGTACATGTTTGAACTTCATTTATACTCTCTAAGGAAAACATTAAAAGGCAAAATTCTAAACTTTTATTACAAATTTTGAAAGACTTCCTTAAACACCACATTATTTGTTTTGTTTGTAAGTTTACCATTCTCGTCACAACACAAAATTTTTAACCCACTTCTATTCATCACCCTTGAAACAGCAACGTACAGTTGCCCATGAGTGAAAACCGGTTTCTTCAAAAACACACCAACATCTGTCAACGATTGACCTTGACTTTTATTGATCGTCATTGCATACGATATCATCCACGGGAATTGTCTTCGTTGAAATTTAAAAGGAATCCTCGAATCAGAAGGACAAAGAGTCATCCTGGGAATATACACAATTTCATTCGCATTTTTGCCTCCCAAGACTCGCGCCTCTATAACATAAGTCCCAACCGGAACACCAACCTAAACGAAAAAAAAAAAAAAAAAACAGTAAACATCAATAACTAAACATCATGTTCATATGCATCAAGCATACAAACAATAAATAAAATAATCTACATTTTCATTTTACGAATAAGATACCATTTAATATAAACATTAAGGAGCATAACATTCATTAATATTTTATATTACGAACAAACGTAAAAACATTACAAATAAGATAGAACTAACCTTTAACTTCAACTGATGATTCGGCAACCCTGAGCATTTGATGGTATTCAAGAATTCAACGGAGTGCATGTTTGCAAACATATTCTCTGCACCCTCAGACTTTTCAATCGAATCAGCACTAAGATATATTCTTTCATCCGTAGAGTGCATCGAAACCATGTAATCGTTAATAGAATCATCTTCTTCCAAAGTCGGAGCCAAAATGGCCCTTCCTTGTAAGAATTCCACGTCTCCAATATGATTTGAGAAATCCGGATATATTGCATCAACCATTGAACCGATGAAATCATCGGAGGACGTTATGAGAAGATCATTGGGAATTTCTACAACAGCAACCCCATCATTGTCGTCTCCTATAGTTCCATCCCCAATCGAAGACATCCAATTAGAGAATTCTCTTAAAGTAATTAAATCATTTTCGTCCACAAAATTCTGCAATCTCATATTAGTCGTCAACCTCAAGACTTTGCATTCTCTCCAAATGTTGGAGGAATTAATCGTCGCATGAACAATATCCTGTCTCGTACCTTTAGCAATTACCGGCAAAATTTGGCGGAAATCCCCTCCAAATACAATAACCTTTCCCCCAAAGGGCTTTTCACCAGCCCGCAGATCAGAACTTCGCATAATATCACGCATTGTTCGATCAAGTGCTTCAAAACAATGCCTACAAAATTATACAAAGTCAACTTCAGTTAGATAATTTTCAGCAAAAAAAAATAATACAAACAATGTGAAATACGAAACCTGAGAATGAGACGCGTTTTATTACCTATGCGTCATGGGAGCTTCGTCCCATATAATCATTTTAGCTTGTTGAATCAACTCAGCGAGTTCGGTTCTCTTGCTTATATTGCAGGTTGAATCATCGGTTAAGTTCAAAGGAATAGAAAATTTTGAATGAGCTGTCCTGCCTCCGGGTAAGAGAAGAGAAGCTATTCCGCTAGAAGCAACATTCAACACAATATGTCCCATTGAACGAACAGCGGCAGAGAGAGTGTTCCAAACAAATGTCTTGCCGGTTCCTCCATAACCATATAGAAAGAAAATTTGTCCTTTGTTTTCGTGGAAAGCAGACATTATCGATTCATATGCTTGGCTTTGATCACGATTGAGCATTCCGATCAGCTTGACGTGCTCTTCTGTAAGTATTTTTCGATCGTAATTCAGCTCTTCTGCTATAAGGCGATTTCGGCCAATAGCTTCATCGTGCTGCGGATACGGCATATTGGGATAATCTAAAAGGGTTTTCCCTTTTCTTTGCATTACATCTTCAATTTCCCTCAAGCACAAATTTTTAATTTGATCGTCACTGAGAATCAAATCTGTAAAAAAAGAGAACAAATAAAAAATCACAATTTTTAATTTGATTGTCGCTGAGAATCAAATTTGTAAAAAAAGAGAAGAAATAAAAAATCATATCAAGAACTCTTAGACCCGATGTATAGTGCATTTATATCGTCGACACATGAATAAACTGTAAAGAATGAATTGGAGATGTTAATTATCATACCAGGGCGTTCCAAACGAACACGATATTTATTTAAGATGTCTGGCATGAATAGATGGCTGCAACTTTCCCAAAGAATCTCTGGCCGACTGACAGAATCAGAAGTAATCAAATTCACAAATAAAGATCGAAGCATTGTTTCTGAACCCCAAACTGCAGCTTCTTCAATGGCTTTAACGAATTCATTATCGTCATCAATCAAACCACGGGCGAAACAGGTTTCTCTAAAGGTTTCATATCGTATCCCGTTATAACGATAAATATCATCATACGATTCACAACCTTTCACAACTTTCAGCAGAAGTCGCATATAATACAACTCCCCCCTGCCTGGATGTACATAGTTCAATCTCCCTAGAGCAAATCTTCTCTTCCTTGGCCTCCAAGCATGTTCCTTCTCATCCCAAACGAATTTCATAGGAAACTCAGCGTAAGTTATCTCCTTCGCTCCTGGAAATTTAATGTTTGCAATCATCCAAGCTGTAAACATAGTCTCTTTACCCGCTGCTCTGGTCACAACATTCGTAACAGACGACCCTTCCCTAAATACAACAACCTGCTCGTTAAGCAGATGAAATTTCAATCTCACAACGTTAGGCTGGATGAAATGAATTTCATATCCATATAACCGCCACACCGCTTCCGAAGCAGATACGTATCTGCAATCTAAATATTGCTTTATTTCATCAATAATTCTATTTCCAGCAGCGTCATTGTGAGACTGATAAAAAACGGCAGTTGCTCGATCGTGTCCTTTGTGAACGTACTTGAACAAATATTTAATAGACCGCGAATGCTTGCACCACTCCACGTTAATATGGGATCTATATTTTTTCAGGAGATAAGGGTTATGGGGAACAACAGACCTGAAAAAAATATGAACGCAGTGAGATTATTAGAAGATGAATTTTATACAATGGCATTCTGGACGAAGTATTCAAAGATGATTTTTTTTTATTATCTAAGCATAAATAAAACGAAACATCCTAAAAGCATACCTATTGTCAAGTTCAATTCCTCCCTTTAATATTGTCCTGCCATCATCCCTTCTTTTGTAAACGACAAAGCCATCATTATCTACCGTTGTGCGATCAACGTATTTCTTCGGGAATTTTTTTGTACATCGACATCCATCCATGCACGGTGATTTTTTATTTTCTACACCACACGGACCATGAATCATGAACTCACTGACCGCGTCATAATATTCCGGATCTTCCTTGCAATCAGGAATCTCCGCAGATATAAAACTGTCGACGACACCTGGAGTTGGTGTTTGGGGGAAATTTTTTATGAACAGTAGAATATGAGCATGCGGCATTCCACGTTTCTGAAACTCGATAGTATAAACAACTGAAAATAAGAATTAAACACAATGAGAATTTAAAACTTTAAACTAATTAAATAAGAGCAGTTGAAAATTAAAAATAGATAAAGGATGCACTAACTCGCAGATAACTCCCCAAACAGCTTTCCCTGACGAAGATCTCTCAACATGTTGTCTAACTTAGTGTGGAACATTCGAGAAAGAATATCCGGTCGATCATTTGCAGTCAATCCTCTTTCTTTACAATACCTCTCTATTTCATCCCACTTCGGATTACACGTGAGAGTAATAAACAAATTTGGATATCCTACCCACCTACATACAGCCATTGCGTCATGATAATTCTGTATCATGAATCGGGCACCACCAACGAAAGAAGAAGGCAAAATAATCCTTTTACCAGTTTCTGCCAGGTTAGTCTCTCCACTAATTAATGCTTCGCCCAACGCAGCGTAAGAGTCACATCTGAAATCCTGCTGATGATTTTTTATGTAAGTAATTCTGTACGACTCAACCATCGTATAAGCGTCAACCAAGAATTGTTGAAATAAACGTCGTCCAAAAAGAATATGAGGAGACTCAGTATCCCTCTCCTGCAGCATGTAAGAGAAGTACTCTTTCATTGAAACATTTTTTTTTTAACTTCTTTACTCCTAGTCGTTTTACGATGAGGAACGTCATCTCTAAATCCATCTTCTCCGTACAAATATAGCAACGGATACTGGAGCGGCAAATACGACACATGCAACTCATTTATGCGCTGTAAAGTCTTTGATCGAGTTTCAATAATAATATCCCTGTGATCCTCCAGGTTATCAACATCTCCAACAATTAAAGCCGCCACCTCCGAAACAGTTGGCAAATTGTATCTTTGGCCATCAGAATTCCTTCGGCAAATCAACCTCAGTTTAATGTCATCTTCAGTGAACAAA
Organism: Euphrasia confusa; assembly: GCA_954870475.1. Lineage (NCBI taxonomy): Eukaryota > Viridiplantae > Streptophyta > Magnoliopsida > Lamiales > Orobanchaceae > Euphrasia > Euphrasia confusa. The sequence goes on along the minus strand of OX940955.1, from coordinate 37,199,550 downwards.
TTTTCACTATGTTCACGTATCTTTTCCCCGGCATAGCGAAACCAAAGAACCAACATATTATTCTCATTCAGTACGTTCTTGAGAACAGAGACGATCTCGGCATGAAACTCAGCATCTTGTAGTTGAGCCTGTATGTCCGCAGCATTACTGTTAAACAGACAATGCGATATTAATTAAATTTATCAGAATTTAAATAAAAAAAAAAAAACTGCAATCTCGATGCAAATAATTGAATACCATAAATTAATCAAAACATCTAACCTCACGGAATTAATCCTGTTTACTACTTCATTTTCAGTGTCGTAGATGTACAGTTGAGCAAACATAGCTCTATCGCTTCGGGTTGGGAGTAAACTACCAATCAAATGATAATTATCGCCATTTAATCTGAAAATAGGAGCTGCCCTTCCATCGTTAAATGACCTGTCGATCTTCCCTCCCATTGAAGTGAAAGAAAAGATCATATTGTACATTCGCATTGACTTTTGAAATTTTTTACTCATCGGACCATTTCCGTACAATAAATCTTTGTACTTTTGCGGAGGGTCCAGGATGGCTGGTAACTTAATTTTACCTGAGTACCAAAAAAACAGTTGTTTAACTATCCTAATACTGTATATAAATAAAACAAATTATCTACCAAAAAAAAATATCATTATGAATACACAACTGACATAAAATATAATAACAAATACTAACCATGAACGCAGCACAAATTATACTTTGGAAGTCCTGAAATATTTCTGGCCTTTTCTATTCTCTCATCTCTCCAGAATTTAGCACCGCAATGAATACATTTCCAAACCGGATCGCCAATGTCGTGATAACCTTAAAAGAAATGAAAATTTTAAAACTTTTATTAATTCATGCTTATTACAAAGTAAATTAAAAATAATGCATGCCGCCGAAAAAGATTAACCTGGATATTTTGCATTCTCCTTAGAAAGTCCTTGATTATTCAATGCGCAAGCACTTGGCTGATTTTCTTTTCCCTTCCGCTTTGGAGCTCCGATTGTTCTATTTACTACTGAAGGGACTACATTATTCTGAATTGGAGCATTTGAAGTTGATCCTTCGCATGTCGCCATACCACTATTTATCAAAATTGAACTTTGACCACTCTCGACAATAGGAGATTTATTAGTAGATCCGCCTAATGAAATCATAAAATGTTATCAGTGATTTATTCTTCGATAATAATATAAAGGTTAAAATTTTTGAAATAGATCTGCAGACTACATTGAACTTGTACGCAATCGAATGGTTTACTCAAATCGACAATCTTGATCCGTCGTATATTCTGATCGGTAGTAACCGATAAAGGAGGGTTGATCGACGAACATGCATTCACGGTAGACGACTCTAAAATAAAACCATCTGATTGTAGATAGATAAAAAAACATAAAAAGATTTAACGAAACACGTTGATCCTATGAAAATATAACTTGTAAAATAAAATGTATTTATTGTTTATTAAAAACATTGCTCGAAAATAATAAGATTACCGAAAGAGTTCGTTGTAGACCGAGCTTTCTTCGTATTTTCCGCAAGGTTGGAAATATTATCTTTCCCTATGAGAATTAGTGAGAAATTATTATCGACTTTTCAAAATATACAGTTCTCAAACACATTGGAATGATACAGAAGAACTTTTGTTGAAAATTCTTAACTCGCTTTCTCACCTGATTTTTTTTCCTCTTGGGTGACATTGATATCAAGAACTTGATATATATATTACTGTTAAATAAGAAATCGTGAGTAAATAATCAATCAGAATGTATATAAATTTGCATGTATGTATAAAACATGCATGGCAAAATAAGAAAATAAATAAATTCATAATAAGAAATATTTAGAATCAATTACGTTTCTTTCCTACCACGTGATGCTTTGAAGTCGTGTTCTTGACCAGCGCACGATGCTTTGGTGTTGTTTCTTGACCAGCACCTGATGCCCTTGACAACATTTGCAATTCATTCATCATATATATATAATAGCTAGGAAAAATATGTAAAGGTATTAATATTAATAATGATTAGGAAACATAACTTGTGGGAAAGAATAATGTAATTGCGTATGGTATTCACCTTTCCCTCTGCAGGGGATAAACCATACCATGCGCATGGAGTTGATTATTCATTTTCTTTAAAAAATATTAATGAAAAACAATACAATTAATATAAACATATTAGGAAAAAAATATATAGAAAATATTAGAAAGATATTATATAATGATTATTTCCAAATATAAAACGTATATTAATTTTATTATTAAAGGGTAGAATTATTAAATAAAAATTTAATTTAAGAATTTTATTAATTTGAATATGAATTATAATACTAAAATAAAATGAAGATTAAATTTATCATCATTACTTAATTTAAGTACCCATAAGTAAATAGTGATAATAGAGAGTACTGAATATTCAGAATTACAAAAATAAATATTGTTAAAAACTAAAAAGATTAAAAGATAATACTAAATAGAAAATATTATAATTTAAAAAGAAGCTGCCGTTTTCGAAACCATGTTCCTCGTGGCATCTGAAGAAGGAGATTCATTCATCTTTGAAAAAGAGGTGCTTGTTCATGTCAATAAGAAATCGATCAGTGGATAACTCATCAACAACATACGCAAATTTAGATTCTTCAACTTGGCTTGAAGGAACGGTGACATTGAACAAAATTTCTTTTCCAATAAGATTGATGATTGGTTCTGGAAGAATACGTTTAAGACTAATTTCTAAGCGAACACAATTGCCATCAACTTCTTTAAATGTATCCTGCAAAGATGACAAATATTTAATTATGAAAAAATCATTTTGAATATATTGTAAAATAATGATATTTATAGAATCAAAATTTTTAATTAATCAACATTTTATAATAACAATATTTATATAAATAAGAAATAATATTACCAGAACCATCTTCTGAAAAGCTTCTTGAGCAGTTTTACCAAGAAGCTCCATAGCAACTTGATCCAACAAACGCAACACTACAATATCGCGGCCATTAGTAACACGAATGAAGATATCGTACTTTGCGTTTTTAATAAGATACTCATCACAACCATGGCAAACCAAACTGGAATCATTAGCAGGAGGATATTCATTGCAATCAAAACAAAATGTATAAAACCAATCTCTTGTGCTAACAATTTCAGTTATCCATCCAACGCTCCAAATATTACCTGACTACAAAAAAAAAGAATTTAATTAAATAAAATTGAACTTTAAATAAAATAGACATAGACATAAATTAATTAAGGAACATATGCATAGTACCTCTAAACACTTCGGAATATCAGAGAGGTTCACAACTTTAGTAGAAGTAATCCGCAAATCATGAGCAGCTCTGATAAAACTAAGACATGGAAACCGAGACATAGAAAAGTTGAATACAATTGAATACAGAACACTGAAATTGAATTTTTTTGAGAGAAGGATGAGGATGAGAATAGAGAAAAATGGTATTATAAAAAGATATAGAGATAATGATAATCCTTTCGAGGAAACGTACGTCATCATTTTTCTTTGGTTGAAATATCAATGCTTATAATTATTACTTAAAAATAAAAATATAAAATTTTTTTGGTCTAGGATAATTTTGGCAGGTTTAATATGCATTTCTGGAAAAAATAATTCAACAACAAAAACAATTAAATCACACTGAAAATTAAACAACGAAAGCTCCTACTTCTTCAAAAGATATTTCATAATATCAAAAGCAACGTTTCCACGTGCTGAAACACACTTAAACTTCAAAACAGAAAATAGTACCCGCAAAACACCAAAAGGATTCCAAACAGAATTTTGTAGCAGCACAACAAAAAGAGGAAACACAATAATAAAGTCCGAAGCATAACACAAAATGAGAAAACATTGACGGAGAACACATTCTTGCATCAACTTTATTTTTCAGTCTTGATGATCTTGGAAGTTACCGATCCCGCTGAATCCTGTAAAGCACACTGCAAATTCCTTTTCGTAATCTTCTTAGTTTCAGGGGTTTTGAAGCCTTCATCCGAGTTGACAACTTCTTTACCCTTGGGGGTGACTGATTCAGCAACAACATCATCAAGAGGACACCAACCGAAAGGAAGAACTCCATGGTTGAATTTTTTATGCTTCATGATCATTTCCATATCATCGGAGAATTTCTCAACAACATACAAAGGGTCGCTCCCTTCAATATGCTTCAACCCAACACTGACCTTGAACATAAATTCCTTTCCAATCAATTTGTCAACAGGCTCGGGGAGATCAACTTTAGCAACATCATTTATACCACCTTCAACATTTTTATTTAGAAAATCCTGAAATACAAAAAGAATTAATATATATATATATATACATTAACATCCATGCCATTAAGAAAAACAAAATCTGTAATATATTTTCGAATGTATTACACAAAAAACAATAATCTTACCTTCCTGGACAAAAATCTTACCTTAGTCATACCACCCAAAACCTCCGAAGCAGTTTTTCCAATTAACAACGTAGAAATTTCATTCCACAGCAAGAACTCAGCATTACCGGAACCATCAACCACATTAATATGTATTTTATAACGTTGACATCCAAGAACAAAATCATCACACGAACCACAGTACAACTTGTTCTCTTTGTCTACAACCTTTTTTTTGCACTTCATGCAAGACGTATAAAACCAAGCTTTCTCATATAAAACCTCGGCAACAGACGCCACAACCCAAGCCTTCAAAACCTAAAAATAATGAATTCGGTATAAAAATTTAAATAAAAAAATCAGTTCACACAAATAAATTATTAAATAAATAAATGCCATAAATTAAATAATAGACAACAAACTAACCACTTCACATTTCTTCAAGTCATGGAGAGTCAAGTAGACAGTAGAAGGGTTCTGCAACTCATCCTTTACACTGACAAAAGATGCACTTGATATTTGTGAACCATCGAAAGAACTTGTAACGGAATTATTTGGCAACCTGTTTATAATAAATTCCAACATGATTGTCAGTATTCTGAGTTATTTATAGCATTGATGAAAAAAACACAGTATTACCTGCTCTTGTACTCAACAATCTCTTCCAAATTTTGATCAACAATAACTTTAGTAGCATGAAAAGTATTTGAAACTCCAATCGCCCCTTCAACAAATATACAACACATTTTTTAAAAATTAATTAAGTTGGAATTATAACTAATGATATAAATCAATATTTATTCGAGTAATTTCTTTACCTCTAAATTTCCTTGCTCTGCACAACTGTATAACCACTACTTGGTTATCTTTGTTTGTTCTCAACTCTTCAACAAATTCTTTCAACTCATGGCAATAGGGTTCCCACAAAACGCACTCAATTTTCAGACCTCTGTTAATTCAATGATTAATCTTTAGTATTCGAGAAATTAACTTTAAAAAAATAAATACAAAACGTACTCATGATCTTGAAGCAAGAACTGAATACTCTTGATGCCTTTGACAGACGTATCCGACTTCAACCTTGAGTCATTAATATCAGCAATAGTGCCAATTACATCTTGCATGAACACATAGTCAGATGTTTATATTAATTTAATATAAGGAAATAATAAGAAAATATATAATGATAAACATGTTAAGATATAAAATGCAAAAATACCAAATAAACCACCATCATCCTTTTGAGAACCACCGAGAATATCCAAATAATCTTTGAACTGGAAAACGGACTTGGGAAATTTGTTGTTCATGTTTGAACCAACATATGTATTTCTATGGAACACAATCCTATATGCAAAATCCGCAACAGGAAAGTTCTTTGGCCTATCAACAACTGAGAACTGATGGACAGTAACAATATCTCCTTCACTGCACAAATCCTGGAATTTAGGTATGAGCACATTTTTAACAATTGCATGAATTCTAGTTCCCTGCGAAAAGTCGAAGGAAAAATATATAAGTATATGTATTTTTTAACTGCAATTAAGAAAATTGAGAAATACGTTCGAAACTCAAAAACCTGAATATCGGCAAACAAAAACTCCAAGGTTTCTGAAATTTTTCCATTGCCCGTCGTCTTCCACTTCCTGCAAATTCGAACTTGAATCTTTCAGTCCATTCTATCCTTGTTAATGGCAGAGATAGGAGTAAAGTTTTTCAACGAACGAAAATTGTCAGCCATTCTATCTCAATATATTTTTCAAGTATAGAGTAGCGAAGTACAACAAATAGAATGCACAGATCGAGCATATAAAGAAGGATGCATCGTTATCGATGCTTTGAAAAATAAAATAAATTATTAGGTTTCTCTTGGAAACGCCATTAGGAGAATACGTGTTGCATTAGGTTTAACCCAAAAAATTTCTAACAATGAAAAGACAAAGAATTATAAAAAAATAACGTGTTGCATTAGGTTTAACCATTATTTTTTCTAATGAAAAGACAAAGATTAATAAAAAAAATAAAAAGTAACGTCTTGCATTCGGTTTTACCAAATATTTTTCTAATGAAAAGACAAAGAATTACAAAAAAAATAACAAATTAATAAAGAGTGATTAAAATGAAAAGACAAATCAGGCAAAAATAATTATTACATTTGTTTATTTAGCGTGTAACTTTAGGATTGGGATCCCATCCTAAATGAAAATTTTACTAAAATAATTATTACATTTATTTAAGCAAACAATGGAGACATTTCATTGAATATAGAACCATTAAGATCTTTCAAAATTAAAAAGATTAAATAAAATAAATATTATTATTATTGAAACTTAGGATGAATAATTAATGGTAAAAATTTAACTTGGTAAAAAATAAAAATAGTAATGTGCTACATAATATAAAATTTTAAATGATTTTTTTACCATGTTTGTGATAATTTATTTTTTGTATCAAAATAAATAATATTTTGTCATATAATAACTTTTATAACAATTTTCTAATCTGTTATTATTAGTTTCAATAGACTTAAAAACATACACAACCATACACCGTATAATAAAATTAGGAGTTTATATTATACAGTATATTGTTTTGTGAAGGATTTGTAACTAATTATATTACTTGTGCAACCGGTTTCTCTTTTTCCATCAATAAAAACAAACACTTCAACTTCTCTTTTGCCTCCTTTTTTTGGTAACTGAAACAGCAGTTTAGCTCTTTCCATACATAACAAACACTTCAACATCTCTTTTGTCTTCTTTGGTAATTGGAAAAGCAGAACATCAACCACATATGCCATCTCCCTCACTAAAATTTTTATAATTGCTTTCAATAATAAACTTTTAAAACAAATCAAATATTCCTTCAACAAACAAACAATCCATAACAAACACTTCAACCACTGCCATTTGCTCCTCTGAAATTATTATCCAAAATACAGATTATTGAAAGAGTTCTAAAAAAAAAAAAAACACCAAAACAAAAAACAAAAGCATGAAAAACTTGAATAGCATAAGTACGTTGTTATAATAAAAACACATTTTAATTTAAAAAATCCGATAAATACTACTCTAATAAACATAACTTGGTTTATAGATCCAAGACAAAATCATAAAGTCGACATCTAAATATGTCACCCAAAATGCACCCAAAGAAAGTGCTTGAAGTCAAGTACATTTAGAAAATCCTAGAAATATTCCAGTTAAAAATGAACAATATATCAGTTCAAAATAATAATAGAAATACTAATTAAGAAATATTCTAATTCGTCAATCGGAGGAGTCGGAAGCAGACAACATTTCAAATTCTGGAACAACATACAACGTGGTGGAAGTACGATCGTAGTAGAAGTCCAACACCTTGCCAACATCATACTCACTCTGATTACAGAATTCCTGCCATTCCTTGCCGAGAAAAACGCTTTTATTTTTATCTGGATCACTTCGTCTTCGTTTACGCAAAAGGGCTGACGTTCTGATTCCTTTTCCATTTGACAGGGTCACCTCTGATTTGTTCTCAAGCTCAGTCTCGATGGCGAACGATCTAGGAATCGTCTGAAAATCATAGAAAAAACATATGAATTAATGTATATTTAACTGAAACAGAGAAAGAATGTATAGAAGTACTTACCAAGCGATAGCGTCGATGGTCTAAAATTCGTACAGAAAACTTATGAGAGAGACTCTTTAAATCTACTTCCCGACCTATTCGAACGTGGTCAACATCATAGGTTATCTCAACCCCATCAGCACCATAAATGTGCACATTGAAGTGGGATGGATCGTTCCAATGGAATGTCAACAACTGCCCCGTTTTAATCTGATATTTTTCCCGGAAATCCCGCCAACCCCTTACTATGTGGAGACGACCATAGTTGTCTTCACCAAACGCAACAGAATGCATTCGAGCAAAAGGAGTCTTAATATCGGCGAACAGCGGCATACGGAATGAGCACTTTTCAGTGAATGATGTTGGAATTTGCTTAAAAAAGACGCAGTTGGTCAAAATCAGAATTGAAAAAAAACAAAAAATAGGGAGACAACGTAGTATATATATATATACTTACAACATTCTCAGTATCTCCATCTTTGATCGTAATGTGGAATCTCATTGGACAGGGAACTCTTCTTGTCACTTGAGAAACAATTACAATATAAGAAGATAATACATAGCATAAAACAATGTTTTAAAATAAGAAGACAATAAGTTGGGACATTATTCAGTTAATAATTCTTATAATCATAGAAAAACACAAATAAGACATAACTAATTGATACATATATACATATATACAAAAGTTTTTTATATAAAACTGATGCAAACAATTTATTTTATCAAGATTCAAAAAAGAATAATTTAATGAAAATGAGTTTAAAAAATAAAATCGATGAAGGGGGTAGAAACCCCATCACAAATTTGCAACAAATAGTTTGTATGAAAAATCTAAAATAGAGTCAGAAACAAAAGATTTGTTAATGTAACAAAAGGGAGAGAAGACACACAATCAATTACACCGGGACAGATCTTCCCTTGACCTGTAGTCGAAGTGCTACCCATATTGATCTCTGCGCGACCTTCAGTGGAAGTACTACCGGAATTTCCAGAAGTGCTAGAGGAATTCCCAGAAGTGCTATCGGAATTTTCAGCCTCTCCGCCGGTGAAATTCATGTCTCGTTGGAGTATTCTTTAATTTCTGGATTAGGAGAAAAAAGAAAAAACCGGAGAAGGAGAAGAAAAAACAAAGACAAACCCTAAATCAATTTTAAAAAACTAAATTTTATTATATAAAGAAACCGAAGCAGTCAACGAAAGTTATTTCTTCATCTTTTTTATGGAATAAATCTAAATATAAATTAAATACTAATTGTGTTCTTAATTCCAAGAAAAAAAAAGAGTCGACTCTATTATATAAGTATCTTGTTCATATGACGATAATAACAAAGAGTTCATAATATACTACACTGTTTGAAAAATTACGCTTATAGATGCGAGTTTCAGATCGAGAAACTCGACATCGACAATGAACTTTGATGGAGTTTTCAAACTTCTTCAATAAAACGACAAAGCATGAGTACAGAACCAAAAGAGTTTTCAGATTTAAAAACGCAAAAAAACGTCAACAAATCAACTAACATACACAGTAGAGAATATTCAAAGAGTTTTCAAACAAAATAACTCCAACAAAACAAAAGCACGCAAAAGTTGATAATTCAAAAAAGTGTTCCACGAATAAAATCCAAATCACTCAGAGTCAGTATCATGTGAATGGACTTGGGCTGAGGAACCTTCATCTTTCCTTTGCTTCTTGCGGGCAACTCCTTCCTCTGAGCGTACTTCATCATTGTCGGCAGCATAGTCACCGGACACATGACTTAAATTGGAAATCAATTGCGTGTCATCATCATCAGCTGGTACCATCACGGACACAGGGCTCAGATCGTGCATGGACTGATCAGAATCATCACTGGAGTCAGAACTTTCAGACACCACTACATCATCTTCCACTGGAAATTTAGGTTTATTGTTGTTCAATTTCGACACGTGCATTTCCACTAACACACTGTCAAAACAGATATTGTGGACTAAGAAAACAGCTTCACTTTTGTTTCCCTCATTCCCTTGAATAGATACTTTGAATAAAAGGTCCTGTCCAATCACACCTTTCACAACCAAGGAAATAGAAGAACCTAGAGTGACGTTGGGATCACCAGACTCATCATCCTGAAAATATGTTATCAGAATAAATATTTGATAATCATAAGGATTTAAAGATTAATATACCATTGAAAATTAATATTGAATAATAAATTACCAAAATCATTGAATCAAAAGCATCTTCCACTGACTTTCCAAACAACCTGAAGCATAAATTATTTTTCAATAAGAGGAGGAAATTGTAAGAACCATCAGACACACGCACATAAAGGTTGAACATTGCGTGTGGAATTATATAATCCCCACACGACGAACAACACAGCCTTGAATATGAATCAACAGACACGTTCTTGCATTGCGGGCAAACTGCATGAAACCACCCTCTTTCCTCCACAATGTCAATTATTTTTCCAGCTGTCCAAAAAATCCTGGGCTAACAAAAGAAACAAAATAAAGAACAGATAAAAAACTTGTGAATGTAGGTTTTAGAAATACAGGCATATATGAAATGGAATGTCCATGTGAGTGTGCGCACATATTCTTGATTGTTTAAAAATACATGTATAGATAGCATATGTATGTATACAGTTGTTAGCAGTAGGCAAACATACACTTATATATATCAATAAGAGAATAATGTATATAGATTTGAGTATAAGTATATAACACAGAATCCCATTTTCTACACCAATTCGTTACCTTAATAAAATTAAGAAAATCAAGTAATGATATATAGTTACCTCATCACAAAAGAGCAGAGCGGATAAAGATATAACTACCGCCGATTTGTCTGACAACTCCTTTTCCGCGGGGACATAAAGAGGGTCGATAGCAAAATCGCCATCCAAAACATTCACAACGGAAGAAGAACCAAACATGCTACATAATATATCATTAATTTTAATTAAATTTGAATTCATAAAAGCACTGGATAAACAGTAATCAAAGTATAAAATAAAATAAAAACAATGAGATATTAAGAATACCTCTTACTGAAATCCTCAATTTCCTTCACGTCGGGGGAAAATACGACTCTAGTTAAATTGAAAAAATTGGTCAGGTGATATTCTCCTGTAAAAGACATAAAGATAAAAATTTCAATTGTAATTTATACATAATTTTTCAAATTTTTTTCAGCACTTTTAATGATAATAAAACTAACCTTGGTATTTTTTGGTCTTGCACAGTTGAATGATGATTACACACTTTTCCATCTCAACAGATTTCTTCATAAATTGAATGAAGTGGTTCACCGATTTTGAATATGGTTTGAAGAACTTGCAAGTTAATATATTTTCTCTGAAATAAAGAACAAAAAAATATAAAGTTAGCAAGAAAGAAGCAATTTAGTAAATATGGTTTAAAATAAAGGAATGGAGAAAATAGCCCTTGATAATTTTAGAAAGATTAATTACTCAAGATCTTGAAGAAGAAAATGCAAGCCGGGTTTATTCAAGTCTTTATCATACACAGCAATAACGCGACCAAGAACATCTGAAAATATAAAAAAAGATTGAATTGAAATATAAAAGAATACAATGTTTTAACGTATTGCACAATGAATTAATATTAAGAATCCATATATTCAAATAAATTAAAAGATGATTTATGATACAAAAAGAAATACCCAAAAGAAGATCATTAGCCTCGTGGAAACTCTTCTCGACATCATTAAAACTTTTGATATCAAAGATAGATTTAGAAAACCACGGATAAATAGCTGGACCAACAAATGACTCTTTTTTGAAAACGATCATAAAGTCGTGATCGATTAGAACCGGATATTCAAATTGCGGCAGAACTGTGATATTACGAATATTGCATAACATTCCCTCTTTAAGATCACCATCAAACCACGAAATAAGCTTCTTCGGTACAGATCCTAGAATCCAGAAGCCCTACAGAAACCAAAAATCAGAAATACACACCAATATAATTAACCCACCTGTGAACAAAAAATTATATATTATATAATAGTACTAAAAAATAAACAAACTTACTTGAAGATCAACCATTACAACCTCTAAAGATCGAGGGGTATCGGAAGGATAAGAATGTATCCATTTCCTGCAAATCCTTACTAATAGAATAGGATCAGGAGTAAAATCATTAAGATGTTTAAGAGAGGCGTAAGATTGAGACATGTTTGAGAGAGAGAATGGATACGGTTGTTTGTAGAGAACCTAATGATACAGTTTTTAAATACAAACTAATTCTGAAAACTGTAAAAGGTGAAGTACGGTTTTAGATAACCGTTTGATTAAAGTGAGAAGGCGAAGAGGTTCACCCTTAAATAAATAGAAGAATCCTACACAACGCGTGGCAATCACTTAACAAATATCAAGAAGAATATAATGATTAGTGATTAGCCAAAAAAACAAAAAAAAGTACTGTATATAGATTTTTTCATTGATTTACATACACACATAGTTTTTGTTGTTGTTGTAATATAAATATGTTCTTGTTTTAGGATTTACATGTTTAAAAAAAAAAGAAATTAAAGAAAAAAATATAAAACATATATGAATATATTTGTCATTAACTTATACCGTATCTAGTAAACAAATTGTTTTCATTATTAATTTTAGGAAACAAAATTGGTCTTACATAATACTATACTTTCATAATATTTTTTCAAACAATACAATTATTGTACTTTATAAATTTAAAATAAATATTTTTCACTTGGAATAATACTACAACATACCTAAAATAAGTACATAACTTGATAATGGCGCTAAATAATATTAATCATCTAGATCAAGTTGATACATGCAAAAAAGCTTCATTCTGCTATGTATTTAAGAATCACCGAAATCTATAAGCCTTGTTGTTTTTGAAGATAATTCCTTTGAAGTTCTTCCGTAACAGGCACTGAAAATTTTCACTCGGAGATGCGAGTTTCAAATCGAAAAACTAAACATCAACGATGAACTTTACAGGGAACCATTCAGATAGAAATATTGAAATTGAGTTATAAAAAACCTTAAGTAAAACGACAAAGCATGAGCACATAACTAAAAAAGTTTTCGGTTTACAAACACACGAAAAAAATTCAACAAACCAAGAAAAATCCACAGCACAGAATATTCAAAGAGTTTTCAAAACAAAAAAATCCAAGAAAAAGCAAAAGCATTAAAAACTTGATAATTTAAACAGTGCTCAACGAATAAATCCCACATCACTCGGATCCAGAATCTTCTGAATGGACTTGGGCTGACGATCCTTCATTTTTCTTTTTCTTCTTGCAGCCAACGTCTTCCTCTGAGCATACTAAATAATTTTCGGCAACATGTTCACCAGAGACAGGACTGAGATCGTGCATGATCTGATCAGTATCACCACTGGAGTCACAACTTTCAGACACCGACAGATCATCTCCCACTGGAAATTTAGGCTCAAATTTAACCCTGTACAATTTCGACATGTGCATTGACACTAAATTATTGTCATCACAAATATTGTTAACTAAGAAAACGGCTTCACTTTTGGAATCCTCATTCCCTTGAATAGATACTTGGAATAAAAGATTCTTTTTAATCAGATCTTTCACAACCAAGGGAATAGAAGGATCTAGCGTGACATTGGCATCATCAAACTCATCATCCTGAAAAAATGTCATTATAAAAAAAAATGATAATCATAACACTTTCAAGATTAATATAACAATGAAAATTAATAATGAATAATAAATTACCAAAATCATGGAATCAAAAACACCTTCCACTGAGTTTCCAATCAACCTCAAGCATAAATTATTCTTCAATAAGAGGAGGAAATCGTGAGAGCCATCAGAAACACGGACATAAATATTGAACATTGCGTGTGGGATGATATAATCTCCACACGAAGAACAACAAAGCCTTGAATTTGAATCAACAGAGATGTTCTTGCACTCCGGGCAAATTGCATGGAACCATCCTCTTTCCTTCACAATATCAGTAATAGTTCCAGCAATCCAAACCATCTTAGGCTAACAAATGAAACAAAAATAAAATCATATAAAAATTATTGTCGATGTGGGGTTACATACACGAACATACTTCACTGGTATGTGACTGTGTGTGTGTGCACCTGTACTTGATTGTTTAAAAATATATGGATACACAGCATATGTATATAGAGATAAAAAAATTTTTAGTCCCATAAATGTAGTCTTTTTTCGATTTAGTCTCACATATATCCGTCTTTTCAATTTAACCCCAAATATGTCGAATTTGGTTTCAATTTAGTCTTTTTTGTACGAAGTGTCCATGAATGCTGACTTAGCGCTACGTGTCAGCATCCCATTGGTCAACGATTTTTTAAAAAAGAAAAGAAAAATGTCGTTGACCAATGAGATGCTGACATGTGGCGCTAAGTCAGCATCTATGGACACATTTCGACGAAAAATGAAATTTCTATACAAAAAGGACTAAATTGAAACTAAATTCGACATATTTGAGATTAAATTGAAAATGCGAATGTATGTGGGATTAAATCGAAAAAAGACTACATTTATGGGACCAACAAAATTTTTATCTCTATGTATATATACTATTCTTAGCAGTAGGTAAACATACATGAATATATAAATAAGAGCATAATCTATAGTATATGTGACCATATGCATATAAGAAAACAGCATTACATAACATTTTATTTTATACTCCAATTTTTTAATTTAAAAAATTAACAAAATAAAGTAATAATATAAACATACCTGATTACAAAAAAGGAGAGCGGTCAAAGGGACTACCGCAGCCGATTTACCTGAAAACTCCTTCTCCGCAGGGACATAAACAGGGTCGCTAACAAAACATCCATCCAAAACATCGACAAAAGAAGAAGAACCAAACATGCTACAAAAAATTTATTCATTTTTAATTCAATTTGAATACATAAAAGAATTGAATACATAGTAATCAGAGTATAAAAACATTGAAATATCATGAATACCTCTTACTGAAATCCTCAATTTCCTTGACCTCGGGAGAAAATACCACATTAGTTGCATTGACAAAATTGGACAAATGATATTCTCCTACAAATTAAAGAGATAAAGATAAAATTTTCTATTGCAATCTATACACAATTTTGATGGAGTAGTATACTTAATGTCTAGATTTGAGTATTCTGAACTCTGTATGCACTTTCATTTACCTATTTATAATGAACATTCATTTGCTTTTAATTATTGTTAATTAAATATATGCAAATTATAGTCCTGGATTTTATACGTTGTAGTTAGTATGGTGCAAGCATGGGCGCACAGAAGATCATACTATCGGTTACTCGTATTTAATCGAACAGTTGCTCACGACCTAGATGGACACGGACCAATCCATCGGTATAGTCGTTGTGTGAGAGAGAAAATAATTTATCTTAATTATTTTATCACACTTGTACACTTGGTGTATTGAGCGGATCGATTGAGACTCATCAATTAGGTTTGCTCGGCGATAATTGATTTGAGACTCAGTGTATTTTATTCTTAATCCCCGATACAATTGCGGGTGTGTATATTTAATATATGTGACTTTGATTTTCCAAAGGAATTGACCGATTTAATTATTGGGTCAATTACCGGTTGAGTTGGGTCACTATATTTTATATATGGCATGCCGTGAATTCTTGACGGGACAGTGTATCCCGGAAGGGTTGATAATATCCCCGAGATGAGCTCATAAGGATTTATTATGTAAACCTCGCGAGTGGATTTGTTCCGCATAATAAATAAGGTTGAGTGGTACTAGTCTCGGATAAAAGAGATGAATAAATTTATTAAGCAATAAATAAATTTTATTCATGGATATTTATATCTTAAATACACGGAATAAATAATACTATCGGAGAAATATTATTTGGATATAATATGGTTTAATATTGGGAGTGCAATTAATTTATATAGTGGAAAATAAATTAATTAATATTGATAAGGATTAATGGACTTGAGCATTGGGCTCAATTTAATCTTCAATATTGGAAGCCCAATATTCCACCTCCTTTAGATCCCCTACGTAGCCTATAAAAGCACTACATGGCCTTCATAAATCATAAGACAAGATTATCACACTTGATATTCTAGAGAGTTGAAGGAGATCCATAGGAGTTCGATAGATCGTCGCCCACCCGACGTTCGAACGAAGTGCAAGGAATACGTGGGAAGATTCAAAGGTCATCTTGATTCCGTTTCTCCGAACAACGAATCGAAAGGTAAAAATCTAAACGCGTTTTATGATTTGTTTTGATTCGATTATTGAGAATACCGTAGAACGCAAGATCCGAAAAATCGAACCCGGATTAGACGAAGGACCACGCGGTGGTGGCGAAGCCACCGGACCGCGTGGACCGCCCGCCTAGGGTTCGACGGGCATGGAGGAGGCGACCCTCGGCTGGGCCAAGGGCGCGCGGTCGATCACGACGATCGACCGCTGGGGCGCGGGCTGGTGCCGCACCCCACCCCACCTCGATGGTGGGGACCTCCAGACGGCGGCGGGTCGCCGGACCCGCCGCGGGGGCTGCTGGGCAGCCCCGCCCAATTGCGTGAGACGCGATCGATTGATCGCGCGAACCCCGCGCTCGCGGGGGTTCGGGTGGGGGCGGATTGCGCGCCTTCGGGCGCGTGGTCTCCAAAGCCCGGACTCCGGCGGATGAGTCGGCGTTCGTGTGATTTCCGGCGAAGGGTTCGTTCGGGTTATCGGTTCCGCAATTTTGATAACCCGGGATATCGAATTCCAACAATTGGTATCAGAGCGTGGTTTACGTTCGCGGTATTTTCGATAATATTGTTCTACCTTGCAGGGATTCCGACTATTATGGCTTAATTTATTATTCGTTTAATTTATTTTGTCATGAATGTTGGATTGATTAAACTCTCGGACATGTCGAGATTCGTTTTTGGTGGTGAATGCTTGTAATAGTAAAAATTCGGGGGTTGACCGAATTTAGGATTTATTATTACGTTCTACGTTTTTCCGGAAATTGTATAGGGTCGATTTCATGTATAGAATCGATACCGGATAGTGTAAAATTTATTTTGTAATTTATTTTGCGTTGGATCGATGCCGAAACGACCGCCGGAAATAAAGACGCGTGACGAAGGAGATGATCGAGAGGAAGAAGGGCTCGGATCGACCATCCCCATGGTCGATCCACGAGGACGATCGACCCAAGCCGGAGGAGGGCTGCCCGCGGGAGCTCCGGCCACGCCGGCCACCAGTGGAGGTGGCGCGTGGGCTGGACGGCGGCGGCTTGAAGGCGGCGGTCGATGGGTGGCGCGGGGATCCCCACCCCGTGCTATCCCGGTCCGGTGATTCTCTTTCCTAATTGGTTCGGGTTTTTCCTATTTGAGAATTCCTATTTTTGGGAAGTCTCATGGATTAGGAAAAGAATCAATTTGGAATTAATTAGGATTCCTAATTGATTATTTCTAATTTATGGAAATATTCATGGATTAGGAATATAATTAATATGGAAAGTAGAAGAGTCCTAATTATTTTATTTCTTTATTTCATTATGGATATCATCTAGAATATTCCAAGAATATCTTGGATGGATTATTCTAGAGATTTAATGAAGTGGAAAAAGAAAATAAAATAAATAAAATATTAATAATATTTAATTTTATTTTTGATATATTCAATTGACTTAATTTTTGAATTAAGTAACTTTTGGATTAATTGAAAATAAATAGATTTAAATATTGGATATTAATATTCTCGTCACATGGAGCATTCAAGAAACGAAGACTGAAGACTAGAAGATGCGTACGGGGATGGAGTAAAGCCATAATAGTCGGAAAATAATATTCTAGTAATTATTTTGACTATGTGATAATATTATGTGCTTTATTACATGTATGCATGCTATATGTGTTTATTTTATGCACTAGATAACGTATCCCTTTATTGTAAAAAGCTAAGTGGGAGAGGGTATGGAAACATACCCATGGTCTCCATTGCTGCTCTCTTGGTGACTTTTATAAACTCTTGGAGTTTGTATAGATAAGTCATTGGAGGAGAGTTCTTGTAATTCCTCTAACGAGAAACATTGATTAAGTTTATCAAACAATGCCTAATTTGTCTTTCCAAAGCTGATTTCAAGTCGACTCATTCTCACCCCGGGGAGTGGAATGGAGCCAGAGCCACTTGGTAATGTAGAGGACACAAATTAGAGACCTTCGTACCATTCTTTGATAGATGGATCGATTGTCTGCTCGGCTCCCTCATTTATGAGAGATAGGGTTGCTCGCATGGTGAATCACTGGTTAGAAACTTCGAGTTTCACTTATGATTCTCCGCGTCTTGATTTACGAAATCAAATGAATCAAGTAATTGGATTTCAATTGTATAAGTCTTTTGGTATAGTAAACGTCCACACTATCGTGGCTTGCTGTATTGAATGGGACTTTAGATCGATTGATGTAGACAGTTATAGAAGGGAGTGAGGGATCCGTGTGTCAACGTAAACGTCCACACTATCGTGGCTTGCGGTGATATGCGAGTCTCAAACATACTTCTTAGTACTGAGCGATGGTTAACACTTAGGTACGCTTCATAGTATTCCTCCCATCGAGGTAATGCTATTGATGATGTACGACCGAAGGAAATCTAATTGCTAAGTCATTTGGGTGGGTAAACGTCCACACTATCGTGGCTTGCCTTACCCGATGGGATTTTAGATGTGATTAGTGATTTAATGATATTATTTGAGGGAGATAATATCGGATATTAAATTTTTTGTTTGTTTTATGTGCTTATAGGTTAAGAATGACTGTGACCCCACTTTGTGATATACTTAAAGATGAAAACTCACTGGTTCCATATAATACTGATTGGAAAGGAAATCTGGACATTGTTCAGACTGTTGAGCTTTCCGAATCCACTGTTGTCCCAACTGATGAGGACATTCGAAATGACCTCAGGATGATGTTGAGACATAGCGTGGAAGCTGGACAAGAGGTGATTAACATACTCACAGAATTCTCTCTCAATGAGTCCCTTAAAAAGGATTCGACGAGAGCGGAGTTTGTGCGTAGGTTAAGAAAATCACAAGCTTTTGTGGCAAGGCTAGAGGAAAAGCGTGCAAAGAAACCCAGTGGTTTAAAACCACGGATTGGGAAGAGCAAGCCGCGAGGCAAGTGCTATCGATGCAAGCAGTTTGGGCACTGGAGGTCTGATTGTCCTCTCATCAAAGGTACGAAATTTTCCTTAGTCACTGAAACATTATCAGTGGTGTTATCTACCAGCACCTGGTGTGTAGATACGGGGGCCACTGATCATGTCTGCAATTCATTGCAGGGGTTCCAGGAAACCCGGAGACTTAGAGAGGGAGAGATCGTGGTCTACATGGGCAATGCTGCAAGAGTAGCGGCTGTTGCAGTGGGAGACGTTTACTTACGCTTCAGTAGTAATAGGGTTTTAGTTTTACAAAATTGTCTTTATGTACCCAACTTTAGAAAGAATTTAATTTCGGTTTCTAAACTTATTATGAATGGGTATTTTGTTTCTTTTGACCACTCTGTGATCATAAGAAGAAATAGTGATATTATCTGTTCTGGTACATTGGTAGACGATTTGTATGTGCTAAATCCTGAGTCTAACACGATGCAACTAACCGAGAGTAATAACACATCTACGAACACCAATAAGAGAAAGGAACCTTCTAAAATGAATCAATTATACTTGTGGCATCTAAGGCTAGGTCATATTAATTCGAATAGAATTCAAAGGTTGAAAGCTGATGGTCTCATTAGCGGCATAGAAGGAGAGGACCTTCCAACCTGCGAATCCTGTTTGGAGGGTAAAATGACCAAGCGTTCTTTTTCTGGTAAAGGACATAGAGCTGGACAAGTATTGGATTTGATTCACTCTGATGTATGCGGACCTATGTCTACTCAGGCAAGGGGAGGGTACGAGTACTTCATCACTTTTACTGATGATTACTCAAGGTATGGATTTGTATACTTGATGCGCCGCAAGAGCGAGTCCTTTGACAAGTTCAAAGAATTCAAGGCTCTTGTGGAGAACCTTCAAGGTAAATCCATTAAATGCCTGCGATCTGATCGCGGAGGCGAGTACCTGTCTGGAGAATTCAAGACATACTTGGCAGAGAATGGGATTGATTCCCAAATGACATCACCATATACTCCCCAGCTGAATGGTGTGTCGGAAAGAAGGAATAGGACTCTTATGGAAATGGTGCGATCAATGATGAGTTACTCGGACTTACCTATCATGTTCTGGGGATATGCCTTAGAAACGGCAGCGCACATTCTGAACTTGGTTCCATCAAAAACGGTTCCTTCAACACCCATGGAACGATGGAGCGGGCGCAAGCCTAGCTTAAGACACGTTCGGATCCGGGGGTGCCCTGCACATGTGTTGAAGGTAGGTGCCGATAAATTAGAACCTCGTACTGAAGTGCGGTTGTTTATAGGATATCCTAGAGGAACTAAGGGTGGCATGTTCTATAGTCCTACGGACCAGAAGATTGTTATAAGTACTAACGCTCGGTTCTTAGAGGAAGACTATGTCATGGACCACAAGCCCATGAGTGACATAATACTTGATGAGTTGAGAGGAAACAAGGAAGACCTGAATACAGCCGAACCGAGTAGTGATACACCACTAGAACCTGCACCTACTGTCACTGTTAATACACCGGAACGCCGTCGTAGTGGGAGGGTTGTTAAGCAACCAGACCGATGGATTGGACTGGGTGAGTCTTCGGACTCTGGACCTGGAGTTCATGAAATCGATCCCTGGACCTATGATGAGGCGGTACAAGATATAGATGCGCCTTCTTGGAAGAAAGCGATGAGATCCGAAATAGAATCTATGGATTCTAATAAAGTCTGGGATCTTGTAGAACCACCAAGCGGCGTAAAGCCAATTGGGTGTAAATGGGTCTACAAGAGAAAGAGAGGATCTGACGGAAAGGTTGAAACCTTTAAAGCTCGGCTTGTTGCGAAAGGATATACTCAGAAAGAGGGAATCGATTATGAGGAGACCTTCTCGCCGGTAGCCAAGATAAAGTCGATCCGGATTCTCTTATCCATAGCAGCTCATATGAATTATGAGGTGTGGCAAATGGATGTCAAGACAGCTTTCCTAAATGGAAGTCTTGACGAGACGATTTATATGAAACAACCAGAAGGATTCATTGCTAAGGGGCGAGATCATCTAGTGTGCAAGCTAAATCGATCCATTTATGGATTGAAACAAGCCTCGAGATCGTGGAACCTGCGGTTTGACGAAGTAGTCCAATCTTTTGGATTCAGTCAAAGCATGGACGAATCGTGTGTGTATTGGAAACGTGATGGGAAGAAGGTGGTGTTTCTCGTGCTTTATGTAGACGACATTCTTCTCATTGGCAACAGTGTGAAAATGTTATCAGACATAAAGGGATGGTTGTCTAGACAATTCGATATGAAAGATTTGGGAGAAGTCGGGCATGTTCTAGGGATCAAGGTTATAAGGGATCGCCGGAGTAGAACATTGTACCTATCCCAGCAATCTTACATAGACACGATTCTGGCTCGTTTTAACATGCAAGATTCCAAGAAGGGTGATCTACCCTTCAGCAAAGGAACTTATCTTTCTAAGGAGATGTGTCCTCAGACACAAAAGGAGAAAGATGAAATGAAAGCAGTTCCCTACGCTTCGGCCGTGGGAAGCTTGATGTATGCAATGTTATGCACGAGGCCTGATATCTGCTATGCAGTTGGCGTAGTAGCAAGATATCAAAGTAACCCTGGAAAGGCTCATTGGACTGCCGTAAAGAGCATTTTCAAGTATTTGCGAAATACTAAGGATTATGTTCTGAGTTACGGGGCAGACAATCTGATTCCTTTGGGTTATACGGATTCGGATTTCCAAGCTGATAAGGACCGGCGAAAGTCGACATCAGGCTATGTGTACACTTTGGGAGGTGGAGCCGTATCATGGAGGAGTGTTAAGCAAAAGTGCATTTCAGACTCCACCATGGAAGCTGAATATGTTGCAGCCTCAGAGGCAGCGAAAGAGTCAGTATGGTTCCTTAATTTCCTCCAGGACTTAGATGTGATTCCGAGTTTGCCCAAAGCTATGACAATTTATTGTGACGATAGCGGTGCAGTGGCAAACAGTAAGGAACCACGGTCCCATAGTGCTACGAAACACATAGAGCGCAAGTACCACCTGATTCGAGACATCGTCAAGAGGGGCGATGCGATAGTCACCAAGATAGCTTCAGAGGACAACCTAGCGGACCCTTTCACCAAGATACTTCCTAGCGAAGTATATTACAAGCACTTGGAGGGTTTGGGAGTCAGAAGTTTGGAGGATAAGACTAGACCTTAGTATAAGTGGGAGATTGATGGAGTAGTATACTTAATGTCTAGATTTGAGTATTCTGAACTCTGTATGCACTTTCATTTACCTATTTATAATGAACATTCATTTGCTTTTAATTATTGTTAATTAAATATATGCAAATTATAGTCCTGGATTTTATACGTTGTAGTTAGTATGGTGCAAGCATGGGCGCACAGAAGATCATACTATCGGTTACTCGTATTTAATCGAACAGTTGCTCACGACCTAGATGGACACGGACCAATCCATCGGTATAGTCGTTGTGTGAGAGAGAAAATAATTTATCTTAATTATTTTATCACACTTGTACACTTGGTGTATTGAGCGGATCGATTGAGACTCATCAATTAGGTTTGCTCGGCGATAATTGATTTGAGACTCAGTGTATTTTATTCTTAATCCCCGATACAATTGCGGGTGTGTATATTTAATATATGTGACTTTGATTTTCCAAAGGAATTGACCGATTTAATTATTGGGTCAATTACCGGTTGAGTTGGGTCACTATATTTTATATATGGCATGCCGTGAATTCTTGACGGGACAGTGTATCCCGGAAGGGTTGATAATATCCCCGAGATGAGCTCATAAGGATTTATTATGTAAACCTCGCGAGTGGATTTGTTCCGCATAATAAATAAGGTTGAGTGGTACTAGTCTCGGATAAAAGAGATGAATAAATTTATTAAGCAATAAATAAATTTTATTCATGGATATTTATATCTTAAATACACGGAATAAATAATACTACCGGAGAAATATTATTTGGATATAATATGGTTTAATATTGGGAGTGCAATTAATTTATATAGTGGAAAATAAATTAATTAATATTGATAAGGATTAATGGACTTGAGCATTGGGCTCAATTTAATCTTCAATATTGGAAGCCCAATATTCCACCTCCTTTAGATCCCCTACGTAGCCTATAAAAGCACTACATGGCCTTCATAAATCATAAGACAAGATTA
Organism: Euphrasia confusa; assembly: GCA_954870475.1. Classification (NCBI taxonomy): domain Eukaryota; kingdom Viridiplantae; phylum Streptophyta; class Magnoliopsida; order Lamiales; family Orobanchaceae; genus Euphrasia; species Euphrasia confusa. Next base: position 37,176,173 of record OX940955.1, on the reverse strand, counting down.
TCACACTTGATATTCTAGAGAGTTGAAGGAGATCCATAGGAGTTCGATAGATCGTCGCCCACCCGACGTTCGAACGAAGTGCAAGGAATACGTGGGAAGATTCAAAGGTCATCTTGATTCCGTTTCTCCGAACAACGAATCGAAAGGTAAAAATCTAAACGCGTTTTATGATTTGTTTTGATTCGATTATTGAGAATACCGTAGAACGCAAGATCCGAAGGATCGAACCCGGATTAGACGAAGGACCACGCGGTGGTGGCGAAGCCACCGGACCGCGTGGACCGCCCGCCTAGGGTTCGACGGGCATGGAGGAGGCGACCCTCGGCTGGGCCGAGGGCGCGCGGTCGATCACGACGATCGACCGCTGGGGCGCGGGCTGGTGCCGCACCCCACCCCACCTCGACGGTGGGGACCTCCAGACGGCGGCGGGTCGCCGGACCCGCCGCGGGGGCTGCTGGGAAGCCCCGCCCAATCGCGTGAGACGCGATCGATTGATCGCGCGAACCCCGCGCTCGCGGGGGTTCGGGTGGGGGCGGATTGCGGCCTTCGGGCGCGTGGTCTCCAAAGCCCGGACTCCGGCGGATGAGTCGGCGTTCGTGTGATTTCCGGCGAAGGGTTCGTTCGGGTTATCGGTTCCGCAATTTTGATAACCCGGGATATCGAATTCCAACAAATTTTACAAATATTGTTCATTACTTTTAATAGAAAAACTAACCTTGGTATTTTATACCCTTGCACAGTTGAATAATGTAACAACCGCAAAATTTATATTAACTAAAAAAGTAATTTTGGCCCAATTAATAATTTGTAAAGAAAATAATTAAATTGTACATGAGTTTGAATTATTTGTAGTTCATGTTAATTTCATGTTGAGTCATATTTTACATTTTGATTCACGATTAATTTCATTTAGTATTTAAGTCATATAGAGATCCTCGTATTCCAATAATTTTATTAACACTTAAATTTATCAATTTTATTAAGAAAAGAAAATTGAGTATCCTAAAGTCTAAAATATACTACTCTAAAATATACTACTCCCGTAGTATTAATATTAATATTAGTATTAGTATTAGTATTATTATTATTATTATTATTATTATTATTATTATTATTATTATTATTATTATTAATTGTATAGTTTAAATTATTAATCTCCTTCTAGTACCTTATGTTTAAGCCTCAGCCCATTAGCACTAGTCCTTGTAAATCCTCAACCCTATTTTCACAATTCATCAGCGTGTATATACGTGTGAGAAGTAACTTCGCCCCCTCAGATAATCTCCATCTACATCCCATATCAACCCTCCAACGTTTGCGGCAGCGCCTAAGCCCTCAACCCAACAAACAAATTCTCAATACTCTTCCTCACCTTAATTTGATGCCTTCATGAACACCGTCGTGAGCCTTAAGCCTGAGCATACAAGCACTTCGATCCATTCAGCCCGCTCAAGCCTGAAACCCACCACCATAATTCCTCCGAAATTATCAGCCCACTCCTTAGACCGTTTCTCAACTTCCGAAAGATCGCGAGCAAACAAATACTTTTCTGACTCTGTTGAACCCATGATGTGTTCGACCACAGCCCGGGTGCCAAAGGTCGAAGAATCTCCGATAAGTGATTCCACTTTCTTCAAGACTGAACCGTCGCTTTTGGGATTCCCCGATATTAATCGATCTCCGATCAACTTCTTCGCGAGCCTGCTGCCATCACTAACTTGATTGCATAACTGGTCGTTAGGACGTCGTCGAAGGCTGGTCGCTGTGCCCTGCCCTGATGAAGCGTGTCAGCGTCGATTCATCGTCGTTGCTTGCGGCTACAAAGACCGCCACCGCATCCTACCTTTCCCGTCAAAGCCGAGGAGGTTGTAGAACTCCATAGCTGCTCTTGTCAAAGATTTCGATGCTTGAGAGAATGTGATGTACTAGTTGAAGCCCTCTCGATTCCCCCGTCCCTCTCTTTCTGCTTATTACAAAGAAGAAGGTATCGGTTTTTAATTAGGAATTTTTTTATGTTTCTATTTTCTATATTAGTGAGTGGCTGAGCCAATATATTATTCGACTCATTTGTTTCTTAATCCTTTTCATAGCCCCATTAAATACTAAAACCTTCAAAGCCTATTATTCTATCTCACATCAACACCCGATATACTCTTATCAGTTTAATTCTTTTAAGTTACAAGCCCAACTGCAATTCCTAATTCCTATGTTTTTACTTTTCCCCAAATTTTATTTAAAGTGGAGCTCAATTACTTTTAACTTAATAAATAGCCCACTCACTGCTCCTTTTATTAAATTTAGTATCTACTGTATCTAAGTATCAGTATATAATAAATAGTATAGCAAGATAAATATATATTATATAATTAGTTTAATTTATTAAATGAAGGATTTATGGATACCGAGGATTAGGATTTGCACGAGCATACATTCAAGCATCGTTTCTTTCAGAGTCTGCATTTTCAAGGTAGGGGTATTTCTAAAACCTTTTCAAATACAGTTCATATCAGTGTATGGTACGCAGGTAATTGTTCGATATCGAGGACTTTATATTCTATTCATGTTATGTGCACATATTAGTCGCGCGACGAAATTCATGGCCGTGTTCACGTAGACGTGTGACGTGTTCACGGTAATAAATCAAGCAAGCAAGTGATAGGAACGTTTAATCGTTCGGAAATTCATGTCCTTGGGTATATCCCACTATCTAACAAGTTCAAGTTAGTTTATAAAGTTGAGCGTCATTCCGGTTATTTTCGTATCGTGCAATGTGTGAACTGGTATCCCTACTGAGTTGTTGATAACTCACCCCTTTAAAACCCCATATTTTCAGGTTAAGCGAAATCGGAGCGAGACGGGGATGTGGCGGCGATAGTAGTAGCAGCATTTATTTTAAATACATTATTTTTCTTTTATGCTTTCCGCTTTGGAAACTTAATACTTGAGTACTTTATTTAAATTTGACTATTGAGGGTTATTATTTTTAGTTAAAGATTTTATTATGAAAAAGTCGTTTTGACATTTTGTTATTTTAAATACTACAATTTCTTTTGAAAAATAAGAAAATCCTCTATAGTTTATATTATGAAGAATGGGATGTTACAACTTGGTATCAGAGCATTACGGTTCTCTTTACGGACCTAAAACAGTTTTCAAAATTAGCTACTATCGTCCACCTCCGCCGTTCGCGCCGACTTCGCAAGTAAGTGCATTCTACATTCATGATATTTCATTTAAGTTGCATGTCTAGTTTCATGATGTTGAAGTCGCATGCATATTACATTCATGAGTTTCAAGTACAATGCATATCAAGTTCATGTTTTCAATGAGGATGCATGTCTAGTCTCATTATTTTCCAAGTAAATTGCACGTCATGTTCATGATTTTTAATTAAGATGCATACTCAAGTTCATAGATTTCAAATTCATGATTTTCAAAGTGCATTGCATGTTCAAGTTTTCAAGTGAAAATTTTATGTTGCTTAAATTGCGCACTTTATTTAAGTTCAAGTTCAAGTTCATGTTAAAATTCAAGTTCATGATTATTATTTCAAGATGTGCGCAATTTATTGCAAAAATATGATGCATATGTTTAAAAAAAAATATATAATAGTTACATGATGCATGATTTACAAAAATTATATAATTATATATATATGAAAATATTAAGTTAATTGTGGCCTTAGGAACTTAAAATGATTAAAAATAATGATATATATATATCTTGTGGTTAACCTACGGTGATGCTGAAGACTTGATATAGAACTAAGTTGCTGAACTTATGGTGTTGCGCTCGACATTGGATTTCGTATCTACTAAGTATATTGCTCAAGTAAGTTATGCACATGTGACGTAGTAAGTTACTCTTTGGAGGTTATTATATACTCAAGTGAAAGAAGTGAGATCAATCGCTTATGTAAGAACATAGTAGAGAACTATGGCACAGAAGGCCGTAAGAGTTGGTCTTTACGTACTAGAACAAATTGTTTCGTTGTCATAATAGAATTTGACTATTCATTGGATAATCGTAATGAAATCTTACCAAGAGATAAAGATAATGATATTGAAGGAGGTGCACCGATTACAGAGAGTTGAATCGGAGCACAACAAAGAACAAGTATCTACTACCTCAAAATCGACGATGTTTGTGATCAATTAAAAGGGGCTAGTGTGTTCTCGTAGATAGACTTAAGGTCGGGATATCACCAAGAGTGGGTTGATATCTCAAAGTCAACTTTCTGAACTCAGACAGTATGTTGATTGCTGAAATATCTCTCTACACGATACTAAACATAAGAAATATTTGAGGTTTCCCTTGAGACATTTAGCATAGAGAAGTCTATGGAAAAATTAAAATCTCAAGGTGTGAGTTTTACCTAATTCACGTGTTATTTCTCGGGCAAGTAGTCATGACTCGTTGAATTAAAGTTGATCCTTCTGAGATTGAAGAGTCCAGTCAATTATTCAACCAAGGATGTTAAAGAGCTACGTAACTTCTTGAATTTTGCGGATTGCTATCGGAGATTCATTGAAGGTGTTTCAAGGATAGCACAATTGATGACGTAGTTGAAGAGGAATGTTTTTGGCAACTCGAGAGGAAGTTGTCTTCAACTACAATTCTGACCATTCCAAATAGTATTGGCAGTTTTGTAGTTCACAATAATGCCTCCAAACAAGGAATGTGTGTGTTGATGCAACATGGGAGAATCGTATTCTATGCTTCTCGACAGTTGAAGACACGTAAAGTGAATTACCATGCACACGACTTGGAGATATATGTCGTAACGCATGCACTGATGATTTGGAGAAATTACTTATGTGAAATAAAGTGTGATATATACACTGATCACAAGAGTTTGACGTATATCTTTGCGCAAATGAGTTGAAATGGGTCAGAGAAGATAACAAGAGATTGTTAGAGATTGCGATTGTTCAATTCATTATCAACCCAGAAAGGATAATGTCGTGGTAGACTGTTTATGTCGAAAAATAACACGGCATATAGCCTTATATGTTGATTAATCAAGGGAAGATTGAAAAAAAGTTTGAGAATTGGAGAATCAAAGTGATTTCTCACTCGAAGAGTACAAGAGTGACATTACATACTTTGACGATTCGTCATACTTTGTTGGAAAGAAGTAAAGAAGCTCAAGAGAATGATGGTTCCCTGTTAAAGATAAAGATTCATGTTCGTGAAGAAAACGTTGAGGGTCTTTCTAAAACGAAAAAAATGGAGTCCTAGTTTTAAGGTTGTGTGTATCAAAAACGAGATCTTGAGGAATTAAATCGTAGAAGAAGCACATTGTACGTCATATACTTCCCATCCGAGAGGAAGAAAGATGTATCACGACTTGTGAGAGTCATTATGGTGGAGAAGTATGAAAAGAGACTTCGAGTTATTCATGCAGAAATGTTTGGTGTGTCAGCAAGATAAGGCTTAACACCAGTGACCTTCGGTTTACTTCAACCAATATAAATTTCCCGAGTAGAAATGGGAGCACGTGACTATCGACTTCGTGGTCAGTTTACCGCGATCAGCCAGAGGATATAATGCAATTTGGGTGATCGTTGATTGATTAACAAAGTCTGCACATTTTCTACATGTGAAGTTGACATTTATTATGGATCAGCTCGCACAAATATACTTTCGTGAGATAATGAGGTTTCACGGTACTTCAATATCAATTGTGTCTGATAGATATTCGAGATTCACTTCAAGATTCTTAGGAATTTTTCACAAGGCGACGAGAACGAAGCAGACGTGTTATCTTTAGGCAGAAAGTCAATCTGATAGAACAAGACAAACTCGGGGAGAAATGTTAGAACATGTGTTATTAACGTAAAAGAGTTACAAATGCATAGAGTTATCTTAATGAGATGTGTGAAATGATTTTGGATCATGTTCAAGAACAACGACGCATCCTTAATATATGTTGAGAGCACGAGCAAGATATGAAGTCACTTAAGTGGAATCATTTACAAAAGGTAAATAACTACAAGAGGTAAATAACGAATTTCGAGGACGAAATTTTTATAAGGAGGGTAGGTTGTAACAACCGCAAAATTTATATTAACTAAAAAAGTAATTTTGGCCCAATTAATAATTTGTAAAGAAAATAATTAAATTGTACATGAGTTTGAATTATTTGTAGTTCATGTTAATTTCATGTTGAGTCATATTTTACATTTTGATTCACGATTAATTTCATTTAGTATTTAAGTCATATAGAGATCCTCGTATTCCAATAATTTTATTAACACTTAAATTTATCAATTTTATTAAGAAAAGAAAATTGAGTATCCTAAAGTCTAAAATATACTACTCTAAAATATACTACTCCCGTAGTATTAATATTAATATTAGTATTAGTATTATTATTATTATTATTATTATTATTATTATTATTATTATTATTAATTGTATAGTTTAAATTATTAATCTCCTTCTAGTACCTTATGTTTAAGCCTCAGCCCATTAGCACTAGTCCTTGTAAATCCTCAACCCTATTTTCACAATTCATCAGCGTGTATATACGTGTGAGAAGTAACTTCGCCCCCTCAGATAATCTCCATCTACATCCCATATCAACCCTCCAACGTTTGCGGCAGCGCCTAAGCCCTCAACCCAACAAACAAATTCTCAATACTCTTCCTCACCTTAATTTGATGCCTTCATGAACACCGTCGTGAGCCTTAAGCCTGAGCATACAAGCACTTCGATCCATTCAGCCCGCTCAAGCCTGAAACCCACCACCATAATTCCTCCGAAATTATCAGCCCACTCCTTAGACCGTTTCTCAACTTCCGAAAGATCGCGAGCAAACAAATACTTTTCTGACTCTGTTGAACCCATGATGTGTTCGACCACAGCCCGGGTGCCAAAGGTCGAAGAATCTCCGATAAGTGATTCCACTTTCTTCAAGACTGAACCGTCGCTTTTGGGATTCCCCGATATTAATCGATCTCCGATCAACTTCTTCGCGAGCCTGCTGCCATCACTAACTTGATTGCATAACTGGTCGTTAGGACGTCGTCGAAGGCTGGTCGCTGTGCCCTGCCCTGATGAAGCGTGTCAGCGTCGATTCATCGTCGTTGCTTGCGGCTACAAAGACCGCCACCGCATCCTACCTTTCCCGTCAAAGCCGAGGAGGTTGTAGAACTCCATAGCTGCTCTTGTCAAAGATTTCGATGCTTGAGAGAATGTGATGTACTAGTTGAAGCCCTCTCGATTCCCCCGTCCCTCTCTTTCTGCTTATTACAAAGAAGAAGGTATCGGTTTTTAATTAGGAATTTTTTTATGTTTCTATTTTCTATATTAGTGAGTGGCTGAGCCAATATATTATTCGACTCATTTGTTTCTTAATCCTTTTCATAGCCCCATTAAATACTAAAACCTTCAAAGCCTATTATTCTATCTCACATCAACACCCGATATACTCTTATCAGTTTAATTCTTTTAAGTTACAAGCCCAACTGCAATTCCTAATTCCTATGTTTTTACTTTTCCCCAAATTTTATTTAAAGTGGAGCTCAATTACTTTTAACTTAATAAATAGCCCACTCACTGCTCCTTTTATTAAATTTAGTATCTACTGTATCTAAGTATCAGTATATAATAAATAGTATAGCAAGATAAATATATATTATATAATTAGTTTAATTTATTAAATGAAGGATTTATGGATACCGAGGATTAGGATTTGCACGAGCATACATTCAAGCATCGTTTCTTTCAGAGTCTGCATTTTCAAGGTAGGGGTATTTCTAAAACCTTTTCAAATACAGTTCATATCAGTGTATGGTACGCAGGTAATTGTTCGATATCGAGGACTTTATATTCTATTCATGTTATGTGCACATATTAGTCGCGCGACGAAATTCATGGCCGTGTTCACGTAGACGTGTGACGTGTTCACGGTAATAAATCAAGCAAGCAAGTGATAGGAACGTTTAATCGTTCGGAAATTCATGTCCTTGGGTATATCCCACTATCTAACAAGTTCAAGTTAGTTTATAAAGTTGAGCGTCATTCCGGTTATTTTCGTATCGTGCAATGTGTGAACTGGTATCCCTACTGAGTTGTTGATAACTCACCCCTTTAAAACCCCATATTTTCAGGTTAAGCGAAATCGGAGCGAGACGGGGATGTGGCGGCGATAGTAGTAGCAGCATTTATTTTAAATACATTATTTTTCTTTTATGCTTTCCGCTTTGGAAACTTAATACTTGAGTACTTTATTTAAATTTGACTATTGAGGGTTATTATTTTTAGTTAAAGATTTTATTATGAAAAAGTCGTTTTGACATTTTGTTATTTTAAATACTACAATTTCTTTTGAAAAATAAGAAAATCCTCTATAGTTTATATTATGAAGAATGGGATGTTACAAATAATGACCACACACTTTTCCGTCGTATGAGCCCTCTTCACAAAGCGAATGAAATTGTTCACCGACTTTGAATATGGTTCGAAGAACTTGCAAGATAAAATATTTTTTCTGAAATAAAGAACAAAAAAATTGAAAGTTAGTCACAAAGATCCAATGTAGTACATATGCTACTTAAAAAAAAAGGAATGGAAAAACAGTAAGCGATAATTTTAGAAAGACTAATTACTCAAGATCTTGAAGAAGGAAGTGCAAGCCGGGTTGATTCAAGTCTTTATCGAAGACAACAATGACGTGACCAACAACATCTCAGAATATAAAAAAAAATGAATTAGAATACAAAATAATACAATGTTTTAAGTACGAATAAATTCAAAAAAAATTAAGAGATAATTTACGATAAAAAAAATACCAAAAAGCAGATCATTTGCCAAGCTGAAACTCCACTCGACATCATCAAAACTTTTGATATGGAAGATAGATTTTGGAAACCACGGATAAATGGCTGGACCGACATATGATTCTTTTTCGAAAAGGATAACAAAGTCGTGATCGATTAGAAACCGATGTTGGAAATGCGGCAAAACTGTGATATTACGAATATTGCACAACTTTCCCTCAGTAAAATCATCATCAAAATACGAAATAAGCTTCCTTGGTACAGATCCCAGAATCCGACAGCCCTACGGAAACCACAAAGATGAAAAATAGAAAAATATAATTCCACCCGCTGCGAACAAACAAATTATATACGTATAGATACTACGAAAAAAGAAACAAACTTACTTGAAGATCAACCATAACAATCTCCAAGGATCGAGGGGTATCGGAAGGGTAAGAATGGATCCACTTCCTACAAATCCTTACTAAGAGAATCGGATCAGGACTTGAACGGTTAAGATGTCTGAGAGAGGTGTAAGATTGAGACATGTTCGAGAAAGAGAAAGGATATGAGAGTTTCAAGAAAACCCCAAGATAGAGTTTTGTAAATACTAACCTATTTTCAAAAGTGGAGATTTTAAAAAAACAAACTAATTCTGAAATAAACAGAATCGATATGATTAAAGTGAGAAGTGATTTGATTAAAGTGAGAAGATGAAGAGGTTAACCATAATAATACAACTTATACAAAGCGTGTGGTAAACACTTACCTGGTTTCAAGAAGAAGGTTATCATTACTGATCAGCAAGAAAAAAAGCCAATCAAATAATAACAAATTCTGATATTTAAAAAAAAAAAACAAAAAAAAAACATGTTAGTGTAAAAGTATATTCTACTATTATTGGACCACAACAATTTTTCCTAAAATATTTACTTATATCTGGTAAACAAATTGTTTTCATTATTATTTTTAAGAAACAAATTTAATCTAAAATATTTACTTAAATAATATTTTTTCCAAAAACTACAATTATTTTTCTGGATATAATTTAAAATTGTATATTTTTCACTTGAAATAATCAAACTTCTACGTGTTTAATTTAAAAAATACGTTTAACAAAATAAGAAATTATAATTTAATACATTAAGGAAAAAGAGTAATTGAAACAAATACAATATATAATAATTAATTTGTAGTACAAAAAAAGATTAAAGAGAAATTACTAATTAAACAGTTATATTAAATACATACATTAATTAATTGTGTAATTTAGCAACTGATACAACCCAAAAAGTGAGATCAGAAAAGCATCTTTTACAAACATACATAAAATTGAGTACATAACTTGATAATTGCACAAAATTATATTAATCGATCCATATCAAGTTATGCACGACAAAAAAAAACATCCAGGTTAATGATCAATGAAATACATACGGCTTGCTGTGCAGAAGGACGCGCCGCAGATTTTACACGGATAGGGCAACGGCGGCTTCGAGGAAGATATAAATCGGATTCTCTTGATACGGAACGTAGTAGAGGGCTTCTTCGGCACAACAACAGCAGCAGACGGATCATATTCCGTGGACAACGGCAGACGACGAACGCCAAGAGAGATCATGCAAAGAGACTCCGCCGCCCAGATCACGTCCGTTGCCAAGGGAGGATCTTGCCTGCTGTGGTTAACATGCAAAGACATTTGTGTAAAATCTAAAGAGAATTAATTTTTGGTGTGTCTATTTTTAATCCAGTATGGAAGTAAAGGATGTGAATGAAACCTTTATATATAGACATATTGAAAATGTGTGTTATTTATATTACAATAAAATTTTTGAATATGTTTACAATTTTATTAAAGAATATCAATATACTACTATATAAGTAAAAAAGTTGATGAGGTACTCCTGCCCGAGGGCTGTTGCATGTAACAAAATTCCACAAAGTAGTTTATGAGATACTGGGAAAATTGCATAGTAAAGGAGCGAACGCAGATGACGTTGTAGCTACGGCACCTGCTATTCAAGGTACAATATTACGTTTTGGTATCAAAGTTGCTTTTGCAAAAGGTCACTCATCTTTCCCGCGGACTTGAGACGCTCAGATGTATTTTTAGGAGATTGACACCGATAAGAACACAACTCTTGAAATCATTTCTTCTTAATAAATATAGCTACTAAAGTCCCTGGTATCATTCCCTCTCGACCTCATAAAGAGAAAATACATACATGAAAGTAGGTCTATTACACCACCGTTTCTAGACTTGAATTCGTTAGACCTCAAGAAAAATAGTTAGACTCTTGACTTTTTATGGTGAAATGTTATTTACATCTGCAAAATATCTTCAATTCATTAGGATTCTAAATATATTCATCCAAGTGATGAAGTAAAATATAATTAAAAACATACTTCATATTGTTGCAAGTTGTTCATATTAACAAAAATATTAAATTGAAAAACATAATATTGCTCAAGCGTATTAAATATGATAGTTATCACAAACATAACAAAATTCGGATAATCAAAACATAAAACTATTAAGTGAATAGTAGTATAGAAATGCAGGAAGTTAAATACAACTATTTGAAAATAAAACATAAGAAGCATACATGCATATCATCCAATAAGAAACATGAGAGAAAAAGTCAAAAGTTTAGTACCACAAAATGCACCAACTTAAAGTGGTGAATAGAAAGAAATGTACCACACACAAAAAAACAAAGCACTTAAACTAAAATATAGACCAGTTCAAAATAAAACGAAATGTCCTAATCAAAACACACCACGGTCTATCAATCCATATCAGAATCGGAAAGCAATGCAAGTTCTGGTTTGACGTACAACGTCGTTGAACGATCATCATAGTAGAACTCCACCGTCATGCCAGTCTCATATTTATTCTTAACATAAAATGCTGTCCATTCACTGCCGATAAAAATGCTTTTATTTTTGTCAGACGCACTTTTTCTTCGCAAACGGACAGTCATTTTTTCTTCTCTTCCATTGGACAGCGTGAGTTCAGATATATTCTCAATACCAGTATCCTGGGCAAATTTTCTAGGAATCGTCTGGAAATAAAAATAAAAACTTCCCAATAAATGATATACTAACGGAAATATTGAAAGAATTAGTATTAGCACTTACAAATTTGTATTTCTGATGCTCTGAAAGTTTTCGAGAAAACTTTTTAGCAAGCCTCGAGAAATCTACTTCAGGAACAATTCGGCAGACATCAACATCGTATGTTATCTCAACCTTATCAACACCGTAAATGTGTACATTAAAGTGGGAGTCAGGGACCCAACGGAATGTCAACAGCTGCCCTTTTGTAATATTGTATTTTTTCCGGAATTCCGGCCAACCGCTCATTATTTGAAGACGACCTTCTTCGTCTTTACCCAACGCAACAGGATGCATTGGACCATACGGTGTCTTGAGATTGGTGAACAAAGGCATAGTGTACGTGCACTTTGCAACAAACGATGTTGCTAAAATCTAGAAAAAGAATTAATATATCAAAACACAGAATAACAGAGAGGAAAATAAATTAAGAACCGAGCGTAGTACGTATATATACTTACGATAGTATCCATATCTCCACCGAATATAGTAATGTGAAATCTCATGGGACAGCGTATTCTTCTTGTTGCTTCAGAATAAAAATCATAAAAGAAGAGAATAAATATGATCAGAATAGTGTCAGAACTAAATCAAAAACAAATTTGAACAAAATTCAGTTAAGTTATGTAATAATAGAAACAAAAAAAAAAGACATAGCTAATGGATACAAACAAATAAATCTATCAAGCAACTTAGAACCCAAACCCTAACTTATTAATAAACAGTTTGGTAATCCAATAATCGACCAAGACGTTAGAAACCGTAACACTAATTGCATAAACAGATAAAAAAAATTAATATCTCAAGCTATTAGAAGACCTAACCCTAATTTCATAAACAGTGAACACGAACACAGTTAAAATAAGGAATCGGCAACACATGATTTATCAAAGTATTAACAGGATAAAAGACTCACAATTATATACAACAGCATTTCTCTTGCGAAGACCTTCTTTCGAAGACCAAGGGGTGTCCATCGTGCAATTCATACCTATAGTACAAATAAAATTTTGTAATCAATCAATCTAAGTAAAATATAAGTAGGAACAAATAATAAAAACATGTAACTGAATATTTGAAAGTATACATATATTTAGGGTCATTGATTCAAACCTGATTCGCGAGAAGAGTACAAAATCAATGAATCGAGTTTAAGATTTTGCAGATTTACTAACACCAGATTTGTTTTGAAATTTAAAAATTAAATTAGAATTAAGTAAAGAGCCGGCGGAAAGATAAAAAACTCTTCATATTCCTAATTTAAAGTGTATTTAGTAGTATTTGTATTAAAAATAACATCATTAATTATAAATTATAATTCAAAATCAGAAATTATTAGATAATATAAAGTTTATTTAGTTACTTAAATAGTTAAGTAATTGATTAAGGAATTGGTTTTTGTAATTAATTACTTTCATTATCAGTAAATATATTGCTATAATTAAAACACGGTTAATATAAAGATGGTCCTCTTCTTACTACAGAATTATTAGTTGACAAAGTTATATGAAAATAAACAGGTTAAAAAACATATTATTATGTCAACAAAGTAAAAGAAAAATCGATTTATCACTGTAATCATAGGAAACCTCGAATAATAAATAACTAATAAATAATTTTATATTCTTGTACAAATCTTAGGATCCGATTAATTTGTTTAACAGTAACAAACATTTGATTAAAAAACAATACATACAATAAACAGAAAGACAAAAATAAGTAACATAAAATTTTGATAGATAATAAACTAAATTTAAAATGTCAATAACAGAAATATAAAACTCCATACATAAATATTTGTTATAAATGTTTCAAAATTATTTAACGTAAATAAACAGACAATGTTGTAGAAGAAGGATTGTAGGAGAAGACCAACTCCATGCCCTCCTTAAAATCATTCTGATCATAGAATGAGCTCCATTCTTCTTTGAGAAAATTACGTCTGCGATCGTTTCCTTTTCCTTTTTGCAAACGGGCTTCCATTTTTACTCCTCCAGCATTACAGAGAACCAATTTTGACTTGTGCTCAATCCCAGTATCCTTTGCGAACTGGCTTGGGATGGTCTGAATAATGTTTGAAACAAACTGGTTAATGAAAAATTAAGCAATGCACACATGTACCTTATCGAATTGGCCTGAATTAACTTACCAAACGATAATGGTGATGGGTCTCGATGGTTAAAATAAAACTGCTGGAGAGATCCGATAAACTAAATTCACGGCTACTTGGGAGTAAATCAGGAGCATACTTTATTTCAAACACAGAATTAATAAAAATGTGTACATTGAAGTGTGAGGGATGAATCCATTGGAATGAAATCGAATCACCATACTTAATCTGATATCTTTCCTTGAATTCAGGCCACCCCCTACGCACGTAAAAACGTTGCATGAAATCTACATCTAACTGAACAGGCATCATTGGACCATTAGGTGTTTTGAAGTATGTGATCTCTGGAATTTCACACGTGCATCTCTCCCGGAATTCCAAAGGAAAAACCTATTAAAAGAGTTTTTGTGGAATCATAAAAAAGTGGGATAACTAAATCAGATAAACAAAAAATAAAATCTAAAGTATTGCGTGTACTTACAATTATCGTGTAATTTTCATCTTCTAGACAAACGTTGAATATAGGTGTGTAGTTAGGTCCAATCCTGACTATAGAAGTTAGGTTAGGGTGAGATTAAAAATACAAAAAGAACAAAGGTAAATTACAAACATGTATTTGAATAAATTAAAAACATAGATGGGATACAAAATTCAATTACCACATATCCTTAATAAGAACAAAATTTTTAAGTAGGTTGAAAATAATTTCGTTTTCTTAAAGTAGAAACAAACACTGAAACTTTTAAATTAAAAAATATATAAAACTTACAATTATCTGTCTCATGAACACTATCCCGTGATATGTTCTCGTTGGAATCGATATCAGACATTTTAAAACCTAGTAACTGAAATTAAATCCCTGCAAATTACATTGAAAAGTAGAGTTATCCAATACAATAAAGAAAGTATAAGAATACCGAGATCCTCCTTGTTTAGAATATTAATCGTAAAGAAAACAAAACAATTTTAACATTGTCGAATAGAATAGGAACATGATTTCAGAGAATAGTATCGTATAGGATAGAGAACATATTGAAGATGTTGAATACCATAAACGATTGTTTCATACCTTGTTGAAGTGAATCGGCAAGTATCCTTCTCTTCAAGAAGCTGAGATCCAAATTCGCGAAACCCTAATTTTAAATTCAAAACAGAGAGATACAAATTTTATGAAGTAGACGATGGTTCAAAGTCTTAATTAAATTATTCTTATTTAATACAATTATTCCCGTTCACTAAATTTATTAACTACTTTTTTGTTTTTTCTTAAATAATTCTCACATTTACAAATATAGCAAGTATTTTATTTTCGTGAGCTGGAGATTTAGTACTCGCACAATAAAATAATCGTTGTTTTTCTACTTAATTACTCTTGTGCATAAGATTTTACATATATTTCAATATATATAAATATAATCCGTTTAAGTTATTATTTATAGAATTCAAACAAATTTCTAAAAGTTTGAACAAATATAAATTTTAAAATTATTTGTCGAAAAGAATACTTAAAACAGTTGAAGATATTGAATAAAATTGTAAAAATACTAAAAGTTTTATAATTTAGCTATATTTTCAAAATATTATAGGAAATTAGTAATTGTTTTTTTTTTTAGATTCATCCAATGAAAGAGATTCTATAAAGTTGTAGGGATCCTAATATTGAGTATAAGTAAGGGACAATGACTAAGTAATTTTATGTTTCAAAAAAAATATATTCAATATTATATAAATGAGATGTTTATTAAGCAGTTTTTTTTCCAAAAGTGCAATTATAAATTCAAATACACCTTTACATTGCTTTTAAAAAAAAGAATGTCAGGCAAATCTTGGTTCACTATTATGGTAGTTGCATTGCCGTGATTTGAAACACAAATTTCACCTACAAAAAAAATACATTAATACAATTAAAAGAGTACACATCAAATTTTGCGTGTTTAAAAAAGTACCAAGTATTAATACTTCACAAAATATACCACGAATCATTGGTTTTTTGCAGAGATGCACAACGAAAACGATTTCAGACATTTTAGCACTTTTCAAATATTGAATAAATTCGGATATCTCGGAAGAAGGAAGATGGAAAAAAATGCAACGCAAACAGTCACATCTGTATAAAAAGAAAAATAATCGATTATTTTTATTAATAATCAATTGTATAAAAATAATCAATTATTAATAATCGAAATTTTTTACATCTATAAAGATATCATAAGATTTACATTGTATATGCATAACAAAAATGTTTTGTTTCTTCATCAGAAATAGAAAAATAAAATTTATCATCAAGCACAATATATCAAACATCACCTCTATAAAGAGGGAAAAATTAATAAAAATAACAAAATAGGATACAAAATTTAGATGGGATATTTAAACTCTCGAACAAATAATACTACATAATTAAAATTTGTGTTGTCAATAGCAATAATGATCAGAATCATAAAAATTCTTCCCCAACGTACAATGTCGCTGAATCAATATCGTAGAAGAATTCCAAAATCATGCCCTTTTGAAAATTATTCTGATCATAGAACGCTCTCCATTTTCTTCCAAGATAAATGCTATTTCTCCCAGTACGTTTCTGCAAAGGCACGACCATTTTACTTCCTCGACTGTTCGACAACGTCAGTTCTTTTAGTTGATCAATCTTTGTGTCCTCGGCAAAAGGTTTAGGTATCGTCTAATACAAATTAAAAGATGTACATTTATATTAAAAAGCAAATTTAACTGATAAATAAAAAATTTAGGAATGACAAATTACCAGACGATAGTGGTGATGCTCTTCCAATATTTGAGTAAACTTGTGACGTAGAGAAAGAATATCTACGACAGCCACACGTCCGATAACATCAGCATTATAGGATATCTCAACATAAGTATCGTCAAAAATGTTTACATTGAAGTGCGATGGATGGACCCATTGGAATGTCAACATATATCCATACTCAAGACGATATTTTTCCTTGACTGCAGTCCAACCGCTCATTATATGAAGACGATGATTATTGTCTTCACCTAAAGCAATAGGATGGATTATACCATCCGGGGTCTTCAGATTGGTGAACAATGGCATCTGCTAAGTACACAGTCTAACAAATTCTGAAGGAATAATCTAGCAAAATACAAAATTGGTCAATATAATAATCATAGAAAAAGAATTCAGTACATAATGGATGCTTACAATAGTCTGGCTATCAGGAGGGCCGACCCATGTATTAAATCGGGGAGCGTAGGGTGGTTCTCTTCTCGCTTCATAATTAGTTGTCATAGTTAGAAAAAAATAAATCGGTCACGATCGGTATTATTATGTCAACAAAGTAACAGGAAAATCGATTCATCACTGTAATGATACAAAAATTCAAATAATACACAACTAATTAAGAATTGTAAATGGTTATAAAAAACTGAGGATAAAATTAATATACAAAGTATATTAGTCAATAACACGGCAAGATTAGGAAAATATAAACATCATTGAAGAAACTACAACCAATAAAGAAGATTTGTTTAAATAACTATGATGAATTCCTCAATAAATACACAATAACACTTCACAGCTAAAATTAAATCTAACAACAGGAGAGAATACTCACAATTTCTCAGATCGGCATCGATTTTCCCTCGACCCTTATTCGAATTGCTACCTGCCATTCTAAGGTTGGGATTGATGGAATTCATTCTCTGTATTTTGAAGAATATTGATATAGAAAAATAACATGTAAGACAGAATAAATATTATACACACAGATTAGTATAACCTAGAAGATTCAAGATTAGTATAACCTAAAAGATTCAAACCTGATTAAAGTAAAAGATTTATTATTATTCTCCTCAAGCAGCCGAGATCAAAAGGATGAGTAACCCTAGTGGGTATTTTAACTGCTGTTTCACAGGGGATTAAAGTAAAGGGGTTATTTTTATTCTGTAAAACAGCCGAGACAAAAGGATGAGTAACCCTAGAATTGAGTTCAAACAATCCTTTTACAGTTTCTAAGAAGTACACTTTGGTGATTAAGACAGAATCAAACTCGACCATATAGATTAGCATAAATATTATTTCATACCGGATTCAAATAGAGGGTTATGTTTCTTCTCTTCAGGAAGCCGAAAACAAAGGATGAGTAATAAACCTAGAATTGAGTTGAAGACGACAGCATACGGTGTTTAAGAAGTACAGAAAGCGTGGTTTGCCTTATATAAATATTGTATAAATAATACAGATATTTATTAATATACATGAAAAAACAATAACAAAAGGAAAAATAATGGAAATATACATCATCAATAAGATAATTGTTTCTTGCTTAATTACGTACATCTATAAAACATGTAAAATTTAGCTGAAGAAAGAGTATTAGATTATGTTTATGCGCAAGGAATAGAACTATAATTGTAGCACAAAACATTAAAAATTACTTTGTTATATAAACTGTTCACTATGCAACTTGCTTTTAAAGAAAGGAATAGAACTATAATTGTAGCACATGTGGGGATTAAATTTTAATTTGTTATAGAGATTGTTCACTATGCAACATGCTTTTAAAGAGATGGCATATCACATTCACAATAAATTTACTATTTAAGCAACATATCAAGAGTACATAATTAGTCCTTAGATATAATAACATACTAAGTACATACAAACATAAGAAGCACACATGCATATTATCCGATAAGAAACATGAGAGAAAAAGTCAATAGCGTAGTACGACAAAATGCACCAACTGAAAGTGGCGAATAGCAACAAATGTACAAAACAAATACTCTGAAACTAAAATCTAGAACACTTCAAAATAAAACGGAATCAAATTAACACATTATAGGACGAATCATGGTTGCACTTGCTACTGCTTGTCCGAGACTCCAAAATCAAGGTTAACATAATATTTATTCCGCACCAACTTTTCTTTGAACAGCGGTAGAAGGTCAGAATTATCACTTCCCGTATCAACAATGTACTCCGACAGTCTTCCCAGTAGATGGCCTGGATCAACTGTGACCTTTAATATCATCTCTTTTCCAAGAAGTGAAGATACGACAGCGGGGATCACTTTTTTTATACTTTCACTGCTAGAAGTAATTTTAGAATCGCTGGGAGAAACCTTGTAATAATATAATAAAAATGCAGTTACATAAGTCCAAGAAAGTAAAATTTTAATGCGATAATTGAAACCATATATATGCGAATGATCAAATTAGTTACCGTGCTAATTGAATGAATAACTTCAGGAGCTGATTTCCTAATTAGATTCACCGAAAGTTCATTCATCAGGACAAAATTTGCAGAATCATTGCCATCATCAACACGTATATGAATTTTATACTTTGAGTGAGGAATAAGATCTTGACGACAGGAATAGCAAAACAAACCGCAAGAGGAGATATCATCTGAATTATTGCAAGCTGGGCAAGTGGTGTAAAACCATCCGCTGTTCGAAATAATTTCTGTTACTTTAACAACTGTCCAAATTTTCTGAACCTTCATTAAAATAAAAAGTAATCGATTCAAACATTATTATTATATATTAATATTTCAGGTTAAAATAAAATTGGAAGTAAGATATTAATACACATTATCATATTAATATACCTTCCCACAATTTTTAAGACGAAATAGAGATAGGACCTTCGGCGAGTTGCTCCGCAATTCCTTTTCGGCACTGATCACACACGACGTAGAAAGTTCTGATCCATCAAACGAAAGAGCTTCTACATTCACAGGCATCCTATTATTGAGTATAAGTAAAGGACAATGCATAAGTAATTTAACACTACAAAATAGAAAATATTCAATTCAATATATATAAATGAGAAGTGATTCATAAGTAGTTTTTTTCTAAAAAAATAAGTATTACTTAACTAATAAAATTCAAATACACGTCTACCTTTCTTTAAACAAATAAATATCAGGCAAATCCTGCTTCGCTATTATGGCTGTTGCATTGCCATGATTTGAAATACAAATTTCACCTACGAAAAAACAAATTAATACAGTTAAAACATTACACTTCAAATATCAGTTGTTTAATAAAGTCATAAGTATTAATACTTTATTAAATTTACCATGGATGTTTGTTTTTTTGCAGAGCTGCACAACCACCACGGTATCAAACATTTTATCCCTCTTCAAATATCTAATAAATTCAGATATCTTTGAAGAAGGAGTTTGGAAGAAAATGCAACGCAAACGTATACCGCTATAACAAAAGAAAAAGAACCATTATTTTTATATTAGTAATTGAAGTATACATTTAAATAGTAAGGACATTACTGGCAAAGGAACTAAATAAATACAGTAACATACTTTAAATCTCGAAGCATAATGTCAAATCGATCGGCATAAGTAGTTTCCTTGACATCAATTACATGGCCAATGATATCTAAGAAAGAGAAATATTATGACAAAACAACATGACAAATAGAAAAACATAAATACTTTGTAAAAAAAAATTACCAAATAAAGAACTGTCATCGGCAGATGAAGGATCTTTAACGTAGGCGAAACTCTTGAAACGGAAGACATTGTGGTTTAAGAAAGAATAATCACATTGAACAATAGAAGTATGACACGTAAATAGTATCATGTACTTATGATCACATATGCAGTTTGTTATAGGTTTCTCTACAACATCAAAATGTTGAATTTTGCACAAAGTCCATTCTCTAATCAACCTGTCAAAAATTCCAAAAAGGGATTTTTGCACCGAAGCTTGAATACGATTTTCCTTTCATGAAAAAAACACACTATAAATATATAAGAACAAATAAACAATACAATGATTGTAAGACAGAAGTAGATTATAACTTACATAAAAATCCACCAATAGAATTTCAAAGGACTTCGGTATATAATCTTCTCCGTAGGTATACCATTTCCTACATATACGAATAGATAAAATCGAATCGATGTTGGATGGGTTGATTTCAGACAAAGAAGAATAAAAATTAGACATTCTTGCTTAGGAATAAGATTAGGGTCTGATATAAAATTAGGGTTCGAGAAAGATATAAGAATTAAGAACATATTACAGTATATTTATTTAAATCATAATATTGATGAATTCCGACTCCAAATTATAAAAAGTATTCGTCCATATTATGTATTAAATTTGAATCATTACTTAAATTACATTAAATATATACATATTATGCAGAATAATTTATTTAAATTATAGACGCAATAATAAGCCTATAATTAAAGAATAATTGACGAATGTGAATTTCTTTTGCACTAAAGTCCTTAATTAATTATTATATCTTCAAATAAATTTCACCCGACCTATAATTAAGGAATTTATTTGAATTATAATTAAAATTTTGTTTTTGGATGATTAAGATAAATAATAATATCATTTAATTAAAAAAATAAAATAGCTAAATATAAATAATAATAATTCAAATTCAAACATAATTATAGTAATAATATAGAAAAGGATTATGTTTCTTCTCTTCATGAGGAAGCCAAAATACAAAAATGAGCAATTAAGATTTATGTTAACTGTTCAAACATAAGCCCAAAATGTAATCAAAAGACAGCACTAAATTGTTCAGAAATACTAATCATAAACAAACATCATAAATTGTCCATCCTAAACAAAAACTCAAAAATTGTTTCAAACTATTCTGCCCTGAATCATTTTTTCAAAAGTCAGCACTGCGCATCCGTCAAACCGCGTCGAACTCTGATCATCCTCTAAAGTCAAATGCTAATTCCAAAGCAACCTTAACAACAAAACTAAATAAATACAACAATGCACAGGAAACAGATTAATTTACTTAGCCTAAACAGAATAAGTACACAATTCAATATTGATTAATGTAATGTTAAAAGATAGTACCGCTGTTGATAATCCATCGCATCCGGACACTGATGATACAGAGTCATTCGGGTAGCCTTAGATGTATTGCACAGTACAAACTGCCCTGTAAAGGAAAAATAATTATAAACAATCAGGTACATAACTAATAGAATTTCACAAAGAAAACTTCAATAGATAAGTACCATCGACAAAAGTCGTGTTGCACAGCTGTATGGTCATAACAGATCCGTATAGCTTGTACTCCCACCACATGTCAACATATGCCAAGATCTCATTGGAGTATGGGGCAAACACACAGAAACTCTTTTCAATGTTGCTATTAAGAGAATATCAAAAATATAATGTTAATCACAATTACATAAAGATGTAAACCTAACACACAAAGTAATATACATTTCTTACTTGAGATCAGAAATTTTAAAACAAACGTATTCATCTCCACCGGAACCATCACCATACATCATCGTATCATCAACTTCAATCAGATGACCAATAACATCTTGCACAGTCAGCAAACATGGTTTATGAACATATAAGATATAACTCAAGTAAATAACAGAACATTAAAAGTAAGAATGCAAGTTAGCAATGTTGAATGATACTTCACATACCAAAGAGTGGTCCAGACTCTGGAAAGGTTTTTTCAGTTATTCGATCAAAAGAGACGAACTTGTACGGAGATACTGGAAAACCTCGCTCAACAACGTTGATAACAGACGTGTCCGGATCAAAATATATCATAACAGGGTTAACCAAAAGAGGATTTATCAGTGGGCTTTTTACAACATGAAATCTTGTTATGTTGTAAGCTTCTCCCTCATGAATTTGGTCACGGAAACGACCGATCAATTTTTTTTCAACTGCACCATGTATTTGATTGCCCTGACAATTAATTTTTCAATTAAATAGAAAAAAAACCCTAAAAACACGGACTTAAAAAGGATTGCGATCTTGAGTACAGGTCTGATATTCAAGTAAACCCATTTATTAAAAAAGGATTACTATTTTTGAGTACAGTAATAATACATCAACCCAGCAGTTTAAAAAAACCAAGTTCTGAAATCCATATATTCAGGTATTTTAAGATCTATAATCTGCACTTTCGAAATAACTAAAATACATTAAAACAAAAATCATATAAAGTAAAACTCCAAGTCCATTAGCACGAAATCAACGCTGGATTCGACATTGTTAAAGCCTTCGCTGATAAATTTCCGGGTGCATCGAACGACTATGCTCCAGTCCCTCGTCGAACAATTCAGTTGAGAAATAGATGCACGGACGGCCATTCTCACTGGAGAAAAGAAAAAGAAGAAGATGAAAAGGCAGCGGTTTTTGAAAAAGTGTGTAATGGAACCTTCCTTCTTACAGTTTCCTTCTTGCAGTTTCCCATATAAAGTAGGATATTCTTCTACACAATGATTCATTGGGAAACGTGGGTTGTACAATAGTAATTTCAAAAATAGTTAAAACAAATACATTAACTCATAGCAATATTATTATAGATAACTTTTCTTGTAAAAAACAACTGCAAAATTAATTATACTACTACCATTTAAAGAAATTATTGGTTATTAAACATTTCACTAAAATTTACAAAATCCAAATTGATGATTATAATATGAGACATAAAAAGTAATAATATCCAATAAATATGTTGAATTAATTACCAAGATGTTTTTATTTAATTACCAATATGGTTTATATTACTTGTTCTTTTGAACTTAATTTCAGTCAACTTCAGTTCAGTATATCATTGGTTGCAATGATATATACCTCGCGGCATTGGGATATCATTCCATGGTATCCAATCGTAAGAGAAACATTCTTCTACAAAATGATAAGAGAAACATTCTTCAACATGCTCATCGTTCTCACTAAAAGAAAAACATTCTTCAACATTTCTCCTACACAATGAAACATTCTCTAAAAAAGACAACATGCGGAATATGACGGGACTAAATTAATGTAAAAAAAGAAGAAGTAGCTTATAAGGAGACATAAAAAAAAATAAGAAGAAGAAGATTGTCATAATAGATTATGAAAATTACATGGACTATTTTACATACAAAAAGCACTTGATCAAGTAATTTGACAAAAAGATTAAATTTACAAAAATTAATGCACATTATGGAATGATTTCCAAAAAAGTTCAATCTCTTAAGCAAAAGAGATCAAAAATACAAAAATCTATCATTTAAAATTGATATTATACATAGTAGAATTTGCTTCTTTTTCATTAGCCGCTTCCAACTCCTTTTAATCATTCAAAGAAACCTGCCAAAATGTAACAATGTAGAGGTTGTAATAAAGTGAAATGATGGTGAAATATGAATTTAATAATTTTATCTGAAATCAATTTAATTAAAGATACAACAATACGACACATATAATAAAACAAATGCACAAAAGGATCATAATACCTTCTTAAGTAGTCAATGAACTTATCAATAACAGTATAGAAAGTGACTTTAGTAGCATACTCGGTCGTATAAATAACAATCTCATCTGAAACATGAGTATTAATAGACATCTCGATAAATATAAATTGAGTTTCAAAGAGAAAGAAATTGCAAAGATATGAAAACGGACCGTTAGTAAATGTAGCAGCTCCGAGTTGAACAACGACCCAAAGGTTACCACTTGCAACAAATAATTCATGGCCAACATAGCTCAAGATATAATCAGAGAATGGACCGACCAAAACACATCGCGCAGACGTCTCTCTATTATAGAATAAAATAAGAGAATCAACAACAAAAAGATAAAATAAAAAAAAACATTGTTGAAAAGAGTAAGAGTTATTTTGTGATCAATTGATTATTGGAAAAAACATATGTTAGTATGGCACTTTTAAACAGAAAGAGATAAAAACGTACTCAAAATCGTGGAGTAATAAACTTATAATGTCTGGCCCATCATCGTCAGGATGAACCCTCATCAAAGATCGATCAACAGAAACAACGCGACCAATTGCATCTGGTATCAAAAGAATAAAAAAACAACAAAGAAAAAAGAACAAATATCTGGATAAGAAAAGTCAAAGGACAATAACCTCGTAATCTCCATAAATTATGAAACTTTATGTAAAAAATCATATTAAATGCAGATAATAGATATTACTCCATGTGTTACGTAAAGTCTACGTACCAAGGTACGGCCCATTAGTATCTCTTTCAATGAGATAAAAGAAATCAACGAAACTATAAATCGTCTTGGGAAAACGCGAATGAAGAACAGGGCGCATCGACGTGTTGCTCAAGAACAGAATCCTATTAGGATTGAAAGTGACAGGTTGCTGGGGAAAGGTAGGAATGACTCGAAAATTCGACAACTCATATATTTGCCCTACGATGAGCCGACTATAAAACTTATACAGGATCTCAATGCAAATAGTTGCATGAATAAATTGTCTCTGCAAATTAAACATATATAAACTGATTTTAGCATGAATATCATATTAATTAAAATTGTTGTAAGAGCATAAGAAGATTAGAAAGGACAAACACATGTAAAGGTGCAGTGCCAAAAAGTATTCAAAATTAACCATTTAGATATCACTATACTACTTTATATACTCCAAAAGGAAATTGTTTTACTGGGTTTTTCAAAATCAATGTTTTATAAACAAAACCACATACAAAATACAAAGCTGACAGGAACAAATTCAAAATCTTGAAATATACAAATAGATACTGACATGTGAGAATCATATATGGACAAAAAACAGAGTATAAAGTACAGTTTTTGAAACACATTTATATCAAATTTGCAACTACATTACAACAAATAAATACACATTACTAAAATAAGAGACTCTCAAAGTAAATGCTACGACTAACTACCAACATACTCCAACTGCTATAAATATCTATTGACACAAATCAATTGAGATATAAGAATCTAAAAAATAAAAGCCAAATATAGAAATTAACCAAACAGTTAAAATTGCAAAACCCTAGTCGTAGGAAAGAATGCGATGAAAAGGAAAATCAATATTAGAAAAAAAATATCACGCAATACTCATACAAATCGTCAGAAATAAACCTCAAAATCCATTAGCAAAACTTCCAACTGATCAGCGTCGCCATCGGGATCTTCAGAAACCCAAAACCTACACACACGAACACGCAAAATCCAAGATTCCTTAGATCCGTTAATTTTTGAAATCGTATCGCAAGGAGCCATGGATTTGAATTAAGACAGAGAATATTTTTTGATGCAGAGTATAGAAATAGAGAGATATGTACGCCGGTGAATATATGTATCGGAGAACTAAAAAAAGAACCTTGAGTAAGAGATACGTGATAAAAAGAGAGATTAAAACTCACGGAGAACCGAAAAGATTTTTGTGCAGTTTTTTCCTTTTTCAAGAAACTAATCAGCGCTATGAATTTGAAGAGGTGAAATTATAAGAGGGAAATATACAATCATGTAAATAATACTTTAAATATATTTCCAGTTCCCTTAAATAATATAATACCTGATAATTATAATTTTTAATTTTAGTAAGATAGAATAATAGTATCATGTATAAATAAGAAGTAAAATAATCCTTAACTAATTTATATCATTAATTAATATAATGTAAATATTGAAATTAGAAAAAAAGAAAACGAAATCATAAAAATATAGAATTGATTATACTACTACCATTTTAATATGAAACATAAATTCACAAAAATCTAATTGATGATCATAACATGAAACATAAAAAGTACTAATATCCAATACGAATGTTGAATTAATAAACAAAATGTTTTTATTTAATTACCAATATGGTTTATATTACTTGTTCTTTTGAACTTAATTTCAGTCAACTTCAATTCAGTTTATATCGCTTCAGTTCAGCTTAGATTAAGTTAGTTTCAAAATAAATTAAAATAAATTAAATAAAAGATAATTTAAATAATATATTTTAAGTATACATTATAGATAATGTTACAATATTATTAATATTTTTTAAAAAATATTAACTAATATATAATAATAATAATTACTTTTATAAAAAAAAGCAGTTTAGTTCAGTTCAGTTCGGATCGCCTAAATTTACATTGAATAGTTGGTTCAGTTCGGATCGCCTAAATTTACATTGAATAGTTGGCGGTATTAAACTGCATTGTCAATATGATGATAAATGACAAACTTTGTAGTAAAAATAAAATTACGCAAAACAAAATCGAACACGAATCGTATATAATATGAAAAAATCGGACGTAGGAATACATAATAATTATTGTTTATTGATTATAAAAAATGTCTACAAATTATGCTGAAATTTATATTAAAAAAAACACGAATGTTGTTCAAGTTTAATACATTTCGAGAAGATGACGATCGGGACTCCAATTGTCTTGAAACCTGTTATACATGTTTTTTTTTAGTTAGAAACAAAAAATGTCAAGATAAGAAAAGCGTATATAATGTTAAGAGTAAAATTTTCGTATCCGCAAATTAGATAAATACCGTCGATGGTATGCAACTGCCTCGTCAATATGATGATAAATCCGAACCTTTGTAGCATTCTTAGTACTACACAAAACAAAACCACCTACAAACAGTATACAACATTATTATAAAAAAATAACATAACACATTTTCAAATATAAATAAAAAATTGCACGTAAATAAAATATTTACCGTTGAACATCATTGTGCTTGCAAGCTGAATAATAATAACAGCAAGACCCATCCTGTTATCTCTGGCCATATCAACCACTTCAAGTATTTCGGTTGAAAATGGTTCGAAATATAAGAACTCAACGATACCAAAACTGTTTATCAACATGATATAGTTATTGTATGTAATACATATATTTTAACTGTATAATAAATTTTTTATAATTGAATTAATACAATTAAAACTTACTGTAGATCTCCAACACGAAGACGTATAAACCTATGCCCTTGACCGCGAATACCATTCATCATTTCAGAATCAACGTCAACAATGTGACCAATAATATCTTGTAAAAAATAATGTCACACGCGAGTAAAAAACAAATATAAAAATATTAAACGTTGTATTTTTATACTGTACAAAATATAAGTTTGTTAAAATTGTCAAGTTATTTTTAAAGATAACAAAACATACCCAATAGAGGACCCTCGGCTGGAAAGTTTTGCTCGTTGACACACCAAAAAGGTCTGAAATTGTAGATAGATTTAGGGAAATCTAAATACCATGTAGGTTCCACAGTTGTTCTTTTATTGAGGATTATCGTATATTTATTGTCGACAACCATATCTTTCCCAGGCAACACAATCACTTTAAACTTCTGGAATCTGTAGAGTTCACCCTCAACGATCTTACTGTGAAACTGATCGAATAGATCTGTCTTTACAAATGCATGAATTTGATCACGCTGATAAAAACAAAATCATAAATATGGATATTTTTTTTTCTAAAGAGAATTTATTAAACAAAAAAAACTCAACCGTATTAATTAAAAAACGCATTAGCTTACCATGAGATCCATCATTACAATATGCATCGCCCGCTTAACAGGATAACCTTGTGATGAGAAATATATTCGACAGATTCTTACGACGATATTCCAGTTAGTCCCAGTCGTATTTAAACCGCAAAGCAAATCGTGCCCCGCCATTGATGAATCTTGGTAGTGTATCAAGAAAAGAGAACTGATGTTATATTTTTTTACTGATAAAATAATAATGCAAAGAAAAAGGAGAAAACGATTGTGAATTCTAGGTTTAAAGGGATAATAATAATAATAATATATAGAAAAATAATATAAAAGGCCAACCGCCTGTAGATTACTCTTAGTATTTAATTTAAAGATGAATTTTTTGAACGGATACAATCTTTCTTTGAACATATACATCTTATTAACTACACGTCTTTTTGAATAGATATGTATTCCGTTTTGTTTATTAAATCTAATTAGAATATATCTATCTATATATTAATGTTAACCATAGATATGTATTCCGTTTTGTGTAATTCTACAGATAGTAATATATCTATCTATATATTAATGTTAATCATTATCTTTTCTAAAAATACATTAAGTTGACTAATTAGATTTTTGATTTATTAGTAGAAAACATAAAAATAAATGTATAATAATAAATGAAGAATTTATTCAATGATCCTGAATTGAACTGAATTTAAATCTGAACTGAATTTTTCATTAAAATATGAAAATATATTGAGTACCTAATTACTCCTTAATAAAGCTAAAAACATGGTAGAACTACTACAAAGTCATAATCGATAACCATAAGGAAACGCTTTTAACTGTTCAAAAGAAAGATCAAAATGAAATAAAAACATATTAAGATTATGTTCATAAATACTACTGCAAAACACACATTATATAATTATTCATATTAAAAAAATGTACATTGATAACACTTTCATCAAACCAAGGCATGCATGCTATCCCTCAACATCAGCTTCGTCGCACTCCATCACATAATCTAAATCCTGCCTATTTAAGAATATTTAAAAAAAAGTATGAAATTTGTCACAACAAAAAAAATAAAAATTAATAACATCATTATAAATGTATTCTAATAAACAGGTAAACAAATAGCAAAATTCTTACATCTGTCGGTATTGAACGACTTCATCGGATTGATTGTAAAGAAGCATCCTACTATACTTGAATGTGTTGCAAAGAACAAATTCCCCTGAAAAACAGAATTTTAATGTTATTATATACAGCTATCAGAATCATTTCTAATAAAGTTAAAAAAGATAAAATAATAGAACTTGCAGATACCTTCAAAAAACATGCCTTGACAGAGTTGTACAATGATAATAGCATTATTCAGTCTGTTTTCCCTGATCATGTCAGCATATCCTTTTACTTCATTCGAGTACGGTGCAAACATCAGAAAATTCACAACATTGAAGCTGGTTAAGAACACAAAACATTATCAATACATTAAGTACCAAATAAAAATATATTGAATCATTTCTACTTATAACATATAAAAAGTGTTCTTACTTCAGATCTTCAACAACAAACCGTATGTACTCATCTCCTCCTTCACCATCACCATTCATCTTACTAAGATCAACTTCAGAGACATGACCAATGATATCTTTGATAACATTATAGAATTCATCAGCAAACATAACAACATTAAACAATAAAGGAAGAACAAATGACTCGAAAACAAATTGCAGTCATAAATATGAACATTAGAAGATAACATACCCAGCAGTGGTCCATTTTCATGATATATTTCTTGGTTAATATCAAGAAAAGCAATGAAGTTGAAGGGAGATTGTGGAAAACATGTATCAATTGAACGGGCAATGTGCGTATCATCCAAGAACCAAACTGACACTTGTGTAGTCAAAACAGGATTGACTGGTGGGCTATGTATCACTTTAAACTTTTTGATGTAATAGATCTGACCTTCTTCAATACGCTCATCAAAATAGTGAACCAAAGCATCACCAACTTCACCAAGAATTTGCTTACCCTGAGCAAACAAATACGACATTACATTTAGACTTCAAATAATAAACCTCAAAAAAACATTGATATTAAAAAGAATATATAATCAACAGTACAATGAACTAAAGAAAAATCTTGTTTATTAGCATCAAAAGTATCAGCAACAATCTAAGGTTTACCAAACAACATTCTAAAAAATGCGTCTATTTCGATAAAAACAAAACAAAATTTTATTTTTACAATTAATAATAGTGTTCGAGTACAATTTTAACATGCATATATTTCTGAAATTAATAATCTTACAAACAAATCTGTGAAAATCAACAA
This sequence comes from Euphrasia confusa, assembly GCA_954870475.1. NCBI lineage: Eukaryota > Viridiplantae > Streptophyta > Magnoliopsida > Lamiales > Orobanchaceae > Euphrasia > Euphrasia confusa. The sequence goes on along the minus strand of OX940955.1, from coordinate 37,145,596 downwards.
AATTAGGGTTTACATTAAATAAACGTATCTAAAATCAGATTTTGTAAGCTATTATAACAACGAAAAGTACTTAATTGGAATAAAATAACCTCTATATCCATCATTAAAACTTCCATAATCCTTGATTCGTTGTGCTCCCCTTGTGAGATCCACTTCCTGCATATTAGAATCAACAAAGTCCAGTCGTTTGTAGTAGTTGTCAGTTCAGATATCTTGTCGTACGCTGCCATATTTTTTGCAATGTAAGTAGAACAGGAGATGGAATCACAAAGAGAGTTTTAGAGATCTGTTTTTTGTACTTTTGTGATAATATAGATAGAATTCGAGAAGACAGTTATTTGCACAAAAGTTAAGTTGCGCACGGGTATAAACAAATAAAATACAACCCTACGTATTCTCTGCAAGGATGAAATCTATTACCGCGGCAACCGTGCTGCTTTATGAAATCAAATCCACAGGCCTTTTTGAAACTTGTATGTTTTCCAAATTTCTTTTTCATTTTAATTTTATTTTAGATAGATAAGTTAATATGATGCAATCATTGAAAGGATTTATATTTATTTCAAATAAATACTTGTAAGTTTATGTCATAAATAATTATTATTAATAAATATCTGGATTTTGTAACTTCCCTTAAGAAATTGATGTAAAACTCAACCAATAATAATTATGAATGAAAAATTGTAAACAAAAAAATGATATAAGTTTAATAATTTTTATAAACAATTTTAATTAAGTTAGGAGTATATATTAACAATTTTTATAATAATTTTTATAAAAAATTTAATAAACAATTTTTATTAACAATTCTGTTGGAATTAGGGGTATATATTAAACACGTTTTGATTAAGTTAACAGGAACGACACATCACGCATCAGTTGTTTTAAAATTTATTAAGGGTATCTTTCCTATAAATACATATACATCCAACAATAGATGCAGAAAACTAAAATTTAATTTTTTAAATTTTAATGTTTTAATTGATTGTATCTTTTAATAAATATTTATTTCTATAAATGTTTAAAAATTAATAAAATTAATTATACAGTAGTTGGTTTTCTCATAAAATATTGGTAAATATTTATAAATTACAATAAAGTAAAAATAAAAAATGAACAAAATAAATCTTATGGAAATATAAAAAACTTAAAAAATTGAGAAACATATGCATATCAGAGTGAAGAAAACATTATAAAAAAAAACCTAATATTGAAATTTTTATGTGTAAATCAATCATACTGTATACATAGAACATACACTAATTGCAGTTAAAGATCTAACTCGAACAGGTCGCTTGGTTCAGGAACGTATTCTTTGTAAAGATGATCTGGACGGGAATTCTTTAGACTTCGAGAAAACAGTACTGACTTGTTCTTTTAGACTTAATTTCAGTACATTTCAGTTCATATCGCTTCAGTTCAGTTCAGATAGCTTCAGTTCAGCTTCAATTAAGTTCGTTTCCAAATAAATTAATATAAATTAAATAAAAAATAATTTCAATCAATAATTTTAAGTATACATTCTAGTTAATGTGACAATATTATGAACTTCAGTTCAGTTCAGATCGCTTAAGTTCAGTTCAGTTTAGCCGGTTTCAGTCCTCTTGGGTTTTTATGGTGAAATGTTATTTACAACTGTCACATTTTCATTCATATTTTCATCTGGTAACAAAAGACATCAACAACATACAAAGTATTAAATAAGGATGCGCAATAAACCCGGAAGGTTGCTACTTCAAAAGATATTTCAAAATATCAAAATCAACGTTTCAACAAACTTAAAAACTTAAACTTCAAAACAGAATAGTAGCAACAAAACACCAAAAGGATTCCAAAAAGAAAATTGTAGCAGCACACCCAAAAAAGGAGACACTATTATAAAGTCTGAAATATAATAGAAAATGAGAAAACAGAGAGAACACAGACTTATATCAATAGGGTAACCTTTTAATGTCCGACCGGAAAGAATAGCGCAACAATTTATTAGAAACTCCTTCCTTATGCTTCAGAATAAAATAAACATCATCAGAAATTTTGTCCACCGAGAAAAATTTCAAACCTCCTTCAGAGCTTCTTCCTTGTGACCTCAGCTTGAACAAAAGTTCTTTTCCAAGCAAATCGTTGACAGGAAACATGGGATTAAATTTCACAGCATCATTGATTGAACATACTGTCTCAGGATAATTTCCATCCTTCAAAAAAATAATAGTTGAAAAGAATACATGAAAACACAATAATTATACAGAATTTAAAATATAATGTACCCAATGAAAAAATATGAATATAAAATTACCAAAACAACTAATTGTAAAGCCTCGGATGCAGACATATTCAATAGCAAAAGGGACATATCATTATCCAAACATAAGGAAGCTTGAGCAGGGCCATCACAAACAGAAATATAAATTTCACACTTTGCACTCTCAATCAGACATTCACCACAAACCATGCAACGCAAGAGATGAACGTTCTCCAAATCACATCTCTTGCAATTACGACAACTCGTATAAAACCAACCTTTTCCATAAAGGATTTCAGAAATAGTTGCAAATGTCCAAAAAGGGGTAAACTGTAAAAAATAAAAATAGGAAAATTGATCAGAAGTGGATAAAACGCAAATTCAAGAAAGAAAAATTTTACATTAAAGATGAAGAATCTAGACTGATGTATGCTTGCCTCGTCAGAGAAGACAACATCAAAAAGACAATGAACAACCGTGGAATCAGTACCCAACTCATTGTCAGCAGTTATAAATGCAGTGTCTTTCAAAAAAGATCCATCGTACATAATATCGAAATTAGAATAGGGTATCCTGAACAACAACATACCGAACTCAAAGAATTAGTGCATCAAACATTTCTTCATGAGGAAAAAATAAAGTACCTTCCCCTGAATTCAACAATTTCTTTCAAGTCTGCATTATATATGACATTAGTGGCATTGTCAACATTAGATATACCGACCACTCCTGAAAAACTCAAAGCATAAAAATTCAATTAAAATTTATAAATATTTCTAAATTATTTCAAAACCAACTAATCCAATAGAAAATATTACCTCGATGAATCACTTTTTGGCACATCTGAATAACAACGACAACTTGATAAAAATTTTTCCTTTTCACTAAATCAACAAAATGTAACAAATATTTGTAGCGAGAACCCAAAAGCACACAATTTAGAGTGTTCTTCCTGAATAGATGAAATGCAAATAATCAAATGACTATAAAAATCAAATTCAATCAGAAAATTGATTAAATTTGACCTATTAAAATCATACTCTAAATCTTCCAGCAAAAAATGCAGACCAAATTGACTAACGCTGGTATCGTTGATATCAATCAAACGCCCAATGACATCTGGAAAAAAAACTTAAAATTAAATCAACCACAATATTGGACTTCATTTATTCAACAAATATAAATAAAAAATAAATATATTACCAAAGCAGGAACCATGAGGTGGACATGAACAGTCTTTAATAGAAGAAAAAGATTGGAAAACAAATATTGATTCAGGAAACCATGGATATATACATTTCCCAACAAAAGTTTTGATTAGGAACAAAATATTAAACTTATGATATGAAATTCTGTTTTCAACCAAATTTTCAAGAACATCGAACCGGCGAACATTGCATAAATCACCAACATTAACTAAATCATAAAAATAATCGATCATCCATCTCTTCTTAACCGAAGCCTGAATTCGAGTACCCTGAAAAAAAATATAAAATTTAGATTAATTATTTTGTATCCAGAAATCTGGAAAAGAAGGAAAACAAAAAAAACTTACATCAATATCCACCATTAAAATTTCCAAAGATACAGGAACTTTATCTTTGTTGAAGGAAAACCACTTTCTACAAATACGAACGCAAATACACAAATCATAATAATCTGATTTTTGAATAGCTTTTAGAGGGACATAAATCTGAGACATGATCGATGATGAAAAAAAGATAAGGGGGAGAAGAAGAAAAATATGAAAAGATTGGGGTGGAAAACTTTTTCAGCTTTATTGGGGAATTGAAAGCTTTATGGAGAAACCTTATATATATTTTTCAGTATACAGTCTTTACGAAGCAGTGGAAGTGTGGTTGCGTGTTATAAAATACTACTATGGTAACACAATGGGAAAATAATGGAAGTATATATCAGGACTATGTAGGATTAGCATCTAATAAACGCTTGTTGTTTTTGTTAAATATAGTATGATACGTAAAACTTGCAAAACATTATACTACTACTTAAGAAGCATTTTTTAGTTTCGGACAACATTAATTTATTTTAAGACATGCAATGAATAATAAAACTATAATTATAGCCCGAAACCTTATAAAAAACAAACGTTATCAAGATGGCTCAATAAAAAACTTGATTTTAAAAGCTTATATCGAATTCACTGAAAATTATTATTTAACCAACGTGTAATGAGCAAATAGTTAGTTATAAAATAAAAAAACATAATTAACCCATACATTAATTGTTGAAACATAAGCCCAAAATGTAAACAAAAGAACAGCATTACTTGTTAAGAAATACCACTCATAAACAAACATTATACATTTGTTGTGCTGGGATTCGATGTCCCGGGCTATCAAAAATTGCGGAACCGATAACCCGATCAAAACCCTCGATCACCGAAGATTGGATCCCCGACTCATCCGCAGGAGTCCGACCTTTGGAGACTATGCGCCCGAAGACACGCAGCCCGCCCCCAGCCGATTTTCTCCCGCGAGTCGGATCCACGAACGCGAACCACCTCACGAGCCGGGGCCCGACCGAACGCCCAGCGAAGCCCGAAGGCTGCGTGCGCCCAGCCGAGCCCCCGCGAGGGGCTCGCGATCGTCCTCGACGATCGCTGGGATCGCTCGTAGCGATCCCCGGGGCTGCTCGTAGCAGCCCCGCAGCGAGTCGCGATGACTCGCTGCTCGCACGGGGTCAGCCCCGTGCGCATCCGCTACGGGAGTCCCCGTAGCGCGCACGAGGCGGCTGCGGGTTATCCCCGCAGCGACCCGCGATCGAGCTCACGGGCTCGATCGCCCCTCGGCTCCAGCCGAGGGCTTCGCGCCACGCGCCTCCGACGAGGGGGCTGGGGTCCGCCACGGCACCAGCACGTGGCACCCCGGGGATCGACCGAAGTCGATCCCATGCCCCGGCGTCCAGCCGGGGCTCGTCCCCTTGTCGCGCGTCGCGGCGGTCCGAACCCTAGGGTTCGGTCGCCCCTTCGATCCTCGCCGGGGATCTCGAATCCCCGTCCCCGAGGTTCGTCGTTTTCCCGGATCGCACGTTCATGTATATATCACAATTATTCAACGCACATAATCAAAGAAGGGGGTTCTCGATTATTACCTTGATTCGTTGTACGGAGAAACGAATCGTTGATGACCTCGTGATCTTCCCGCGTATTCCTTGCACTTCCGTTCGAACGTCGGGTGGGCGACGAGCTATCGAACTCTTATGGATCTTCCTCACTCTCAAGACTTTATGAATTCCGTAGGTCAATTAATTCTCTCTTAAAAAGTGAAGACCATGTAGTGCTTATATAGGCTACGTAGGGGATCATAAGGAGAATAAATATTGGGCTTCCAATATTGAAAATTAAATTGGGTCCAACCCAAATCCATTAATTCTTATCAATATTAATTTTATTTATTTTCCACTATATAAATAAAATTGCACTCCCAATATTATTCCATATTATATCAAATAATATTTCTCCATCTTAGTATTATTTATTCCGTGTATTTAAGATTTAAATATCCATGAATAAATTTATTTATTGCTCAATAAATAATATTCATATCTTATATCCGAGACTAGTACCGTTCAACCTTTATTATTGTACGGAACGAATCCACTCATGAGGTTTACACAATAATACCTTATGAACTCATCTCGGGGATATTATCAACCCTTCCGGGATACACTTTCCCTTCAAGTATTCACGGCATGTCATATATAAAATATAGCGACCCAACTGTACCGGTAATTAACCCAATAATTAAATCGGTTAATTCCTTTGGAAAATCAAAGCCTCTAATATTAAATATACACACCCGCAATAATATCGGGGATTAAGAATAAAATACTCCGAGATTTAAATTGATTATCCAAGGCAATCCTAATCAATAAATCTCAAGCTGATCCGCCCAATACACCAAGTGTACAAGTGTGATAAAATAATTAAGATAAATTATTTTCTCTCTCACACAACGACTATACCGATGGATTGGTCCGTGTCCATCTAGGTCGTGAGCAACTGTTTGATTAAATACGAGTAACCGATAGTATGATCTTCTGTGCGCCCATGCGCACCATACTAACTACAACGTATAAAATCCAGGACTATATTTTGCATAATTAATTAATAATAATTAACTGCAAATAATTGTTTATTAATTAAATAGGTTAAATGCTATGACCGGGAGTTTACCGATACTTAAATCTAGACATTAAGTACACAACTCCAACAATCTCCCACTTGTACTAAGGTCTAGTCATTTCCTCCAAACTCCCGACTCCCATACTCATCACGTGCTTAAGTTATACTTCCCAGAAGTATTATGTGAATGAGCAATCTAGGTTGCCGCTCTGAAGTTATCTTGGTGACTACTGCGTCGTCTCTCTGACGATGACTCGTATCAGGTGGTACTGGCTCTATGTGTTATCATCACTTTTCGAACTTATGACTTCTTCCAGTTCTCCACGCACCGCTATGTACATAGCCTTTGGTGAACCAAGAATCATATCCAAGTTCAGAGGTCATTCCGGAACCTAACCAAAACTTCCGCTGCCTTTGAGGCTGCTATTCGGTTTATGATAGAGTCCGAGAAGCATCACGCTTATCACTCTTTCATCCTTAGGTTCCACCTCTTCTAAAAGTGAACACATAGCCTGATATCGACTTACACTGGTCTTTCTCCGATTTTTGATCTGAGAAACTGTAATCTAAGAAGATTTCGTATTGCTAGTAATCCAGTACTTCCAAGTACTTAACATCATTCGAATATTTCTTATCCAGATTACTTTGATATCCTCCCACTACGCTAACCGCATAGTTGATATCAGGTTCTTGTTCTTCAACATTGCATCTACAAAGCTCTCCACACTCAAAGAGTAGGTTACTGCTTTGTCCATATCCATCTCCTTCATGTGTTCGAAACACATACCTTTAGATAGATGTATTCTGTTCTAGAAAGGCAATAACCTTTCTCAGAATTGTGCATGTTTAAAACAAACCATAATCGTATAAGATATCTTAAGAGAAGTACAAATGTTCTTATCCAGAGATCGAAAGATTTCTAAGAACATGATCCAACTTCATCTTAATCTTATATGTCGATTTATTTAGACAACCTCTATTTTATGTCTGACAACACTTTTACATTGTTGCCAACGATGAAGTGTTATCTACACAAAATTCCGAGAAACACCACCTTTGTTTCCATTACGTTTCTAACACACCTTTCTCGCAAATCTATGCAGACCTAGGGATCGATTTCATGTATACTAGATCCAGAGTTTAAAACTCCTCCAGTCTTATGAACATCTTTGGTTGCTTAACAACCTCCCACTGCAATGGCGTTCCGGTGTATAACAGTAATAACATTAGGTGCAGTTAGTGGTGTATCGCTACTCGGTCAGGCTGGTTCTCAGTCTCTCCTTTCCTCAATTTAAAGTACTTTGTCAGTTAAGGCATTTGTTGTTCATCTAATAGTCTTCCTCCAAGAACCGGGCGAGGACACCCTTCTGGTTCGTAGTACTATTGAACATACAATTACTTGTTCTTCTAGGACATTCTACAACCACATTGAATGTGCCGTTGTATCCAGAAATATCCATAGAACATAGGTAGTTCCGAACAAACTTGTTCTTTTACCATTAGAATCCCATTTCTTATTCCTGACACACCATTTCTACACATCAGTGTATGGTGTAGTCGCTTGAGACTTAATCTCAATCTTTGATTTATGCTATGTGTTATTTAGATAGGTGATAGCCTCCGCGAACAAGTCGCAGGCTCCCAATGGATATACTTCGAAGGTTCCCCACAATGGCTTTGTGTTGAAAACACTCCGCCTTTATGGCATAACAAGTAGTCTAATCCATATTCGAGTATTCTTGAAGGAAAGACTCGCACCTTCTCTAATTACACATACCGCATTAATCATCAATCATTTTCTATACTTGTCCGAATTCCATCCTTTATCCAGAAAGGTTAACTCAGTTGTATCATCTTTCAAGATCGATTCTTAGGTCGGGAGGTCCATTCCTCCAACTATAATTGATCAAATCAATTTCGACTTTTTGAATCCCTTTTGAATAGATACTACCAAGTTCAAGAATTCACAAGTATAATGATTAATAAGAGAAATACATCTAATAAGTAAAACAAGTTATACATAACAGTTTGTCGCATCGTGGTAGACTAAGGATTCATCATTCATGTATTGCTATCTAATGTACCATAATAGATATCACCATTATTTCTTATCCAAACCATCCAATGATTAAAGAAATAAAATATCCATCAATAAAGAAAACCAGAACGAAGTTCTTTTTCAAAATAAAGGGGTACATAAGCAATAACTGAAATGAAAACTTAAAACAGATAAATGTCTTCCACTGCAACCGCTGCTACCCAACAGCTTCGCCCATGTAGACTCGAACTTTTCTTCTCTAAGTCGCCGGGTTTTCTGGAACCCCTGCATTTAAAGAAATGCACATACCGTCAGTGGTTCCATATCTACACACCAGAATTCTGGTAGATAATACCACTGACTATGTTTTTACGACTAAAGAAAAATTCGTACCTCTGAGAGGACATTCAGACTTCCAGTGTCCAGACTTCTTGCATCGGAAGCACAAGCCCTTTGGCTTACTAGCCCCCACTCGTGGTCCATTCCTCTTGGCACCACTGGGTTTCATGGCTTGCTTCCTTTTCTTGCCCCTACCTCCAATAGCTTTCAAGCTTTTGGACTTGGTAGTTACAAGCGCTTGAGACTTGCCCTTCTTGTAGATCCCCTCTGCCGCCTTCAGTTCAGTCAGGAGTTGCGCAAGAGTATAAGATAGTTTACCCATATTATAGCTCATACGAAACTGCTCAAAACTAGGGGTCAGAGACTGGAGTATGATGTCGACTTGTGTTTCACCATCAATCATAGCTCCTAGGACCTCCAATTCATTCAACAGACTCATCATCTTGAGAACGTGCTCCTCGACAGGCGTTCCTTCAGACTGAGTAGTTTACATGAGGACTCTCATGGCTTCTTGCCTCCCCGCACAGTCATGATGCCCAAACATCTCCTTGAGGTTAAATAACATATCCTCGGCAGTGTTCATCGGCTCATGTTGGGTTTGGAGTACATTTGACATGGAAGCCAAAATATAGCACCTAGCCATTTCATCAGCCTTTTTCCACTTCCGATATGCTTCTTTTTCCTCATCAGTTGAGGCGGTCGTGGGTTCAGCAGGGCATTGCTCATAGAGTACAAACTTGTACTCTTCAGCAGTCAGGACAATGTCCAAATTTCTCTTCCAATCAATATAATTGGGGCCAGTGAGTTTATGTTCCTTGAGTATCACAGAAAGTGGATTCATAGCTATTCTCTAAACCTATAAGCACATGTAAACAAACAATCAATTTAATGTCCGATGTTATCTCCCTCAAATAACATCATTAAATTACTAATTGCGTCTAAAATCCCATCAGGTAAAGCAAGCCACGTGGTGTGGACGTTTACCCACCCAAATGATTTAGCAATTAGTTTTTCTTCGGTCATACATCAATCATAGCGTAACTTCGTGGGGAAGAATACTATGACGCGTATCTAAGTGTAAACCATCACTCAGTACCAAAGTATATCGCTTGGAATTGCTACGTCACCGCAAGCCACGTGGTGTGGACGTTTACGACAATTTCACAACTCTTCACAATCACTTATAACTTTCTACATCAATTAATCCAAAATCCGTCGGTATAGCAAGCCACGTGGTGTGGACGTTTACTACACCAAGAGATTTTTATAATTGACTCCCAATTACAAGATCCATTCGATTTCGTAAATCAAGACTCGGAGAATCATAAGTGAAACTCGAAGTTTCTAACCAGTGATTCACCATGCGAGCGACCCTATCTCTCATAAATGAGGGAGTCGAGCAGACAAACGACCCACCTATCAAAGAATGGCACGAAAGTCTCTAATTTGTGTCATCCACATGACCAAGTGGCTCTGGCTCCATTCCACTCCCCGGGGTGAGAATGAGTCGACTTGAAGTCAGTTTCAGAAAGACAAATTAGGCATTGTTTGATAAACTTGATCAATGTTTCTTGTAAGAGGAATTACAAGAATTCTCCTCCAATGACTTGTCTATATGAACTTCGAAAGTCCATAAAAGTCACCAAGAGAACAGTGATGGAGACCATGGGAATGTTTCCATCCCCTCTCCCACTTAGCTTTTTACGATAAAGGGATACGCTATCTAGTGCATAAAATAAACACATATAGCATGCATGAAAGCAATAAAGCACATAGATCACATAGTCAAAATAATGCTAGAGAATTATTTTCCCCGACTATCATGGCTTTATCTTCATATGCATCCTCTAGTCTTCAGTCTTCGTTTCTTGAATGCTTCATGTGACGAGAATATTAATTTCCAATATTTAAATCTATTTATTTTCAATTAATCCAAAAGTTACTTAATTCGAAAATTAAGTCAATTCAATATATCAAAAATAAAATTAAATATTATTAATATTTTTATTTATTTATTTTCCTATCTAGTTCTCATTAAATCTTTAGAATAATCTATCCAAGTAAAACTTGGAATATTCTAGAAGATATCTATAATAGAACAAGGAAATAAAATAAATTAGGACTTACTACTTTCCAAATTTATTTTTATTCCTAATCCATGAATATTCCCATGAGTAGGAATAATCAAATAGGAAAAATAAATTTAGTACTAAATTAATTAAATTTCCAATCTATGAATATTTCCATGAAGGAAATAAATCAATAGAAATAAAATTAATTTAAATTAATTCCTTTCCTAATCCATGAGAGTCTCCTAAAAGAAAAGTACTCAAATAGGAAACCGAATTAATTAGGAAAGTAGATCTTGGTAGGAATAGCATGGGATTGGGAGACCCCACACCATCCCCACCTAGATGGATCGGCCGGCCACTCGGGGAGGAGCGCCGCCGCCGCCTAGCCGCGCCGGCTAGGCCATGAGTCGATCACCATCATGGGATCGATCCCAAGCCCTTCTCTCTTCGTCACTTCTTCGTCTTCCGGCGATCGTCTCATCATCGAACCAACGTAAATAATTTACAAAAAATTAAATTACAATTCCGGTATCGATTCTATACATGAAATCGACCCTATACATTTTCCGGAAAATAAAGTGCGTAATAATAAATCCTAAATTCGGTCAACCCCCGAATTTTTACTATTACAAACATTCAACCACACAAAACGAATCTCGACATGTCCGAGAGTTTAATAATCATGATAATTAATTAAAAAAAACAATTAATTAAATCCAACCATGATAGCCGAAAATCCTGCAAGGTAGAACAATAATCGAACATATACATGAACACGAAACCAAACGCTCTGATACCAATTGCTGGGATTCGATGTCCCGGGCTATCAAAAATTGCGGAACCGATAACCCGATCAAAACCCTCGATCACCGAAGATTGGATCCCCGACTCATCCGCAGGAGTCCGACCTTTGGAGACTACGCGCCCGAAGACACGCAGCCCGCCCCCAGCCGATTTTCTCCCGCGAGTCGGATCCACGAACGCGAACCACCTCACGAGCCGGGGCCCGACCGAACGCCCAGCGAAGCCCGAAGGCTGCGTGCGCCCAGCCGAGCCCCCGCGAGGGGCTCGCGATCATCCTCGACGATCGCTGGGATCGCTCGTAGCGATCCCCGGGGCTGCTCGTAGCAGCCCCGCAGCGAGTCGCGATGACTCGCTGCTCGCACGGGGTCAGCCCCGTGCGCATCCGCTACGGGAGTCCCCGTAGCGCGCACGAGGCGGCTGCGGGTTATCCCCGCAGCGACCCGCGATCGAGCTCACGGGCTCGATCGCCCCTCGGCTCCAGCCGAGGGCTTCGCGCCACGCGCCTCCGACGAGGGGGCTGGGGTCCGCCACGGCACCAGCACGTGGCACCCCGGGGATCGACCGAAGTCGATCCCATGCCCCGGCGTCCAGCCGGGGCTCATCCCCTTGTCGCGCGTCGCGGCGGTCCGAACCCTAGGGTTCGGCCGCCCCTTCGATCCTCGCCGGGGATCTCGAATCCCCGTCCCCGAGGTTCGTCGTTTTCCCGGATCGCACGTTCATGTATATATCACAATTATTCAACGCACATAATCAAAGAAGGGGGTTCTCGATTATTACCTTGATTCGTTGTACGGAGAAACGAATCGTTGATGACCTCGTGATCTTCCCGCGTATTCCTTGCACTTCCGTTCGAACGTCGGGTGGGCGACGAGCTATCGAACTCTTATGGATCTTCCTCACTCTCAAGACTTTATGAATTCCGTAGGTCAATTAATTCTCTCTTAAAAAGTGAAGACCATGTAGTGCTTATATAGGCTACGTAGGGGATCATAAGGAGAATACATATTGGGCTTCCAATATTGAAAATTAAATTGGGTCCAACCCAAATCCATTAATTCTTATCAATATTAATTTTATTTATTTTCCACTATATAAATAAAATTGCACTCCCAATATTATTCCATATTATATCAAATAATATTTCTCCATCTTAGTATTATTTATTCCGTGTATTTAAGATTTAAATATCCATGAATAAATTTATTTATTGCTCAATAAATAATATTCATATCTTATATCCGAGACTAGTACCGTTCAACCTTTATTATTGTGCGGAACGAATCCACTCATGAGGTTTACACAATAATACCTTATGAACTCATCTCGGGGATATTATCAACCCTTCCGGGATACACTTTCCCTTCAAGTATTCACGGCATGTCATATATAAAATATAGCGACCCAACTTTACCGGTAATTAACCCAATAATTAAATCGGTTAATTCCTTTGGAAAATCAAAGCCTCTAATATTAAATATACACACCCGCAATAATATCGGGGATTAAGAATAAAATACTCCGAGATTTAAATTGATTATCCAAGGCAATCCTAATCAATAAATCTCAAGCTGATCCGCCCAATACACCAAGTGTACAAGTGTGATAAAATAATTAAGATAAATTATTTTCTCTCACACACAACGACTATACCGATGGATTGGTCCGTGTCCATCTAGGTCGTGAGCAACTGTTTGATTAAATACGAGTAACCGATAGTATGATCTTCTGTGCGCCCATGCGCACCATACTAACTACAACGTATAAAATCCAGGACTATATTTTGCATAATTAATTAATAATAATTAACTGCAAATAATTGTTTATTAATTAAATAGGTTAAATGCTATGACCGGGAGTTTACCGATACTTAAATCTAGACATTAAGTACACAACTCCAACATGTTGATATTAAGCAAAAAGGTAATAATTGAATAAAATGTCGCCTGGACATGCATACTATTAGAAAACATCAGCTCCGTCGCACTCCATCGCATAGTCTGAGTTCAACCTTTTTTTAAGAACACAACGAATGAAAATAAAATCTTTGTAATTATTGGGACTACAAAACTGATATTTTTTAACATGATTATAAATGAATTCGTTTACAAAAGAAATAAAGATGAAAAATCTTACATGTGTCGTTATTGAACATATTCGTCAGCGGATTCGTAAAGAGGCATTCTGGTGTACACGAAAGCGTCACAAAGAACAAAGTCACCTGAAAAACAGAAATCCAATGTTATTGTCTAAAGAAGTAACAATAATTACTAATGGAATTAATAAATAAAGATTCAGTAGACAAAATACCGTGAAATTTCATCCCTTGAAAAAGCTGTAAAAAAACATGTGGCTGACTCAAAACTGTTATCCCTATTCATGTCAACATATCCTTTCAATTCATTAGAGTAAGAAGTAATAAATAACCGGCATAGTATTATAGCTGGTTACCAACACATTTAATTATACAGTAAGTTAAGTTGTAAATACACATCAGCTGAGAAAAATTTAATAATAACATAAAAGCAGTGTTCTTACTCCAAGTCTTCAATAAAAAAACGTACGTATTCATCTCATCCTTTCTCATCACCATCCATCATCAACTTCAATGAGATGACCAATCACATCTTTCAAAACATAAATCAACCGTTAGAAAACATAATAACATCTAAAGATAACGGAAGAATTGTGTACTGCATAATGTACAACGTCTCCTATATTCTATTGCACCAACAAAAAAACATATTAAAAAAAATCAGACAATTAAACAAATTACAAACTTCTCCCAGAGGAGATAGAAAGTTATACAATAGGATGATGTATACTATAAAGTAAAGAATAAAAATCAAACTCACAATATGAGATGGACAATCCTCAAGACCATTCAAAACATGAGTGGCATAAATAACTGTAGGACATTGTTCTGATCATCTCTTCCCAAGAAACCCTAGTAAGTAAGCCTACCAAAAATATCTAAACCAACTAATTCTGATCAATTTGAAGAACATGAAAAGGAAGGGAATCGAAATATCAGTAAAGATTAGTAAACACTAACAAAAATAAAAGATGATCATTTAGACACTAACACATCGAATGGCTTTAGACAATCTGAAACAAAACCCTGCATTATAATCAATTAATTATACATTTATCCACCTGCATGTAGAATGGGTTAGTTTAAGGGGATAAAAGCATTAATATACACTAACAGGTTATAGACCAATAGACAAAACAATAGAAAAAAAAACACTTCACGGTTAAAAAGAAAAAGATAAACTTGCGGAAAAAAAATTAATTACAAAACTCAGTATAAAACTTATCTAGAAACCAATGCGGCTGCCATTGATACTGAGATGCAGAAACAATCATTACTTACGCTGTCCAATGGAAGATGAAACAAAATGTCCGTTTCTTTGCTTACATGGATTTTTAATTCTATCGTTCTCAAACGATGTTGTGCGTGAAGCCAGAAAGTTGACAACAATCAATGACACTTAAACATAATAGTGAAACTTAGATTTTTAGTTAGTGCACCAATTAGTATCAAATTCGTAGCTAATGTGCAGCCATTATCTTTTATTAAATTTTATCATTATGCTCCTAATAATGACACTTAGTAATCATGGATTAGTAAAGTGTGAACCTAGAAATGCACGAATCTTCATACATTACTAACCTCACACTTTACTAAGTCATCATTATTAAGATTCATCAGTAGAAGCATAATATAAAAGTAAAATAAAACACAATCACTGCACATTAACTACGACTTTGTAACCTAAATTGGTGCACCAAAAACCTAAATTTCACTATTATGTTTAACTCTCTTTGATTGATGTCAAAGTTCTGGCTTGACACACAACATCATTGGAGAACGATGGAATTAAAAATCCTTGTAAGCAAAGCAAGGGAATTTTGGTTTCATCTTCCATTGGACAGCAAAAGTAATGATTTAGTCTAAACCTCAATATTAATGGCAAAATACACGGAAAACTTATGCAAATGACGGGGAAAACTTACGAATAAATGCTGACCTAACAGAAACAATAATACAGTATGTACACGCACTTAAAAATAATAAATAGAAATATAGTAAAAACAATACATACCTCAAACCTGCAAACAAAAAAAAAATATTAAAAACAGACAAAAATACACAAACAAAAAATGAATACATACTTGTTAACCTGCTAAAAATGATTAAACCATGTATAATTTATAAACTAAAAAGAACACAACAAATGAAAATAAAATCTATGTAATTATTGAGCCTACAAAACTGATCATTTAAACAGGATTGTAAATGTACTCGTTTAAAAAAGAAATAAAGATCAAAAACCTTACATGTGACAGTATTGAACGGATTCGAGAGCATAGTCACAAAGAAGCATTCTGCTGTACATGCAAGCGTCACACACCTGAATTAGTTCACAAAGGATCCGTTAACTGAGACTCGACGAAACCTACCTGAATCTGCACAATGAAAAATAAATTAAATTAATACATTAAAAAATGTATTTAAGAACACAAAAAGTGAAAATTTGCAGAACATGTTACTCAATCTATTTGAATTACTTATTTATTTATTAACAACAGAAATAAAATAAAAATATACATACCTTAACCTGCAAAATTAACAAATGAACATGAAATGGCTAAAAATGATTAGAACATGTATAATTTAAATAATAAAGAGCAAATAAACAGGAAAAGTATGCACAAAAAAACATTAACCTGACCTTGATCAAAGGATGAGAAGGAACATAAACATGTTGAAGTGCGGTATTACAGAAACCAAAAACAGAACTAACATGAAAAGCTTGCCAAAAAAACCATACCCTGAACACCAAAGGGTGAGAAGGAACATAAACCGGTTGAAACCGACGTACCGAATATAAGAACATAAAAACCTGCAAAAAATACATACATATGTACATACATACATTAAACCTGCAAAAAATATTTATTAAGAACATAAAAATGATTAAACCATGTAAAATTTATAAAATAAAGAGGAATATAACAAAAAAATACAAACCTTAACCTGGAAAATAAAAACATGAACATGAAATGAAATCCATAAAAATGATTAAACCATGAAATGTACATAAAATAAAGAGGAATATAGCAAAAACAATACATACCTTAACCTGCAAAATAAAGACATGAAATGACTAAACATGATTAAAACATGTACATACATACCTTAAACCTGCAAAAAATATTTATTAAGACATTAAAAATGATTAAAACATTTATAATTTAAAAAATAAAGAGGAATATAGGAAAAAGATACATACCTTAACCTGCAAAATAAAGAAAGGAACATGAAATGACTAAAAATGATTAAAACATGTACAATTTATAAAATAAAGAGAAACATAGTAAAAAAAATACATACACTAAGCCTGCAAAATTAACACATGAACATGAAACGGCTAAAAATGATTAAAACATATATAATTTATAAAATAAACATGAATATAGTAAAAAATACATACCTCAAACCTGCAAAAAAAACAAAACATTAAGAACAGACAGAAAATATACAAACAAACTTCTCGACAATAATCCATTATGAGAAATCGCTGACGAAGACATGAAAAATCTGAAGAAAAAAAACATTCATATTCATATATACCTCACGGCATCAAATCCACGATGGAAGTGTCCTTCGATCGATCGTCAAGATCTGAAAAAAGAAAATACGCAAATACATATACATACGTAACGGAGTCAAATTCGCAATGGAAGCGTCCATCGAGAAAAGGAATTTCAAAACCTTCTCGAAGATAATCCACTGGGAGAAATAGTATACAAAGAGCTAAAAAATCTGAAAAAAGAAAACATGCATATTTGTATATACCTCACGGCATCAAACTCAAGATGGAAGGTCCTTCGAGAAAAGGAAATTCAAAAGCTTCTCGACGATTATCCGTTAGGAGAAATCGCCCACAAAGACATGAAATATCTGAAAAAAGAAAACGTGCATATAAATATATACCTCACGGCATCAAAATTCGCGATGGATGCTTCCTTCGATCGATCGTCAAGATCTGAAAAATATAAAAAAATAAAACATGCAAATTAATATACATACCTAACGAATTCGAGTTCGGGATGCAAGGGTCCTCGCAGAACAGGGAACTCGATCGATTCTTGACGATTACCCATTCGAAGAAATCGATCACAAAAGATGCGACAGCAGATGAGGAGCGAGCGGCTGAGGTCCTGATCGGGGAAAAAATTGGGGGCTTGGATGAGTTTCTCCGCCTCTCGACCGGAAGAAGAGAAATTTGCAGAAAAAAAAAAAACGAAATATGCATACCTCAATATGAATATGAAGAAGGCGATCGGCGGAGTAGCCTCAATATCAATACGAAGAAGGCGATCGGCGGAGTAGCCGCGAGCGGCTTAGGTCCTGATCGGGGAAAAAATCGGGGGTTTGGATGAGTTTCTCGGAATCTCTACCGAAGGGAGAAAAATTTCCAGAAAAAAAAAACGAAATATGCGTACCTCAATCCGAATACGAAGAAGGCGGTCATCGGAGTATTTGGAGTTCGACGGGGAGCCATCGGCCTGCACATGATGATTGAGGATGGGAGGACGATGATGAAGAGGGAAGACGATTCAGAAAAAAGAGAGGAGAAATTATGGTATCGGAATTATGAAAAGAATTTTGAGGGGGGCTTTTATTGGGACGTGAAAAAGGTGAAAAGAATACAGCTTTTTTGTACTGTTTGTGTACTGTTTAAGCCTTGGGTTACGCAACAGAGAAGAAAAGTATCTGAAATTGAAGAATAAAAAATTAATATATTTTGTAGTGTGAACGCATTCTGGGTATGCCATTGGTCACCTTGGGAGGCTGCACTTCTCGTTTTATATATGTATAGATAAGGCCATGTCTTTTGCATTTGCCCGAAGACCAAGTCAATCAAGACCCGATCCATCGAGGAAATCTTTAAGCCGACTTCTCCTGCTAGACATAGAGCAAACAAGGTTCACTCCAATGAATTGCTTATAGAAATATTTAAAGAACAGTATGTCCAAATACTACGTCACTTTGCATCTGTCAACAACTAACCTCACCTTGCTCTACCTCATGGTTCCATTGACAAAATAAACAGTTGTGGGTAGAGGTAGCCATTTGCGGCCTACTACCCTTCAAAAGGCACCCATGCAGAGAGACTTCCGGAGGAATAAAAATCTTTCCGAAGCAAGTGGTTTTGTGAAGAAATCTGAGAGTTGTTTCTCTGTAGGAACATGTTCCATGACCACCTTACCCCGTTCTACCAAGTCTCGAATGAAGTGATGTCGTATATCAATATGCTTGGTCTTTGAGTGTTGTACCGGATTCTGACTTATCTTTATAGCACTTTGGTTGTCACAGTACAAGGTTAGTGGCGTGCTATGAATTTGATAGTCGGCAAGCATTTGTTGAAGCCATAGCATTTGTGTACAACAACTCCCGGCAGCCACATACTCGGATTCGGCGGTGGATAGAGCAATGCAATTTTGCTTCTTGCTATGCCATGAGACAAGATTGTTTCCTAGGAAGCAACACCCACCACTAGTACTCTTTCGTTCATCATTGTCGCCAGCCCAATCAGCATCTGCAAAACCAACAAGGTAAGAAGAAGTATCTTTAGTGTACCATAGACCGAGGTTGGTAGACCCGGCCACATATCGAAGGATACGCTTCACAGCAACGAGATGCTCTTCCTTTGGTTGAGCTTGGTAGCGGGCACAGAGGCACACACTGTACATGATATCCGGTCGAGTGGCTGTGAGGTAGAGCAGGCTGCCAATAAGGGATCTGTAGGTAGAGATATCAACATCCTTGCCCTTCTCCGCTCTACTCAGCTTGTCAGTGGTAGCAATAGGAGTATTCATGGGTTTAGCATCCGCCATATCGAATTTCTTGAGCATGTTGATAGCATACTTAGTCTGAGAGACAAACATACCATCCGGACGTTGAGAGATCTGAAGACCAAGAAAGTGACTTAGCTCCCCCTCCAAGCTCATTTGAAAAGAGGAAGCCATGGCATCTGTAAATTCTTTAACCAAGCGGTCATGGGTAGCACCAAACACAATGTCATCCACATAGATCTGAGCAATGAGCATTTCATTCTTGACGATTTTGATGAAGAGGGTGGTCTCAGCATTCCCACGAGTGAACCCAAACTTTAAAAGAAACTCCGTAAGACAGCTATACCAAGCACGAGGTGCTTGCTTCAACCCGTAGAGGGCTTTATGGAGGAGGTAGACATGATCCGGCTTGTGAGGATCTACAAATCCCTTAGGTTGTTCAACATATGCTTCCTCATCCAACACCCCATTCAAGAAGGCCGCCTTCACATCCATCTGTCGTAACGGAATATTCTTGTAGCACGCCACAGCAATGAGTAACCGGATGGACTCTATGCGTGCCACGGGAGCAAAAGTTTCTTCAAAGTCTATTCCTTCTACTTGGGTGTACCCTTGAGCAACCAGACGCGCCTTGTTGCGCACTATTTGATTGAATTCATTGGTTTTATTCTTGTAGATCCACTTGGTACCAATAACATTTACACCCTTTGGTCTTGGGACCAAAGACCACACCTTATTCCTTTCAAACTCATGTAGTTCTTCCTGCATAGCCGCAATCCAAAAATCATCAAGAATAGCTTCCTTTATGTTTTTGGGTTCAATTTCGGATACAAAGCTCATTATGCCCACATCAGGAGATAGAAGAGCCAAGTTAGAGAATGTATTGGGATAGCTAGCGGGCAATGTGTCATTGGTGTAGGTAGAACGAGTAACTCGTTGGTTGAGATCACCAATCATTTGTTGGTTCGGGTGTCTCTTTCGAATATAGGCGGGAGGACCCGAATTTGGTACTCCGGTAGAGGTAGAAGCTCCAGTGGTACCCATGGCAGGGTTAGACGAGCTCGGATTCAACCCTTCATCATCCCTCTCTGATGGAGTAGTGTCACAAGAATTGTGAGTAGTAGAAAGATCATGCGATGATATGGGTGATATTACACCCTGATCTACCTCCCCCTCAACCAATACTTCTGCTATGGGTAGAGCAGGGTTAGACGCATGTTGTTGCAAGGTAGACTTAGACGGACTCTCATGGAAGTGAAGTTCATCAAATTTAATGTTAGTCGATTCTTGCACGGTCTTCGTTCGCAAGTTGAACACCCGATAAGCATGGCTGTTGAGGGAGTAACCAACAAAAATAGCTTTGTCCGACCTTGCATCAAACTTTTTCAAGGCATCTCTGTCATTCAAGATATAGCAGATGCATCCATATACACGGAGATGAGCAACATTTGGCTTCTTGGAAGTGAGTAATTCGTAAGCCGTACATGTAGTCCCGGCACGAATGCTTATGCGGTTCACCACGTAGCAAGCCGCACTCAAGGCTTCTGCCCAAAAACCCTTAGCCATACCCGCTGCCACCAACATTACTCTTGCCATCTCTTGTAAAGTCTTGTTCTTCCTCTCTACAATTCCATTTTGCTGCGGAGTCTTTGGCGCAGAGAATTCATGGTGAATCCCTTTACGAGTGCAATATTCAACAAACACCCCGTTTTGAAATTCACCTCCATGGTCACTTCTTATACGTTGGACTCGTTTGGCATAGGTGGTGCGAATTCTACGAGCTAGGGACCTGAAGGCTTCAAATGCCTCGTCCTTGGTTCCAAGAAAATTAACCCAAGTGTATCTTGAGAAGTTATCTACGATGACAAGAGTATACCACTTGTTTCCTAAACTCTGCACTTCCATGGGCCCCATGAGATCCATGTGTAGGAGCTCAAAGCATTCTGTAGAGCGGTTGTGGGTAGAGATGGCAGGATGAGGGGCACGAGTTTGTTTTCCCATTTGACATTCACCACACACTCGCTTGTCAATCTTTGGTAGACTATCTATGCCTCTGACGGCCTTAATTTGAACCAACTTCTCAAGGTTTCGAAGGCTGGTATGACCAAGTCTTTGATGCCAGATATCTATCTCGTCATGGGTAGAAGCACTCAGACAGGATTCATTTATGGCATAGCAGTTGTTCTTCGCCCGGGCAGCTGTGAGAATACACTCTCCTTTAGTGTTATATACTTCACAATTCTCCTTATTGAACTTCACATTAAGTTCATCATCACAAAGTTGACTAATGCTAATGAGATTAGCACATAGTCCATCCACCAAGAGAACGTTCTTGAGCGCGGGTAGACCTTTCACATTCAATGTTCCACTTCCAATTATACTCCCCTTTGCCCCACCTCCATAAGTGACAGGGCCTCCAGAATGAGGAACAAAGTCGACCAACGAGTCTTTAGTTCCAGTCATGTGCCTAGAGCATCCACTATCAAAATACCATGTCTCCTTTGTCGTGCCCTTAGCCACGGTGAATGCCACATTGCATCTTACCTCTTCCTTTCTTCTCCAAACTTGTTTTGACTTGATCTTTTGTGCTGTGGGTAGAGCAGCTTGAATTCTCGAACCCTGCTTTATCTTATCATGCGTATGTCTAAGAAAGGGCCTCCATGCTTGCCCTTTGTGAGAGTTCAAGTCGTCGAAACGTTTATAACAAAAAGGTTTGATGTGCCCCTTCTTCCCACAGTAATGGCACACATATATTTTCTTGTAAGAGGGAGGAGGAAGGTTCCTCTTGTGAGTGGTAGAGCCCGCGGTCAAGGGTAGCTCAAAAACAAATTTGGAAGAACTAGTCTTCAAAGTTGGTTTGGTAGAGGGGTTGAAGGTCTTAGATCGATTTGAGACATTTCGTTTGAATAACTTCTTGTCATGGGTAGATCCATGTTTAGTCATGGGTAGAGCAGAGTTAGAGATCGGTGTCAACGAGGACAGTGAAGCATTTTGGGACAAGGAAGTAGTTGTAGTTCGTTTGAGAATCTTCACCTTAGAGGTAGGAGCCATGGATATGTGAGCATCCTTCGGCTTGATCTCGTTAGTTTTGATAACAGTTTTGTTTTTAGCATGCACAAACTTAGGAAGAACATAAGGAGAGTCGGAGTAAACGGAATCAAAAGTTTCCTTAAATCCAAGTCCAAAATGCTTGGTGTTAACACAGCTCAACATATTATAAAGTTTAGAAGTGCCAGTATTGAGTTTCTTGAAGAGACAGTCAGCAACATCAAGTTTGTCTTTCACTTGGTAGAGCTCCTTAGTGCGCATAACATAGCATTCTTCCATCTTGGCAAGAGAGTCTCTAAGGAAGTCTTTCTCCGTGTCTTCCTTTTGCACAATGGCCTCCAACTCACTAGCCTTCTTCAATGCTCTCTCCAGCTCCAGCTTCACAATCTCAAACTCCCTCTTGCTCACCCTCTCAGAATCAAGGGTAGACTCAGCTTCCTTCTTGGTCATGCCCCCAGCCAGAGATCTGGGGGTAGAACTAGCACCTTTCTCAGTAGTACCTGCAACAACAGAGGTATAGCAAAAAATATTTCCATGAGTAGCCAAATCCTCTTGATCTACCTCGCTCTCATCATCAATGGCAGTCAGAAGTGCATTGACTTCATTAGGCTCCATCATATTCCCTTTGTCTTCCTCAGAGGAGTACAAAGCATCATCTCCATCAAACACCAAGTAACTCACATCCATGTTGTTCTTCCGATGCAAATTAGGGCATTCATTCTTCACATGGCCCATCCCCTTGCAATCGAAGCACTTGATTTGAGACATGTCTTTGCTAGAGGCGCCACTGACAAACTTCCGGCTAGGAGTATATCCATTGCGGTTGGTGGCGGGTGGAGTAGAGAATGAATTTCCAGGAGTCCTTTGATTTCGAAATTGCTTGAATCTTCTCTTCCTCTTGATGTCTTGACGAACGAGGTAGCTCACGGCATCCTGAATGGCAATGAACTTGTCCGGATTTGGGGAGTCAAGAAGAGAGAGAGCTTCACTTTCATCATCGGAGTCTTCAGCAAGGAAGGCATTGCTCTCAGTAGTGAGAGGGGAGTGGGTAGAGCCACCCCTGCTAGGGGTAGAGCTAGAGGCGTTCTGGGAGATAGAGAGGGCCTTCATGGAATTCTCAAATGGAGTCATGGAGTAAGACTTGTCCTTCAATTTTTGGTTCAACTCATAGTTCTTCAAATGGCTCATGATTTCGTTGTAGTCGCCCGAGAGACCAAGCTTTGTGTCCTCCATCGTGGTGACCTTGACGCTAAACTTCTCCGTCACACCTCGTAGAACCTTGGTGCAAATGAGTGGTGGAGGAATAGGGTCTCCAAGTTCTTGGCATTCGCTCACGATAGCCATGATCTTATTAAAGAAGGAATCAAGGTCTTCATCTTCCCTCATTTCGAGCCGGTGGAAGGTAGTAGTAAGTCCTCTGACCTTGGACCTCTTGATGCTATCACTCCCTTCACACATGCGCTCCAAGGTGTCCCACACATGCTTGGCTGAGGTGTGATGCCTCACAACTGAGAACATATGAACATCAATGAGATCAGTGATAATGTGGATGGCCTTTGAATTGAAGGTGGCAGCTTCATGTTCGGCCGTGGTCCATGTAGACTCATCCTTCTCGACCATGTCGTTGTCCTTATCAACTATGGTTGGTGGTTGCCATCCATTTAGCACAGCTCCCCAAACGCGTGAGTCAACGTTCTTCAACTTCAATCTAGTCTTGCTCTTCCAGTAGGAGTAGTTCGTAGAGTTGAGAATGACGGGCTTGACAACGGTGAATGACTCCATTGTAGAATCTCTTCCTAGGATCACACCAAAGGTGGTGAACTCTCTCTGATACCAATTGAAATTGTGTAATTCGTACTTGGTTCTACCTAGAACTGGATTGTAAAGAGTAGAGTACAAACACTTAAAACAATTTGGAGATTCTAAAGAAAACTCTTTTGTATAACTTGTAAAGGGTGGAACCGCTTACAAACACATCTACAAAATTCTAGCGAATCTTGTAGAAAGGTCACACGACCAAAAACTAAGTCTATGTAGAACTAATCTAGCGACTCGTACTACAAAGACTAAACTGACAATAGAACCGGAGCTTTCTAGCGAAGTCTCTCGGTCTACAAATTTTCTCTCTCTAGAAAATGTCAAATCAAGCTCTGATAATGAATTCCAACTACCCGCTATTTATATGTCTTGTAAATTAGGGTTTCCGGAATTCACGCTTAATGGGCCGAGCCCAAAGCATCTTCATGGAATATTCGAGATTCCATTTCGATTTTACTTGACGAACCCAGCTCTACCCACGGCCACACTAGCGTGTCTTCGTGCATCGAGCTGGTGGCGGGCATAGCTGGTATACTTTGCGTTTTTCACTGGACTAGTATTCTTCTAGCGAAGTCTTCTAGTCGCACCCACAGCTGGCTTCATTCCTTAGCAGTCATTCGTCCAGCCATATGTAGAGCTATGCTTGCACCGCGTCCGTCAAGATGTAAACACGGTAAGACCTTGTAGTGCATTGATGAACTCGCGATTCTCTCTGATCCACGTTGAACCACGTTGATAGAATAGCTCGTTGTATGTTGACGCACTGATGCAACTCCATGTCGTTTGTATTGACTAAGTCTGCTTGCTCCATGCTACTGAACCGTGGTCACGCGTTGAGCCACTTGTTAATTCCACAGTTCAACCAGCTTGTTCTATGTAGACCTAGCAGACTTGTATGAATTAATGAATGGAAAACATGCAAACATAACACATGAAGTTACTACAAAACAAAGTGTATAGTTCAACGTAGTTCAAACAAGAACAACGTGGTTCTATGTTGAACTAGGAAGAACTACACACTAACAGCAACACGTTACATATCCATAATCATATCTCTTTGCAACCTGTAATAGAGAGCTTTGAAGTAGAATGGAAAAGAATTTACTTCCTATGCTCTCCATATTGTTGTTTTGATCAGTTTGAAGAAGAAATCCTTCTGCCATCCAAAGTTGAATCAGTTGTTCCTTTTCAATCTCAAATCCCTTTGGAAATATCGAACAATACGCAAAAACTTCTTCAGTAATGGCAACGACACATTATCAAAACTCGTCTTTAATATTTTAGAGATGGGATTTTCATCTCCAAGATTCGAAAACCAATTATTTTCTAATGAGATCCACTCATCTCTTGACTTACTGCGCAACAACCCTCCAACTACTTTCGCTGCCAGCGGCAAACCTTGACATCTTTTTGCAATATTTGGTGTCCCGCGACCGCGGGTGATAAACGGTGGTCGTCGTTTTCTTCCAAGCGTGAATTTGGAAAGTTTTTATATTTTAATCCGATTTTGATTCCTTCTTATCCAAGGCTTCTTATGGGCGAGAATTATTGTTTTCGTACAATAATTATGACCTCCTCTTATATAAAGAAAGATTCTCCATGAACACAAATAATATGAGTCAATAAAGAAAATATATTGCGTGAGATTAGAGATGTTAAAATTTGACTCGAATCCATAGGAATTTTGTTTCCTTATTTAGGATAATTAGAATTATATTGTATTCAATATATTTTTATTCCTTATGGATTTAAGAGTCATATATTAGGAAAAGAGTTTATTCCTATTCCTATTACTTACCTAATTTATGGGTTTTCTACACCTATAAATAGGAGTCTCCATAGACACAATTATTTGTGTAGAACACGAGTTAATACCATCATAGAGAGAGATAATATTGTGTGAGATTAGAGGGTTTTAGAGTGAATATCAATCCTTGTAATCGTCGACAATATTAGAGTGAAAGTTCTCGTCGTTCCTCCCGTGGTTTTTCCCGATTTGGGTTTCCACGTAAATTCCTTGTCTTCTTTACTTGTCTCCTCATTCTCTTGTATTGTTGAGTTATTTTCGGGGTTCCGCATTATTATTCGTACTATACATCGTCTATTTGCAACAAGTAGTATCTAGTGACACCGGTCTTGATCGTGTGGCGTTCAAAGCTTTGTCCCGTAACAAAGGTATTAGTGCCAGATTACGATCCTAAAAGCTAACAAGAGGGTTTTAGAATGCATATCAAAATCCTTGTAATCGTGAACAATATTATAGTGAAAGTTCTCGTCGTTCCTCATGTGGTTTTTCCCGATTTGGATTTCCACGTAAATTTTTTGTCTTCTTTATTCGTCTCCTATATTTATTGTTTAGTTATTTTTGGTTTCTTGTTATTGTCGTACTATATATCGTCCGCATCTACAGCAAGTGGTATTAGAGCTTTGCCGATCGCAATCAAGTGGCATCAAGAGCTTTTTCAAAAAGCTAACAATCCTTAGGAATTTTGTTTCCGCCCTGCCTCTTTCCCGTAGGGAAAGCCTAGCCATAGGGATTAGTCCGAACAGTTAAATCCGAGTAATATGTACTATATTTTTTGGGTTTGAATGATTTGAACCAAAAAAAGGAGGATAACCGCTAGACTATCTAAGTTATATTTACAATTTTATTTTAATTTCTATCTAGGTCAATTGCAATGTCTTGGTTCAAACCTTGAATTATATATGTAATACAATATATATATATATATATATATAAATTTAAATTATATATTTTATTGCTTATTTTTTTATTTGGAACATTTTAAGATTTTTTTAAGAATAATAACACTTAAATATTGTATTATAATTATTATTAAAAATGAAATACTTTCTTAAAATATTTAATTTAAATTTATTAAAAATAATATAATATTTTAATTAATTTAAAATTTTAATAAACTTAAATTTATTACAAATAATATAATATTTTAATTAATTTAAAAAAATTAAAATGATTTGATTGTAATTTTATTATTTAGTTTATTTTGTTAGTGGAAATTATAAATTTAAAAATAATTTTTTATAATAATATTTAATTAATTTATTATTATATAAATTAGTAATAAAAAAATAAATTAAAATAATAAAAATTATTAAAAACATTTTGGAGATGGGATTTTCATCTCCGAAATTCGAAAACCAATTCTTTTCGAATGAGATCCCCTCATTTCTTGACTTATTGCGCAATAACCCTCCAACTACTTTTGCCGCAGTGGCAAACCTTGTCATTTTTTGCTATATTTCTCCCCATTTCCTCATTGATCTGCTGCATTAGAAGTCTTTGCTTTGATTATGGACCAACAATCCTCGATCCATAATCCTTCTACTTCATGAGCAGCAAGTGTTTTCACAATCGAAGCAAACTCGTGACTCTTGTGGTAATAACCACACAATTCCCCACTGCGGAACTAACTCCAAAGAATGAATTTATAAAACCATCCTACTTCTCCCTCTCCTCATTCCAAACGTTATCAAGAAAAGTGGATAATTAATTAGGGTGAAGTCGTCTTTAGCGGGAGTCGAACTCAGGACCTCTCGGCATAGCCTGAAGCTCTGATACAATGGTAAAAATCATTTCATCTAAAAACTCGAATGGTTAAAGAAGTTGAACGACTTAACATTTAACCTTCGATGGTAAGGTCGGGACCGTTGAATAAATTCTCCAATAATATATATATGTAAGTATAAAATTTTCATGATAATTTGAATATACTATTTAAATTAAATTATTAATTTAATTAAATTATTTTTATTATTTTAAATTTATTTTCATTTAAATTTTTTCAAATTTTATGTTTCAATTTTATATTATTTTTAGATTTAGGATAAAAGGTGAGATGACTTGGTAATTTTAAAATATATTTTATGCTTTTTTAAAATAAAAATTAAATTTTAAATTTATTTCTAATTAATATATTATTTTAATTCATTTGGTAATTAATAATAAAAGTGAAGATTTATTTTAAAATATTAAAAATGTTTGATTTATTTTGTAAATGAAGTGAAAGTGGTGATTTTATATGCTATTAAGCTATCAATATTTTTATTAAATGTGATTGAAATTTGAAATGAATTGGAACGTGTTTATGAATAATATAAGGACATTTAAATCTTTTGTACAGTATCATCAGTAAAACAAATTTGGAACATTGGATTATTAAAACAAAATTCGTTTATACAGTGAATTTACAAGTAAAACAACTCCAACAAAATTGAAACATTGGATTATTTGGACAAAGTCATCTCTCAAGGTATAAGACTTGAAAAAATTGAAAATGAACATATGACACTTGCATTAATTTGAGAAGTTTTAATTCGAGAATTAGAAAATATTTTCTGGGTCATAAGAGCATTTCCAATGCAGCCCATTTGGGTGCATTGGGCCAAGTGAAGTGAACTTGGGCACTCAAAATTATTTTTTCTTGCATTGGAGCACATATGAAAATAGTGGGCATGCCCACTGTATTAGCCATGTCCATTTCTGACATGTGGGCCACAATTTTTTTTTTTTTTTGCTTTTTGTATGTTGAAGACTTGTAATAGTTGTATTTAATTAATAAAATTGTAATTTAAAATAGAGAAGTGGGCTTTTGCATTGGAGTGAATTGCCCACTTTTCTCATTTGCCCACTTTAACTTTTTGTGGGTCCATTTTTTGCCACATCATATGAAAGTGGGCATATGAAAAAAGTGGGCAATTCACTCCAATGCAAAGCCCACTTATATACTTTTTGTGGACCCCATTTAAATATTATTTTATTATTATCATTATTTTATTTACAATAAAATGATAAATTTTATAATTTAATTTTAGTTTAATTAATTATTTTTAAAAGCGAGCATAAACAAATTTAAGTAGTGATCAATTTTTTACAAAATAATATATAAAAAATGTATTTAAAATATATCATATTATTTGAAACAATTTCAACAAAAAATATTACATTAAAAAACAAGATAAAAAAAATATTACAATAAAAGAATCACATAAGTTGACATTAAATTTAAAATATTATTACAACATAAATAGATTAACGATTATTGTGAAAATGCGAAATATGCTCGATCAAGTCACTTTGTAGTTGACGATGTGTTCGTTTATCACGCATACGCTCAACAAAACCATTTTGAATATAGGTTTCATACGGAAGAAGAGGCTCTTCACCTAAACTTGGTTGTGATAAACCATTTGTTGTATTGTCGTAAGTTGGCAAGGGACCAAATTGAGTGACATATGTGTCTCTCTCATCTTCAACAATCATATTATGTATTATGATGCATGCTCTCATAATTCTTCCAAGATCTCCTTTGTCCCAAAAGCGTGCAGGACCACGTACAATTGCAAAACGGGACTGTAACACACCAAACGCTCGCTCGACGTCTTTTCGTTGACTTTCTTGATATTTTGAAAATAATTTTCTTTTAGGGAGATTTTGGATATAGGGTAGTTTTTTAAGTTTCATTAAAATTAAAGGTAATCGTTTTTCTTAATTATAAATCAGTGGTTAATTGATTAATTAATTATAAATTAAAGATTATTTATATTAATTAAAGGTAGTTAATAACACACGGTTATTTCCCCTTTTCATAATTATAATTATATTATACTTTAATTAATAAAAAATGAAAATATAATAAACACTAAATTATAATGTTTATTTTATAGAGTATTAAATGTAATTTTATAAACTATACTTCCCTTTTTCCAAAATACTTCTTTCTTTTATCACCTTGAGGACGTGGTATCGTTTTAACAAATGTTGCCCACTCAGGATATATTCTATCTGTTAAGTAGTAGCCCATATTATAATTGTTACCATTGATAGTATAATTTACCTCAGGAGCACGACCTTGTAGCACTTCATCAAATACCGGTGACCGCTCTAACACATTTATGTCATTATTTGATCCAGCAACTCCAAAAAATGCATGCCATATCCATAAATCAGATGAAGCAACAGCTTCAAGTAAAATTGTTGCAACTCCTTTGTGACCACTCATGAACATTCCCTTCCATGCTTTAGGACAATTTTTCCATTGCCAATGCATGCAATCAATACTTCCCATCATACCGGGAAAACCTCGAGCCTCACCCATCTGTAATAGACGTTCTACATCATTAGAATTCGGCCTTCGCAAGTATTCACTCTCAAATATCGTAATGACATTAGAGACAAATTTTTGTAAGCATTCAATCGCAGTACTCTCTCCAATACGAACATAGTCATCAACAGCGTCAGCCGATACTCCGTACGCCAACATACGCATTGCTGCAGTACATTTTTGTAAAGGTGATAAACCTTTCCTTCCCACCGCAACTACATAAATTAAAACATCAACTTCCTGTAGTAAACACTAAATTCAAATGACTAGAAGACAAAAAAATGAAGACAAATAAATGAAAATATATGCAGTCTATGTAGAACAAAAAAATAAAAATATATTCTTTTACCCCTAGTCCTAGTTTTTCATGGACAAAATGAATTTAAATTTTGCGTTATTTTTTTTTTGGTTTTTTTATAATGTTAACAATATAATTTACTATATATATATATATATACATAAATATATATATATATATATATTATATTTTTACTTATTATTTTTATATATTAAAACATTTTTTTTCTATTTTACTGTCTTTTTTAACTAAATTAATAAAATAAATTAAAAAAAACGTCATTTCTTTTACATACTGCATTCAACGGTTAGCTTACAATCACATAAATGAAGGCATCAACTTAATGGAGAAAAATACTACATTCAAATGACTAGAAGACAAACAAATGAAGACAAATAAATGAAAATAAACAAACCAACACTATTTCCTTGATAATATTTTTTCAAGCATTTTTGCATGAGCAGTACGCTGAGCATCATTCATTTTTGTAGTATCCGCCAAGATGACTTGAATATCCAACTCTGATTGTCGAGTCTCAATTTCCTTTTTTTTTGTATCATTTAATGCTTCCATTAGGTTTGAAAATGCGGTCGACTCGCAGTTCACGTACTGAAACAGAAAAGTCAGTCGCTGTAACGAGTTTAAGTTCTGCTGTCCAGAGAACAACAGATTGAGTACTGCTGTCACAGAACAGCAGATTCAGTTATGCAGCGGAAATTGTAAAAAGTACAGCAACTGGAAATCGTAAAGAACAAGGATATAATCTTCGTAAGTTGTATTAATCAATACAACCTACCAAGCTGCTTCAAAAGCAATAAACTTTCACTATAATCGTGAATACAAAATAATCCGAGAAAAAATAATAAAAGACTAAACAATCACGAGATTGAATAGTTAATACTCGGATAAATAAATAAAAAATAAAACGTGAGCTGAAAATATTTTTCTCTCTAAAAATATGGCGCTCCAGCTTCTTTTTTTCTTCAATCAACGTGAGATGGTATAATAAGGGACAAGTCTTATCCTCCAAGTAATTAGTCTTCTATAGTAAAAAGACTCCTTCCATAACTAGAAGATCTTGTACCTTATCTTGTAGATCTTGAATATCTTTTCTCTCTTTATCTTGGATTCTCCTCTCAATAATAAATATTCCCAAAATAAATATTCCAACAAAGAAAGTCAAAATTAGTTAAAGTCAAAATTAATTAAATAAATTAATTTCGACTCCAACAAACTCCCCCTTTTTGTCTTTCTGAAGGTGTCGTCAACTCTTCGATGTTAATTCTCCTTTTGAAATAATGTCGAGACGACTCCCCCTACAAATATGAACTCTCTTGGCAAATCTACTCAACTTTTCTCCCCCTACGAAAATAAACTTCATGTGAAGTCATAAAACTCCCCCTGCAAAGCTGGTGTCGGAACTCCCCCTACAGCAGGTACGGATTACTGGGACTGGGAAACGGAGTACTGGAACTGGGAATTAGGAACTGAGTACTAGAACTTGAACTCTGTACGAACTGTGGTCTCTGTACTCAACTGGAAATATACACAAGGTGTACTAAACAGGAACAGTGCTCTCATCAGGTGAGTCAAAACAGGAACTGGTGGCAGACCAGTCGCACAACACATGAAAAACAGGAACTGGGAAACCAGTCACAAAACTCATGAAAACAAACTCCCCCTTGATGTGAGACTGGTCGAACACGTACAAGAAACACACTTCACAAAACTTGGTTAGGAGATAATGAAGAGAGATCAAATAATCAAATGTCAAATATACCAAACAGAAATAAAATTGAAGACAACTAACGTGGCAATCAAGAAGATCAAGAGTTTTAAACACTTAGAGAACTCAGATATCAGTGCACACACAACCACCATATTCCATGTCGAGTCAACAATGGCCTAAAAACCAAATTATACTAGTCTAGCAACTACACAACAGTTATATCGAGTTCAGCATATTGAATGGTGAATAGTCCAATAAGCGAGAAAATCAACTCCGATGCTCATCAATACATAAATTTAATTCTACACTCGGTTTTTCAAAGACATTTTTAATTTTTTTTTGATTTTTTTTGTTTGATTTTTTTTTTGATTTTTTTTTGTCTCTGGTACCGAACGGTGTAGAAGTATGATATACAAGCAAGTTATACATCAGGAGTGAAATAATAACACTTTCATCTCTTTGCGAAATTTTTAAGACCTCGAATTCTCAACTGAACTGAACATAAAAATTGAGTAGTCACTAAAACAGTAAACATACCAGTCAGTACGCATGTTGACTCAACCTCCCCGATCACTTCATGCAGTGCAAAGACAAAGAGATTTCCTTAGTGTTGAAAACCTCTCAAAACTTAAAGGCTTTGTTAGAATATCAGCAAGTTGTTTTTCCGTATTGACATATTCTAATTTGATTACCTTATTCTCAACCCAATCTTGGTTGAAGTGACGTCGATTGTTGATTTCTGAAGTACTATATTGGTTTGTTCGGTTGACATCTTTCACAGGTTCTGTCTTGAGACTTGATTTCATATTCGTTGTTTCAAAGTTCTTTCTAGTCTTCTGTCTGCACATTGTTCTGTCAGTATCTGTACCACCATCTTGTCTTGTGAGATTTTTACTGGTACACATCAGCGTTGTCCTCCTGGTTGAGTCTACAGTGCGTGGTACTCGTACTTGTTTTCCTTTCAGGCTATCTCCACACACAAAATCTGTAGTTTAGTGACCATCAGTAGCATCAGGTTCTTCAAACATTGATCTTGGTTCATCATCAGTTGAGTCATCATATGAAGCGTCGTGTACTGCATTAAGTGAGTCACCAACTGGTTCTGCAACATGTTCTGGAACAAATTTCGCAACAGGTACAGGTACAGGTACTAGAACATGTTCTGCAACAGGTACTGGAACAGTTTCTCCAACTGTTGTATCAACCTGCAAAATAGTAGACATGGTGTTTCCAGCATAATAACAATTATTCAATGACCTAACACCTTTCATAATGCACTTAGAACCTTTATCAAACACTTCACAAGACTCTTTGTTAAACGTCACATGCAAACCATCATGACAAAGTTGACTAACACTTATAAGATTTGATTTTAGTCCTTTGACATGAAATATATTGGTCAAGTTCGGTAAACCATGAACATTCAAAACTCCTTTACCAACAATCTTACCCTTACCACCACTACCGTAAGTCACATAACCTCCGTTGTAAGGAGTGTAGTCCACTAAACAGTTTTTGTTACCAGTCATGTGACTAGAACAACCACTGTGAAAGTACCATGCACATGCAAACTCTGATTTAGAAAATGTCAGTGCACTATTACACAAAATCTGGGACTTTGGTACCCAAACAACATCTGGTCTCTGAACATGGTATGAGGTTTTGGTGGCATGTCTTGTACTCATTTCAGTTTTGGTACATGAACCAGATTTGTTCACAAATCGTTGTCTACTGTCTCTCATCCTTATCCTGCAATATGGCTTAATATGTCCTGGTACAAAACAGTAATGACAAATGTACTTCTTTTTCTTTATGGTTTGTTTAGGTACAACTTGTTGTTTTTCATTAACAAGTTCAGAAGTACTAGGACTAGTTATGTCAGATGAAGTACTAGTACCAGCTTTTACAAACGGTTTTCCACTTGCTGAGACAACTTTTGAGAAAACAAAGTTTGAAGGTTTTTGAATTTGTACTTCATCATCATATTTTTTAAAACCTAAACCACATTTATCATCATGTCCCATAACTAACAATTCATCAAGAGTGGTTTTACCTTTGTTCATCTTCTTGAATGTTGCATTTGCTTCCTCCAACTTGTTTTTAGTCTTGTTCAGTTCTTGATCCTTCTTTGTCAACTCAAAATCCCTTTTTGTCAGCATGCTTTCAAGTCTTGATAGAGTTTCTTTTTGTGATGTGTTCTCAGACCGAAGCAATAAAAAATCCTTACATTGCTTTTTATACCTTTCTCGAAGACTATCATGCAATTCTTTAAGTTCAAAAAGAATATGAACCGTCTT
Organism: Euphrasia confusa; assembly: GCA_954870475.1. Lineage (NCBI taxonomy): Eukaryota > Viridiplantae > Streptophyta > Magnoliopsida > Lamiales > Orobanchaceae > Euphrasia > Euphrasia confusa. Next base: position 37,110,776 of record OX940955.1, on the reverse strand, counting down.
CTCTTGAGAAATTTCTTTTTCATCACCTAATTCATCACAAGCAGCATTTAAGCAAAATAGTTTTGAGTAATCATCATCATACCTGACACAAGTTTCTGATATTGTTGAGTCATCAGACCATTCATCATCGGACAGTGTTCTCTCACCAACATGAGCAATCAGTGCACTTTCTCCAGTCGTAGGACTTAACAGTTCTTCATCAGATGATGCTTCACCATCACTAAATGTTATGAAACTCACGGGTTTCCCATGCTTGCGCAATGTGTTGGGACACTCGTTGGCAATGTGACCAGAGCCTTTACACGCTCTGCACTTGATGGTTAGGTGACTGTTCTGACCTGAGATGCTGAGTGAACGTCTAGGTCCTTTAGGAGTCGTTTGCAGAGGGTATGAACTTCGTTGTAGGCTTCCTTCTCGCATTTGTCTCTTTTGATTTCGCCGGTCCTGCAACTGCTTTTTAAACAAATAAGTCATCTGTCTAGTCAACAAATCAAGTTTTTCATTAGTTTTGAGTTCATTAGCTCCAACAATTCTGCATCATCATCATCTCCATCTTCCTCTTCAATCACCTGACTTGATGACTTGGAACCTCCTGAACGTGTTGAGACACCCGTGGACTCAACATTCTGTCTTAGTACTGTAACGTTTAAGGGAAGTCGTGAAATTGTTGAGTCTCTATCTCGTTCTAGTACTGTCATTTCATATGACTTGATCTTGCTCACCAACTCAGAAAACTCGATTTCACCTGCAACATTAGTAATTTCGATAGTTTTTACCTGGTCAAGGAACTTTGATGACAACGTCCGAAGAGCTTTGGACACAAGAGTTTTGTTTAAAATTGGTTCTCCCAGTTCAGCACATTCATTGGCAATGTCGTACATCGCCTTGAAGTAACTTGTTGCAGTTTCGTCTTCTCCCATTCTGATGTTCTCGAACTTAGTCGTGAGAACTCTCAGTCGAGACTCTCTTACAGATTTGTTTCCTTCACAGTGTTTCTGTAACGTGTCCCAAGCCTCCTTTGCTGATTTTGAGTTCTTTATCAGCCTAAACATGTGTGTGTCAACGGAAGCATAAATTTCTGTCAACGCCTTTTCGTTTGCTAAGGTCGCATCTCTTTCTTCTTTCGTCCATAGATTAGAGGGCTTGCGAACTTGGTCTCCACGGTAATCATGCATCGGATGTTCCCATCCGTCTTCAACTGCATCCCAAGCACGTGAGTTAATAGATTTAATTTTTAAACGAGTACGTACCTTCCATTGGGAGTAGTTTGATCCGTCAAGTACAATAGTACGAATTTGATGACTTGAATCCATGTTGAGTCGACTCCACGGATCTCACTTCGTATGTCAAGTGACCCGCTCTGATACCAATTGAAAATGCGGTCGACTCGCAGTTCACGTACTGAAACAGAAAAGTCAGTCGCTGTAACGAGTTTAAGTTCTGCTGTCCAGAGAACAACAGATTGAGTACTGCTGTCACAGAACAGTAGATTCAGTTATGCAGCGGAAATTGTAAAAAGTTCAGCAACTGGAAATCGTAAAGAACAAGGATATAATCTTCGTAAGTTGTATTAATCAATACAACCTACCAAGCTGCTTCAAAAGTAATAAACTTTCACTATAATCGTGAATACAAAATAATCCGAGAAAAAAATAATAAAAGACTAAACAATCACGAGATTGAATAGTTAATACTCGGATAAATAAATAAAAAATAAAACGTGAGCTGAAAATTATTTCTCTCTAAAAATATGGCGCTCCAGCTTCTTTTTTTCTTCAATCAACGTGAGATGGTATAATAAGGGACAAGTCTTATCCTCCAAGTAATTAGTCTTCTATGGTAAAAAGACTCCTTCCATAACTAGAAGATCTTGTATCTTATCTTGTAGATCTTGAATATCTTTTCTCTCTTTATCTTGGATTCTCCTCTCAATAATAAATATTTCCAAAATAAATATTCCAACAAAGAAAGTCAAAATTAGTTAAAGTCAAAATTAATTAAATAAATTAATTTCGACTCCAACAAGGTTCAATTTTCTACACGTGCTTGCTCGTATTTCGTCATACTCAGCAGATGCTTCTATAGTTTTGGCTTTGCCTTTTCCTTTTCTTTTAGCCGCTTTCGTACCTTTAGGACGAGCCGGAGATTCCACATCCACATTTGTTGGCGTATCGTTATTTCCCGAAGACGAGTAAGCTCCAGAATTGCTTAACTTAGTTCTTTTAGAACTTTCTGTACTTGAAGGAGTTTTCCACTTGGGTTGTCTACGAAGCTCATGCCAATGCATGTCAAAGTTAGACTTCTTTTTGAATCTCCTTAAATGAATTGTGTGAGCATTCTCATTTATGTTGTCGAGGTTTGAACCGCTTCCGGTTGTTCGACGAGCCTCATCGTAGCATGCTCCAAATTTTTGAGCACCTTCGTTTATTCTTTGCCACCTTTTTCTCATAGCCACAACTCCCCTATTGATGACTCCGGGATTATCTTCATCGCAATATTGTTTAATTCGATCTCAAAATCCATCACATTTTTTATCGGTACCGATAAGTGGATCGATTAACACATTCAACCACGCACTTATTAAGAGTTTATCTTCAACCCACCTCCATTGACCACCAATTTCACGGACATTTTCGCTTTCCTCACAATTCTCATTTAGATCAATAATATTATTTGGGTTATTGAATGCAGGCACTTGTGAATGTGGAGAATTTTCCAAACTATTAGGTGATGGTTGAGTTTCAAATTGTGAGTTTGGAAATTGAGGAAATGGATATGGATATGGAGAATTTTGAGGATAAGAAAATGAAAATTGAGAATTTTGAGAATGGGGAAATTGGTATTGAGGATTAGGAGTTTGTGAGTTAAAATTAAAATTTTGTGGGTTTGAAAAATAAGAATTGGAATATGGATATTGAAATTGAGGGTTTGGATTTTGAGAATTTGAAGATGGATGATTATTTGGATTCATTTTTAGTACAGAAGAAAGTGTGAGAAAATTTATTTAATTAGTTTAGTATTTATAATGTTAAAATTTTAGAACGTTGGATGTAAAAAAAACTAACGTTCATATGAACGTTGTACTGGCATTTGTCAGATTAACGTTACTATGAGAACTGTAATTGTTAACGTTACACTAGAATACTTTACTATTAAATACTGATTTTTGTTAACGTTATCATCAAAACTGTATTTGTTAAATTTGTTAACGTTAAATAATATTGTATTTTTGTATTTGTTAATGTTAATTAATACTGTATTTTTTATCAAATAATAACACTAAAAATAAACGTAATTGTTAAATATTTGTTAACGTTAAATAAGATTGTATTTGTTATAGTATTTGTTAAGGTTAATATCAGAATAATTAATAATATATTTTTATTAAATATTTAATACTGTAAAAATATAAGACTTCAATAAAATATTAATAACTAATTAAAAAACAAAAAAGACTGACATGAACAGTGAAAATAGGCGCGGCCAAGACAGTGGGCGTGCCCAAGTTTTTCATATTTGCTCCAACACATAATTTTTCATTTTTGAGTGCCCAAGTCCACTTTACGTGGCCCAATGCACTCAAATGGGCTGCATTGGAGATGCTCTAAGAGATGTCGGGGATATGGGAAATCTAAATCTTGTGCCACTCAGAATCAACAAATTTCGGGTCTTCATATTCTTTGGGCATTTGCTTTAACAACAATGTGCTTCCCCGAATGCTAAATTTACCTAATTTGGTGAGGCGTTGCATTGCTTCTTTAGAAGGCATATGTCTCAACTTCTTGAATTTGATTATATTTAATGATATGAGAGATGAACATGACACTTACATTAATTTGAGAAGTTGTAATTCGAGACTCGACGACCCTTATAAGAGATGTTGGGGATATGGGAAATCTTGTGCCACTCGGAATCAACAATTTTCGGGTCTTCCATCAATGTATAATTGAGCATTTGCTTTAACAGCAGTGGGCTTCTATCAATGTATAATCGATCTAATTTGGCGAGGCGTTGCATTGCTTCTTTAGAGGGCATATGTCTCAACTTTTTTAAATTGTGTATTTCTAGTCTCTTGAGAGATGAGAGGTTCCCAAACCACTCGGGCAATGCTTCCATTCCAAAATCAGATAACCATAAGAAATCAAGAGAAGTGAGATGTTGAATCTGATCCGGTAGGCACTCCCAATATGACATCCCGTTCAATTCTAAGCGGCGAAGAGAAACTATGGATGATTGCAGTATGGCGTCAACAGCAAGGTTGAAGGAAACACTATCATCCCATGAAGAACAAGGACTCATTCTTAACCATTCCAAGCTGCCGACTGACCAAATTTCTTCAGTGTTTAATCTTGGAGCCTCCGTTATAATCAATGATATGAGACGAGGCATTTTTCTGAGACACACGTCAATTTCCAGCATATTCGTTAATCCACACAATGACAGGTTCACCAAGGATGGGGCGCATGACTCTATCATTTCAATGGGTAAACGGGTCAGGCCTTCGCAATTGTTGATGGTTAAATCACGGAGTGAAGTGAAGCCTCCTTGATGTCTTTCTGTTGTTATTGACTTCAGATTCAAACACCCAGATATAGTAAACTCCAACATATTATGATTGTAAGAGAATAGCCCGTGGGGAAGACACTCCAAATCTTTTATTCCACTAATGTAGAGATGAGTGAGCGTACTCAACTTGGGTCCACATATATTTTCCAGAGGCAAGCCGCTGTCCATCCCAATGATTAATAATTCTTTGAGGCATGGAAAATGACTTGGAGCACTCGTCAATTTCCTGCATCCGTGAAGTCTCAAGTACTCAAGTCGTGGAAATACAACCACTTGAGTTTTATCGCCTTCACTTGCAGCCGGGGGCAGTTCTACTTCTGCCCATTCTGTCAGGCTTCGCACATCGAACAACTCAACTCTTTCAAGAGCTGGAAACACGATAATTGTTGTGTCTCCATTTCTTGACTTGCGACTACAATTTTCAATGTTGTAGAATGATGAACCAATGGATCTAACATTTTCCAGCTGATACAGAGAAATAGACTTGAGATGCGGCAAGTAGCCTAACATTGGGAGCTCTTCAACTTTCCAGCAACGTGTTAGACTAATCTCCACTAGATTGTTAAGTGTTTGACCATCTTTTAATTCCATCTTTAAAGTCCACGCTGGGAATCGTCTGCCATTGAACCCAATAATATATAGCCTCTTTAAATTAGGGTGTGGCTGGAGGCCTTCCAACACACTCTCCTCATTTGCTTCAATGGATGCCCATTCAAATGTTAACTCCAATATGTCTTTATTTCCAAATAAATCTGCACTCGGTGCATCAATTTTATCTCTCACTCTTCCTAGATTACGAATCTCTAGTTTTCCTTTCAAATTCTTCAAGATTCCAAGCTCTGAGATTCCATAACCCTTTTCCTCACCCACCTTAAAGTATGGTAGTGTCTGAAGAGAAGTCAATCGTCCTATGTGAGGGGGCAATGTTGCAGTTTTGGGAATGTGAAGATGCCTTAAGCTAGTTAAGTACTTCAACGAATTTGGGAGTCTTTCCAAATAACTTCTCTTCAATTTGTTTCTTTGTGCACTTAATGTTTCCAAGTGGTATAGTTCACCCAATGACTCTGGAAAATATCTAATCCTTGTTTCCGAAGTATCAAGATATCTTAAATGTATGAGCTCACTAATTGAAGTTGGTAAAGTATCAATTTCTTTGCCCAGCAAAACTAAAGTACGAAGGCTTTTGAAGTTTGAGAAATTGATATCGGAAACACAACCATTGAAGAATAGAGTCCGCACGTACCTAGCTTCTTCCTTGGGGATAGATCGTGACTCAATATCTCCACTGGGACTGTAACCAATGTATCGCTGTTGAAAATTTTCATCCGCGAAATTGTCATTTTCACATAAAATGGAACGTGCTAGATCATGCACAAGGTCGTGCATGTTGCAACACGTTACATATCCATAATCATCTCTCTTTGCAACCTGTAATAAAGAGCTTTGAAGTAGAATGGAAAAAAATTTACTTCCTATGCTTTCCATATTGTTGTTTTCATCGGTTTGAAGAAGAAATCCTTCTGCCATCCAAAGTTGAATCAGTTGTTCCTTTTCAATCTCAAATCCCTTTGGAAATATCGAACAATACACAAAACACTTCTTCAGTAATGGCAACGACAAATTATCAAAACTCGTCTTTAATATTTTGGAGATGGGATTTTCATCTCCAAAATTCGAAAACCAATTATTTTCGAATGAGATCCACTCATCTCTTGACTTATTGCTCAATAACCCCCCTACTACTTTCGCTGCCAGCGGCAAACCTTGACATCTTTTTGCAATGTTTCTCCCCATTTCCTCATATTGATCTGCTGCATTAGAAGAAGTCTTTGCTTTGATTATGGACCAACAATCATCGGCCGATAATCCTTCTAGTTCATGAGCAGTAAGTGTTTTCACAATTGAAGCAACCTCATGACTCCTTGTGGTAACAACCACACAATTCCCCACGGAAGAACTAACTCCGGAGAGTGAATTTACAAAATCATCCCACTTGTCCCTCTCTTCATTCCAAACGTCATCAAGGACAAGAAGATATCTTTCACGGCCCAATGCGTTTTGAAGCATTTTGAGAAGTGCTTCTCTGTTTCCATGTTCAACGTTCTCCGTTGTCATTGATGTAAGAATGTTCTTCAAAAGAAAAACTACATCGAAGTTTCGAGGGACATGTACCCAAACACGATTTTTTCCAAAGTGAGATATTATCTTTTGATCACCAAATACTTTCCTAGCCAACGTAGTCTTCCCAAGTCCACCCATCCCGATAATAGGAAGGACCGAGAGTACTCGTTCTTCTGGTCTAGCAGTGACCAACTTATCGACTATACTCGACACATCATTCTGTCTTCCAATAAAAATTGGATCGAAAGAGAATGAGTCGGTTTCTATGCTCGCAGATGCGTGTGATCCAAAAGCAGGAGCACGTACACCAGCGAGTCTGGCCTGAAGGCCGAAGGTAGTTGCTTGTTGGTTACTCAGTTCCAACTTGTTATTGATATCCCTTATTCGACTACCCAAATTCTTAGAGTCAGAGAAGAGAGATAGCACCTTATTTTTTGCTCTGCTTAAGGAGATCTTCTTTACCTCTTTGGAGAGAAGTTGATAGTTGATCTCATCCAAAACATTATCAGCTTCGAATGCGAGAGCTTCGAGGTTCCTCATCCACCGCTTGAGAGCTCGGTCGGTGACATTTTGCATGTCGGTGTCGTACAAGACGTCGTTGACCAAGTCAAAAGAGGTCTTAAGCTTTTCCAGATCATTCTTGAAATCTTTGATTTGGTCGAGCGGGAGTGAGAGCAGTTGTTGGAGCACAACTTGAAGGGTGGCTCCGATCACAGCTCCGACGACAGTGGCTTCCATCCTTGGTAATATTGGTATGTGAGAGGACAATGAAACTTGATTTTATTGTATGGTGCGTGTTCTTTTTGTTGTTGGACAAATAAATATTGGTCCCATTGCATGTTCGTGGATGCCTCTGAAATCATTGTCATTTGACCTGGAAATATCGTTCAATTATTGATGTAGACAAAAAAAAGGTTAATAATTATATATCATCATATTGGAATAAAATATTTTAGATGTGAATACAGTTCTTGCAATAATAAGAAAATACATTAATCTTTGTTCTCAAACTACTCATCTCTGTTAGTATAGTATTATATATATTCAACTTATTGATTACTCATCCAGATTCATGTCCCATCAAATTATAATTATAATAAGGAGATTAACAAAAACATATGTTCACATCCAAAAAACTATGAGTACTAGTTTCAAATGAAATTTATAAATTAATTTTTTTTTTTTCATCCTTTACTGTATATAACTTTTAGTTAAAAGTAAGGGTTTATTACATTTTGCAACCCCATGTATAGGGTTTTTTACACTTTGCAACCTAACCGGAATTTCGTTACACTTTGCAACCCAATGTATACGGATTTTACACTTTACCACCTGCATCGGAATATTCGATGGAATATTCCGTTTAAGTAGGCTTATTACGCATTTAACCCCCAAGTCAAATTTCAGTCAATTTTTTTTTGAATATTCCGTTTAAGTAGGCTTATTACGCATTTAACCCCCAAGTCAAATTTCAGTCAATTTTTTTTTTTAAATTAAAACTTAAATAAAGACTGTGTATAAGAGAGAGAGAGAGACATCGCGCCTCTCCTCATCCCCATTTCCAGAACCCTAATTTCACTACACATCGCGCCTCTCCTCAGCCTCAGCCCCCAATCGACGAAAAAAAGAGATGTTGGAATTTTGCCGGTGCGGAAAGGCAGTGGTGAGTCGCACATCTTGGAGTGATTTGAATCCAGGCCGGAGGTATAAAGCATGTAACCAGTTTCGGGTAAGTGATTTAATTTATTCTTTTCTATAGGTAATTTCTTCATCTTCTAGTGTTTTGAACTCAGGCAGGACGTGTAAAACCCCAATTTCTGAAAAATCCTAATTTTTGTAAAAACCCCAATTTCTGAAAAACCCTAATTTTTGTAAAAACCCCAATTTCTGGAAAAGCCTAATTCTGTAAAACCCCAATTTCTGAAATACCCCATTTTCTGTAAAAAAAATCCCCAATTTCTGAAAAACCCTAATTTTGAAAAACCCTAATTTCTGAGAAACCCAATTTTAGGCTCAATTTCTGATTTTCTGATTTTCTCATTGTTTTCAAATTTGAAATTTCATCAAATTGCAGAATGGAGGTTGTGAATACTTTCTTTGGGTTGACCCTCCCGCATGTGAAAGATGCCATCAAATTATTCCTGGCCTTTTGAGAAACATCAATTCAAATGTTGAAGAATTGGAGATGCAGAAGAAAAAATTTGAGGAATTGGAGTAGTTTATGAAAAAAAGGATTTTGAGGCTGACTATTGTTCTTGTAGCTGTCATTGTCCTTCTCTTCAGTTTTTTAACTAAGTTTATGACTATTTAAGTGTTGTGTATGTGTAATGGATTTAGTTGTGTATGTGCAATGGATTTAGTAGTGTTATGATTGTGTAATGTGTGTAATGGATTCTGTTTTGTGCAATGCAATGGATTTTGTGTTATGTTTCTGTGATGTGAATTACTGGGATTGGAGAAAACACAAGTTCCTGAACATTGTAAAGGACTAAACATTGTAACCATATTAAACAAACAAAAACAAATTAAACAACTAAATATTGAAACCAAATCAAACATACAACTAAATCACTTGTTCATTACAAAATAGCTGAAACTGAAGTTCAAACTTAAATAACTCAAACTGAAGTTCAAAGATGTTTACTACATCACAAAATACATGACAACAATGGACACTTGAAAACAACTGGTTCACTTGAATTTCTTTTTTGGTACACTTGAAAACATAGGCCTGATATCAGCAAAATTTCTAAGTGTGATCAATGATCCACCTAGCCTCTTCAGAAGTTCAGGCTGTGATAATGGTACATGAGCTGCAGCAGGTTGAGATGATGAGGGCCTAGCAGCATCAACAAGAGGAGCACACTGTGGAATAGAAGGTTGAGAAGCAGTCAGTTTCTTCACATTTTTTGCAGGCACCTTTTTCCTTGGATTGGCTTTGGGAGCATCTGGAGCAGTGGCAACTTCCTTTTTCCTTGGACTCCTCCTCAATGGAATTACTTGAGTTGGAGCAGTTTGGGCCTCCTTCCTCCTTGGACTCCTCCTCAATGGAACTTGAGGCTGAGTGGAAACTGGATTTGCAGAAGCGTTTGGAGCTGGAGTTGCAGCTTGAGGAGGAGCTGGAGTGCTTGCCTGTTCATGCCCTTTGCTTTCTGATACCTTTTCATTCTTCTTGGCCTAACAGAAAAACAGATATGAAGGTCAGTAGCACATTTTGAGAGAAATGTGAGATATGCGACTTTTTCTCAAAAATACAAAAATTACTAAAAAATCACAAAAAAATGGCAAAAATGTGAGTCAGTAGCACATTTTGAGAGAAATGTGAGATATGCGATTTTTTCTCAAAAATACAAAAATTACTAAAAACTCACAAAAAAATGGCAAAAATGTGAGCCAGTAGCATATTTTGAGAGAAATGTGAGATATGCGACCTTTTCTCAAAAATACAAAAATTACTAAAAAAATCACAAAAAAATGGCAAAAATGTGAGTCAGTAGAACATTTTGAGACTTTTCTCAAAAATACAAAAATTACTAAAAAATCACAAAAAAATGGCAAAAATGTGAGTCAGTAGAACATTTTGAGAGAAATGTGAGATATGCGACTTTTTCTCAAAAATACAAAAATTACTAAAAAATCACAAAAAATGGCAAAAATGTGAGTCAGTAGCACATTTTGAGAGAAATGTGAGATATGCGACTTTTTCTCAAAAATACAAAAATTACTAAAACCTGATTCAGTGGACATCCTCTTGAGTTGTGGCCTGTTTTCTTGCAAGTGTGACAAGTGGAATTCACAATCACCCTTCTCAACTTTTGACGCTACCGTCGTGGAGTAGCGCAAAATAATATTTATAAAACCTAAACTATTCACTAGCACAAGTACTAGTAGCAAGTATAGGGTCGATCCCACGAGGAGGCGATTTAGCTTATAGTTTTCCCGGATTTTAATGCTCAATTGGGTTGTCACGTTTGAAAAGGTTTTGTTTTGTAAAGCAGTTGGGCACTGCCGAACCGTGGTCACCGTGTATACTTGACTGTAAATAACAAATAACTTAAACAGATATAAAACTAGCATGCAACCTAATTAATAGACTGAGCAATTAACAGACTCGACTAAGCAAGTAAGATGTAACAGAATAAGAATAAAGTATCCAGGCATTGACTCCCCTGACTTCCCCCTTGACCTATTTGCTGCCGATCATCGGTACGTATATCATTTTGCTAACAGTTTTGTCTTCCAGTTATAGACCCCAAGTATTAACATCCCTATAATGTCACGCATATTAATACCCCGAACCCTTATTCGCTCTTATGTTTAAGTCCTGCTAGATCTCTCTCAACAGGTCTCCTGACGTTGACCAATTCGACACTATGTGACCGCATGAGTCTAAGTTGGTTAAGTCGCCTTCATCCTCCAAGCAAACCCGGAATGGCCAATAGCATGCCTGGACAGACCCAAGTCATACGACCACATCTCCAGCAACATGTTGTACTTCGCGGACGCCCAGTCTCCCGGTCGCGTTGATCCACGTACTCCTGTGTTAGGCAAGTCGGGGTTCCCACTGGTCACTGTAGGATTGCCCAAGTCCCTAACATGCTTAAGTTACTACCCTGTTGAATCGGGAACAAAACTCAGCTAGTTGATGTCCTCACTAAGCCTCCCGGCACGATCACGTCTTAGGGTTGGTCAGGTTATGCCTTTGCCCAGATACAAACAGATTAGCTACTTGACATAATTAAAACAGAAAATAAAACGAAGGAAATTGGACGAACTGAATTATGCATTGAAAACGGGAAATTGTTCAACAACGGAAATAAACTAAGTACGGGAATTAAAAGCATAAAACATAAAGATTGTTTTTGGCCCGAGGGCTTAACAAGAAATAAACGCCGGCGAGTCGATGTGCTCACGCGGCTGCCTTCTTCGCTGCTGGTCAGGTAAGGTTCCGATCCTTCTTTCTCGCTCATGCGTCGTAGGGTTTCTTCATCAGTCGCTCTTCTTATATAGACGGGCTTCAGTTGATGAGAGACGTGTGGGGGAAAATACCTCCAAGTGCGGACGAGAGTCCTACTTGGGTTGGAGTTTGAATCTGGCCGCCTTTGAAGACTCCGCAAATTCCAGGACTCCTGGTACACCAAATGCCCAACGTTTCGTCTCCGTCAATGTTAGCGCTTGCCCATGTACTTTCTTGTCTGACTGGTTGAGGTAGCGGACCATGTGCGGTACTTGGTCGAGCTCAAGTCTTGCTCCACCTGCTGACGGCCTAGTTGCTTGATCAACTCTGTTGGACCCTTTTTGTCAGTCTGGCTTGCTCAACGAGTACTCTTGACCATGGAAGGTGATTTCCTTGCCTCTTTCACACAGTGCGCTCCTCTTTTCCCTCCTTTACCTGCCCACCTGCAAAACTTGCCCAAGTACCCAAACGTGCCCTCCCAGACACAAACAAAGTAAAAACAAACTAAAGACTCGATATACTTGACTCTAAAAACCTAAAAATGAGCCAAAAAATATGGCTCATCACACGCACACACTTTACTTCGCTTGTCCTCAAGCGTGCCGGTGACTTGCCTGCTCAATTAGAAATCAAAGGGAGGTGGAGATAGAAAAAAATAACAGAAGACTCAAGGACAGCATGCTTATCAAAATACAGAGGGTTGATCAAGTGAACAGATAGTCAAAATCATATTCAATGGAATGCATAAAAAACGGTCAAGAGTTTGCAACAGGATTTTGGGATTCTCACTAAGTGTTTCTCTCTATGTAGTGGATGGGTAGTGTTTCGCTCAATGCTGTTTTTTAAAAGAAGTTCTGCTTTGGGCTTGACCAAGTTCTATCCTGTGACATTTTCAATTGAGTTGGGCAATATTATTAGGGCTTTCTAGGGTGACTGTATAGGCTAGCTTGGGCAATGCCCAGAATTGATCTTAGGTAGGACATGCATTTTACTTAGCAAATTTCCTCCTAATTTCTTCTCTTTCTTACGGGCCTTAGCACACCATTTTATTTGTGGATCTATATTTTTTCTTTTTCTTTGTTTTTTTTCTTTTTTTTTTCTTTTCTTTTTTTTTTTCTAGAGAAGACTTTGCCCTGACTTGCTCTTTTTTATGATCTTGAGCATATTTGTAGGTTGGTCAGGGCAGTGGGAGTTTTCCCCCAGGTGATCAAGAATTTTGGCTCGGCTCAAGGGGCTAACAAGGGTCTTCTTTTATTTTTAGTGCAGAAAGAAAATGCCTAAGTCATTTACTACTCAACTCAATTTTCAAATAATCACAATGGTCAGAACTTGGGCAAGCTTCAGCATCACATACTTTTTAAACAACTACTCTCATGAAAGAAATATATCACACAGATGTAGGCTCAAATCCTCACAGCTTACCTAGTTGCAATTCCATCGTCCCTAATATTTTTCATGCATAGACTATTAATTTTGAAGACTGTTCAAATTGATCAAGGTATTTATCAAGCATGCGACTCGATCAAACTATGGGGTTGCTCTTGACCTTCCCCCACTCACACACTTTGCCTCTGGCAAAGTGTGCAAACAGTAATAGGTTGGGCAAGCATCCCCCCTGACTCCGACTCCAACGATGTTGGCGCACCTTCCCACATACACACTTTGCCTTGGGCAAAGTGTGCAAATAAGGAGGTCGACCCCATCAGACATGAGTCGGGCAGACTCAAGACCAAATGAAAAAATAAAGAAAAACAAAAATAAAATCCTAAACTACTAAAAAGGGAGGGTACATTAGGTTTTGGGTTCAGGTGGGTACCTGAATCCGGCATGGACAAAGTATGCCATGAGGGCAGCATGCAGCTCCTCCTGCCTCTCTCCAATACGATCCTGCTTCTCCTCGAGGACATCCAACTGTTCAAGGATCTCCTCCTTCTGCAACTCGACCCTCTCACTTGGTCGACTCACAGGCTCGGTCTTCACTTTCGCCTTGGCTGCCATCGCCAAGGCCTTCACTTCCTCTGGGTTGGTGAACACCCAATCTTCTCCTTCAACTCTGATATCCGCCATCCTATTCAAACACGCATGGTCAAACTTCTCCTCGGGCATCATCTCCATCAACTCAAAATCAAGCTTCAACTCCATCCTCTGGGCATAAATTCCTGGAAAGTGGGCAAGGGACAACCTCTGTGCTGGCTTGCTCAAGATGTTCTTCAGTTGTGCGCACAGGAAAGCTCCAAAGTTGACCTTGATCTTCTTGGTCATGCACCACAGTAGATCAAGCTCGGTCAGGGAGATAGTATTACTGTTGTCCTTTTTCCCATAAAAGTTATACGCCAGTATACGGTGGCAGATGCGCAACGCGTCGTCCTTGAGCTGGTGATTTTTGGCCTCCTGTGACTTAAACACTTTCTCCTTGCTCAAGGCCCTCCAGATCTCGTTCCTCTCCTTCTGCGTGCGCTCTGGTGCCGTGGTCAATCTGTCCTGGTACTCCTTTGAAAACTTGTCCTTGAAACTGGCCGCTCCCATGGCCATGTTGATCTCGAAGATGCTCGCCTCATTATACGATCCCATCAATTTGAAAGAAATGCCCAACGACCCGCCATCCTTGCTCGTTCTCACCTCTAACTCCTCATAGAACTCCTTGACCAATTTCTCAGAGACTTGCCCTGGCCAGGTCAAGAAGTCTTCCCATCCTATAGCTGCAAAATAACCCTTAACTTGATCAAGAATATTCAAATCCTTAAGGGTTTCGAAACATACCGTCTTGGGCACGACAACTGCCCTTTTCTGGATGTTTGAGGGTGGGGGTACTGACTGCTTGCCCTTGCCACGGGTGACTCGGGTCGTCGCCGGAGTTTTGAACTTTTCAGATGGGGTGACCGGGACAGAGTGCTCCGACTCCTCTTTTACCTCAGTTTCTTCCTCGCCGTCTTTTTCTTCTTCTTCGCCGCCGGCAGTTGACATGTCGTCGGCCTTCTCGTCAGATGACGACTCCATGGTGGCGGCCGGCGAAGCTTCACGGGGCTTCTTGAACTTGCCTTTTTCCTCCGCCGTAAACTTCCTCTTCTTCACGACGTCCTCACTCGGCTCAGCGCTGTGGCTCGCCGGGTTTGACTCCTCTGATGGCTTTGGGGTCGTGTCGAGGTCGGACAGTTTCGGGGCTTCAATTTCCGCCGTCAGTTGGTCTACCAAATCAGTGTTAAGGGGTGGTGGACTTGCTTCGCGCATCGGGCTCTGTTTGACCGGCGAAGGGGTGTTTTCCTTTTCCGGTGGTGGTGGTGTCTTTTCCTTCGCGGGTACAGAGGCGGCGGCGGCGGCTTTGGATGCTTTTCCTCCGGCCATCTTCTTCGGCGGTTGCGATTGGGGGCTTGTGAGATCGATTTTGGTACCGTGGGGAATCTTGTTCAACTTAGTGTTTTTGGGGCGGGTGGATACCATGATTTTCGGAGTTAGGGTTATGGGGGTGGTAGTGGTAGTGGGGAAGTTGAGGAGTTGTGTGCGGTTTTTTGAAATAGAGGGGTAGTGGTATAGATGAATTAGGATTTTAAAATTGTTAGGACTCTGCAAATTCAGAGTCGATAGGACTCTTTTGCGGATTCCCGATAATTCCGCAATCATCACAGCTGGCCTTCTCTACTCGTTGCTCAATTACCGTAGTTGCTCACTCAATTTTCCTGTTTCCTGAAGACAAAGACAGACCAAAAACCTTTCCTGCCCAAGGCTACTCCTTGGCGTGGTGAATTTATTAATAAAATGAAATAATGGAAAAGCATAGTATACATACCGAGTTCGCCTTCGGTATTTGCCTCTATTTATTGTCATGGGCCTGACTTATTTTTCTTGCTTTACATGGTCAAGCGGCTGGCTCAGGGGGTATCATCCCCTTGAGGTCCTCATTCCCATAGTAAGCCTTGACTCTCTGCCCATTCACTTTAAAGATTTGATCATCACCTGGCTTAAATAGCTCAACCGAACCATTTGGGCAAACAGCATGGACGATGAATGGTCCTGCCCATTTGGTGGATAGCTTTTTAGCTTTGAACTTAAACTTGGTTTGGTAAACCAGAACCAATTGACCAGGCTCGATCTTCTTTTTCTTGATGATTTTATCGTGGGCTCTCTTTGTCCGTTCCTTGTAGTTGACCGCGTTATCATACGCTTCAATCCTTATATCCTCCAGCTCAGTTAGGTCAAGTTTACGCCCTTCGCTGGCCGCATCCCAGTCGAAATTGACCTTGTTCACTGCCCAATGCGCCTTGTGTTCGATTTCTACGGGCAAGTGGCATGACTTTCCAAACACCATATGGTAGGGAGAGATCCCTGAAGGTGTTTTGTAGGCGGTTCTGTAGGCCCAAAGTGCATCATCGAGCTTGTCGCTCCAATCCTTACCTTCTGGCTTGACCGTCTTCCTCAAGATGGTTTTGATGATACGATTGGATAGCTCGGCTTGCCCATTGGCCTGGGGGTGATAAGCTGTGGAGATCCTATGGTGCACTCCATACTTCCTGAGCAACCTTTCAATTATATAATTGCAAAAATGTGTACCTTGATCGCTGATCAATGCGCGGGGTACCCCAAATCTGCTGAATATGTCGCCCTTGAGGAAGGTGGCTACCACTCTCGAATCATTAGTTGCTGTAGCCTTGGCCTCGACCCATTTGGATACATAGTCAACTGCCAAGAGTATATACTCCTTTCCTCTGGAGTTGGGCAGTGGTCCCATGAAGTCAATGCCCCATACGTCGAAGACCTCCACGGGCATGATGGGCATCATGGGCATCTCATCTCTCTTGGTCACGTTCCCCTCTCTTTGGCACTTATCACAGCTCCTGCACCACTCAAAACAATCTCTCAAGAGAGTTGTCCAATAAAATCCACAGTCAAGTACCTTTCTTGCTGTACGTCGATGGCCGAAATGTCCCCCGCAGGCTTGCTCATGGCAGTGCTTTAGAATATCTGCTTGCTCAACTTCAGGAATGCAACGTCTAAGTACTTGGTCTTCTCCCCTCTTCCACATGTAGGGATCGTCCCAAATGTACTTCTTGCTCTCCCGCTTGAGTTTGTTCTTACCGTAGAGGGTCATGTCTTCCCTTATATCTCCTGTGACTATGTAGTTGGCCAAGTCTGCATACCATGGCTCCCCCGAGTGGGTTGAAATTTGATATAAGTACTCATCTGGAAAAGTCTCCGTGATGGGCATGCCTTCTTCTCGCTGGATTATCCTGCTCAAGTGGTCAGCCACTAAATTTTGGTTACCTGATTTGTCTCTGATTTCGATGTCGAACTCTTGCAGCAACAAGATCCATCTAATCAGTCGTGGCTTGGTCTCCTTTTTGGCCATCAGGTACTTCAGCGCGGCATGGTCAGTGTAGACTATGGTTTTGCTCCCGAGCAAGTAAGATCTGAACTTCTCGAATGCAAACACCACAGCCAGTAGTTCTTTCTCTGTGGTCGCGTAGTTGCATTGGGCAGGGTTCAAAGTCTTGGATGCATAGTAGATTACATGTCGTTCCTTGCCCTTCATCTGCCCAAGTACAGCTCCAACAGCATACCCGCTCGCGTCGCACATAAGCTCAAATGGCATTCCCCATTCTGGTGGCTGGATGATGGGGGCAGTGACTAATCTTTCCTTGAGGTGGTTGAAGGCAGCTTGACAGTCATTATCAAAGTTCCAGTCAACCTCATTTTGTAACAGCCTGGTTAGAGGTTGGGCAATCTTGGCAAAGTCTCTCACGAACCTCCTGTAGAACCCAGCGTGACCAAGGAAACCTCTAACTTGCTTGACATTCCTTGGATAAGGCAGCTTTGATATGGTCTCTATTTTGGCTCGGTCGACTTCAATTCCCTTGGTAGAGACTACGTGTCCAAGGACTATCCCTTCCTCGACCATGAAGTGGCATTTCTCGTAGTTAAGTACCAAACTTTTCTCCACACATCTGCTGAGGGCCAATTCCAGGTTGTTCAAGCATGTCTCGAACGAGCTGCCATATACAGTAAAGTCATCCATGAAGACTTCTATTCCTTGCTCGAGCAGATCGGCAAAGATGCTCATCATGCATCTCTGGAAAGTCCCTGGGGCGTTGCATAGACCAAATGGCATGCGTCGATATGCAAAGGTACCGTATGGGCAAGTGAAAGTAGTCTTGTCCTGGTCTTCCGGGGCCACCCAAATTTGCATGTAGCCCGAGTATCCGTCAAGGAAACAGAAATGAGTCTTCCCAGCTAGCCTCTCGAGCATCTCGTCAATGAAAGGTAGGGGAAAGTGGTCTTTCTTTGTTACCTTGTTCAACTTCCTGTAGTCTATGCACACTCTCCATCCAGTTTGAAGTCGCGTGGCTATCTGCTCCTTTTTCTCGTTCTCGATCACTTGAATTCCTGACTTCTTGGGTACCACATGAACTGGACTTACCCATTTGCTGTCTGAAACAGGGTAGATAATGCCCAAGTTGAGCAACTTGAGTATCTCCTTGAGCACTACCTCCTTCATGGCAGGGTTCAGTTTTCTTTGTGGATCACGTACTGGACTTGACTCTTCCTCGAGCAATATGTGGTGTTGGCATATGGTGGGGCTGATTCCCTTGATGTCGGCTAGAGTCCACCCAATGGCTTGCTTGTACTGGTCAAGGATGTTCCTTAGCCTACTTTCTTCCTCCTTTTTCAGTTTCGAACTGATGATCACGGGCAATGTATCATTTTGCCCAAGGAACATGTACTTGAGATGTGCAGGGAGTTTCTTCAATTCTAACTCTGGTGGTTTCTCCAGGGATGGTACCATGATCGTGACTTCATGGGGTGGCAACTTGCTCATGCCCATGGGATGATTCTCCAGAGCTCCCAGTTGTTCAACTATCTGTTGAACTTCAAGTTGCTCATCCTCTGCATCTTCTCTGGTCAATCCCCTTTGTATCACCAGATCTACTTTGTCAGAAACTCCATATCCCAGAGCTTGCTCCTCGATCAATTCATCAATCTGATCAACATAGTGCACTTGCTCGGTATCCTCTGGGTGCTTCATTGACTTGAACAAGTCGAATGTGACCGTTTCTCCTTCGAATTTGCAGGTCAGCTTTCCAGTCTCGCAGTCAATGTGTGTTCTTGCTGTCTTCAAGAATGGTCTGCCCAAGATCATTACTGGCTGCTTGCTTGACCTTCCCATGTCCAAGACATAGAAATCGGCAGGGAAGATGAGCTCCTCTACCTTGACCAGTACATCTTCCATAATTCCCTCGGGGTACACGTTTGATCTATCTGCTAGCTGGATCACTACCCTCGTTGGTTTCATTGGCCCTATACCCAAGTCTTCGTACATTGACTTAGGCATCACATTGATCTATGCTCCCAAGTCGAGCATCGCCTTTTCTATGTTCATGTTGCCTATTATGCAGGGAATATAGAACATTCCCGGGTCTGCACATTTCCTTGGCACATTCCTCTGGAGCACCGCTGACACATTCTCTCCAACTTCGAATTTGGCATCGTCTTGGTATTTCACCTTCTTGGTACACAGCTCTTTGAGGAATTTGGCGCACCTGGGCATGGATTTTAGGATGGTCAACAGAGGCATGTTGATTTCCACCTTTTTAAATATTTGGAACATCTCATTCGTATCCTCCTTTTCCTTCTTCTTGTTCAATCTGCCTGGGAAAGGGGGGTAAATTTTTGGTGGTGTTCCTGCTTGGGCAGGTACTGAGGTTTCCTTCTGTTTGGGTGGTATCAGCTCAAGTTCTTCCTCTGATTCCTCTTCCTCGTTGACTTCTTCAACTATTCCTTCCTTTTGAGATGGTGAAGTGGATTTCTTGGGCGTTTCGGCCAGGACCTTTCCACTCTTGAGGTGGATTGCATTCAGTTGGGCGTTATTGAGTTCAATTTGGGGAGGTAGACCGTTGGTCTTCTTCTTCATTTCGGTCATAGCCTGGGTCAAGTGTGCCAGTTGGGCATTGATGTTCTGGAATTGCCCACGTGACTCAAGCATTTGAGCATTGATATTCTGAAGTTGACCTCTAGTCTCGACCTTGTACTTCTCATTGTCCTGTTTGTACCGGTCATTCTCCTGTTGGGCTTTGATATTTTCAGTGACCAAGGTCTGCATCATGTCTGCCAAAGTTGGGCCATTGCTCTGGTTCTGCTGGTTGCCCTGATTTTGGTAGTTATTTCTCTGGCCGTGATATTGCTGGCCTTGGTTTCCGTGGTTTCCTCCGCCCTGGTAGTTGTTGTTTCCATACCGGTTGTTATCGTGATTTTTCCAGTTGTTTGAGTTGTACGTGGGTCTCTGTCCGTTCCCATTGTTCTGCATTATCACCTTGACCTCTTCATCAAATAGCTCAGGGCACTCGTCAGTGGCATGGTTACTTTCCTTGCAGATTTGGCATGCCTTGAATCCCCTCTTTTGCCCTGGGTTTTGGTTGAGTACCAGTTGCTCAACTATGTTACAGAGTTTGTCTAGCTTGACTTCAGTTGCAGATGGTACGGGCAAGTTGTTCCTGGGTAAGTCACTCCCGTCCTCCCTCGTCTCTTCAGCCATTTCCTTGAAAATTTTGAATGCTTCGTTGGCCCTTTTGTTCAATATGGATCCTCCGCAGGCTGCATTGATCCATGTTCTCTCTGTTTCTCTCAATCCGGAGACAAAGTACTGGACCAGATCATGGTCAAGGATCTGATGCTGTGGGCACTTGGCCAACATCTGTTTGAACCTGACCCAGTAGTCGTGGAAGTTCTCTCCTCCTCCCATCTTGATGCTATTGATCTTCTTCCTCATCTACTGGATGCGTGCAGCTGGGAAATATTTCTCAAGGAACTTTTGTTGGAGTTGACTCCAAGTGGTCACTTCTCCAGGTGGTAGAGTGTAGAGCCACTCTCGGGCACCTTCAGCTAGTGAGAAAGGAAAGGCTAGGAGTCTGATGTATTCCCCTAGCCCTTCACTTGCTCGAATGGTGCCACATGCCAATTCAAAGTCTTGGAGGTGTCTCTGTTGGTCCTCCAACGGCATGTCACTAAACTTGGGCAAGATCTGGATGAAGCCATGCTTCATTTCCCAATTATTGTTCTCCACCGTGGGCAAGGTGATGCCCAGTGGCTTCAGATTCAAGTTCTCAGGGAACATCGTGTCCCTTAACGTTTTGGTTCCTTCTTCTCCCATCCTTGATCGCGTAGGTGACCTGGATGCGTTCGGTGAGTCTTCTCTCATTGTGCTTGAGATCGGCTCTCCTCCCTCAGTTATGGTCAACTGAGTTGCTTGAGCGGCACGTGCTAGTGCTTGTTTCTGCCTTGCTGCTTTTCGATTCTTTCTTGCGGTTCGCTCAATTTCAGGATCGAATAGTAGCCCTGTATCCTTGCTTCCCGATGAGTCAGAATCCTGCATACAAAGGTAGGTCAAGCGTTAGCACGGAAAACTATTGGCTTGGAATATTGCCTCCCCGGCAACGGCGCCAATTTTGACGCTACCGTCGTGGAGTAGCGCAAAATAATATTTATAAAACCTAAACTATTCACTAGCACAAGTACTAGTAGCAAGTATAGGGTCGATCCCACGAGGAGGCGATTTAGCTTATAGTTTTCCCGGCTTTTAATGCTCAATTGGGTTGTCACGTTTGAAAAGGTTTTGTTTTGTAAAGCAGTTGGGCACTGCCGAACCGTGGTCACCGTGTATACTTGACTGTAAATAACAAATAACTTAAACAGATATAAAACTAGCATGCAACCTAATTAATAGACTGAGCAATTAACAGACTCGACTAAGCAAGTAAGATGTAACAGAATAAGAATAAAGTATCCAGGCATTGACTCCCCTGACTTCCCCCTTGACCTATTTGCTGCCGATCATCGGTACGTATATCATTTTGCTAACAGTTTTGTCTTCCAGTTATAGACCCCAAGTATTAACATCCCTATAATGTCACGCATATTAATACCCCGAACCCTTATTCGCTCTTATGTTTAAGTCCTGCTAGATCTCTCTCAACAGGTCTCCTGACGTTGACCAATTCGACACTATGTGACCGCATGAGTCTAAGTTGGTCAAGTCGCCTTCATCCTCCAAGCAAACCCGGAATGGCCAATAGCATGCCTGGACAGACCCAAGTCATACGACCACATCTCCAGCAACATGTTGTACTTCGCGGACGCCCAGTCTCCCGGTCGCGTTGATCCACGTACTCCTGTGTTAGGCAAGTCGGGGTTCCCACTGGTCACTGTAGGATTGCCCAAGTCCCTAACATGCTTAAGTTACTACCCTGTTGAATCGGGAACAAAACTCAGCTAGTTGATGTCCTCACTAAGCCTCCCGGCACGATCACGTCTTAGGGTTGGTCAGGTTATGCCTTTGCCCAGATACAAACAGATTAGCTACTTGACATAATTAAAACAGAAAATAAAACGAAGGAAATTGGACGAACTGAATTATGCATTGAAAACGGGAAATTGTTCAACAACGGAAATAAACTAAGTACGGGAATTAAAAGCATAAAACATAAAGATTGTTTTTGGCCCGAAGGCTTAACAAGAAATAAACGCCGGCGAGTCGATGTGCTCACGCGGCTGCCTTCTTCGCTGCTGGTCAGGTAAGGTTCCGATCCTTCTTTCTCGCTCATGCGTCGTAGGGTTTCTTCATCAGTCGCTCTTCTTATATAGACGGGCTTCAGTTGATGAGAGACGTGTGGGGGAAAATACCTCCAAGTGCGGACGAGAGTCCTACTTGGGTTGGAGTTTGAATCTGGCCGCCTTTGAAGACTCCGCAAATTCCAGGACTCCTGGTACACCGAATGCCCAACGTTCCGTCTCCGTCAATGTTAGCGCTTGCCCATGTACTTTCTTCTCTGACTGATTGAGGTAGCGGACCATGTGCGGTACTTGGTCGAGCTCAAGTCTTGCTCCACCTGCTGACGGCCTAGTTGCTTGATCAACTCTGCTGGACCCTTTTTGTCAGTCTTGCTTGCTCAACGAGTACTCTTGACCATGGAAGGTGATTTCCTTGCCTCTTTCACACAGTGCGCTCCTCTTTTCCCTCCTTTACCTGCCCACCTGCAAAACTTGCCCAAGTACCCAAACGTGCCCTCCCAGACACAAACAAAGTAAAAACAAACTAAAGACTCGATATACTTGACTCTAAAAACCTAAAAATGAGCCAAAAAATATGGCTCATCAACTTTCCAACTTTGGATGTGCCCTTTATCTCTCCTTGCTCTAATTTTCTCTTGTGCTTCTTGGGCCTACCAGGCATATTCTGAATTTGAGGAGGAATCAGAGGCATCCTTTGATCAGGTGGAGGGGAAGGCCATTCATCTTGGTTGTTCAGAGGAGTCATGTAGTGGCTGTAGGTTCTCAAATAAGAAACTTTTAGTGTAGCAGACAGCAACATAGTCTTCTGGCTTGTACCTCATGTAGTTGAGGCATGCTATTACATGTGCACATGGTATTCCACTTATTTGCCATCTTCTGCAGCCACATGTTCTTTCTCCAAGGTGAACAGCAAAATACTTATCATTGGGTCCACTCACCTCAAAGGCCTTCTCCCCATTCCAGGTAGGTGACCACCCAAATGACTTGACCTTATTTTTATCCAACAGCTTCTGTGGGTTAGGACACAAAACCCCAGAATGCTTCATCATTTCTGACTTGTTCAACCCCACCCTTTTCATCAACAGCCTCCTGATGTCCTCTAACATCCTAAGTATTGGACTGCTTCTTGCCTTCAGTACCACTGCATTGAAACACTCTGATAGATTGTTCACAATCATATCAGTGTTATTCATAGTACCAAAATGGGCTTTTGACCAGTGTTGAGGATTTCTTTCAACAATCCATTCAAAAGCAGCTGCAGACCTATCCTTCACTTCATTCATCACTCTCTGCAAATCCACAACTCTTGTTGCCCTAGCAGCCCTCCACACAACATTTGCCAACCCCATACCCTTGTGAGTTAACTTGAAATTGGCATAAAGATGCCTTACAAAGAACCTGTGTTCAGAACCAGGCATCACATCCCTCACAGCATCAACCAGGCCTTTCTTCTTATCACTCATTACTGTCCACATGTGACTTCTGTTGGAGTTGTGTACTTAATGTCTAGATTTAAGTAACGGTAAACTCCCGATCATAGCATTTAATCTATTAAATTAACGAACAATTGTTTTGCGTTTAATTATTGTTAATTAAATATATGCAAATTATAGTCCTGGATTTTATACGTTGTAGTTAGTATGGTGCAAGCATGGGCGCACAGAAGATCATACTATCGGTTACTCGTATTTAATCAAACAGTTGCTCACGACCTAGATGGACACGGACCAATCCATCGGTATAGTCGTTGTGTGAGAGAGAAAATAATTTATCTTAATTATTTTATCACACTTGTACACTTGGTGTATTGAGCGGATCGTCGAGATTCATCGATTAGGATTGCCGGCGATAATCGATTCGAGTCTCAGTGTATTTTATTCTTAATCCCCGATATTATTGCGGGTGTGTATATTTAATATAAGTAACCTTGATTTACCAAAGGAATTAACCGATTTAATTATTGGGTTAATTTTCGGTTAAGTTGGGTCACTATATTTTATATATGACATGCCGTGAATAATTGACCGGACAGTGTATCCCGTAAGGGTTGATAATATCCTCGAGATGAGTTCATAAGGAATTATTGTGTAAACCTCATGAGTGGATTCGTTCCGCACAATAATTAAGGTTGAATGGTACTAGTCTCGGATTAAAGAGATGAATAAATTAATTAGCAATAAATTAATTTTATTCATGGATATTTAAATCTTAAATACACGGAATAAATTAATACTACCGGAGAAATATTATTTGATATAATATGGTTTAATATTGGGAGTGCAATTAATTTATATAGTGGAAAATAAATTAATTAATATTGATAAGGATTAATGGACTTGGGCAGTGGGCTCAATTTAATCTTCAATATTGGAAGCCCAATATTCCACCTCCTTTAGATCCCCTACGTAGCCTATAAAAGCACTACATGGCCTTCATAAATCATAAGACAAGATTATCATACTTGATATTCTAGAGAGTTGAAGGAGATCCATAGGAGTTCGATAGATCGTCGCCCACCCGACGTTCGAACGAAGTGCAAGGAATACGTGGGAAGATTCAAAGGTCTTCAACTTGATTTCGTTTCTCCGCACAACGAATCAAAGGTACAATCATAAACTCCTTCGTGTGAATTTATGTGATTTAATTGTGATACATGCATGAACACAAGATCCGGGTAAACGATGATCTTCGGGGACGGGGATTCGAGATCCCCGGCGAAGGATCAAACGAACCCTCGGCTGGGAGCCGAGGGGGTGGCGGTCGAGCCCTAGGGCTTCGACCGCCGGCGCGCATCGAAGGAAAGCCGCGGCTGGACACCGCGGCATGGGCGATCGAGCCCTAGCTCGATCGCCGGGGGTACTGCCGCGGCTGGTGGCTCCCCCCGCCTCTGGTGATGGCGGTGAGTCGCCGGACTCACCGCCGGGGGCTGCTGGGCAGCCCCACGCGATCAATCGATCGCGAGCCCCGACAGGGGCTCGGCTAGGGTTGAGCCGCGGGTTTATCCCGCGGCGATGCTCGGGTCGAGCCCGGCTCCGTTTGTGTGGTTCGCGTTGGTGATTTCCGACTCGCGGGAGACTTCGACTGGGGGCGGGCTGCGTGTCTTCGGGCGCGTAGTCTCCAAAGGTCGGACTCCTGCGGATGAGTCGGTATCCGTGATCGGTTTCCGGCGACGGGATTTCGTTCGGGGTTATCGGTTCCGCAATTTTTGATACCCCGGGATATCGATTTCCAGCAATTGGTATCAGAGCGTTTGGTTTCGTGTTCATGTATGTATTCAATTGTGTTCTACCTTGCAGGGATTCCGACTATCATGGTTTAATTAATTGTTAATTATTCGTTTAATTAATTGCTATTTAATTTACCATGATTGTTCGTTTATTAAACTCTCGGACATGTCGAGATTCGTTTTGTGTGGATGAATGCTTGTAATAGTAAAAATTCGGGGGTTGACCGAATTTAGATTTATTATTATTGTTCTATGTTTTCCGGAAAATGTATAGGGTCGATTTCATGTATAGAATCGATACCGGAATTGTAAATTTATTTCTTGTAATTTATTTACGTTGGATCGATGCCGAGATGACCGCCGGAGAACGCGTGTGACGAAGAAGACGAAGAGGGCTCGGGATCGATCATGAGATCGATCCCATGGTGATGATGATCGAAGGGGGCGAGGGGGCTGCCCGCGGGGATCCTTGGCCACGCCGGCCACCGGTGGTGGTGGCGCGTGGGCTGAGGTGGCGGCGGCGCTCCTCCCCGGCCGGCGATCAAGGTGGGGTGGTGCGGGAACTCCCATCCCGTGCTACTCCTACCAAAGATTCACTTTCCTAATTGATTCGGTTTTCCTATTTGAGTTTTTCCTATTTTTGGGAATTCTCATGGAATAGGAAAAGAATTAATTGGAATTAATTTTATTCATTATTCTATTATGGAAGTCTTCTAGAGTATTCCGAGTTCTACTTGGAATAGGATCCTAGAGATTTAATAGAATTAGAAAGGAATAATAATTAATTTAGGATTGATTTATTTCCTAATTGATTATTCCTATTTTATGGGAATTTTCATAGTAATGGAAATTAATTAATCTTGGAAAGTAGAAGAGTCCTAATTTATTTTATTTCCTTATTCTTTTATAGAAGTCTTCTAGAATATTCCAAGTTTGACTTGGATAGATTATTCTAGAGATTTAATAGAATTAGATAGGAAAATAAATAAATAAAAATATTAATAATATTTAAATTTTATTTTTGATTTATTCGATTGACTTAATTTTCGAATTGAGTATCTTTTGGATTTATTAAAAATAAATAGATTTAAATATTGGGATTAATATTCTCGTCACATGGAGCATTCAAGAAAGAAGACTGAAGACTAGAAGAAGCATACGGAGATGGAATAAAGCCATGATAGTCGGAAAATAATTTTTCTAGCATTATTTTGACTATGTGCTATGTGCTTTATTACTTGTATGCATGCTTATGTGTTTAATTATGCATTAGATAGCGTATCCCTTTGTTATAAAAAGCTAAGTGGGAGAGGGGATGGAAACATTCCCATGGTCTCCATTACTGTTCTCTTGGTGACTCTTATGGACTTTTGAAGTTCGTATAGATGTGTCATTGTAGGAGAATTCTTGTAATTCCTCTTACAAGAAACATTGATTAAGTTTATCAAACAATGCCTAATTTGTCTTTCTGAAACTGACTTCAAGTCGACTCATTCTCACCCCGGGGAGTGGAATGGAGCCAGAGCCACTTGGTCATGTGGATGACACAAATTAGAGACATTCGTACCATCCTTTTAAGGTGGATCGATTGTCTGCTCGGCTCCCTCATCTAATGAGAGATAGGGTTGTTCGCATGGTGAATCACTGGTTAGAAACTTCGAGTTTCACTTATGATTCCCCGCGTCTTGATTTACAAAATCGAATGCTTCAAGTAATTGGATGTCAATTGTATAAATCTTTTGGTGTAGTAAACGTCCACACTATCGTGGCTTGCTGCATTGAATGGGATTTTAGAACGATTGATGTAGACAGTTATAGAAGAGAGTGAAGGATCGTGTGTTAACGTAAACGTCCACACTATCGTGGCTTGCGGTGATATGCGAGTCCCAAACAATCTTCTTAGATACTGAGTAATGGTTTACACTTAGGTACGCTCTATAGTATTCTTCCCATCGAAGTAACGCTATAGTGATGTACGACCAAAGCAAATCTAATTGCTAAATCATTTGGATGGGTAAACGTCCACACTATCGTGGCTTGCCCTATCTAATGGGATTTTAGATGTGATTAGTGATTTAATGATGTTATTAAAGGGAGATAATATCGGATATTAAATTAATTGTTTGTTTAAATGTGCTTATAGGTTTAGAGAATAGCTATGAATCCACTTGAGTTAATACTTGAGGAATTTGACGCACTGGTTCCATACTGTGTTGAATGGAAGGAAGGGTTAGACATTGCTCAGACTGTAAAGGAGTACAAAGACGTACTCAGTGAAACTTGTCCTCCTGGACTCACCATTAACTCAACTGAGGATGAGATTTTTGACTTTGAAAAATGGGATAGTGCTCGTTCATTAGCCATTAATCATGATGTCATGCTTAAACTCAAGTTGATGTTTGGACATGATGGGGAGGCTAGAAAAGAGGCGATGAGGATACTCATAAAGATCTGTTACTTCGATAAAACACTTGATCATGTTTTTGAGATGATGGATCTTTTAGACGAGTTGAAACAATCGCAAGCTCTTATAGCCAAAGCCAAAGGTTTCGGACCCAAAGGCAAGGGAAAGGAGAAGAAGACAAGGGGGTCCGGTGGTCCTAAGGGACTTGGACCAAAGGGTGGGATAAAGAAGCCTTCTGGCAAATATCCCCAAGGGAAACAGTCTGAGTACTGGGGGTCTACATCTTGTCCTCTCAAAGGTACGAATTTTTCTTTAGTCGTAAAACATAGTCAGCGGTATTATCTACCAGAAATCTGGTGTGTAGATATGGAACCACTGACGGTATGTGCATTTTGAATGCAGGGGTTCCAGAAAACCCGGCGACTTAGAGAAGGAGAGTTCGAGTCTACACGGGCAAAAGCTGTAGAGGAGGCAGCTGTTGCGGTGGAAGACATTTATCTGCTTTAGTAGTTAAATAGGATTTCATTTCAAGATTATTGCATTATGTACCCTTTATTCTAGAAAGAACATTTTGTTCTGGATTTCTATTATTTATGAATGGATATTTTATTTCTTTAAATCATTGGATGATTTTGATAAGAAATGATGGCATTATCTATTCTGGTACATTAGATAGCAATATATGAATGATAGATCCTAAGTATACCACGATGCAACGAACCGTTCTATAACTTGTTTTACTTGATTAGATATATTTCTTTATTAAATCATTATACTTGTGGATTCTTGTACTTAGTAGTATTTTCAAATAAAAAATTCAAAAGGTCGAAATTGATTTGATCAATTATAGTTGAAGGAATGGACCTTCCGATCTGAGAATTGAATTTGGAGGATAATACATCTAAGCAAACCTTTCTTCATAAAGGATAGAATTCGGACTGGTATTAGAAATGATTAGATATGCAGACACATGTGTGAATTAGAAAGGCATGAGTAGTTCTTTCAAGAATACTCAATGATGGATTAGAGTACTTAAATGTGCCATAAAAGCAAAGTGTTTTGACTAGTCAATGGACACAAAGCTATTATGGGGAACCATTAAAGTATATCCATTAGAAGCCTGCGACTCGGTCGCGGAGGCCATCGCCTATCTAAATAACACATAGCATAATCAAATATTGGGATTCAATCCCAAAGGGCCGCGCCATACACTCACGTGTAGAGATGGTGCGTTGAAAAATAAGAAATGGAAATCTAAAAGTAAGAGAGAACGAGTTGTTCGGAACTACCTATGTTCTATGGATATTCCTGGATACAAGCATGGTTGTAGGATATCCTAGGTGAACGAAGTATTGTGTGTTCTATAGTACTATGAGCCAGAAGAACTTTTGTTCGGTTCATAGAGGAAGACTATTAGATGAACCACAAAGTCTGAACTGAATTAATACCTTGGAATGAGAAGAAGGACAAAAGACTGGGAACCAGCCAAACCGAGTAGAAGTACACCACACACTGCACCTATTGTTATTACTGTTATACACCGGGACGCCATTGCAGTGGGAGGTTGTTGAACAACCGGAGATATTCATAAGACTAGAGGAGTTCGGACTCTGGATCTAGTAAACATGAAATCGATCCCTAGCTCTGCATAAAGGCAATACTAGATCTAAATGAGCCTGCTTGGAGAACAATAAGGATTATTGTTAAGAGGCTAGATCATTTAGAGTACGAGCTTGGTAAATCCATTTATGGATGGTTACAAAGCTATGAATCGTGGAACTTGCGAATTGATGAGATAATCCATTCATTGGATTCATCAAAAAGGCAGAGACGATAGGTGTATTGAAGACGTAATGGAAACAAGGTGGTGTTTCTCGGAATTTTATGTAGATAACATTTTATCATTGGCAACAATGTAAAGATGTTATCAGGCATAAAATAATGGTTGTCTAAATGAATCGGGATATAAGATTAAGTAGAAGTTAGAGCATGTTCCTGAGATCTTATGATCTAGGGATAAGAACATTGTACTTCTCCTGGATATCTTACACGATTATGGTTTGTTTTAACATGCATAATTCTGAGAAAGGTTGTTGCCCTTCAAAGACAGAATATGTATATCTATCTAAGTTTATGTGTCTTGAACACATTAAGGAGACAGATGATACTAAGCAGTTTCCTACACTTTGTGTGGAAAGCTTAAATGCAATGTTAGAAAACAAGAACCTGATATCAACTATGCGGTTAGCGTAGTGGGAGGATATCAAAGTAATCTGGATAAGAAATATTCGAATGCTGTAAGAGTACTTGGATGTACCGAATTACTAAGCAAGACGAAATTTTCTTAGATTACATATTCTCAGATTTCAAATCAGAGAGGGACCAGTGTAAGTCGATATCAGGCTATGTGTTCACTTTTGGAAAAGGTGGAACCTTTAGTATGTAAAGAGTGATAAGCAGGATGCTTCTCAGGCTCTTTCATAACCGAATAGCAGCCTCAGAGGCAGCGGAAGTTTTGGTTAGGTTCCGGGATAACCTCTAAGACTTGGAAATGACTCTTAGTTTATCAAAGGCTATTTTATAGCGGTGCATGATAAACTGGAAGAAGTCATAAGTCTAAAAGTGATGATAACACATAGTGCAAGTACCACCTGATACGAGTCATCGTCAAGGGAGACGACGTAGTAGTCACCAAGATAACTTCAGAGCGGCAACCTAGAGTGCTCATTCACATAGTACTTCTTGGAAGTACACCTTAAGCACGTGATGAGTATGGGAACCGGGAGTTTGGAGGAAATGACTAGACCTTAGTACAAGTGGGAGATTGTTGGAGTTGTGTACTTAATGTCTAGATTTAAGTAACGGTAAACTCCCGATCATAGCATTTAATCTATTAAATTAACGAACAATTGTTTTGCGTTTAATTATTGTTAATTAAATATATGCAAATTATAGTCCTGGATTTTATACGTTGTAGTTAGTATGGTGCAAGCATGGGCGCACAGAAGATCATACTATCGGTTACTCGTATTTAATCAAACAGTTGCTCACGACCTAGATGGACACGGACCAATCCATCGGTATAGTCGTTGTGTGAGAGAGAAAATAATTTATCTTAATTATTTTATCACACTTGTACACTTGGTGTATTGAGCGGATCGTCGAGATTCATCGATTAGGATTGCCGGCGATAATCGATTCGAGTCTCAGTGTATTTTATTCTTAATCCTCGATATTATTGCGGGTGTGTATATTTAATATAAGTAACCTTGATTTACCAAAGGAATTAACCGATTTAATTATTGGGTTAATTTCCGGTTAAGTTGGGTCACTATATTTTATATATGACATGCCGTGAATAATTGACCGGACAGTGTATCCCGTAAGGGTTGATAATATCCCCGAGATGAGTTCATAAGGAATTATTGTGTAAACCTCATGAGTGGATTCGTTCCGCACAATAATTAAGGTTGAATGGTACTAGTCTCGGATTAAAGAGATGAATAAATTAATTAGCAATAAATTAATTTTATTCATGGATATTTAAATCTTAAATACACGGAATAAATTAATACTACCGGAGAAATATTATTTGATATAATATGGTTTAATATTGGGAGTGCAATTAATTTATATAGTGGAAAATAAATTAATTAATATTGATAAGGATTAATGGACTTGGGCAGTGGGCTCAATTTAATCTTCAATATTGGAAGCCCAATATTCCACCTCCTTTAGATCCCCTACGTAGCCTATAAAAGCACTACATGGCCTTCATAAATCATAAGACAAGATTATCATACTTGATATTCTAGAGAGTTGAAGGAGATCCATAGGAGTTCGATAGATCGTCGCCCACCCGACGTTCGAACGAAGTGCAAGGAATACGTGGGAAGATTCAAAGGTCTTCAACTTGATTTCGTTTCTCCGCACAACGAATCAAAGGTACAATCATAAACTCCTTCGTGTGAATTTATGTGATTTAATTGTGATACATGCATGAACACAAGATCCGGGTAAACGATGATCTTCGGGGACGGGGATTCGAGATCCCCGGCGAAGGATCAAACGAACCCTCGGCTGGGAGCCGAGGGGGTGGCGGTCGAGCCCTAGGGCTTCGACCGCCGGCGCGCATCGAAGGAAAGCTGCGGCTGGACGCCGCGGCATGGGCGATCGAGCCCTAGCTCGATCGCCGGGGGGACTGCCGCGGGCTGGCGCCGCGGCTGGTGGCTCCCCCCGCCTCTGGTGATGGCGGTGAGTCGCCGGACTCACCGCCGGGGGCTGCTGGGCAGCCCCACGCGATCAATCGATCGCGAGCCCCGACGGGGGCTCGGCTAGGGTTGAGCCGCGGGTTTATCCCGCGGCGATGCTCGGGTCGAGCCCGGCTCCGTTTGTGTGGTTCGCGTTGGTGATTTCCGACTCGCGGGAGACTTCGACTGGGGGCGGGCTGCGTGTCTTCGGGCGCCTAGTCTCCAAAGGTCGGACTCCTGCGGATGAGTCGGTATCCGTGATCGGTTTCCGGCGACGGGATTTCGTTCGGGGTTATCGGTTCCGCAATTTTTGATACCCCGGGATATCGATTTCCAGCAACTTCCACTTTGAGATATTCCTAGGTCAGTACACACAAGGTATAGAAACCAATGCCAAGTACTGGATGTTTCCTTCTCAACCACTGCATAAGCAAATGGGAAAATTCCATTGTTACCATTTATACCCACTGCTGTGAGTAGCATACCTCCAGAACCTGACTTCAAATGGCATCCATCTAAACAAATCACTCTCCTACAGCCCTCTAGTAAACCTTTCTTCAAGGCATCCCAGCATACATAAAATCTCCTAAAAACAGCATTACTGCCCACCACACTGGATTTTATCACCACACTGCTCCCAGGGTTGCTTCTAAAAATCTCTTCAGCATAGTTATATAGTAGAGAATACTGCTCAGCTTCATCACCATTGCCCAACTTCAGTACCTTGTTCTTAACTCTATAACATTGAGCCCTGTGAACTATACAACCAATCTCCTTCTGCATTGTCTCAACCATAGAATCAATAGGCCATGTAGGATTACTTCTCAACCTATCCTTGTAATGCTTGAACAAAAACCTTGTGTCAACTTGTGTGACTTTCTCTTGTCTCACACAAGTATGTGTATCATCCAGTGTCTTCACTTGCACTGTATCCTCACCAGACATTTTAGAACAGAAGATCACAAATGGGCATTTCTTTGTCTTGCACTTAACTTGCACTTTAGTAGCATGGTTGATTGTGAACTTCAAGTCCCTTCCATTCTCCACAGCATACTGTCTTACTGCTTCCCTAAAAATAGACATGTCAGAATACTTATGTCCTACTTCAAGGTCAATTTTCTCTCCAATAGGAACTTGGTTGAATTCTCTGAATCCCCTTTGCTTTCCCTTGCCCCTCACAGACTTGGAGTTGTGCTCAACTTCCTCTTTTTTCATTTGCCTTTCTAGATTTGTTTTGCTCCTAGTGACTGGCCTCTTGGATCCACCTGCATCAGATTCAGTGCAGCCCTCATCCTCAGCCTCAATATCAATAAACTTCTTGAACTGCTCAATATCATCATCGTAACATCCATCACTGTCCTCAAAGAAGTCAGAAAGCTCAGAATCTTCTCCAAATGACTGCTCAATTTCACTGTCATCAGCACCCCTCTCTCCATATGGTTGTTCATCACCAACTTCTACATTAGGAGGTTCTTCAACTACCATCTCCTCAACAATCACCTCTTCAACATTTTCACTTTGGACACCTTTAGTTGGAGTATTCACAGGCTCAACTGGTTTTTCAACCCCATCATCATCTTCATTGCTCTCAATTAATCCATTAATACTAACATTTCCAGATTCAGTAGTATCTAAACTTAACAGTGATTCTTCACATGGCTCACCTTCATAAACAATAGCATTGTAATCTATCAGCTCATGATCAATAAATAGAGACACACACTTATCCATTCCAACCACACAGGGAATTTCTTTAACCTCCCAATCCCCTTTGATGTATACCAACGCTGTACAATCATCTAGACCATTGCAGCTGAAATAATACTCCAAACGCCCGCAGATATTTAATGAAGATGCCATGACAGTAATATCAAGCTTACTGAGATTATCATCACAGTCGTCAAAGTAATTTACCTTTCCTTGAACATAACAGACTTTACCTTCTTTATCTTGTCGAAATTTCCCACTGTGATGCACTCTCAGAGTGAAGATGTCATGATTCGAAGGCTCAATCACCGGCGGGGGTGCAGAACCGGGCCGCAATTTCCACTGCATCTTGCTTTCTGGATTTGGGGATTTTGGGTTAGGGTTCTCGCGAAATTGGGGATTTTGGAGCTAGGTTAGGGTCAGATTCAGTCGATATTACAAGATTTCGTTGATATATATTTTGTATTTCTGAAAATTGTGGAATTAGGGTTCTTGCTAAATTGGGGATTTGGGAGCTACGGGATGAAGAAGAAGATGTGTTGATGTAATAAACCCGCGTTCATTTTCATTTTTAACTGAATTTCATTTAATAATTAAAAAATAATTAATAATGGGTAAGTTCTTTAATACCCCTCCAGCTCCCGCATGAATGGCGCGTGATTTTCAATCAAACAGAATATTCCATCGAATATTCCGATGCAGGTGGTAAAGTGTAAAACCCGTATACATTGGGTTGCAAAGTGTAACGAAATTCCGGTTAGGTTGCAAAGTGTAAAAAACCCTATACATGGAAAAACCCTATATATTCTTTCTGTACTAGAAAATGAAAAACATATACAATTTATTTTGTAAATTACAAATAAAGTATGCATGTACTTTATTATGATATATGAGATAGATGATTTTTTTTATTATTCACCTGAAAGTTGAAACTCATAGTCATATAATTTTTAATTATATTTTTTTACTTTCCGTTTTTATTAATTCAAAATTCAACATATTTTGAATTCAATAATTAAATAATATTACTTTCTAAGCAATTTTTTTAAGAAGTATTTATGAAAAGGGGTATTTGATTTATTAATTTACTTGTTAAACCTTATAAAATATACTTTCTAATTAAGGATAGTATTTTTTTTTATTATTATTTAGTATATTATTAATTTTATAATTATAAAAAAGAGTAAAATAATTACTATTCTACT
This sequence comes from Euphrasia confusa, assembly GCA_954870475.1. Lineage (NCBI taxonomy): Eukaryota > Viridiplantae > Streptophyta > Magnoliopsida > Lamiales > Orobanchaceae > Euphrasia > Euphrasia confusa. The sequence continues at coordinate 37,075,786 of OX940955.1, read as the reverse complement.
CTTGACGGTTAATAAATAACCACTCTTATATTTAAATACAAAAGGGTATTTTTGGAATTTTACTTAAATTTATAATTAAGAATAATCAGATCACTTAATTATTTAAACTTACATTTCTTTAAAAATCACCCTTTTTTTAAAGTATTTTGGACCAGTTAAAAATTATTTCAAAAAACTTTAAAATATTTAAAAAGTATTTCTAAATCATTTAAAATTTATTTTAAGACACTTTAAAATTGTTAAAAATAATTTAAATTATTTAAAAAATATTATAAATCACTTGAAAATAGTTTTAAAAATATTTCAAATCACTTAAAATTTATTCTTAGACAATTTAAAATATTTAAATAATATTTTCATTTTTTTTATTTTTATTAACATGCTTTGAAATGGTTAAAAGTAATTTTAAATTATTAAAAAATCATTTAATTAACATTAAATGTTTTAAAACTTTTTCAAATCACTTAATATTACTTTAAGATACATTTTAATTAAAAAAAACACTTAAAAAATTATTTTAAGAAATTTCAACTTCTTTGAAAGGGATTTCTTAAATTACTTCAAAATTATTTTAAAACACTTCAAAAAAGATATCCGAAAGTGATAATAAATTTATTTATATACACATGTTGAGATATCCGTACACTCGTACATAAACACTTTGATACTATCTTTTTAAATCCGAAATGTACAATTAAGTAGCAACTAAAAGAAATGTAAGGCTAGGATGATTTACAGATCGAATTTCTTATTAGAACTGAACATGCATTAGATGGTAAGGGGTCATGATATTGTTACTATTAATGATTCTTATTAGAACTGAACAAGCATTAGATGGTAAGGAGTCATGATATTGGTAGTTTATTACTATTAATGATTATAACGAATTCCAAACTAACCAACAGATCTCAACACCCAATTTGAAAACAAATAACTAATGTAATCTCAAGATACCAAAACAAGAAGAGCAGAAGAAATCGTACACACTTCAACAGCTAGCAAACCCAAGTGCCAAACATGCCCGCGTGCTTGCGTGCTTGCTTTATACTTAGTGGCCACGTACTCTTGAACGGGATGGAATCAAGTGCAGCTACAATGAAAGGCCCAACCCAGAAGATCAGAAGATCCACTATAATTAAAAAGGGCGCAACATTAGTCGAGTCATTTATCCACGTTTCTCAAATTATTCGCAATCAACTACTGATTCAACTTATGTACAATTACAAAGTATACCCCTTGCATCTATTTCAAAGGTTAAGGGGTATATTTGTAAATCAAATTATCACCAAGGCCGTGGGGGCAGGGTTGATACCAGTTACCTGCAGTAATGAGGATGGTTGCCAAAATAACGGAAATCCAATGGGAAGGGGGAGCCAAAAGCTGCAAGCTGACAGAATACAAATAAAATTAGCTCGATCAACTTAAATATATATGTTTCTGTTAGAATATAGTAGTTATTATATTTATATGATTATGGTTTACCTTTTGTTTATAGTATTAGGGTTTACCTTTTGTTTTGGCTATATAAAGCCTCTCTCTTGTCTATTTTAGATAACGTTTATTTTGTTCTAATACCACAAGTTTTCTACGTTTATCTTTTCCTTTCCTTTAATTCTTGTTCGATTATATAAATCCTAACATGGTATCAGAGCCAGGTTGAATAAAAAAAATCTCCTTGTTCGCGTTCTTCGTCCGAGGTGTTCGTTTTGGTTCGTGTTTTTCGTCCGAGGTACATTGACATGGCTTGTTTAGTTTTCCTCATCTGATTCCTTTGCAGCTTTGTTCGACGATTTGTTTTGTGTTCTTCGTCTGAGGTAAATTGACATGGGCTCGTTTTGGTTCGTTTTGGTTGATTTTGGTTCGTTTTGGTTAAAAAAAAAATCTTCTGTTCGTTTTGGTTGGCGTTTTCGGTTTCGCCAGTCAATTGGTGGTCGTTTTGGTTAATTTTTTCTGTTCGTTTTGGTTGTTGGCGTTTTCGGTTTCGCCAGTCAATTGGTGTTCGTTTTGGTTAATTTTTTCTGTTCGTTTTGGTTGTTGGCATTTTCGGTTTCGTAATTTTTTCTGTTCATTTTGGTTGTTGGCGTTTTCGGTTTCGCCAGTCAATTGTTGTTTGTTTTGGTTAATTTGTTCTGTTCGTTTTGGTTGTTGGCGTTTTCGGTTTCGCTGGCTCCTAGTGAGGACTCGTTGCAGTCAATTGGTGTTCGTTTGGATGTGACTTCAGAGTCTTTTGTTTCCATCCACCGAGGCAGAGTATCGTGCTATGGCTTCCACTACGGATTATATCGTGCTATGATCATTGAATCTTGTGACGGATTCAAGGAAAACAAAACATTTCTAGTCCTACAAAATACGATTTTAAATATTCCTAAGAACTGAACATGATTCTCCATTTCTCTTAAATACAGCCAAAATAACTAAAAATTTGTTATTTTCTACAGGTCAGTTGAAGTACGTACTTACAGTTACAGGGACATGATATTCTCTGGCATTTATAATTGGCATCAGTAGCAGAAAATACAAGGAGAAAGGATGGTTGAATCAAAAAGAATATGACCACTTGAGAGTTTTATCAGCTTCACTGCTTGGTAGGGGCAGTTCTACTTCTGTCCATTTTGTCGTAAGGCTTGACATATGACAACTCAAGCCTTTCAAGAGCTGAAAACACGTGAATTATCGTGTCTCCATTTCTCGACTTGCGACTACAATTGTCAATATTGTAGAATGATGAACCAATGGATCTCACATTAAATATTTCAAATGCAAGTTTATATATATTAAATATTTTCTTGCTGCTTCAGCACTTTTACACATTCAACAAGTCCTCGAAGTAAGGCATCCGCGCAACAAATCGACACTGTATTACATTTCCATTTGGACAAAGTCATCTATCAAGGTTGACTGTAAAAAAAAAGGAAAAATCAAACATTCAGACAAATCAATGCAACTCAAAAAACAAAAATGAAATTGACACTTACACTGATTTGACAAGTGTTAATTCGACACTGGATGAAAACTATAATCTACGTAGCGAATATGGGAAACCTTGTGCCACTCAGAATCAACCATTTTTGGGTTTTCTTGATTCTTATTATTGAGCATTTGTTTTAACAACAGTGGGCTTAAATCTATCTCTAATGCAGTTAATTTGGTGAGGCGTTGCATTGCTTCTTTAGAGGGCAGATGTCGCAACTTCTTAAATTTGCTTAGGTATAATAACTCCAACAAAATTGGAACATTGGATCATTTGGACAAAGTCATCTCTCAAGGTATAAGACTCCAAAAAAGTTGAAAATGAACATGACACTTGCATTAATTTGAGAAGTTTAAATTCGAGAGTCGACAATGGTTATAAGAGATGGAGGGGATATGGGAAATCTTGTGCCACTCAGAATCAACAATTTTCGGGTCTTCTTCTTCTTTGGGCATTGGCTTCAAGAGCAGTGGACTTCCATCAATTTGTAATCGAGCTAATTTGGTGAGGCGTTGCATTGCTTCTTTAGAGGGCAGATGTCTCAACTTCTTGAAGTTGCGTAGGTATAATCTATTAAGAGATGAGTGGTTCCCAAACCACTCGGGCAATGCTTCAATTTCGTAGTCAAATAATTCTAATGTTGAAAGAGAAGTGAGATGTTGGATTTGATCCGGTAGGCACTCCCAATATGACATCCCGATCAATATTACGCGGCAAAGAGAAACTATGGATGATTGCAATATGGCGTCAATAGTCAGGTTGAAGGAAACGCTATCATCCCATGAAGAACAAGGACTCATTCTTAAATATTGCAAGCTGCCGAGTGACCCAATTTCTTCAATGCTGAATCTTGGAGCCTCCGTAATAATTAATGATATGAGACGAGGCAGTTTGCTGAGACATCCACCCTGCATATTCGTTAATCCACACAATGACAGTCTCTCCAAGGATGGGGCGCACGACTCTATCAATATTTCAATTGGAAAACGGGTCAGGCCTTCGCAATAGTTGATGGTTAAATCACGGAGTGAAATGAATCCTCCTTCATGTCTTTCTGCTATTATTGACTTCAGATTCAAACACTCAAATATACTCAAACCCATCATATTATGATTGTTAGAGAATAACCCGACTGGAAGACACTCTAAATCTTTTATTCCACTAATTTCAAGATGAGTGAGCGAACTCAACTTGGGCCTTCATATATTTTCCAGAGGCAAGCCGCTGTCAATCCCATCAATTATTAATTCTTTGAGGCATGGAAAATGACTTGGAGCACTCGTCAATTTCCTGCATCCCGTAAGTTTCAAGTACTCAAGTCGTGGAAATACAACCACTTGAGTTTTATCGCCTTCACTGGCAGCCGGGGGCAGTTCTACTTCTGCCCATTCTGTCAGGCTTCGCATATATGACAAATCAACCCTTTCAAGAGCCGGAAACACTTGAATTATCGTGTCTCCATTTCTCGACTTGCGACTACAATTGTCAATGCTGTAGAATGATGAGTTAATGGATCTAACATTTTCCAGCTTATAAAAACGATGATACTTGAGATGAGGCAAGTGGCCTAACATTGGGAGCTCTTCAACTTGCGTGCAATGTCTTAGAACAATCTCCATCAGATTGTTAAGTGCTTGATCATCTTGCACTTCCATCTTTAAAGTCCACGCTGGGAATCGTCTCCCATTGAATCCACTGATATTTAGGCTCTTTAAATTAGGGTGTGGTTGGAGGCCTTCCAAAACACTCTCCTCATTTGCTTCATCACCTTTGTTGGCAAATAAAGAGGGGAGGAGAGGAAGTATTTTATTAAATATTACTCTTTATTGAATAGGAAGAAGGTTTACAATGAAATGTTTTTCTTCTCAACATCCAAAGACTATTTATACTAAATGATACTCTCCTAACATTAAACAACTCTTAAGTTATAATTATTAAATAAGACTACATTAACTATCTTATAATACATAAATAAGACAACTTTAACATATCTGATAACTCCTCCACTTTGAATGCATCTTTATTAATTGTATCAAGTTTATGTTTCAACAATCCCCCTTAAACTTGATTCTTCTGAACTCCCAACATGGACCTTAATCTCTTGAAATCATCGAACTTGAGTGGCTTTGTGAATATATCGGCAACTTGATCCATAGACTTCACGTACTCCAGCTCTATTTGTTTCTTTGCAACGCATTCTCGAATGAAATGATATCTTGTATCAATATGCTTGCTTCTTTCATGAAAGACAGGATTTTTAGCCAAACTCTGAGCTGACTTGTTGTCGATCATGACTTTTGTTGCATCTCCTTGCTCCAAGTGAAGTTCTTTCAACAACCTTCTCAACCAAATTGTATGACAAGCACAAGAAGTTGCCGCCACATACTCCGATTCACAACTCGAAAGTGTTACTATAGCTTGCTTTTTCGAACTCCAAGCTATTGCATGTTCTCCCATAAAGAACATAAATCCAGTCGTGCTTTTTCGATCATCAAGATCTCCTGCATCGTCACTATCACAATATCCAGACAACATGTAGTTGCTCGAAGAGCGGTAGAAAATACCATAATCAAGTGTGCCTTTGATATAGAGAAGTATCCTCTTTGCAGCTAACATGTGTGCCTCGGATGGATTCTCCATAAATCGACTTACAACACCGACTGCATATAAAATGTCAGGTCGTGTGCAAGTTAAGTACCTCAAGCTCCCGATAAGACTTCGGAATGTACTTGGTCGATCGTTCCTTCCTCTTTCCTCAGTTGTGTTCCAAATTGCATAGGAGTATTCACTGAATTGCAATTTAACATTTTAAACTTCTTGAGGACTTCTTTTGCATATCTTTCCTGTGAGATAAATATCCCTTCTTCAGATTGATTCACTTGGATGCCCAAGTAATACGACATTTGTCCCATGTCGCTCATCTCGAATTCTCGAGACATCGCCGATTTGAATTCTTCATACATTTTCACGTTGCTCCCTGTGAAAATGAGATCATCCACATACACACAAACATATAACAAGTCTCTACCTTCTTTCTTCACGTAGAGAGCATACTCGTGGATGCATCTTGAGAATCCATTTCCTTGCAAATATTTATCCAGTCAGTCATTCCATGCCCGTGGGGCTTGTTTTAGCCCGTACAACGCCTTTTTCAGCTTCAAGACTTTATCTTCATGACCTTTTATTTCATAGTTGAGCGGTTGATCAATGTAGACAGTCTCGTTTAGATTTTTGTTTAGAAATGCGGACTTGGCGTCTAATTGATGCACCATCCATTGATTTTGAGCGGCTAATGAAATCAACAGGCGAATTGTCTCCATGCGAGCTATTGGGGCGAAAACCTCATCATAGTCAATTTCCTTTTTTTGTTTGTAGCCTTTAGCAACAAGTCGAGCATTATATCTTTCAACCTCGCCATTAGCATTTCTTTTCACTTTGAACACCCATTTGACTCCAATGGTCTTTTGGTGCTCTGGACGAGATGTCAACTCCCAGGTATCATTCTTCACGATGGACCTAATTTCATCGTCCATGGCTTTCCTCCATTTTTCATCTTCACTGGCTTCTTCATAGCTCGCTGGTTCAGCATCTGCGAGCAGACAAAACAGACTAATTAAAGTCTTCGATTTCATGAGTATCGTCATATATATCAGCAAGATTTCGTGAATCCGGTGAGATCGGTGAGTTCGGTGAAACCGGAGAAGGAGGTTCCTCGGGCCTCGCTTCTTCTTCTTCTTCTTCTTCATAAAAATATGGAAGAAAATCATATGATTCTCTTTCTTCCGGCGAGCTCCAATCCCATGAAGCTGCTTCATCGAACTGGACATCTCTGCTCACTACAAGTCTTCCAGTGCTCGGATTGTACAACTTGTATCCTTTGGTGTTTTCATCGTACCCGATGAAAACGAGCTTCTTACTGCGATCATCAAGCTTGATTCTATCTTGCTCGTGAACATGAGCATATGCGATAGAGCCAAACACGCGAAGATGTGATACATTTGGTTTCTTTCCACACCACGTTTCTTGTGGTGTTTTCTTTTCCAAACTCTTGGTCGGACTCCTGTTTGATAGGTACACTGCACACGCTACAGCTTCTGCCCAGAATTCTCTCGGCATGTTTTTAGCCTTCATTATACTCCTTGCCGTATTGAGAATTGTTCTATTCTTCCTTTCGACGACGCCATTTTGTTGAGGCGACCTCGGACCCGTTAAAAGTCGACGCACTCCATGTTCTGCACAAAATTTGTTGAATTCATTCGAAGTGAATTCACCTCCTCTATTTGTCCTCAGAGCTTGGATCTCATATCCGCTTTGTTTTTCCACCAGAGCTTTAAACTTCTTGAATGCATCAAAAGCCTCGACTTTTGCTTCAAGAGAGAGATCCACGTCTTTCAGCTATAATCGTCAATAAATAGCACGAAGTAAGAACTTTTACCAAATGATTGAGGGTTTATAGGTCCACAAACATCCGCATAGACAAGTTGTAGTGGCTTCGTTGCTCTAGAAGTGGATTGTTTTGGAAAGCTCTTTCTTGGATGCTTTCCCAACAAGCATGCTTCACACAATTGATCAGGTTGATCAATCTTTGGAACTCCTATCACCATCTTGTGATTTTCCAAAGCTTTTAGTCCTCCAAAATGTAAATGGCCAAATCTCATGTGCCAAATCCATGATGGATCCAGACTGCAAGTCTTCAAGCACATGGGTGCACATTTCTTCAAATCCAACAAGAACAGTCTGTTCTTTGTCATATCCACCTTTGCAATGAGGTTTTCATCTTGATCGCGAAGCCAAAGTGTACGACCTTCCATGTGAACTTTATAGTTCCTTTCCAAAAGTTGACCAATACTTAAGATATTGCTCGTCAATTTCGGAACGTAGTAGACGTCACTCAAAATTTTGTGTCCGCCAATTTTTGTTTCAATAAGAATCGAACCTTTGCCTTCGATTGAGATCTTCGTATCATCACCAAAGCTTATAAGCCCTTTCTTGCTCGGATCAAGCTTTACAAATTTACTTTTGTCTCCCGTCATGTGGTTGCTTGCTCCATTGTCGAGATATCAGGTGTTCGCTCGATCGGTGGAATTTTCTTTTAGTGCGAGCAACAAGGATTGTTCACCATCAGCTTCCTTGTTCTCGGCTAAGTTTGCCTCTTCGCTATCTACTTTGGAATAACACTCAGAAGCATAGTGCCCGTACTTGTGACAGCGGTAGCATTCAATATGCGACTTATCCTTTTTCTCATTGCAACCGGAATGGTTACCTCTTCCTCGTCCTTGTCCTCTTCCTTGACTGATGCAGCCCCAGAGGGTACGTATCATTGACCCCTTGAATTGTTCGAATTTTCATGACTATTTTGAGATGACTGCTCGTCACTCCCTTGAGAATTTTCTCGTCCTTGACCACGTCCTCGGCCTCTTGCTCGACCGCGGCCACGACCTCGATACGAAGTTCCTCCTCGCGAGGTCGTCTTTGCTTGTAAGAGATTTTCTGATTTCTCTTTGGCTTGCTCGCCTCGATTCATCATCTCTCGTAAGCACGTAATGACCCGTTTAGTTAATTAACGGTCATTATCTCCAAATCTTTTGACTCCAAAATTGCGACTACCACATGGTTGAATTTTGAAGACAAAGATCGTAGTATTTTCTCTACTACTCGGACATCTGTGAGCGCTTCTCCAAGTCTCTTCATTTGATTGACAATAGCAAAAATTCTCGTGAAGTAGTCGGATATCGACTCATTCTCCTTCATCGAGATCAATTCAAACTCACCCCTTAGAGTTTGAAGACGAATCTTTTTCACCTTATCGACTCCTACAACGGAGTTGCGAAGCGTCTCCCACGCATTCTTCGATATTGATTCATTGGCTATTTTCTCGAACATATCTTCATCCAATCCTTGATGAATCATCGTCAAGGCAAGTTGGTCTCTCTTTCTTTCTTTCTCCAGGTTCTCCTTTTGGGTTTGTGATAGAGTCGTCGCATCTTGAGGCTCTACAAAACCATCTTCAACTATATCCCATAATCCTTGGATCCAAGCATCGCTTTCATTCTAAGCGACCAATTTTCATAGTTGAGTTTTGAAAGGTGTGGATATTGGAAAGAAAGGGGTTTTGCCATTGCTCTGATACCACTTTGTTGGCAAATAAAGAGGGGAGGAGAGGAAGTATTTTATTAAATATTACTCTTTATTGAATAGGAAGAAGGTTTACAATGAGATGTTTTTCTTCTCAACATCCAAAGACTATTTATACTAAATGATACTCTCCTAACATTAAACAACTCTTATGTTATAACTATTAAATAAGACTATGTTAACTATCTTATAATAAATAAATAAGAAAACTTTAACATATCTCATAACTCCTCCACTTTGAATGCATCTTTATTAATTGTATCAAGTTTATGTTTCAACAACCTTTTGTGACTGTCCATTTGAATTTTAACTCCAATATGCCTTTCTTTCGAAATAAATCTGCGCTCAATGCCTCGTCCTTATCTCGTACCAGTTCCAGATTATCAATCTGTAGGTTTCCATTCAGATTCTTCAAGCTTCCTAGCTCTGAAATTCTATAACCTTTTACCTCACCCACGTGAAAGTATGGTAGTGCCTGAAGAGAAGTCAATCGTCCTATCTCAGGGGGCAATCTTGTACCATCATCAATGTGAAGATTCCACACAATGAAAGTCTCTCCAAGGATGGGGCGCACGACTCTATCATTTCAATTGGTAATGTCTGTTTGCGCCTGTTTGCGCGCTTGCTGTAACCTCTGTACCCGACCTGGTCGAGGGTGAAGGTCGTCTCGTTCAGAACACGAGAGATGTTGAAAGCCTGCCCGTTGTGTCGTACGTGTGCCTCGTAAACATTGGGAACTTCTTAGCATCGAACATGTATTTCGTTTGATGTGGATATTGGTATGGTCGATCGATTTCATAATTTTGATTTTGTCAAATATGGAACAAAGCCAGTGAGTTATCCAAAAGACTGTAAGTAATAGTTTGATTCATTGGTAATTAGTTTATATATGCTGTATTTGGATTTTTTTTTATGATTCTAAATATAGTTACTTTTAGTTTTTCCCATTTCACTCTGTTGTGGAATACATAATACAGGGGCTCTACAAGTCGTCAGGGAACTTCTGTACACAATGTGAAGCAGAAGGTTTTCGGAAAAGAAGCAAATGCACCAAGAAAGTCGCTACAATCCGAAAATGCATCCAGTGGTTCTTGTTCACAACTGAAGGATCTTATGTACTTGTTCTTGTATTTATAAAAATGTGGTTATGCTCGTGAGCAACATTGTATATGTAAAAATGTAGTTATGCTCGTGAGCAACATTGTAATTGAAATTGTCATTATTACATTGTATTTTTTTGGAATAATATTTATTTTATTTTTAGTGTGTTTTTATGACGTTCAGTGTTTTTTTATGACATTCAGTGTTTTGGTCATTCAACATTAAACAAATTAATGAGAGTCAACACACTGAATAGGACTTAAACGCACTGAATATGACTTAAACACACTGAACAGGACTGAAATACACTGAACAGGACTGAAATACACTGAATGTCACATGAATACACTGTTTGATTAAAAAATACACTGAACATGTCTGAAACACACTGAATGGGAATGAAAAACACTTAATAAGAATGAATGTCACATGAATACACTGTTTGATTAAAAAATACACCGAACAAGACTGAAACACACTGAATAAGAATGAAAAACACTGAATGTGACATGATACACTGTTTGATTAAAAAATACACTGAGTGCGACTGAAAGACACTGAATAGGAATGAAAAATACTGAATAGAACTGAATGTCACACAAATACACTGTTTGATTAAAAAATACACTGAACATGACTGAAAGACACTAAATAGGAATGAAAAACACTGAATGTCACATGAATACACTGTTTGATTAAAAAATACACTGAGTGCGACCAAAACACACTGAATATCATTTACATGTACAATATTAAAACACACAGTACATCTTGTTTCTAAAGACGGTTTTGATAACATGAACACAAACGCCTAAATAATGGTAGTACGAAACTAATTGAGAGTACAACACGCGGCGGTATAGTTCTCGAGAGTTTCAGTCCACATATGGTCACTCTCCTCCGAGGACTCCTGGAGCAATGACCACGAGAAACCGAGGAGTTGAATGTGCTTAATCTTTGATTTGTTTTGATTTTTAAAAACTCGATCGACTCACTTAGTGTACAGCAGCAGCAGCGAATGCCCAGTAGCGTCCTGTGCGAGCATCTCCTTGGCCGGAAGGCACGCCGAGCCGCGTGCGGGCAGCCCAGGCTCCCGAGTCATCCGGCGTGTCTACTGGGAAATTGTCTGACGGGAAAAAGCTCAAACACGGCGGCGTTTTTAGTACTGTTTGTTTTTAGTTTGAAAGTTTGAGTGAGATCATGTTGCTGACGATGATCTCTCACTACTATTAATTACATTCCACTACTACTTGGTTTGGTTTTGTTTCTAGTGAAAAAAAATCAGTATGTAAGAAGGGAAAGAAGAAAATGGTTCAGAATAAAACAAAGAGTGCAAACAAGGTCGGCCTAATTGTTTATCAAGTTGTGAGATTATAATCATTTACATTTATCGCTTTTATTTTTATGTTATGTTATGTTCAGACAATTGAGTATTTACTGGTTTTTCATGATTTGAGATATTGGAGTTGTATTGTGGGATTATACTGTGTTCTCATTTTTGTGCATCACGAAAACGCAGCTGGACTACGGGCCTTTCTCTCCGACCAAATTATGGTTTCTCGACTGGAGGAACTTCAAAGCATTCTTTTGACATTTTTTGCCAAGGAATGTGAGGTTATGATCTACTGGATATTCTTGCGGCATGAGCAGTTGACCCCACCTGAAGCTACTTGCAACGATCACCCGATGGTGAAACAAGAAACTGGAAAGCTCAGAGTTCCCGAAGAACTTGCAGAGATTGAATGTATGGAGAACTTGTATTTGAGGCTCACAGTGTCGACCTTAAGGACCCTGAAGGATCTGAGAAAGGGAAGCTCGACGATAAACATGTTCTCTTTGCCGCGCCAATGCAAGGCAGCAAGTTTGATGAATTCGGGATAACAAACACTGAATGTCATATTTTAACACTGAATGTCATATATTTTTATACTGGATATTATAACAAACACTGAATGTCATATTTTAACACTGAATGTCATATTTTTACACTGAATATTATAACAAACACTGAATGTCATATTTTAACACTGAATGTCATATTTTTACACTGAATATTATAACAAACACTGAATGTCATACTTTAACACTGAATGACATATTTTTACACTGAATATTATAACAAACACTGAATGTCATATTTTAACACTGAATGTCATATTTTTACACTGAATATTATAACAAACACTGAATGTCATATTTTTACACTGAATATTATAACAAACGCTGAACGTCATATTTTAACACTGAATGTCATATTTTTGCACTGAATATTATAACAAACACTGAATGTCATATTTTAACACTGAATGTCATATTTTTGCACTGAATATTATAACAAACACTGAATGTCATACTCTAACACTGAATGACATATTTTTACACTGAATATTATAACAAACACTGAATGTCATATTTTAACACTGAATGTCATATTTTTACACTGAATATTATAACAAACACTGAATGTCATATTTTTATACTGAATATTATAACAAACACTGAATGTCATATTTTTACACTGAATATTATAACAAACACTGAATGTCATATTTTTACACTGAATACCATAACAAACACTGAATGTCATATTTTAACACTGAATGACATATATTTACACTGAATATTATAATAAACACTGAATGTCATATTTTAACACTGAATGACATATATTTCAACAAAGAGAAATTAAAATTTAGTATTCGACAAAATATCGTCTCGCTGGGCCTGCCCCAGGCACGTCGTTGGGGATGGGGCTCTCATCCTTGACCACGGAGGCGATGAGGGGGTCGTGGAGGACGGCGACGCCAATGGAGGCAGGGATGAAGATGTCGTGGAAGTTTATTCGGGCCAATTCAGACGGGCTCAGGGCGTTGGATCGGGGTGGGGCCTAGCGGTTGTGGGTGGAGGAGGAGACGTAGTGGATGGCTGGAGCATCTGGACCAGGTGGCCCTGGGCCGGGAACGGGACGACGATCGGTTTCGTCCTCTCCGATTCATACTCGATCTGACCTGAAATCTCAGAAAAAAATTTGTATCCATACAGTTGGAGCATCTGGTTTAGCCGTTTAGGTGATCCTTTTTAGATATGTTGGGAAAATTCGAGAAGAAGCATTCGCCGGCGTTGTCGAAATCGCGAGCTCTGAATCCAGCGTTGAAAGCGAGGTACGGTGGGATTGAGTGTGCGAGCGAAGGGGTTGGGGTTTGGATTGGGTGGGTAGGTGGAGTAGGATAGATTGAGGGGTAGTTTTGTCATTATAATTATATTTTTTGGCCCAATTGGAACAAAAAGCCTAATTGACACGAAAATTAGAGATTGGCCTTATTGGTCAAAAAATGTTGAAAATAGTCTTATTGCCATTTTTCCCTAAAAAATACTAAAAGATAGTTACTACATTGTTCTTTTAGAATGTGACAGTTAATTCTGTAACCTAAAAATAAGAAAAAAATTATCTAATTTTAAGATAAAAAGAGTATAATTAATGAAAACATCAATCTTTTAAGAGTAAATTAGAGAAAAAATTAAAATAGGTTTATGATTTAAAAAATAGTATCCTAGTTTACCTTCATAATAAAAAAGGTTATCAATTTATTTTATATATATAATTTAATGTATTTATATTAATTGTATTCATAATTTAGGTAGATTTTTCATATTTGATTTGTCTATTTTAACTTTGGTATTATAGTAATGACATTTTCCACATTTATTATGTAACGATTAATTTATTTAAGAAATCTTAATCGTTTTTTTTGGACAAGATTCTTAAAATCAATCAGAGTAAAGCTTTTTAAAACAAATATTGTCCGATTCGATTTTTTTCAAAATTCAAAAAAAGGATATTAAAATTTTCCTGATTTTTGAAATCAATCGATTGCGATTCGATTTTTTTATGTGAATGCAAACACCAAATTTGCCGAGCTTTCGGTTGGGATTGAGCCTGCACCGACCGAGCACCTTGTTCCTACAGGTCTTCCTAAGGAAGCTCTCATACTAAAGGAATTTTCGACAAAAAATGGGGAAGATGAAAGAACATGGCTCGGTTACCGAGAAGAAATGGCCGACTATCAGTCGGAAGACGCAAGTGGTGGTGGATGCTGTCAAGGCATCGATCGAGAAAGGGTTCGAGCCTGTTATGGGTTTTTGATAATTGTAGTTGAACATGGAATGAGTGTGTGAGATTAGTAAAGTTTGTTATTTGTAGTAGTATTATTTAGAAATTTTGGTGATGCAATTAACATTATATGGATGTAGACAAACAAAAATTGAATCTGTACTAAAAGAGAACTAACAACTCAAAATCATGAAATGAATAAGTATTGTGTGTACACGCATTGTTCTTTCTCTCTCTTTTTTTTTTTATTTCTTATTGAAAGGCGAAAAAACTACTAAAGCTAATACGAAGAAAAGGCTGAGGATAAAGAGCCGTATGCTTGCTGCCTCCATGCACAACTTCATCTCCATTGAACTCTCTGTGACTTGTAAACACGCCTTTGATTATTTCAAATGATCAGAAAAAGGGGCACTATCCGCAAAGAGTTCAGCATATGGGATCCTTCTACCATACGTAACCAGCTGCAATAACAAAGGTCAAAGAAACAATAAACTTTCAAAGCAGTGCCAGACCACAGAATAAAGTTGCAAGAAACTTTACCATAATCTTGTAGGAAACATGATCGAACTGATCATATTTTCTTTTCTTTTTTAATTAACTTAAGAATGAAGTTACTATAGTAATAATTATCATTATCATGTGTAGATTTCATTCAAATCATTGAGAAGTACATAAAGTATAATTCTGTTCACCCTCTTAGAGCTAAGGGGGGAAAGAATAAAACTTACACTATGAGGAAAGCATAATCAAAAGCTTCCTTTATCTGCCTATGTTATTTGAATTTTTGATGCCACAACATACCTGATGTCCAATATCTTCAGCAACGGGAGTGGTTCCATCAATGTGAAGCAGCAAAGAAGACTTCAACTGTAGGGGAACATATTAGTGAGTTATGCATGGAATACATTTAGACCAATAAAAAAAAGGAATTTACATGACTTGCATTTGCATATACTAGTGTTTGTAATAGATTCTTAAATTTATCCAATAAACTATTAAATACTTGTTCGTAAACTAATGGTCCAACTTATAAATTTTAAACTACCAAGTACACTGTTCAATTGGATACAGTGTATTTAATAGATTCTGATATGCAGTTAAAATTTTAATGAATTAACACCCAAGTCATCTTTGTTATCAAGGTTAATTATTTGACACTAATATGTGTTATTACCATGAACAAGTTTTAATTAGTGCAACTATTAATATAATAATCTAATTGTGCGATTAAATCACTTTATGCATCTAAAACTACAAAATACACTGCGCAAAATGTACAGTGTTTGTAATAGATTCTGACATGTTATCTAATTGTTGTAACTAATAGTTTGTTATATCTACGATCAAATTATAACTACCGGCATGAAAAAATGACAATTTTGTGCATTAAACTAAATCACCCCGAAACTCAACAAACACTTCTGTTATATCTGTAACTAAACATACCTGAATACCGCCGTCACTGGCCGGGCAGAACACGAGAAGAGGAGGAGGCGCATCCCGCTCGATGGGGACTTGAACGGTAACACTAAAGCCTCTCCTCGGAAAGCGCTGAGCTGAAACGAATGCCGCCCCTGACGAGAAATGCGGAACGACGACGTCGGAAGCAA
This sequence comes from Euphrasia confusa, assembly GCA_954870475.1. Classification (NCBI taxonomy): domain Eukaryota; kingdom Viridiplantae; phylum Streptophyta; class Magnoliopsida; order Lamiales; family Orobanchaceae; genus Euphrasia; species Euphrasia confusa. The sequence continues at coordinate 37,059,858 of OX940955.1, read as the reverse complement.
CTGCATCGTCGTGGTGGTGTTGTTCTTCATCTCGAGCAAACCCTAGCAATCCCGCGAGTGTCTTAAACAACTCCATAACCTGGGAATCTAGGTTTTCGGAATTATATAATCACATAGGGATTTTTGAGATTTGAGGGATTATGCGTGTATCTATGATTTGTGATTTCCAGTTTGCTTATTTAGTACTTTGTTGTCGAAAGTGAATATTTTGATATCTCACATAATTTTAGTTGTATAAAAAATATTAAATAGTTTAACACAATTAAAATAAAAGGGTTGTAAATCACTCTATTTTACAATTAGACAAAACATTAAGATTATAGTATAATATGTAAGTAAGATATTTACCTTTTTTGAAAATGTCCCATCTTTTAATAAGGAATTGAGGTTGAATTAAGCCACCACAAAATGATAGTCAAACCACATTAAACATGCAGCAACACAAAAACATTGTAATTCAAACTTGAGTAAACCTCAAAAAACAAAGTGTTACGAAAGAAGTAATTATGACGACTTGTTGTCACGGCCTCGAGAAAACACTGGTAAGAACACTCTTGTTCTGCATAGCCCTCACCAACTTCACTGCCTGCAATTACATTAATTAATTAATTAATTAGAATCACACAAAGTAATGAATGAACGAACGAACGAACGTGTATGTACAGAATCCCTAATTACAATCACCTCGTCCATTCCAAGATTGACAACTTTTTCCTGGAGCGCATCGACATTCTTAACATCATGAAACGCTTTCATCATAGCAATACACTACGGGTACTTCACCGTCCCCGTCAAGACCCCACCCTCTCGGTTCCCACTATTACTCGGTGCAAAACACGGGTCGACGTAATTCGTCAAAGCGTACACACGCCACTTGGATCATCCGTAAAATTATAATTATTAATATGGAAGCCTCTATTGCACAAGTAGAACTTCTTTTGAGAGGTTGGATCGATATACTTGATGCCTAAAAGGGGGATGGAAACACCAGTAGCCGAAGGATTCAAAACATGATTCTTGTTATGAGCCGACTGTACGTACGACTCTCCCAGGTTTTGTAGGCCTCCGTAAACACCAGAAGAGTCAGAAGGTGAAACAATAATGGAATCATTGTTTTGGTGAGAGAAGTTGTTGGAGCACGACTTGAAATCGTCTCCCATTGAATCCACTGATATGTAGGCTCTTTAAATTAGGGTGTGGTTGGAGGCCTTCCAAAACACTCTCCTCATTTGCTTCATCACCTTTTGTGACTGTCCATTTGAATTTTAACTCCAATATGCCTTTCTTTCGAAATAAATCTGCGCTCAATGCCTCGTCCTTATCTCGTACCAGTTCCAGATTATCAATCTGTAGGTTTCCATTCAGATTCTTCAAGCTTCCAAGCTCTGAAATTCTATAGCCTTTTACCTCACCCACATGAAAGTATGGTAGTGCCTGAAGAGAAGTCAATCGTCCTATCTCAGGGGGCAATCTTGTACCATCATCAATGTGAAGATTCCTCAAGTTCATTAAGTACTTCAACGAATCTGGGACCCATTTTTGAAACCCCCTGAATTTTTCAGTTCTTAATGTCTCCAAGTGATACAGTTCACCAATTGTGTCTGGAAAATATCTAATACTTGTTTCCGAAGTATCAAGGTATCTTAAATGTATGAGCTCACTAATTGAAGTCGGTAAAGTATCAATTTCTTCGCCCAACAAAACTAAAGTACGAAGGCTTTTGAAGTTTGAGAAATCGATATCAGAAACACAGCCATTGAAGAATAGAGTCCGCACATACCTTGCTTCTTCCTTGGGGATAAATCGTGACTCAATATCTCCACTGGGACTGTAAGTACCAATGTATCGGTGTTGAAAATTTTCACATAAAATGGAACGTGCTAGATCATGCACAAGGTCGTGCATGTTGCAACTAGTTACATATTCATAATTATCTCTCTTTGCAACCTGTAATAAGGAGCATTGAAGTAGAATGGAAAAGAATTTACTTCCTATGCTCTCCATATTGTTGTTTTGATCAGTTTGAAGAAGAAATCCTTCTGCCATCCTAAGTTGAATTAATTTTTCCTTTTCAATCACATATCCCTTTGGAAATATCGAACAATACACAAAACACTTCTTCAGTAATGGCAAGGACAAATTATCAAAACTCAGCTTTAATATTTTGGAGATTGGATTTTCATCTCCAAAATTCGAAAACCAATTCTTTTCAAATGAGATCCACTCATCTCTTGACTTATTGCGCAATAATCCCCCTACTACTTTCGCCGCCAGCGGCAAACCCTGACATCTTTTTGCAATGTTTCTCCCCATTTCCCCATTTACTTTGATTCACCTGGATTACCTTTCCCTGGGGTAAATTTAAAAATTTACCTCACCCTGATTCACCCCAAAACAAACCGACCATAAAGTTAAGATATGAGATGCAAAGATTGCAAGTTCAGCAACCAAAATACTTTGTTCAGCTACTAAAGTACAATTATCCCTAAAATAAATAATAAAAGAAACAAACAATTATTTATTGAGCTTAATATTAGTATAATCTTCGTAATCGGATTTAGGTGGAGTCCAGTGCAAAAATGCACTGGAGGATAAGCGGACTGTTAAATTATATATAAAAATATTGAAAGATATATAATGATTTTTGTCCAACTGTTCATATTTTTAATTTACATAGTTTTATTAATTGTACAATTTATTTTTTACGAAATCATTTTTATTAATAAAAATAATTTAATTTACCTGTTTTTAATTTTTAATCTACACATTTTTATTAATGGTGCAATTTAATTTATTTTCTACAATTTATTTTAACGTAATCATTAATAAAAAAATTATAAATTTACTTCTGAGTGAAGAATATATAATAATTTTTGCCCGAGCATTTTGATATATTTTTTTAAAGATAGTATTTGAATGATTACATTTTTTTTATTTTTTATTTGAATTATAATATTTCATATAAAAATATATATATAATAAAAATATAAAACAATATTAGTAATATAATTTTTTTTAATTATTTGATAGTTGTATAATATTTTAAAATTATATGGATTTTTTTATTATATTTTAGAATATGATATTTTTAAAATTTTAGAATATAATTTATAATTATTGAATTAATTATGTTTTAAAAGTTTTAATTATAAATAAATATATCAAATAATATATTGAAAAAATTATAATTGGTGTGATTTTTCACCATTACATATTAAAAATCTGTAAATTAAATTATTTTTTATTAATAAAAATAATTGCGTAAAAAATAAATTGTACAATTAATAAAAAGATGTAGATTAAATTAATGTGGGAAATTGTAATTCGAGACTCGACCACCCTTATAAGAGATGTCGGGGATATGGGAAATCTTGTGCCACTCAGAATCAACTATTGGTGAGGCGTTGCATTGCTTCTTTAGAGGGCATATGTCTCAACTTCTTGAAGTTGTGTATGTCTAGGTCCTTGAGAGACGAGAGGTTCCCAAACCACTCGGGCAATGCTTCCATTCCGTAATCAGATAAATCTAATGTTGAAAGAGAAGTGAGATGTTGAATCTGATCCGGTAGGCACTCCCAATGTGACATCCCGTACAAATATACGTGGCGAAGGGAAACTGTGGATGATTGCAATATGGCGTCAACAGCCAGGTTGAAGGAAACGTTATCATCCCATGAAGAACATGGACTCATTTCTAGCGTTTGCAAGTTGCCAAGTGACCCAATTTCTTCAATGCTGAATCTTGGAGACGAGGCATTTTGCTGAGACACCCGTACTGTATATTCGTTAATCCACACAATGAAAGGTTCACCAAGGATGTGGCGCATGATTCTATCATTTCAATTGGAAAACGGGTCAGGCCTTGGCAATAGTCGATGGCTAAATCACGGAGTGAAATGAATCCTCCTTCATGTCTTTCTGTTGTTATTGACTTCAGATTCAAACACTTCGATACACTCAACTTCAACATATTATGATTGTTAGAGAATAGCCCGTCCGGAAGACACTCCATTTCTTTTATAAGTCTAATTTTGAGAAGAGTGAGCGAACTCAACTTGGCTCCACATATATTTTCCAGAGGCAAGCCGCTGTCCAGCCCAATAATTATTAATTCTTTGAGGCATGAAAAATGACTTGGAGCACTCATCAATTTCCTGCATTCCCAAAGCATCAAGTGCTCAAGTCGTGGAAATACAACCAATTGATTTTTATCGGCTTCACTTGCAGCTGGGGGCAGTTCTACTTCTGCCCATTCTGCCAGGCTTTGCATATATGATAATTCAAGCTTTTCAAGAGCTGGAAACACTTGAATTGTTGTGTCTCCATTTCTCGAGTTGCGACTACAATTTTCAATGTTGTAGAATGATGAACCAATGGATCTCACATTTTCCAGGTTATACATCCAAAGAGACTTGAGATGCGGCAAGTGGCCTAACATTGGGAGCTCTTCAACTTTCCTGCAATTTTGTAATTTAATCTCCATCAGATTGCAAAGTACTTCCATCTTTAAAGTCCACGCTGGGAATCGTCTGCCATTGAATCCACTAATCTCTAGGCTCTTTAAATTAGGGTGTGGTTGGAGGCCTTCCAAAACACTCTCATGCTTTGCTTCATAGCCTTCTGTGCCTGTCCCATTGAATATTAACTCCAATATGCCCTTTTTCTGATATAAATTGGCACTCAGTGCCTCATTTTTATCTCTCACCTTTCTAAGGTTATGAATCACTAATTTACCTTTGAGATTCTTCAAGCTTCCAAGCTCTGAAATTCTATAACCCTTTTCCTCACCCACATGAAAGTATTCTAGTGTCTGAAGAGAAGTCAATCGTCCTATCTCAGGGGGCAGTCTTATACCATCAGCAATGTGAAGATGCCTTAAGTTAATTAAGTACTTAAAGGAATCTGGGACCCTTTTTAAACAAACCATGAATTTTTCAGCTCTTAATGTCTCCAAGTGATACAGTTCACCAATTGTATCCGGAAAAGATTTTATCATTGTTTTCGAAGTATCAAGGTATCTTAAATGTATCAGCTCACTAATTGAAGTCGGTAAAGTATCAAATTCTTTGCCCAACAAAACTAAAGTACGAAGGCTTTTGAAGTTTGAGAAATCGATATCCGAAATACTGCCATTGAAGAATAGAGTCCGCACATACCTTGCTTTTTCCTTGGGGATAGATCGTGACTCAATATCTCCACTGGGACTGTAATTAACCAATGTATCGGTATTGAAAATTTTCACATAAAATGGAATGTGCTAGATCATGCACAAGGTCGTGCATGTAGTAATATGTTTCACTCATATGATAAATCTCTCTCTTTGCAACCTGTAATAAAGAGCTTTGAAGTAGAATGGAAAAGAATTTACTTCCTATGCTCTCCATATTGTTGTTTTGATCGGTTTGAAGAAGAAATCCTTCTGCCATCCAAAGTTCAATCAGTTGTTCCTTTTCAATCTCAAATCCCTTTGGAAATATCGAACAATACGCAAAACACTTCTTCAGTAATGGCAACGACAAATTATCAAAACTCTTCTTTAATATTTTGGAGATGGGATTTTCATCTCCAAAATTCGAAAACCAATTATTTTCGAATGAGATCCACTCATCTCTTGACTTATTGCACAATAACCCCCCTACTACTTTTGCTGCCAGCGGCAAACCTTGACATCTTTTTGCAATGTTTCTCCCCATTTCCTCATATTGATCTGCTGCATTAGAAGTCTTTGCTCTGATTATGGACCAACAGTCATCGTCCGGTAATCCTCCCAATTTGTGAACACCAATGGTGCTCACAATCGAAGCAACCTCATAACTCCTTGTGGTAACAACCACACAATTCCCCACGGAAGAACTAACTCCAGAGAGTGAATTTACAAAATCATCCCACTTGTCCCTCTCCTCATTCCAAACGTCATCAAGGACAAGAAGATATCTTCCACGGCCCAACTTTTTCTGAAGCTTTTTGAGAAGCGCTTCTCTGTTTCCATATTCAACGTTTTCAGCTGCCATTGATGTAAGAATGTTCTTCAAAAGAACAACTACATCGAAGTTCCGAGGGACATGCACCCAAACACGATTATCTCCGAAATGAGATATTATCTTTTGATCATTGAACACTTTTCTAGCCAACGTAGTCTTCCCGAGTCCACCCATCCCGACAATAGGAAGGACTGAGAGTACTCGTTCTTCTGGTCTAGCAGTGACCAACAGTACTATACTCGACACGTCATTTTCTCTTCCAAAAAAAATTGGATCGACAGTGAATGAGTCGGTTTCCATGCTCGCAAATGCATGTGATCCAAAATCAGGAGCACGTGCACCAGCGAGTCTTGCCTGAAGGCCAAAGTCAGTTGCATCTTTCTTAATTAGTTCCAACTTCTCATGGATATCCCTAATTCTACCACCCAAATTCTTAGAGTGAGAGAAGAGAGATAGCACCTTATGTTTTGCTCTGCTTAGGGAGATCTTCTTCACCTCTTTGGAGAGAAGTTGATAGTTGATCTCATCCAAAACATTATCAGCTTCGAATGCGAGAGCTTCGAGGTTCCTCATCCATCGTATGACAGCCCGGTCGGTGACATTTTGCATATTGGCATCGTGCAAGATGTCGTGAACATAGTCGAAAGATGTCTTAAGCTTTTTCAGATCTTTCTTGAAATCTTTGATTTGGTCTAGCGGGAGTGAGAGCAGTTGTTGAAGCACGACTTGAAGGGTGGCTCCGATCACAGCTCCGACGACGGTGGCTTCCATCCTTGGTAGTAATATTGAACGCAGGTGAATATTGGTATAATGTGAGAGAATAATATTGGTATGTGAGAGAATAATGAAACTTGATTATATTGTATGGTGCGTGTTCTTTTGGTTGATGCAGGAAATATAAATATTGGTCCCATTGCATGTTCTTGGATGCCTCAGAAATCATTGTCATTTGACCTGAAAATATCTTTCAATTATAGATGTAGAAAAACAAAAAGGATAATAATTATATATTGGAATAAAATATTTTGGATGTGAGTATACATTTCTTGCAATAATAAGAATGGTGATTTTGGAATAAAAATAATTTTAAATATTTGTTTAGAATTAAATAACTCATCATCTTCTAATTATAAAAAAGTGGAAATTTTATCAATAACATGCGGTTGAAAAAAATAAAACAATAACATGCTTTAATTAGAGTAGTCCGATTAATTTTTTTTTTTTATAATTATAAGTTTAGTAATACAATTATTAATAAAAAATAAATAAAAAATAATACTCCACTAAATTTTAAAGTGAATTTTAATGTGACGGAAAGCACATTAAATCAATGGGGCCGCGAGGAGTCGTAGCATAAACTATCCGGAATGGGGCGAGGCCAGTACTACGAATCACAGCAGAATTATGGGCGAATTCAGCCTGACTCAACCTGGCATCCCAAGAGCGGAGATGGTCCCCTACGAGCGCACGTAACAGGTTGCCCACGGAACAGTTAACGACCCCGGTTTGTCCATCAGTCAACATGTCCAGGTGCCGTGCCGTGGAGGTCCGAAATCAGTTTAAGGCGAAGGCTAGAGTTAGGGATGTTGGGATTTTAGCATAGTTTCTTTAATTTAACGATTAAACTACGGGGCCCCGCACGTCGGAATTGCTAATTCTTTAAACGTGTTTTATTCTACTATAAGAGTAGATGTTACTTGAGCATAATTACTAAAATCCATTTAAAGGTGAAAAAGTAATTAATGTACAAAGTATGGTAGTTGAAAGTTGAAATTATAAGAATTTAATTTGAGAATATTTAATTGCTAAAATATTAAAGAGAAATGACTAATTAAAGATTAATTAATTTAATTAATTAAAGATTAATTAGTGAAATTTATATTATATATTTATATAATATATATGTCGATAATTATACAATTTGCATATTATATATAATAATATTTATATTAGTTATATGTTACTGTACGTAACATGCATAATAATATATTATATATTATATTAATATGTAAATGGGTGTAAGTGTGAGATTGTGTCCGTACATAAACAAAAGACGCCTCCTTTCATTTGAAAGTTGACTCGTCGGTTTTTGGTGAAAGGTTGAAACACCTTTACGGTGAAAAGGTGTTAATGCGATTTTCATGCCTATATAAGGCCGACTTCAATTCATTTGAAGATACAATTCATTTTCATCTTCTGAGAACACAATTCGAGTTATCGATATTTCTCTACTTCTCTCATTTCTTTCAGTGCATATATTCCCCCTGTCTTTGTTCGTCAGATTCAGTGTCGAGTGCTTCGATAACTGTCTAATAGCTGTTTTATCTTGGGAGACTTTTGCCTGTGATTCCGTAAAGCACTTATACGGGGCAAATTCGTCTTAAGGACAGAGAGCCATCTCTCGACTCAGCTATCGATATATTCGAAATACCGAAAGAATTCCAACAACTTAAGACGAATTTTCTTTTCTTTCAGTATTGAAAATGACGACTTCAAACAACGACGTTCGTGTTAATCCTTCAAATAACGTGGGGGAAAAACCAGAAAAATTTCTTGGAACAAATTTCAAGCGATGGAGACAAAAGATGTTATTCTATATAACGACACTCGGACTGTCAAGGTACTTGACAGAAGATTTTCCTTCTTCTTCTGGGAATGATTCTGTTGAGTCCGACACTCCGCCGACTTCCGCTGGATCTGGTACTGAGCCGCCTTCTTCTACTGGGTCCGGATCTCAGCCGACGGTTCAAGTCTCTTCGGAAAAGAAGATGACTGAGGACAATTGGAAACATAATGATTTCCTGTGTAAGAATTATATTCTTAACGGCCTTTCTGATTCGCTGTACACCGTGTACTGTACAGTTAATACAGCAAAGGAGCTTTGGCAAAAGCTTGAAAAGAAATACTGCGCTGAAGACGCAGGGCTAAAGAAGTTCATCGTGGGGAAGTTCTTAAACTTCAAAATGATGGACATGAAATCCGTGACAAGTCAAATTCAGGAATTTCAAATGATTCTCCATGAATTAGACTCGGAAAACTTGAAGCCTAGCGAGCCATTCTTAGTTGCTTCTCTAATTAAAAAACTTCCTCCTTCGTGGAACGAGTTTATCAGTTACTTGAAACTAAAGTCTAAGGAAATGGGACTCGAGGAACTTATTGTTAAGTTACAAATACATGAAGACAATAAGAGAGCTTTGGGAAAAGGGAAACAACCCCTAGAGGCCAAAGCAAACTTGGTGGAACCCAATACTAGCACTAACAAGAAACGTAAGTTTCAAGGAGGTGGTTCCCAACAAGGTAGTGCCAAAAAGTTCAATGGGAAGTGTCACCACTGTGGAAAACTTGGGCACATGAAGAAAGACTGCAGATCTTTCAAAGGGAAGGAAAAGGCGAACATCGTTCAAGATAAGCCGATTCCTGCTGATATCGACGATTTAATCACTAATTTCTCAGCGGTAGTTCTCGAAGCTAACCTGGTGGAGAATCCAAGACAAGTGGTGGGTTGATACAGGAGCAACCCGTCATATTTGCTCTGATAGAGATTCGTTCTCTACATACACTCCGGTGTCTGACAAGAAGTTGTTCATGGGAAACGATGCAACGTCGGAAGTAAAAGGAGTTGGAAACGTGGTTCTGAAGATGACTTCCGGGAAAGAGCTGACTTTGAAAGAAGTGATGCATGTTCCAGATATACGGAAGAACTTGGTGTCAGGACCATTGTTGGTCAAAGCTGGTTTTAGACTAGTATTTGACGCGGACAAATTTGTACTTACTAAAAGTAGCATATTTGTAGGAAAGGGTTACCTGTGTGAAGGTCTCTTTAAAATGAATGTAATGTCTGTACTTCGCAAATTTGATGATAATAAAGTTATTAATTCTGTTTACTTGCTTGAATCTTCAAATTTGTGGCATAATAGATTGGGACATGTTAACTACAAGTCAATTCAAAAACTTGTGAAGTTAGATTTGTTGCCCTCTTTTAATATCGACACTCAACATAAATGTGAAGTGTGCGTAGAGGCAAAATTGTCCAAATCTCCTTTCCATTCAGTGGAAAGAAGTACTACTCCTCTAGAACTTATTCACAGTGATATTTGTGATTTGAAGTTCGTGCAAACTAGAGGAGGTAAAAAGTATTTTATTACATTTATCGATGATTGCACGAGATATTGTTATGTTTACTTGTTAAGAAGTAAAGATGAAGCTTTAGAAGCTTTCAAACAATATAAAGTTGAAGTTGAGAATCAACTTAGTCTACGAATTAAAGCACTTCGTAGTGATAGAGGTGGAGAATATGGAGCACCATTTGAAGAGTATTGTGCTCAATATGGTATAATACATCAAACGACCGCTCCATATTCGCCTCAATCAAACGGTATTGCCGAAAGGAAGAACCGTACTTTAAAAGAAATGATGAATGCATTGTTAATAAATTCTGGATTAAGCCAGAATTTGTGGGGCGAAGCCATCCTTACTTCGAATACAATTCTTAATAGGATTCCCCACAAGTGCAAGGATAAAACTCCATATGAATTATGGAAAGGACATAAACCGTCATACAAATATTTAAAAGTGTGGGGTTGTTTGGCTAAGGTTGAAGTACCTAAACCAAAGCAAGTCAAAATTGGTCCAAAAACTGTGGATTGCATATTTATCGGATATGCCAATAACAGTAGTGCATATCGATTCTTAGTCTATAAGTCTGCGATATCAGATATCCATGTGGATACAATCATTGAATCTAGAAATGCTGAATTCTTTGAACATGTCTATCCTCGAAAAGAGAAGAAGGATTTAATTTCTCTTAAAAGAAATTATGAAACGACCATTAGTTCTGATGAAGGTAATTCTCAACCTATTGATTTTAATCAGAAGGGTACCGAAACTTCTGAAAATGAACAAAGGCGGAGTACTAGAACTAAAAAGGCTAAGACCTTTGGCCCAGATTTTCTGACCTATTTGGTAGAAAATGATCCAAGGACTGTTAAAGAAGCTTTGTCTTCTCCAGAAGCGCCACTCTGGAAAGAAGCTATAGAAAGTGAATTGAGTTCCATCATGCAAAACCATACATGGGAAATGGTTGATCTTCCTCCTGGAAATAAGCCTCTTGGTTGCAAGTGGATACTTAAACGTAAGTATAAAGCTGATGGATCAATTGATAAGTACAAGGCCAGACTTGTAGTAAAAGGCTATAAGCAAATAGAAGGTCTTGATTACTTTGACACATACGCCCCTGTGTCCAGGATAACCTCCATAAGAGTGTTTATAGCGATTGCTGCATTGCATGACCTTGAAATACACCAAATGGACGTTAAGACTGCCTTCCTAAATGGAGATTTGGAAGAAGAAATATACATGGAACAACCAGAAGGTTATGTAATTCCTGGACAAGAAAAGAAAGTATGTCGTCTTGTCAAGTCATTATATGGACTGAAACAAGCTCCTAAACAATGGCACGAAAAGTTTGATAATACGTTATTATCAAAAGGGTTCTCAATTAATGAGTGCGATAAATGTATCTACGTGAAAGGAAACACAAATTCGTTTGTAATGATTTTCCTTTACGTAGATGACATGCTCATTACTGGGAGTAACCTGGATCTAATCCTGGTGTTGTTCCCCATTTTCGCGACTCCCATTATAGTCGGACCACGGCCCAAGTTCAGATCCGACCAGATATGATCCATTTAACGGGTAAACAAAGACCCATCCAGCGACCACAAGTGATCATTACAGCATAGAGACCTAACACCATCGAACACGTTCAGTACGGATACGCCGCGCACCCAGTCAACGCATTCAACCATTTCGTGACCCTCCTGTTCGAGGAAGTTCCAGCGTAGCATGTCGTGTTAAGGGTTTTTCTGTTCTCCAAGCCGCGTGCCCGCACGGAGGTGAGTATAATTCAATCTCCGAAGTCGGCGGCCCTTAATCCATTCTAAGAATGCTTGGATAGCGGCTCAGCATAAAGAGTTAACTCGATCAAGCTGGACCGGATCAAGGGTAAAAGAGGGGGATCACATTGTGGGGGTATAAGGGAGATCTTCCTTAAGACAAGGGGTAATGCATGTAATTATCATAGGAAAAGCCCATGTAATCTAGGCCCAAGCCCAAGTGTAAAAACCCTAATCTATGTACTATAAATAGTCAAGTTTCCTCATTTGTAAAGGGCAGACACAATTCCCAAGGAATATACTTGAAATTTAATACTAGAAGCTTTTATTATTTCCTTATTTGTTCTCTCAATCCCCAAAATATCAATACGTTCGCGGGTAAATTTCCTGTCAGGATTTTCTGCCCGTAAACAATTGGCGCTAGAAGGAGGGGTGATCCTCGGGCGTTGAGCGAACAAACTTAGGAAATACACGATGGAGATGCTAGAAATAGGTCTTCCGAACACCGCCCCTGCGGGGGAGTCGGCGAGCAGGAATGCCCGCGACAACGGGAAATCTCCTATGATAGAAGGGGGATCAGAGGTTCAGCTGCCCCCGATCTCCGAGGAGGAGCACCGCCAATGGGCGATGATCGAAAAACTGAGAGCCGAGCGGCGCGAGCTCATAGAGAGACAGAGGGTCATCGCGGAGAAATTGGCCGAGGAGGAGAAAAAGGCGAACCTCCAAGAGAGCGAAGTTCCTGACCTCAACATCGAACACTTGCAATCCCCCGAGGAGATAAAGCGGACAATTCAAAAGCTGAAGGAACGCTCCCGCATTCTAAAGGGAAAAGAGCATCCGAAAACACCGGAGTTAGGGGGAAGACGCCTGGACACAGACTTCGAGGAGGAGAACCCCCAACCGGATAATGTCCAGGTGACCATGAAGAAAACTGGAGGACGCATTGTCCGCACAATGAACCGAGGACGGACTCAAATCGTTAGGGATCCGGATTTGGAACGGCGTTTGAGTGAGATGGAGAAGAAAATTTCCCAGCAGGAGGCTGATCCGAAGAAACGATCATCTCTGGTTGAGCCACTGACTCTGCGAGTGGAAAGGGCGCGGGCACAGTTGGATATTGCCCCGCTCCTATCTCTGATTTATGATGGGAGGACGGACCCCGAGGTCCATTTGAACAAATACAATATATATATGGTCGGGCGCGGTGCCACCGACGAAACCAAATGCAAGCTTTTTCCGCTGACTTTAGGGGATGCAGCTCACCACTGGTACACCGGGCTCCCTCACAGGTCGATAGATAGCTTTGGAGAGCTGGGGGAAACTTTCATCTCCTATTTCGCCTCGAGAGTCAAGTGTCCGGAAGGACGGCAGCGCCTGATGGGAATTAAGCAGCGGACAGATGAATCTGACGAAGAGTATGTTGAGCGCATCGAAACCATAGTGATGCAAGGGGAACAGGTTGGAGAAGAAGTTTTGGTGCACGCCGCGGTCAGCGGGCTGAAGGCCACGTCCGAACTTTTTAAGCCTATGATGAAGGATTACCCCAGAACTTACACGGAGTTCCGGCGGAGAGCCGGAGAAGAAATTGCGCAGCAGCGGATCTATGCTCAGCGCATGAAAGAGTTAGAGCCCGGGAAAAACCACAAAGAGGCTGTGGAGAAGAAAGACTGGTCGAAAAAGCCCGGAGGGTACAAAGGGTATCAAGGCCCGAAGAAAGGCGAACAGGGGAACCATAAAGGGGAAGATGGAAATCTGCTAGGGAAGAGTCCCGGGGCGATATTACAAATTTTCATGGAAAACCAGATAAACACCCTCTTCCCCCCGAAACCTTTGTACACGTCCCCGGACAAAAGAAACCCTCGTAAGTGGTGTGCCTTCCATGAGGACATTGGGCATACGACCGACGAATGCCGCGATCTAATCACGCAACTCCGCCGTTTGTTCGATGAGGGGAAGTTAGGGCAGCTGTTGCGGGCACCGAAGAGAGGTCGCGATCAGAATCAAGGCCATCGCCAAGATTACAGGCCGCAACAGCAGCCCCGGCTAGAGGGGCCCCCAATGAACCCAAACTTATTGCCACCGCCCCCGCCGGCCGGCGGACTCCAACAGAATGAGTTCCCTCCGGATTTGAACGGAGGAAGGGTAAACATGATCGGGGGTCTGACCCCTATCATCCATAAATCCAAGCGACAGCGGAAGGAAGACTTGCGAAAGTGGGAAGGCGTGAACTCAGTAATCCCGTTCAAAGAGCCGACCATAGCCAGGGGCGTGACCATCGCGTTCAATGATCGAGATCGGGAGGGTATCGCCTACCCAAAGGAGGATGCATTGGTTATCACGACCAAGATCCTGGGAGTTGAGGTCGCGAGGATACTGGTCGATAACGGGGCCCACTGCAATATTATATTTAAACCGGCACTGGATCAACTCGGGGATCTGGTAAACTATGTGAAGCCTTATAAAGAGAAGCTGAAGGGGTTCGGGAACGTGGTCGTGTGCCCGCTGGGAAAGATCACGATGTCTGTGGAGCTGAGGGATCACTGGAATCCGGAAGTGAAGATCACGAGGATGATGGACTTTGTTATTGTTAACTCTGAAGGTGTCTATAATGCTTTCTTTGGGAGGCCGTTTCTCGATGTTTTCGAGGCTGTGGCGTCCTCCCATTATTACTGTGTTAAATTTCCCACATGTAACGGATCCGTAGGGACCGTGAAGGGGGACCAATATATGGCCAAGAAGTGTTTTGATTACCCTGTTTTTTCCACGCACTACCGATCGATAAATATGCTCGGAGAAAATGACGAACAAGATAACACTGGGGCATTTGGAGATCCCGATCACCAAATTACCGAACAAATAATAAAAGATAACGAACAAACTAAAGATAAGAACGAGGAAACTACCCAACGAATAGAACCCGACGAAGCGGATATTTTAAACTTACAGATATTGCAGATCCTGATCGATGAAATGCCCGGAGAAATCCGGGAAAATAAACAAGATAAGAAGATGAAAATTGTGGTCGAAGAAAATCCCGATCCCCGCTTAGGGTACGAACCCGAGGAGATCGAAGATCCCCGAGGGCCTTCTCAATTCACGGCGGTCGACGAATTGGAGAGGGTGAAGCTAGATCCTAACCGTCCGGATTTGGAAGTATTCATAGGATCGAGGATCCCGGACAAACTAAAAAATGAGCTGATAATTTTCCTGAAAGAAAATACCGATGCGTTCGCATGGTCGCATAAGGATATGGTCGGGATAAGTCCCGAGCACGCTTGCCACCATTTGAAGATAGATCCGGACAGGAAACCCGTGGCACAGAAGAGGAGAAAAATGGGTCCCGAAAAATATGCAGCCTTAGCAGAGGAGGTCAAGAAGTTGGTCGATAACGACCTCGTGATCGAGGCGTCCTAAGAGCCCCAGTGGGTCGCGAATGTAGTTTTGGTAAAAAAGACTAATAACTCCTGGAGGTTGTGTATCGATTTCACCGATTTAAACAAGGCCTGTCCGAAAGATTATTTCCCCCTCCCGCATATAGATCATTTGATCGATAGTGTTGCCGGGCATGCGATATTCTCCAACTGCGATTGCTACGCGGGCTATCACCAGATTCCCATGGCCGCTGAGGACATGGAATGCACATCTTTCTACACTGATAAGGGCATCTTATGCTGGAAACGGATGCCTTTCGGATTAAAAAATGCAGGGGCGACCTACCAGCGATTGGTCAACAAAATGTTCGCCGAACAGATCGGGGACACAATGGAGGTGTACGTGGATGATATAATTATCAAGAGTAAAAGCGAGGAAGATCATGTGAAGGATCTGTCCACGGCGTTCGCGATTTTAAAAACCTATAACATGAAGCTGAATCCGAAAAAGTGTCACTTCGGGGTGTATGCTACAAAGTTCTTGGGACATATAGTCCATCAGCGGGGAATAGAGGCAAACCCCGAAAAAATCGACGCGATCATGAACTTAAGAGAGCCCAGATGTCTGAGGGACGTGCAGAAATTGACGGGATGTTTAGCGGCTTTAAGCAGGTTTATCCCCCGACTTGGAGATAAGAGCAGGCCTTTCTTTAAGGCCATTAAAAATCAAAAATTCCAATGGGGGAAGGAGAGTCAAGAGGCATTTGAAAAGTTGAAGGAGCATCTGAGAGATCCCAAAATCTTGTCTAAGCCTTTGTCCGGAGAGAAGCTCTTTTTATACCTGGCGGCGTCCGAACACGCCATGAGTTCGGTGCTCGTACGAGCAGAGGGGCAGATTCACCAACCCATTTATTTTGTCAGCCAAGCACTCCATGACGCAGAAACCAGATATACCCCTTTGGAAAAGTTAGCTTATGCTCTGGTCATGAGTGTCCGGAAGCTCCGGCCATATTTTTTCGACCACCCGGCGGAAGTTTTGACCACCATGCCCCTGAGACAAGTCCTACAAAGGCCAGATACGAGCGGGAGATTATTAAAATGGAGTCTGGAGGTCGGACAATATGATATCACTTATGCTCCCCGCACCGCAATCAAAGGGCAAGTCCTAGCTGACTTTATCGTCGAACTAACTTTCCCTAAGATTGTCCCCACGAGCGATTTCCCGCCGTGGAAATTGTACGTGGACGGATCGTCGAACAGTTCCCATGCCGGGGCTGGAATAGCGCTAGTTGGGCCCGAGGGACAATCCTTCGCACACGCCATCAAATTTGAGTTCGCGGCGACCAACAATGAGGCGGAATACGAGGCTTTGATTGCGGGTCTAAACCTAACACTGGCGGTGGGGGCGCAACATGTCCATATCTTCATGGACTCCCTTTTAGTAGTAAACCATATTAAAGGCGAATACGAGACAAGATGTCAGAGGATGGAGAAATACTACGAGCACGTTTTGGCTTTGTGCGAGAAATTCCCCAAGATCTTCATCGAGCAGATCCCACGGGAACAAAACTCACAGGCTGATGCTCTCTCGAAGTTAGCCTCATCTGAAGGAGTCGCGGACATAACAAGTGTCATTATCACAAGTCAGGCGAATTCGGCCATAGAAGAAAAGCTAGACCTGATGGTAATCGACCGGGGGGAAAGTTGGATGGACCCCATAAAGACATACTTAACCACTGGAGAACAACCCGAGGATAGAGTGGAATCTAGACAGTTGAGAATCCGGTCGGCTAGGTACACTTTGATCGAAGATGTCTTGTACCGGCGAAGCGTTTTCTTACCACTACTGAAGTGCGTAACGCCCTTGGAAGGGCAAAGGATTTTTAGCGAGATACACGACGGGGTGTGTGGAAACCACGCAGGCGGGCAGTCGCTAGCGCACAAAACCGCCCGCCAAGGGTATTACTGGCCCACACTAAGGAAAGACGCAATCCGCTACGCGAAAAAGTGCCATCGCTGCCAGATCACTGCTCCAATCATCCGAACACAGCCTGAATATCTGAACTCAATTTATAGCCCGTGGCCTTTTGCCTCATGGGGAATTGACCTCATCGGCCCACTACCCACAGGGCCGGGAGGAGTAAAGTATGCAGTGGTGGCCGTGGATTACTTCACCAAATGGGCCGAAGCAGAGCCATTAAAGACGATCGATCAGAAGGCCATCATTCGTTTCATTTGGAAAAACATCATTTGTCGATTTGGGATCCCGCATACGATCACGTCGGACAACGGGAAGCAGTTCGACGGGCAGGAGATAATGGAGTTTTTCGATAAATGGAAGATCAAAAAAGCTTTCTCTACACCCTACCACCCCCAGACGAACGGACAGGTGGAAGCGGTTAATAAAATCCTGAAGCATACTATCAAAGCCAGAATAGAAGAAAGACAAGGGAGATGGGCGGCGGAGCTGCCCGATGTGTTATGGTCATATAGAACGACCAGTAAGTCTGCCACGGGGGAAACCCCATTTGCTTTAGCGTATGGTGCAGAAGCTGTGATCCCGTCCGAAATCGAGGTCCCTAGCTACAGGACTTCCCAGGAATTGAACGATAATAACGACCAGGCTCTACGATTGGAATTGGATTTCTTGGAGGAAAAAAGGCTGAATTCTGTTCACAGGAATGCGGCATCAAAACAGAAAGCAGAGAGGTTCTTTAACTCCAAAGTAAAAATTCGGAAATTCATGCCCGGAGATTTGGTCCTGAAGCGGATAATGGGCCCGAGCACTGGGGCGCTGGGCCCAAATTGGGAAGGACCAATGCGTGTCAGGAAACATGTGCAGAACGGTGCTTACGAGCTCGAGCACCTAAACGGAATAGCTGACCAATATCTGTGGAATGCTCTATACTTAAAGAAGTATTTTCAATGAACCGACCAATGTAATTTTTGGTGTGAGAACTCTTGTTCGATTTAAGAAATAAAAGACGGTCATCTTTCCTTTTTCATTTATAAAATTGCAATCCTTACTTTTCGGAGGTCGCCGAGCCGGACAGGCAATGGACTGTCCGACCACTCGGGCGACAAAGATAAAAAGACTCCAGAAAAAGATAAGGATAAATCCTTACTTTTCGGAGGTCGCCGAGCCGGACAGGCAATGGACTGTCCGACCACTCGGGCGACAAAGATAAAAAGACTCCAGAAAAAGGTAAGGATAAATCCTTACTTTTCGGAGGTCGCCGAGCCGGACAGGCAATGGACTGTCCGACCACTCGGGCGACAAAGATAAAAAGACTCCAGAAAAAGATAAGGATAAATCCTTACTTTTCGGAGGTCGCCGAGCCGGACAGGCAATGGACTGTCCGACTAGTCGGGCGGCAAAAACGAGGAATCTTCAGAGGATCAGGATTTTTTAAGTTTCGAAGATCGCCGTTCTGAGTTTGAATTCAATTATTTGCACGAACATTCGATATGGTCATTTTTCAAAGTTAAAAATCACTAATTTACGTTTGTTTATAAACGGCGGTATTTTTAGTACACAACAGACGATTTAATGGGATTATGAACGATAAAATAAAAGACAGTTCGAACAAAAAGAAAATTTCATTTCATAAAACGTCACCGGGCAGAACCGGGATTACAAAAGATTAACTGAAAATAAAAGAAAGAACATAAAAATCTTCAATGGAAGTCCGGGTCAACCACCAACAGGAACTCCGAGTCGAACACCCGGACAGAAAACCCATCAGTGGGATGGTAGAGGAAGCGAACGTGCCAGCCGTGGCGAATACGCGATTCCCTAACAAACTCCTCCCAGTCGGGCCCGAACACCGATATGAAACCACGACGACGCTTCAGTTCGAACACCCAGAGTTTCCTCCTCACATCGGTCATGAGGACAAAATAACCCAGCCGCACTCCGATCAGGTCCGTGAAAACGGGCGGCAGCGGGAGCCTCTTGCTATGCCACCTGGTGGAGAAGAGCAGGTCCACGCGGCAAGAACCATCAGATTTGGCGGACACTCGAGCCATTTTCTAGCGAACAGATAAAATTTACTGTAGCGATTTCGAGAACGATGAAGTGAAAATGAATGAAGGAAGGACGGGTATTTATAAGTGCAGTTTTTCCATCACCTAGGGAAGTGGAATCGACACTGTCTCCCTGAAAAGGTATTTCAGAAGACCTGAACCGACGCCAAAAGCATCTGTCAGGTGCCCAGAACCTCGTTTAGTGCAATGGGCATATAGAAAGTCGCGTCGTGTCTTTCACGCGTGTTAATGGTGATTTGACGTTTGAAGTCATGACGATTGATGTCCCCGCAAAGCGAGAAGAGAATTCGAAACCGAACACGGATACCCGGACACTGGGGCATTTCGGTCCGCGTCCTGGTCGCGGACCGAAATGAGTAAACACGTAAGCACTAAAAGAGAACGCTTCCGCTAATAAGAAAGTAAACAAGCCCGACAACGGTCTTTTTGATACAAGAATGCCAAACATAAGTTTCAAATCACGAACAAAAAAAAAAAAAAAAAAAAAAAAAAAAAAAAAAAAAAAAAAAAATACAACATAACAGTTTTAGATGCATAAACGCCAAATGTAAGTTTCGAACCATAAGATAAAAGTACAAACACAACAGACATCGTTCGGATGAAAATGTTAGGGGAACAGATAGGAAAAAGAGGCTAAGTATTTTCAAGCATCAGGCCCGGAGGTGCCCGCATCAGCCTCCCTCGGGACTTCATCAATCTCTTTTTCTTTCGCCTTCGCAACTGGAGCTTGTTTGTTGAGGGGGCGACAGAACTGGCCTTTGTTAGGCCACCACGCAAAGTCGAGACCCATATCTTCAATTAAATCCAAGGCATCGATAGGGAGGTCTGGGTGGATTTTGTTGTCCGCAACAAATTTCTTGAAACTGTCCATCAGGACATCGGTTTTCTGTCCGCTCCGGGTCAGATCTCTCAAGCAATCGCAAAAAGCGCAGCAATATATCCAATCTCCGTAGGTGATCAAATTCGTGGCCGGGTGCTCCTCCCTTTCCTTGTCGGCCACCTTGAAGGCTTCCACTTCTTCCTCCAAAGTTTTGATCACCTCATCTTTGTCCTTCAAGGCAATCAGGGCAGATTTCCCCGTTTGTGTTTTGTCCGCGAGTTCGGCCCGAACGGAATCAAGCTCACGTTGCACTTCCCGGAAGTTCTCTTCGTGCTCGCTCTCCCTCTTGACGGAGGCCTCAACTTCTGCCCTCAATCCGACCACAATTTTCTCAAGACGGGCCACCTCAGACTTGGCGTTTTTAGACTCCTCCTCCAGCTGCCTAGTTTTCTCAACCTCCGCCTGGTGAAGCTCTTTTGTTTTAGCGATCACTACCACCATCTTGTCGTACTCCTCCTTAAGCGGTGATGGGGCCGCCTCCGGCACTTGAGACGCGCTCTCCACAGCCCCGAGCAGGGAGTGTATAAGGTAGGAAAGTCTGGACGCCGCGATCATGGTCAAGTAACCCGTTTCCTTGGGGTGCTGGCGGATATATTCGGGACGTTTGCACCAGTCGCGAGGGATCCCGTCGATCGCTTTCTTGATGCGATCAGGAACGTTATCCAGAGACGGGGGGAGTCTGGATGACTCGAAGGACTTCAAGAAGTCCGAGAAATCCGTATCCCCTGGCCTGAACCTGAAATTATAAAGAAAAACCCTTTAAAGATTGGGAAGTCATGAAAATTAAGGATAAGAGCGATCCTCAGGACACTTACATGGTCGGGAGCCGCGAGCTGCTCGCCGTATGTGAGGACGGATTAAAGGCCAGAGTAACGTCTGGATTGTGCGGCGGCACGGTCTCAGTTGTTTTCGGACTCGTCGCAGGAGGGATCATGGTATGCCGAGGAGTTTCGTCGCGGGCAGTCTCGTAATCATCAGAAAGAATCGGCGAAGAGGACGTCTCTCTGCTCGCCCGATGATGCTTGTCCGCAGGAGGGGAAGTCTCTTTCCGACTTTTCCTTTTCCTAGAAAGTTTTTCGGGCGCCGCGCCCGCCATCTCCGCGACCGTTTCCTTTTTCTTCTCATCTCTCGAGCTTTTCTTGCTCCCGAGCAGTGAGGACAGACGAGTGTTCATATTCTCCGAGCTGGCTCCTGTTGGAGGATACTTGTATCGGGGATACCTGCGAGCTATAAGAATGCGAACACCATTATAGCAGAGTTACGCCCGGAAAAAATAAGACAAGAAGATAAAATGGCTCGTTGTAACGCGAGGGCACGGACTCACTAATATAATCATTTTCCGCATTTTGGGGAATACTAATAAAACGCGACGAGCGGATGCGATCAGCACTGATCCACTGCCCGAACATCAACCAGTCATCGGGCATGCCTAGTATTCTCTCCAACACGACCAGAAAGTCCCAACTCATATCCGCTAAGAGCGGAGGTTGGGGCCCTAAGAAGGATAAAGTAATGGTCGGAACGAATAACAACTAACATAATACACTACTAAAGAAAATATAAAATTTTTTACTAACGGGTGCGAGGAGTCTGATACTCAGCACTCAATCGGTAGTTGATCGAGTTCCACGCGCCACTAACAAAGAACCACTCTTCCCACCACGATTCTCTCTTGTCAGGTAAGTCCCAGATGATGCTTTGGCGGGATTTCAAATAGTGGTCGCCGCTAGTCCTCACCGCTTGACGGACTAGTAAAGTGGTGAACTCCACAGGAAGTAACCCTCTATATAGACCGTAATGCCCGAAGAGGGTGGAAAGAGAGATCAATAAGAGCCAAGAGTTTGGCGTCAGTTGCATAGGGGCAACACCCCACTCGAGGACTGCCCGGGCGAGATTATCGTGAATAGGGAATCGGAGACCGCTCCGCATCATATCATAGTTTATGGCGACCATTCCCTCAGGAGGACGATCGGCCCGATCGAACTTGTTCGGACAGTATAGGTGGACGTCAGAAGGGACCTCCCATTCTGCTCTTCGCGATTGAAGATCGACGTCACACACTTTACTCACCCGAGTGCCAGCTTTAAAAGCACTGATCGGCGGCTCCCCGGTCGGAAGGTATGTACGGGGAACGTACGTGTAGGGGTGATCAGCAAGGTAGGTCTCATAAGAAAAGTCAACTGGAGGGCCCCGAAAACCAGCGGCCAGTTTCGCGAACAGTTCGTAATCAGGATGAACAGTCTCTGAGAACCAGTCATTCTCTTCATCTTTAGATAACGGGAACGGATCCATCATGCAATTAGACGGAAACTGTTCGGGCAAAGTTAACAGATCTGAGGACAGGGGAGATAAAGTCCTCGGAATATCAATAAACGAGGGGAGAATCACGGTCTGGATGTAATCAGAGTCGTATTCGGGAGTCGAGGATTCACTAGACATCGACCAAAACAGAATTCTTTAACCAAATTACGGACAGGTATATATTGACGGGATGTATAAAAGATCTAAGAGTCCGCGCCCCCGAGCAAGAATAAAAAAATAAAGAGGCAGTAAAGTTTGATGATGCGTACCCGAACAAGAGAGGTCAGAGGTAGAGGTCAGATCGCACGATTTCTTGCGGAAGATGGCCAAAAGTATTCCCAAGTACCCCATCTCTCATATATATAGCGAGAGATGGCGGCAAAAGTTTTCTGAATACAAAATTCAAAATTTGAAAATTTCTGGCAGTTGAAAAGACGTTTACACAAGTACCGAGGCGGCGGCTTTTTAAATTCTTTAAACTGGCGGCTGATGAAACTTGGACCGACCGACTAAAGGCACGAAATGGTCCATCCTCTCCGAGCATAACATTTCAACTCCGCGGGGACTCCGTAAAATACTTATCCTCGGGGGGCATTTGTTGTTCCCCATTTTCGCGACTCCCATTATAGTCGGACCACGGCCCAAGTTCAGATCCGACCAGATATGATCCATTTAACGGGTAAACAAAGACCCATCCAGCGACCACAAGTGATCATTACAGCATAGAGACCTAACACCATCGAACACGTTCAGTACGGATACGCCGCGCACCCAGTCAACGCATTCAACCATTTCGTGACCCTCCTGTTCGAGGAAGTTCCAGCGTAGCATGTCGTGTTAAGGGTTTTTCTGTTCTCCAAGCCGCGTGCCCGCACGGAGGTGAGTATAATTCAATCTCCGAAGTCGGCGGCCCTTAATCCATTCTAAGAATGCTTGGATAGCGGCTCAGCATAAAGAGTTAACTCGATCAAGCTGGACCGGATCAAGGGTAAAAGAGGGGGATCACATTGTGGGGGTATAAGGGAGATCTTCCTTAAGACAAGGGGTAATGCATGTAATTATCATAGGAAAAGCCCATGTAATCTAGGCCCAAGCCCAAGTGTAAAAACCCTAATCTATGTACTATAAATAGTCAAGTTTCCTCATTTGTAAAGGGCAGACACAATTCCCAAGGAATATACTTGAAATTTAATACTAGAAGCTTTTATTATTTCCTTATTTGTTCTCTCAATCCCCAAAATATCAATACGTTCGCGGGTAAATTTCCTGTCAGGATTTTCTGCCCGTAAACACCTGGAAACAAAGAATATGTTGAAAAATTGTTTCGACATGAAAGATATGGGTGTTGCAGATGTTATACTAGGAATTAAAATTTCTAAGACATCTGAAGGACTAGTATTGTCTCAATCTCATTACATTGAAGATGTGTTGAAGAGATTTGACATGCTTGATAGTCCACCTATGAAATCACCAATGGATATGAATCATAATATTGATAAAAATCGTGGTGAACCCGTATTGCAAAGAAAGTATGCGCAAATCATTGGCAGTCTAATGTACATTACAAACTGCACTCGACCAGATATTGCTTATACAGTAAATAAGTTGGCGAGGTTCACGCATAATCCAGGTAATGATCACTGGAAAGCAATAAACCGTGTATTGCGATATATAAAATATACGCAAAATTATGGTTTGCACTACTCACGATATCCAGCTGTATTGGAAGGATACAGTGATGCTAACTGGATATCGGATATAAAGAACACAAAGTCTACCAGTGGTTATGTATTTACTATTGGTGGTGGGGCTGTGTCTTGGAAATCCTCTAAGCAAACGTGTATTGCTCGATCCACTATGGAATCAGAGTTTATAGCTTTGGATAAAGCTGGAGAAGAAGCTGAATGGCTTCATGATTTCTTAGAGGATATCCCGTGTTGGGATAAACCTTTGCCTTCAGTGATGATTCACTGTGAGATCCAGTCGGCTTTGGGAAGGGCACGGAGTAGCATGTATAATGGTAAGTCTAGACATATACGTCGTAGACATAAGACCATTAGGCAGTTGATCTCTACGGGTGTGATTTCCATAGACTATGTAAAGTCTAAGGAAAATATTGCGGATCCGTTAACAAAAGGCTTGCCGAGAGATCAAACGTTATGCCTGTCTAGGGGAATGGGATTAAAACCCATAAATTAAGAATCTTTGTGGTGGTAACCCAACCATACTGACTGGAGATCCCAAGAATTTGGTTCAATGTGGAAAACTAAGCTATAAAGATTCAGTGAATCACTTTGGAAGTCTAAAAACTTCAAAGTAAGAGCAGTTCGAGTTATAATCCCTAAAAGAATATAACTCAACTCATTCCCGTGTAAGACTTAAACTGCTACCTGCAGAAAGGGTGGAGGATAAGTTTAAAACTTTTAATGATTTCCAAACTTATAAAGTGGGATATTGGCAGGATATCCTTGTTGGAAAGTCACCTATGTAAGTGTGAAGACCGGCCGCTTCGAAATGTAAAAACACTTATGAATCCAAGAGTTGTCCAGGGCCAAAACGGACAAAACAATAAGAACAGAATAGACCGGAAGATATTGTGTTGGTATTCTTGTTTTGGTTTACACAAAAAACTGACGGTTCAAGACATCGCGTTCACCGCGCAGTAAGTAAATCCGAGAGTATTCAACTACGGAAGATTCAAAGCTGTATGCTATCTCTCCAGATGCAATATCGTTCCCTTGGAAAAATGCATGTACATCAATTCTCTTTCATGTGGGGATTGTTGGGATTTTAGCATAGTTTCTTTAATTTAACGATTAAACTACGGGGCCCCGCACGTCGGAATTGCTAATTCTTTAAACGTGTTTTATTCTACTATAAGAGTAGATGTTACTTGAGCATAATTACTAAAATCCATTTAAAAGTGAAAAAGTAATTAATGTACAAAGTATGGTAGTTGAAAGTTGAAATTATAAGAATTTAATTTGAGAATATTTAATTGCTAAAATATTAAAGAGAAATGACTAATTAAAGATTAATTAATTTAATTAATTAAAGATTAATTAGTGAAATTTATATTATATATTTATATAATATATATGTCGATAATTATACAATTTGCATATTATATATAATAATATTTATATTAGTTATATGTTACTGTACGTAACATGCATAATAATATATTATATATTATATTAATATGTAAATGGGTGTAAGTGTGAGATTGTGTCCGTACATAAACAAAAGACGCCTCCTTTCATTTGAAAGTTGACTCGTCGGTTTTTGGTGAAAGGTTGAAACACCTTTACGGTGAAAAGGTGTTAATGCGATTTTCATGCCTATATAAGGCCGACTTCAATTCATTTGAAGATACAATTCATTTTCATCTTCTGAGAACACAATTCGAGTTATCGATATTTCTCTACTTCTCTCATTTCTTTCAGTGCATATATTCCCCCTGTCTTTGTTCGTCAGATTCAGTGTCGAGTGCTTCGATAACTGTCTAATAGCTGTTTTATCTTGGGAGACTTTTGCCTGTGATTCCGTAAAGCACTTATACGGGGCAAATTCGTCTTAAGGACAGAGAGCCATCTCTCGACTCAGCTATCGATATATTCGAAATACCGAAAGAATTCCAACAAGGGATACACAGTCGCGTACCTTTGAAGAGAAAACCGTCGACAAGGGTAAATTAAATGTCGTAGATAGAAGGATGCAAGGCCATGGAAGCTACGCGCCTCAGTTACCGTAGTTGGTGAGGGACAATCGCGGATGGCGAAGATTTTAGATTCGTCCACGCGGAGGCCTGTGTCCGAGATAATATAGCCCAAGAAATTAACGGATGACACGCCAAAGATACATTTATGAGGAGCAGCACAGAACTTTTCCTGGCGGAGGATCGTCAAAACCGAACGTAAATGTGACAGGTAATCGGCCATGGAACGACTATAAACCAAGATGTCGTCAAAGTAGACGACCACACAAGTCCCGATCAGCGTGCGCAAAGTCTGGTTCATGACACGCATGAAAGTACTTGGTGCCTTCGACAAGCCGAAGGGCATAACAAGCCATTCAAAGAGGCCTTCACGGGTTTTGAAGGCGGTCTTCCATTCGTCGCCCGGACGGATACGAATCTGGTGGTACCCACTACGAAGATCGAGCTTACTAAAGACGCATGCACCGCTCAACTGATCGAGAAGATCATCGAGACTTGGAATGGGAAATCGATAACGGAAAGTGATTTTGTTAATGGCGCGACTGTCGACGCACATGCGCCACGTCTTATCTTTCTTGGGACATTATAAAGCTTTCATTGGTCGAAATTGACTTATATGGTTTTTCTTTACCAATATTAATTATTTATCACGTAGCTTCTAATTTAATGATGATTTAAATAATAATGACATATCTTGTAAATTATTATATTTCCATAAATAAATTTGCGTAATATGTTAATGTTATGATTATGTTATATTTTTTTCGATTTTAATAACAATATATTAATATTTCCAATTACGATTTTATTACTAAATTTTATAAATGCTATTAATTCATTTACCATATGTATCGTCCAAAATTTAGGAATAAATTGTTATGGAAATAGGAATAGATGTTAATAAACAAATCAAATAATATACTTTCATTTCTTAGTAATTAAGTTAACTCGAATCTCCTTAATTGACTCCCTAAAATACAATATGTCTATAATTAATTAATTGATTGATATTATTATAATATAGAGATTTCCATTTCTCATGGATAAAGCTCTATTTAAGTTCTTTCTTTCTTCTTCATTTTCATTTGCAAACAATTTGTTACATTCTCGGTAAATACGTTTTATTTTGTTGATTCATAATTTTTTTTGTAGGCCACAATGTAAGTAATTAATTTATGATTATTTAATTTTTTGTCTTGAATTTGTTTGTAATTTTTTTTTTCAGGATTTATGAGGTAAATACAAAATTTTATATTTTTGTTGATTTTGTTAAATTCTTTGTAAATACGTTTTATTTATGTTGATTTGTAATTTTTTTTCTTCGGTAAATAATTAATATATGAAATAATCTTTTAACTTGAATTTATTTTTATTTCTTACAGGATCAATGAGGTAAGTACAAATCAAGTATTAAGCTTTTTTACTACTATTATATTGTTAATTTTTGAATTTTATTTAACAACATTTTAATTTTTCATTTTTTATTGCAGATGTCAAACTAATTATAATGAATATATTAAAAAATTTGCTAATGTCTCAATAATTTAATTTTTCATTGAGTGATAATTTATTTGCAATTATGTAATAATTGGATAATTTGTTTGTATATTTTACACATGTAAGTATGTTCTTTGATAAATTTTTTTGGCTATTATATTATTGTTTGTATTTTCTTTGTATTTTTTTCCCGATTGAAATGTAAGTATTTCAATTTATTTCATATTTTATGATTTATATCATATTTTTACAAAATTTAATACTTATAATTTTTGTGCTTAATCTTAAATTTTTTGTTTGTATTTTATTTTTTAAATAGTATTTCATTTCTTTATTGTTTTTTTTTTTGTATCTAATTATTTATTTCTTTATTCACAGATTCAATTTTATAAATGATGAAGAAAATATGCAATCTAAGTGAATTATAATTTAAATGTCATTGTACTGTATATTTGTTGTATATTAAGTCAATTAATATTAATTCAAACTTTTTTTCAGGAATATTGTGATTAATTTTTTACTTAATTTTTCTTTATACTAAATTATTTATAGTGTATTTTTTTCTTTAACTTAATTTTCATTTTTTTTTTGTTTTTTTTATCCTATTATTTCTTTTTTTGTATACAGATTGCACGTGGTTTTATAATACTTAATCAATATTTATTATGTCAATTTTTTCAATAGTTTATGTCATTTTTGTTATAAATAATGTATTCTTTGAATTAAAATATTGATATTTATTTATTAAGTTACATGCAGTATTTTAAATAATTTTATACGATTATTTTATTTATTTAATCAATTGCGACAAATAAAATGTATTGGCATTAACTTAACTAGTCCTCTTGCCCGTGCGATGCACGCTAATAAATTTTAAATTTTTGTTACTCGAAATAAGCTCTTTCTGTTTATATTTGATGTTTAACTTAACAAATTATTTGATGTTCAACCTAACAAATAATTCGATATAGACATTGATAATGCATAAATAAACATTAAGTTTGTGATCTAATTGTAATATCTAATTGAAATTACAAATTTTGGAATACTTCTTTATAAACTAAATTTGTTGTTCTATTCGTAAGACGGCCACGATCATCACAAAGCAAAAGTTTCAACCCGGTGGTGTTGGTTACTCTAGACAGCGCAACGTACAATTGACCGTGCGTAAATACTGGCCTCTTCAAAAATATTCCAACATTTCTCAACGACTGACCTTGACTCTTATTAATCGTCATGGCATACGATATCATAATCGGAAATTGTCTTCGTTGAAAAGAAAATGGGAATTTGGTATCTGATGGCGTCAGAGCAATTCGAGGAATAAAAACCAATTCCCCAGAATTATTTCCTCTTAATACTTTCGTCTGGATAACATAATTACCAAGGTGTGTTACAACCATCCTAGTACCATTGCATAGTCCCAAAGCGGCATCCATATTCCGTAGCAACATAACGGGCACACCAACCTAATAAAAAACAATTCATGTATCAAAAATATGTAACATCTCATAAAATGGAATTAATTCATTTAATTAATTATTTAATAAATACAATACATAGAATATACCTGCATAAATGGTTGCATAAAAAAACCAAAGTTACAATTTGAATACATATATATTAAAGTAATATTTGTATGAATATAAATATATATATTAGTCGCACAGCTATATAATGATCATATTTGAATGTATATATTAACTACTATATTAATTAATTAATAGAAATTGATTTGAAAAAAAAGGTTATAGTAATACTAACCTTCAACTTCAGCTCATGGTTTG
This sequence comes from Euphrasia confusa, assembly GCA_954870475.1. Classification (NCBI taxonomy): domain Eukaryota; kingdom Viridiplantae; phylum Streptophyta; class Magnoliopsida; order Lamiales; family Orobanchaceae; genus Euphrasia; species Euphrasia confusa. Next base: position 37,030,382 of record OX940955.1, on the reverse strand, counting down.
GCAGTCCAGAACACTTGATGGTATTTAAAAACTCAACAGAATGCATTTGAGCAAACATATTATCCCCGCGTTCGGTAGGGACGATACTATCCGAACTCAAGAAAATTCGTTTTCAGTATTATGCATTGCAACCATGTAATCGTTGATTTCATTAACGTCATCCAGGGTCGGCGCCAGAATCGCCCGTCCGTCTAGAAAATTGATATCACCAATGTGGTCATGGAAATTCGGGTATGTGGCTTGAACAATAGATTCAATATGATTATCCGAATGAGTTATCAAATATTCATCCGGGATCTTTATATCCACTTCTCCGTCATTATCGTCACCATTAGTACCATCCCCTATAGAAGACAGCCAATCAGAGAACTCGCGCAACTTACGACCATCACTTCCCTCACCGATATTTTGCAGTCTCATATTTTTGGTCAAGCGCAAAACTTTGCAATTTATCCATATGTTGGAAGAATTAATAGTGGCGTGAACTATATCTTGCCTCTTACCTTTAGGTATGACCGGTAAAATTTGTCGAAAATCTCCTCCGAACACAACAACCTTGCCTCCGAAAGGCAGATGCTGAGCTTCAGGTCGATGGGAGCTCATGATATCACGCATTGTTCGATCTAGTGCTTCAAAACAATTCCTACAAAAATCAAAACCAAAATAGAATAAATATGATTATGTTGTATTAATAATTATATAACAAACACAAAAATATAAGATAGTAAGACAACAAAATCTGATTAATTGATTGTTAATACCTGTGCATCATAGGAGGCTCGTCCCATATAATGAGTTTCGTCTTAACAATCAATTTACCTAGATCGCTTTGCTTCCTGATGTTACACGTAGAGCTTTCGTGCAAAGATATCGGAATCTTTAACCTTGAATGGGCTGTTCTACCTCCTGGTAAAAGAAGAGAAGCTATAGCGCTTGAAGCAACATTTAAAACAATGTCGCCCCTAGATCAGACGACAGCAGATAGAGTCTTCCAAACAAAAGTTTTGTCAGTTCCACCATAACCATACAAAAAGAAAACCTGTCCGTTTGGATCGTCGAGAGTTCGAATGATTGTCTTATAAGCCTTCCGCTGATCATCATTCAACATGGCCACTAATTGTTCGTACTCGACTCGGAGAGCATTTCTGTCATAGGCAAGCTCGGCTGCTAAGAGGCTGTTTTGTCCAACAGTAACATCAACGAATTTTGGATATGGCATATTTGGAATATCTTTCAGCGTTTGTCCTTGCCGCTTCAACATCTCTTCAATGAATTGCAAGCACAAATTATAAATCTCATCTTGTGTGAGAGTTACATCTGAGGATAATATGGAAAAAATACGTTAATAATTAGCGGTCGATTATAAAAAATATCGATGAATTATATTGCATGCAGGCACTGTAAAAGTTTTTCATGGGGCAAATGATGTAATACCAACATCGTTCGGACAGTTTTTTATGGATTTTAAAAGTTGTGCAAATTTTAATAACCTGCATTAAATATAATAACAATTATAAATCACTTATTTATTACACATATATAATAAAAAATGTATTTAGATCTATAAACATTAAATTCAATAACATACCTTTAGTAAAACTGAACGAAAGTCTTTTTCGGAGGAATTGAAATCAGACACATTGATTGAAAATGATTAGTAAAAAGTTGAAATAAAAGATAATATTATTTTTAATTGTAAATTAATAAAAAATTGAATTATTATTATTTTATTCTCAAATCAATTACGTAACTTTTGAATTTATTTAGTTGCTTAAAATAAGGAATATATTTACCATACTCATAATTAATAATATTATTGATATATAATTTTAGTTTACTTTTGAATTTATTTAGTTGCTTAAAATAAAGAATAAATTTACATACTCATAATTAATAATATTATTGATATATAATTTTAGTTGACCATTAAATTTATTAAACCCTAAAACCTAGAAATAAATTTACCATTCTCATAATTAATAATATAATTGATATATATAATTTATAATAAGAGATAATAAAAAATTTATTTGATTTTTCTAATTAAAGATAAATTTTATTTTATAAATTTATTAAAATACATAAATTAATTAAATCACAATTATTATTATTATTTATATATAAAAAAAGATCAAACTAAAATAAATAAATTAATTATGTTTTAGTGATATTTGTAAGTAATACAAATAAAAATATTGTTGCGTAAGTTACCAAATAAACAAAATTAGAATAAAATTAAATAAAATTATTGTAAATTGCGTAAATTTCATTAATTACAATAAATTGAGTAAAATAAATTATAAATAAAATGAAAACAAACTACTCTAATTTTATAGGAAACATAAACAAAGCTTGGAATCCATTTAAAATTTGTTCAATCAAATGTTTTAATCTTTTTTCATGACTTCGTTCGCACAGTATTTTACTTATAATGAAACCTACAAAATAAATAGTTATAAATAAACCTACAAAATAAACAAAAAATGAGTAAGAAATTAAAAGGTCTGGAAAAAAATGACTTACTTGCAAAAGTTATTAAAATCAAATTAGTAAAAGAATACTTAGCTACAAAAAATACAAAAAACAACAAAACATACATAGCTCTGCAAAAAAAAAAAATAAACGTGAGTATAAACAAATAAAAAAAATAGCTAAATGAAAATGCTACAAAAAATACAAAAAAACAAAAAAACAACAACAAAACTTACATAAAGCTCTGCACAAAAATAAATAAATGTGAGCATGAATAAATAAAAAAAATAGCTGAAATAAAAATTGAATAAATAAATGTGAACAAATAAAAAAAATAGTTTAAATTAAAAGTGAGAGTAAGTCCAAAAAATAAAAAACACAAAAAAACAATAGCTGAAATGAAAAGCCTACAAAAAATACAAAAAAACAAAAACAACAACAACAAAACTTACATAGAGCTCTTCACAAAAATAAATAAATGTGAGCATTAATAAATAAAAAAAATAGCTGAAATGAAAATTGAATAGAACAAATAAAAAAAATAGAAGTGAGATTTAGTGCAAAAATACAAAAAAACAACAAAATTTACATAAAGTTCTGCACAAAAATAAATAAATGTGAGAATAAACAAATAAAAAAATAGCTGAAATGAAAAGGCTACAAAAAATACAAAAAAACAAAAAAAAAAGAACAAAACTTAAATAGAGCTCTGCACAAAAATAAATAAATGTGAGCATGGATAAAAAAAATAGCTGAAATGAAAATTGAATAAATAAATGTGAGCATAAACAAATCAAAAAATAGCTGTAATGAAAATTGAATAAATAAATGTGAGGATAAACAAATAAAAAAAATAGCTGAAATTAAAAGTGAGAGTTAGTGCAAAATTACAAAAAAAAAAACAAAAAAACAACAAAACATACATAGAGTTCTGCAAAAAATAAATAAATATAAACATAAACAAATAAAAAAAATAGCTGAAATAAAAAAGCTATAAAAAATACAAAAAAACAAAAAAAAGAAAAAAACTTAAATATAGCTCAACACAAAAATAAATAAATGTGAGCATGAATAAAAAAAATAGCTGAAATGAAAATTGAATAAATAAATGTGAGCATAAACAAATAAAAAAAAATAGCTGAAAATAAAAGTGAGAGGTAGTGCAAAAAATAAAAAAAATAAAAAAACAACAAAACTTACATAGAGTTCTGCACAAAAATATATAAATGTGAGTAAACAAATAAAAAAAAACAGCTTAAATGAAAAGGCTAAAAAAAATACAAAAAAAAAACAAAACTTACGCTCTGCACAAAAATAAATAAATGTGAGCATGAATAAATAAAAAAAAATAGCTGAAATAAAAATTGAATAAATAAATGTTAGCATGAACAAATAAAAAAAATATCAAATTAAAAGTGAGAGTTAGTGCAAAAATACAAAAAAAAAAAACAAAAAAACAACCAAACTTAAATAGAGTTCTGTACAAAAATAAATAAATGTGAGAATGAACAAATAAAAAAATAGCTGAAATGAAAAGTCTACAAAAAATACAAAAAAACAAAAAAAAAAAGAACAAAACTTATGTAGAGCTCTGCACAAAAATAAATAAATGTGAGTATAAATAAAAAAAAACTGAAAGGAAAAGTGAATGAAAGGAAAAGTGAATAAATAAATATAAGCAATAAACAAATAAAAAAATAGAAAAATGAAAGGTAAGGAGTGAGTGAACGTCTTTTATATAGACACGGATTTGAAGTAGGGTTTGATAATATTTATTATTTTTAAATATAACTAATTTGAAATCCCTTAAATTTCGTTATTATTGTTTGTATAATAAAAATTAATTAATTTATCCATTAAATATATCAATATTCTCTCTTATCATAATAATTAATTTTAGTAGTATAATAGAATAAACGTAATCAAAGAGATAAATAAGAAATAAATGTTATATTTTGAATATTTCAAAGTCAATATTTACGGAGATTATATTAAAAAAATTATAAATGTAAATTATATTATATAAAAAAATAAATAATTATACTAATTAATTAAAAATAATTACGCTAATTAATTACACTAAAAATAATATTTATTATATTAAAAAGATTATAAATGTAAATTATATTATATAAAGAAAGAAAGAAATAATTACACTAATCAATTAAAAATAATTGCGCTAATTAATTAAAAATAATTACGCTAATTAATTACACTAAAAATAATATTATTAATGTAAATTATATTATATAAATAAAGAAATAAATAATTACGCTAATTAATTAAAAATAATTGAGCTAATTAATTAAAAATAATAATTATCTAATTAATTAAAAATAATTGAGCTAATTAATTAAAAATAATAATTATCTAATTAATTACGCTAAATTAATTAAGCAATTATTTGTAATTAATTATTATTTTACCTACTTAATTAATTTAAAAATAATAATTAATTTCAAATAATTGCCTAATTAATTAAAAATAATTACATTAATTAATTATGCTAAAAATAATATTGAATTATATTAAGGAATATATAAATGAAAATTATATTATATAAAGAAATAAATAATTACGCAAATTAATAATAATTAATAATAACCAGTGTGAACACAAATTTAATCTAACGTGGTGCTTGTTTAATAATAGGTGTGAACACAAAAAAATCAAACGGACACCTCGGACAATTGCTAGCTGAATTATATATTATAAGGATTTCTCATAAAATACATACTTAAGTAAAATCAAATGCATAATTTATTTAATATAAACTTATGTTTTTCAATTTCTATTATTATTTATTAAAATTAATTTTTAACTTATCTCCTTTATTATTCATTTTTTTATTTTACTCTTAAAATTCATCATTAACTATAATTAAATCTTTATCAATTTAATATGTACGTAATTATGGTATTTAAATTATATAATTTTTCTCCCTTTTAAAAACATATTTTGGTCCAATATATTTCAAATAATTATAGAAAGTCTTTTTCATATATACTTATTATATTAATTAAACTAATCTATACATATATAATTTCTGGATCTCTCAATCCCACGTGTACCAATAAAAATACACCAATAATATTGTGTTCACACTATAAATTATAAATAAAAATAATTATAAATTTAATTTAAATAATTTCTTATGATAATTACATAAAATTTTATAATTAGCTTATTTATATTTTCATAATTAGCTTATTTACATTTATTTATTTATTGTAATAGTAATTACTACTATCAACAATCAATTCGTCTTTCTTCCCAAATCCCTATTATACGAGAGAAGCAGTCGCCCGGTCTCTTCTTCAGCCTATCCTCTCGCCCTTTCTTCCATCCAGATTTTAAATTGATCATATGACCCTTTCTTCCGTCCTTTTCCATGAACCTAAATATATGTTTCAATTGATTGTTTGCTTTTATCGGTTTCACTCAACGTCGGTTTCACTCGACGCCGGTGACGGGCAGCCCGATGGGCTCCCCTCCGCACTCATCCTTTTCCGTCGGTCGCCAGGGAGTCCTCCACCAGCGGCTTCTCGGGCTCGCTGAAGCAATGGGATCGAGAAAGTTTTCCCAAACGACGCCGGATCGAGGGGCAGTGGGTTTTCCAGGGGTGCATCCATGTATCGTGGTGTAATGATTAAGGTGATCAATATATAGATCGATCCATCATCATATTCCTAATATCATTTTAATTATTGTTCCAAACTCATTCATAGTATGATATTATGTAATTCTCATTATGCGAGCATCATCAGTACGGCAGGTGGCAAGCACGAATCAGTCGAGTCGCCGGAAACAAAGACTTATACTTGGGAACCTTCAGTAAGCAATCACGTACCCCATAACATATGCGTGTTTGTGTATTTATGTGTGTGGTGTAGAAATAATAATGTGTGCAATATGCTATAGCCTATATGTATATGTATCTATGTTTATATATGGTAAAAAAAACCATAGAAATGTCCAGTTATTTCACGAGCTTCTCTATTAAGGAATTTATTTTTGCAGGGATTATTATTATTTGTATTTATATGTATTATAATAGTATGATTTCCATTATTTTAATATTTTAATTTTTCTATTATAATGTTGTTTATAACTATATTACGATTTTTATCCTGTTTATATAGTCTAATCGAATTTGTGTAATATCTTATGATTTTTTTAATTGTGTGATTACAATTGTGTTTTGAATAACTTTTTGATGCTTTGTGCATGTAGCTATTGTAGCAATTGTAAATATTGTTATAGAACTTCTCTCTCAAAACAATGATCACGGTTCTTTCATAAATAACAGACCATTAATATGGGACATAATGAGTATTTTTAAGACCAAAACCTGAAATTTACTATTGAGAAACAGTTTCAAGAACAAAACAATTATAAAATAATATAATTTTATTAACTAATTCAAGTATTTTAAAATTGTAAAAAATTACCCAACAATATAGTTTTAACCCTTTTATGTAATTTAAAAAGAAATATTTTATAATTTACAATGATAGTGCATTTAATTTATTATATTTCTTATTTCTCCTTTTTTCAATATAATGTTTTAATTTAGGGGGATGTATTCAATTAAGAGTTTTAATGGACTTTTAAAGTCTAGGTGTATTCAATCCAGATTTTTAAAAGTCCATTAAAATCCGGATATATTCAATTAGGATTTTAAAAAGTCTTAAAAAATCTGTAGGTATTCAAAAGTCTATGGATTATAATGGATTTTAAAAGTTTATGGATTTTGATGGATTCCCAACTTGACCTTTTGAAATCTCTCATAATTACGAGTGATTTCAATGGACTTCTCTACGACACGAAAAACTCAAATACAAAAAATAAAATAAAACAATTGTCATTTAACAATAGTTACACCAATCACTCTATTAAAATTTTTATTTAAAAAAATTGATCTTATTATATTTTCCTTAAAAATAATTATTTATACATGATGTTAATAATAAATTATTTTGTAATAAAAATAAAAATTAGAATAATTAGAATAATGTTTTTTTGTTTTTTGTTTTTTAAAAAAAATGATTTTTTTTATATTAAAGTATGTTCATATACATTTGGATATGATTGATATTTATGAAAGTTTACGTAAATCATATATATTTTACAATTCTTTAAAATCTAGGAAAATCAATATAAAATCAATAATAAAATCGGTCAAACTCTTTATAAAATCTATAAATTTTCAAAATAAAAAAGTTCTATAAAATCCTAATCGATTTCACCCTCATAATTCATGGAGATTGAAGAGCGAGTATTGCTGGGAAATAAGGCTCATGCATTACAATAATATAAATGAAGATGAAATAATAATGATAAATAATAATATCTATTAATTTTTGAACAAATTCATTTTTTTAATGTAAAATAATATTTATTTATTTTTGAACAATTGGATTTTTTTAAATAATTAAGATTTTTTTATATATAAAAGTTTATAGAAATTCAAGTAAAACAATTAAAAAAATTATATTGCAATCGTTTATGAAAATCCATCAAAATCAATGAAAAAAAGTCAGTCAAACTCTAGATTTAGAAAATCCATAAAAATCCACAGACTTTTAAAAGTCCAAAAAAATCTGTCAAAATCCCAGTTGAATACACCCACCTTAAAATAAGATAACTATTGAATTTTATTAGATACTCCCTCTTTGTTAGAGATTTAGACATTTTTCCTCTGTATTTTAAAAAAAAAGTTTGGGACGAATGGAATATTTAATTTATGAGATAATGATTAATAATATAATCGATTGTGAAATACAATTTTAAGAAATAATGATCAATTTAGTTCACTTATTTAGAGTAATTCAATTTTTTTCACAATTATTTTTCAAATGAGATAACAATTATATTAACATCTTATAAGTTATTTTAAATAAGCTCATCTAAATATCTTTTAATTCATCTACTTTTTTGTGACTATAATACTAATGTAATACAAATTTATATTGAGTAGTCGATTATCGAATACTACAATTTCAAAAAATAATGATTAATTTAGTACATTTACAAATGTATGTAAGAGGGTGAATAAATTATTAAACCAGGTGCAAATTTTTTTAGATTAATTAAATAAATTATTTCATATGTATCAAACTTAAAAAATGTTTTATGTGCTTTTGCAATAACAATATATTTAATCTTTTGATTTTCTTAAAAAAAAATCATAATTTGTACATACTAAAGTTTAATTGAAACATTCATAACCTTTCAAATTTAATAAAAATTAAATGTTTGAGATAAAAATTAATAATAATATCAATATGAGTTTACAAATTTAGGTGGAGGTTCAATTATTAAATAAAATAAATTATTAGTTCATTAATATAGTTTCGGTGGAATACATCGCGGATAAAATTTATAGGTTATTTCATATTCACTAATTTTCATAAATTTATAAATTATTTCATAAGCATTAATTTAAAAAAATACGAGCATATAAAATTTATACATCACCAACACTAAAAAAAACTGGTAAACACCGACTGAAATTATCTATTGCGGAAAATTGTATGTAAAGTGTTTAATTGACTGTCGCGCAACCCCGACTGTCGAAACGACCGTTTCAACACTCAATATCAAATAGTCGGTAACAGTGCGATAAAAAAAACAATTGTATGTAAAGTGTTAAATTGACTGTCGCGCAACGAAACGACCGTTTCAACACTCAATATCAAATAGTCGGTAACAGTGCGATAAAAAAACCACGTGCATCGCACGGGCAGTGGTACTAGTTAAGGATGAAATTCATAAAACCAAAAATATTTATTGTCATATATATCAAATCAATTTTGTAAATAATTCAGTTTACAATTAGTTATATAAAGAATATATTAATTCAACAACTCTTTCATGTATTTCTCAATATTAATTGATTTATATTATACTTTATATAACTTAATAATTAAAAAAAAAGTATAATTACTTCAACGTGAGATCTATGGATTTGCCGTAAATGGTTTTCTATATATCTACTTATTTATATATATATATAAATTGTAAGATTAAGCCTTACCTATTAATTAGTTATCTTAATTTACATTTATTTACTAATGTATAAATTGTAAATATGGAATTATCTAATAATTAATTTATAGCATTATTATCTTATTACATATTTACAGAAATGTTTTATCTATGCTACACCGGGTGGAGTACACCGTGCACATCTTGACCGTAGATTTAATATTATTATATTAAATGCACACGCAATCACCACACCCGACGTGTATGGTGTATGCATCTACCATTAAGATGTCAACCGGAGTAATGCTCCCGGAGTAGACCTATACAGAAATGATATATTAAGGATTTTTTTTGGTAATTGTCAATCAAATATAAAAAAAACATGATTATTACGGAATTAATTATTGATTGGTTATCAAATTAATAAAACATAAATACCATCAAAATTAGCATATATATAGTAACAAAAAATAGAATAAATAATCAACATTTATTAAATAACAAAGTATAGTCCAAATTGTGGCGTTTGACTAAATAATTTATTTATTTATTTGTTTAGAATTATTTTTTTTGGTATACGTCAATTGCAATGTCTAGGGTTGACATCTCAATCTTCAATTTAAATGTTCAACAAAGCTAAAACATATCAAATAACATAATCAAGTCAAATCTTCTAAAATGTCTCACTACTCTTAAAAGCTGGAAAGTAATCAATAAATATAATTAAGATTGAAATTACCAAAAATTAATTAATAAATATAATTTGTCGTATTATATGATATAAATAAATGATAATCAACACACACTTTATATGTGAGAAATAATAATACATACTTCTTATCAAAATTTTGTATATATTTAGTTTCTTTTTATTTGAACCAAAATTAAATTATTTTTTTTATAATATATATGAAAAATAATATAATTTACATTATTTACATTAACTTTATGTGTTTTTTCTACCCAAAAAATTACATTAAATATTTCTGTTACTAGTTTGTATAATTGCGTAGCGTAAAGTAATTGTAGCGTAAAGTAATTGTTTGGTTGATCTTTTCACTAATTTTATTTTATTGTTTTATTTATGATATTTACCTTTTAAATATTTATACACATAATTATTGTAAGTATTTATTTATAGGTGTACAATATTCTTTTAAGAGACTATAAAAAAAAGGAAAATAGGTAAATTTTTAGACAGAGTATATTTTTATGAGTTAGCTATTTTGAACTAAAAATGACTTAATTAAATTTAATAAATTTAAACAATAGAATTGAATGAATCGTATTGATCTGAACTAAATTAATTTTATTTATTTATTTTATTTTTAATTTATTTTGAAATAAACGTAATCCATTTGAATGAGTATGAACTAAACTATTTTAGTTACTATACCACTTTTATAAAAAAAATGAAAAAAAATCGAATAAATTAATCGAAACAAATACTAAACGAACCGAGCCTAAAGTGATCATCGTTTCGACATTTTTTTAGTCTAAATTTATCACCTTTTCGGGCCTAAATTTATTAACTTTTCGATTTTTTTCTTAAAAAAAACTAAGTATAAGATTTTGGCCCACCCTCATTGCAAAAGCTGGCTCCACCCCTGGTGACGGGGTTGGCGTTCCGGGCGAGGGTTGGCGATAGCAAGGCAGATTTCTTCGAGGCCAGCGTAAGGGCCGTGACCTGGCGGCTCAAGGCAGCGTAGTCGGCATCACGACGTGCTTCGGTCTCAGTGGCGGCGAAGTCAGGGTTAGCGGCGCGACGAGGCATCGTACCTGAGGCTGATACCAACTGACGTAGCGGAAGCTTAATAAACAAGATTAAAATTCGTTGATTTTGAAAAATGCCGAGATTAACCGATCAAATATCGTTGATTTATATGAATACCGATAATTCATAAAACAAAGAGAAATAAAACTCTTTTATTCAATCTCTAAAAAAAACAACTGTCTCAGTACGTGACTTCAACGAACAATAAATAGGTGAAAGAAACCCTAATTGCATGGGCTTTAATAAAAATAAATAAATAAAAAATAAGGAGATATAAATGACGTAATTTAAATCTTGGGCTTGAACACGGGGGGTCGTGGGCTTCCAAATATGACAACGCTGTAGTAACCACATCAATTGGTGGCTCCAAGTAGCCTTGTTCAATACCTAACCTCCCATGTTAAATTAAGAACATGAACATTTTAGATTGAGGCTCAACAGTGAATTGGATGTTAACTAACAAATACTCCTAGTTGGTTTCAAAATAATAATGTTGTTTTCATTTCTTAGCATTCTAGGAATAAACTATCGAAATGCTGGAGCTATCCCATGTGGTAATAAAGGTAGAGGATAAGTCTTTGCTTGCGTTTTAAGATGGCATTGACTTTAGTATTCAACGAGACTATGATAAGCTATGGTCAAAGTTTGTGTCATCTTCTTTCGGTGAAATAGATCACTACAAAAAAATCGCGGATCTCCTACGGGGATCCCATACGGCTCGCAGCCCGTAAGGCCGCCCCTATGGGAATGATTCAAAATAAAGTCATGATGTTCAGCGAGCACATCAGCTCATTGTAAGTTTATAACTTTATTCTTTCGACTATTTTTAAATTTTTTGTTTAAATTATTTTTAACTAATTAAAGATTTTTCTTTTAAGTTTAGGTGGAGCAGACTATTGAGGAGCGTCGAGCCTCTACGCAGGAGAAGCCCGATGTGGACGAGGTCTACCTGAGCGTCGCCCCGAAGAAGAAGAATAGGATCTTCGGAACGGGCGCCTTAGCGAAGGTTTAGATTTTAATTTTTTGTTTATTCTTAGAATTAACGAGTTTTAATTGTTTATTTACGCTTCCGTCTGCTTCAGGTCTTCAGCAGCTCCTCCTCCTCATTTTCTGTGTCCTCCTCGTCTGGCCCGTCAGAGTCGGAGGAGCGCTTCAGACAGACTTTGAGAGAGGAGTTCGAGCAGAAGCAAAAAGAGATCGAGGAACGTCTTGCTCGAGAGCGAGAGGCTGAGCGCGCTGCTGATCGTGCAGACAAAAGGGGTTCGCTGCGAGCATAAAAGAGATGGAGCAGCGTTTACGAGATGAGCTTCTAGGTCGACCACCTCCACATCCCTGATTACATATACTTATATTGTTTGGTTAACTTGATATTTCAGATGTTTTTGGATGATTTGAATTGTTTTTGGATGTTTTTATTGTGTTTGGTTGATTGTGAATGATTTTAGATTTGTTTGGATGTGTTTGAGTGTGTTGAATTGAATTTGAGTAGATTTTGAGTGCAGGTTTTGGGTAATAAAAAACCAAATTAATTTGGTGAGGCGTTGCATTGCTTCTTTAGAGGGCATATCTCTAATTTGGTGATGTCTCAACTTCTCGAAATTGTATATGTGTAGTTGCTTGAGAGACGAGAGGTTCCCGAACCACTCAGGAAGTGCTTCCATTCCAAAATCAGCTAAGCACAAGATATCCGGGATTAATACTAGTTGATTTTATCGAATACTTAAACTTAATAAAACAAAGAGAAAACTCTTTTATTCAATTTAAAAACAACTATCTCAATGAATGAAAATAAATATAAGTAGTTCAAAACCCTAAAACTATCGGGCTTAATAAAAACTAATAAAAACTAAAGATTATAAAATAAATAATAAAAGAAACAAACAATTATTTATTGAGCTTAATACTAGTATAATCTTCATAATCCACATCAAAAATGAACATGACACTGTAGTACATTAATTTGAGAAGTTTTAATTCGGTTCTGGACGATGGTTATAACGGATGGAGGGAATATGGGAAATCTTGTGCCACTCAGAATCAACAATTTTCGGGTCGTCTTCTTCTTTGAGCATTTGCTTTAACAGCAGTGGGCTTCCATAAATGCGTAATCGAGCTAATTTGGTGAGGCGTTGCATTGCTTCTTTAGAGGGCATATGTCTCAACTTCTTGAATTTGATTAGGTATAGTTCCTCGAGAGATGAGAGGTTCCCAAACCACTCGGGCAATGCTTCAATTCCGTAATCAGATAATCTTAATGTTGAAAGAGAAGTGAGATGTTGAATCTGATCCGGTAGGCACTCCCAATGTGACATCCCGTCCAATGTGACATCGCGGCAAAGAGAAAGTCTGGAAGCTTGCAATATGGCGTCAACAACCAGGTTGAAGGAAACGTTATCATCCCATGAAGAACAAGGACTCATATGAAACGTTTCCAAGCTGGTGAGTGACGACCCGATTTCTTCAGTGCTGAATCTTGGAGCCTGAATATTCGTTAATCCACACAATGACAGGTTTACCAAGGATGCGGCGCATGACTCTATCATTTCAATTGGAAAACGGGTCAGGCCTTCGCAATACTTGATGCTTAAACCACGGAGTGAAGTGAAACCTCCTTCATGTCTTTCCGTTGTTATTGACTTCAGATTCAAACACTCCCATACACTCAACCCAGTCATATTATGATTGTTAGAGAATAGGCCGTCTGGAAGACACTCCAAATCTTTTATTCCTCTAATTGTGAGACGAGTGAGCGAACTCAACTTGGCTCCACATATATTTTCCAGAGGCAAGCCGCTATCAATCCCATCAATTATTAATTCTTTGAGGCATGAAAAATGACTTGGAGCACTCGTCAATTTCCTGCATTCCCGAAGCATCAAGTGCTCAAGTCGTGGAAATACGACCAATTGATTTTTATCGGCTTCACTTGCAGCTGGGGGCAGTTCTACTTCTGCCCATTCTGCCAGGCTTTGCATATATGACAATTCAAGCTTTTCAAGAGCTGGAAACACTTGAGTTGTTGTGTCTCCATTTCTCGAGTTGCGACTACAATTTTCAATGTTGTAGAATGATGAACCAATGGATCTCACATTTTCCAGATCATTCAGACGAAGAGACTTGAGATGAGGCAAGTGGCCTAACATTGGGAGCTCTTCAACTTTCCTGCAATTTTGTAATTTAATCTCCATCAGATTGTAAAGTACTTCCATCTTTAAAGTCCACGCTGGGAATCGTCTGCCATTGAATCCACTAATATATAGTCTCTTTAAATTAGGGTGTGGTTGGAGGCCTTCCAAAACACTCTCCTCATTTGCTTCATCGCCTTCTGTGCCTGCCCCTTCCAATTCTAACTCCAATATGCCCTTTTTTTGATATAAATTAGCACTCAGTGCCTCATTTTTATCTCTCACCTTTCTAAGGTTAAGAATCACTAATTTACCTTTGAGATTCTTCAATCTTCCAAGCTCTGAAATTCTATAACCCTTTTCCTCACCCACATGAAAGCGTGGTAGTGTCTGAAGAGAAGTCAATCGTCCTATCTCAGGGGGCAATCTTATACCATAACCAATGTGAAGATGCCTTAAGTTAATTAAGTACTTCAAGGAATCTGGGACCCTTTTTAAACAAACCCTGAATATTTCAGCTCTTAATGTCTCCAAGTGATACAGTTCACCAATTGTGTCCGGAAAAGATCTTATCATTGTTTTTGAAGTATCAAGGTATCTTAAATGTATCAGCTCACTAATTGAAGTCGGTAAATTATCAATTTCTTCGCCCAACAAAACTAAAGTACGAAGGCTTTTGAAGTATGAGAAATTGATATCGTAAACATTGCCATTGAAGAATAGAGTCCGCACATACCTTGCTTCTTCCTTGGGGATAGATCGTGACTCAATATCTCCACTGGGACTGTAACCAATGTATCGGTGTTGAAATTTTTCACATAAAATGGAACGTGCTAGATCATGCACAAGGTCGTGCATGTTGCAACAAGCTACATTCCCATAATCATCTTTCTTTGCAACCTGCTGTAATAAAGAGCTTTGAAGTAGAATTGAAAAGAATTTACTTCCTATGCTCTCCATATTATTGTTTTGATCGGTTTGGAGAAGAAATCCTTCTGCCATCCAAAGTTGAATCAATTGTTCCTTTTCAATGTCAAATCCCTTTGGAAATATTGAACAATACGCAAAACACTTCTTCAGTAATGGCAACGACAAATTATCAAAACTCAGCTTTAATATTTTGGAGATGGGATTTTCATCTCCAAAATTCGAAAACCAATCCTTATCGAATGAGATCCACTCATCTCTTGACTTATTGCACAATAACCCCCCTACTACTTTCGCTGCCAGCGGCAAACCTTGACATCTTTTTGCAATGTTTCTCCCCATTACCTCATATTGATCTGCTGCATTAGAAGTCTTTGTTTTGATTATGGACCAACAGTCATCGGCCGATAATCCTTCTAGTTCATGAGCAGGAAGTGTTTTCACAATCGAAGCAACCTCATAACTCCTTGTGGTAACAACCACACAATTCCCCACGGAAGAACTAACTCCGGAGAGTGAATTTACAAAATCATCCCACTTGTCCCTCTCTTCATTCCAAACGTCATCAAGGACAAGAAGATATCTTTCACGGCCCAACTTTTTCTGAAGCTTTTTGAGAAGCGCTTCTCTGTTTCCATATTCAACGTTTTTAGCTGCCATTGATGTAAGAATGTTCTTCAAAAGAACAACTACATCGAAGTTCCGAGGGACATGCACCCAAACACGATTACCTCCGAAATGAGATATTATCCTTTGATCACTGAACACTTTTCTAGCCAACGTAGTCTTCCCAAGTCCACCCATCCCGATAATAGGAAGGACCGAGAGTACTCGTTCTTCTGGTCTAGCAGTGACCAACTTATCGACTATACTCGACACATCATTCTGTCTTCCAATAAAAATTGGATCGAAAGAGAATGAGTCGGTTTCTATGCTCGCAGATGCGTGTGATCCAAAAGCAGGAGCACGTGCACAGGCGAGTCTGGCCTGAAGGCCAAAGTCAGTTGCATCTTTCTTATTTAGTTCCAACTTCTCATTGATTTCCCTAATTCTACCACCCAAATTCTTAGAGTGAGAGAAGAGAGATAGCACCTTATTTTTTGCTCTCCTTAGGGAGATCTTCTTCACCTCTTTGAAGAGAAGTTGATAGTTGATCTCATCCAAAACATTATCAGCCTCGAATGCGAGAGCTTCGAGGTTCCTCATCCATCGTATGGCAGCCAGGTCGGTGACATTTTGCATATTGGCATCGTGCAAGATGTCGTGAACATAGTCGAAAGAGGTCTTAAGCTTTTCGAGATCTTTCTTGAAATCTTTGATTTGGTCGCGCGGGAGTGAGAGCAGTTGTTGAAGCACGACTTGAAGGGTGGCTCCGATCACAGCTCCGACGACAGTGGCTTCCATCCTTGGTAATATTGGTCAAGCACGACTTGAAGAGTGACAATGAAACTTAATTGATTTTATTGTATGGTGCGTGTTCTTTTTGTTGTTGGACAAATAAATATTGGTCCCATTGCATGTTCGTGGATGCCTCTGAAATCATTGTCATTTGACCTGGAAATATCGTTCAATTATTGATGTAGAAAAAAAAAGGTTAATAATTATATACTGTATTGTAATAAAAACATATACAGGTATCAATTTCTATGTTGACATCAAAAACTATGAGTACTGTGTACTAGTTTCAAATAAAATTTATAAATTAATTGTTTTTTTTCATATGGTCTCTTTTAGTTACTTTTATTACATATTCTTTCTGTACTAGAAAATGAAAAACATACACAATTTAGATTGTAAATTACAAATAAAGTATGCGTGTACGTTATTATGAAATATGAGATACTCAAGGTGGACTGGGATTTCTATGGCCACGTGGTAGTTGGCATAGTGCTGTATTACGGGCTTTTAGTCGATGGCGTGGGAAACACTTGATATCTTGCGCGTATCGTGGACTTCTCGCTGCTCTAATTTATTATATTTGGCTCGAGAGGAACACGAGGATTCATGAGGCTCGTTCGGTGTCGCCTGAAGTGGTAGCGTCTCAGGCGATTTCTATCATACAGGAGAGGATCCGCTCGTTACGACTTCCAGATTCTCTTCAGGCACGTGCGCTGAAGAGGGTATGGCATATAGCCTGGTGATTATGCTTGTATTCTTTAGTGCTATATGTTTAGTTGGTTGGCTGGAGAGCTAGTCTGTTAGCTCGGTGATGCGGTGGGGTTTTATCCCCTGCGCTTTACTGTATCATACACTTTTTATTTTTATGTGATTGACCTTTACCTAAAAAAAATATGAGATAGATGATTTTTTTTTTATTATTCCCTTGAAACTCATTCTCGTGTAATTTTTAATTTCATTTTTTTACATTCCGTTTTGATTTATTCAAAATTCAACATATTTTGAATTCAATAATTAAATAATATTACTTTCTAAGCGATTTTTTTAAAGTATTTTGGATCAATTAAAAATTATTTCAAAAAACTTTAAAATATTTAAAAAGTATTTCTAAATCATTTAAAATTTATTCTAAGACACTTTAAAATTGTTAAAATAATTTTAAATTATTTTAAAAGTATTATAAATTACTTAAAAATAATTAAAAAAATATTTCAAATCACTTAAAAGTAATTTTAAATTATTAAAAAATCATTTAATTAACATTAAAATGTTTTAAAACCTTTTCAAATCACTTAATATTATTTTAAGATACTTTTTAATTAAAAAAAAACACTTAAAAATTATTTTAAGAAATTTCAACTTCTTTGAAAGGGATTTCTTAAATTACTTCAAAATTATTTTAAAACATTTTAAAAAAAGATATCAAAAGTGATAAAACCATATATATATACACAAGTGTTGAGATATCCGTACACTCGTACATAAACACTTTGATACAATATCTTTTTAAATCCGAAACGTACAATTAAGTAGCAACTAGCCAACTACAGTCCCCATATAAATAAAAGAAATGTAAGGCTAAGGTATTTCGTGCAATAATAAGAAAATACACTGATCTGTCTTTCGGTCTCTTTTAATTTGCTTAGAATACTCAACATCCCTTGTTACTGTTATGATTATAGTGAGTAATTAAGCAATTTTATATCATTCACAAGAGCAATGATCTGACAAACGGAAAAGAAAGAGAGGATTTTTCTTATCAATACAAACATACATTGCTCAATTAAGATGATTAATTACAGATCGATTTTCTTATTAGAACTGAACAAGCATTAGATGGTGAGGGGTCATGATATTGTTACTATTAATGATTATAACGAATTCCAAATTACAACACACTCCCACTTTTGAAAACAAATAACTAATGTAATCTCGAGATACCAAACAAGAAGAGCAGAAGAAATCATACACACTTCAACAGCTAGCAACCCCAAGTGCCAAACATACCCGCGTGCTTGCTTTATAGTTAGTGGCCACGTACTCTTGAACGGGATAGAAACAAGTGCAGCTACAATGAAAGGCCCAACCCAGAAGATCCACTGCAATTAAAAAGGGCGCAACATTAGTCGAGTCATTTATCCACGTTTCTCGAACTATTCACGATCAACTGCTGATTCAACTTATGTACAATTACAAAGTATACCCCTTGCATCTGTTTCAAGGTTAAGGGGTATATTTGTAAATCAAATTATCACCAAGGCCGTGGGGGCAGGGTTGATACCAGTACCTGCAGTAATGAGGATGGTTTGCCAAAATAACGGAAAATCCAATGGGAAGTGGGGAGCCAAAGGCTGCAAGCTGACAGAATACAAATAAAATTAGCTCGATCAACTTAAATATGTTTCATGATCATTGAATCTTGTGACGGATTCAAGGAAAACGAAACATTTCTAGTCCTACAAAATACGATTTTAAATATTCCTAAGAACTGAACATGATTCTCCATTTCTCTTAAATACAGTCAAAATAACAAAAAAATGTGTTATTTTCTACAGGTCAGCTGAAGTACGTACTTACAGTTACAGGGACATGATATTCTCTGGCATTTATAATTGGCATCAGTAGCAGAAAATACAAGGAGAAAGGATGGTTGAATCACAAAGAATATGACCACTTCAGAGTTTTATCAGCTTCACTTGGTGGGGGCAATTCTAATTATGTTTGGTGTTATGGCAGCAGCTTCTGCTTCAGCACTTTTACACATTCAACAAGTCCTCGAAGTAAGGCATCCATCCGCGGATCAAATCGACACTGTATTACATTCCCATTTGGACAAAGTCATCTCTCAAGATTGACTGTAAAAAAAAGGAAAAATCAAACATTCAGACAAACCAATGCAACTCAAAAAATGAAAATTAAATTGACACTTACATTGATTTGACAAGTGTTAATTCGACACTGGATGAAAACTATAATCTACGTAGCGAATATGGGAAACCTTGTGCCACTTAGAATCAACCATTTTTGGGTCTTCTTCAGCAAAATTCTTAAATTCTTAAATTTGCTTAGGTATAATAACTCTAGCAAAATTGGAACATTGGATCATTTGGAAAAAGTCATCTCCCAAGGTATAAGACTCTAAAAAAAACGTAAATGAACGTGACACTTGCATTAATTTGAGAAGTTTAAATTTGAGAGTCGCCGATGGTTATAAGAGATGGAGAGGATATGGGAAATCTTGTGCCACTCAGAATCAACGATTTTCGGGTCTTCTTCTTCTTTGAGCATTTGCTTTAAGAGCAGTGGGCTTCCATCAATTTGTAATCGAGCTAACTTGGTGAGGCGTTGCATTGCTTCTTTAGAGGGCATATGTCTCAACTTCTTGAACTTGCGTAAGTATAATTTATTGAGAGATGAGAGGTTCCCAAACCACTCGGGCAATGCTTCCATTCCGTAAAAATACGTACAAATAAAATTAGCTCGATCAACTTAAATATGTTTCATGATCATTGATTCTTGTGATGGATTCAAGGAAAACCAAACATTTCTACTCCTACAAAATGCGATTTTAAATATTCCTAAGAACCGAACATGATTCTCCATTTCTCTTAAATACAGTCAAAATAACTAAAAATGTGTTATTTTCTACAGGTCAGCTGAAGTACGTACTTACAGTTACAGGGACATGATATTCTCTGGCATTTATAATTGGCACCAGTAGCAGAAAATACAAGGAGAAGGATGGTTGAATCACAGAGAATATGACCACTTGAGAGTTTTATCAGCTTCACTTGGTGGGGGCAATTCTAAATCAGTCCATTCTGTCGTCAGGCATGACATAGGACAACTCAAGCCTTTCAAGAGCTGGAAACACGAGAATTATCGTGTCTCCATTTCTCGACTTGCGACTACAATTGTCAATGTTGTAGAATGATGAACCAATGGATCTCACATTAAATATATCAAATGCAAGTTTATATATATTAAATATTCCTAAGAACCGAACATGATTCTCCATTTCTCTTAAATACAGTCACAATGACAGACAGATTCATCTCAATTGGAAAATGGGTTAGGCCTTTGCACTGCTTGATCCTTAAATCACGGAGTGAAGTGAAGCCTCCTTCATGTCTTTCGGTTGTTATTGACTTCAGATTCAAACACTCAGATATATTAAATTCCAACATATTATGATTGTTAGAGAATAGCCCGTCTGGAAGACACTCCAAATCTTTTATTCCACTAATTGTGAGACGAGTGAGCGAACTCAACTTGGTTCCACATATATTTTCCAGAGGCAAGCTGCTGTCAATCCCATCGACTATTAATTCTTTGAGGCATGGAAAATGACTTGGAGCACTCGTCAATTTCCTGCATCCCTCAAGTCTCAAGTACTCAAGTTGTGGAAATACGACCACTTGAATTTTATCACCTTCACTTGCAGCCGGGGGCAGTTCTACTTCTGCCCATTCTGTCAGGCTTGACATATCCAACAAAGTAAGATTTTCAAGAGTTGGAAACACTTGAATTGTCGTGTCTCCAATTCTCGACTTGTGGCTACAATTGTCAATGTTGTAGAATGATGAACCAATGGATCTCACATTTTCCAGATTCTCCAGAATAAGATACTTCAGATGCGGCAAGTGGCCTAACATTGGGAGCTCTTCAACTTGCGTGCAATGCCTTAGACTAATCTCCATCAGATTCTTAAGTGATTGACCATCTTGTACTTCCATATTTAAAGTCCATAATGGGAGTCGTCTGCCCTTGAATCTTTTAATAGTTAGGCTCTTTAAATTAGGGTGTGGTTGGAGGCCTTCCAAAACACCCTCATGCTTTGCTTCATCACCTTCTTCTGTTTGCAACCATGTCCTCCATTTAAATGTTAACTGGAATATGTCTGTCTTTCGAAATAAATCTGCACTCAGCGCCTCATCTTTATCTCGCACCTTTTCAAGATTATGAATCTCTAGTTTCCCTTTTAGATTTTTCAACCTTCCAAGCTCTGAAATTCCATAACCCTTCTCCTCGCGCACATAAAAACGCCGTAGTGTCTGAAGAGAAGTCAATCGACCTATCTCAGGGGGCAATGATGTAGTATTATGAATGTGAAGATGCCTTAAGCTAATTAAGTACTTCAATGAATTCGGGAGCTTTTCTAAGTAACCATAATACCCTTTTTTGTTTACTCCAGCTCTTAATGTCTCCAAGTGATACAGTTCACCAATTGTGTCAGGAAAATATCTAATCATTGTTTTCGAAGTATCAAGATATCTTAAATGTATGAGATCACTAATTGAAGTCGGTAAAGTATCAAATTCTCCGCCCAACAAAACTAAAGTACGAAGGCTTTTGAAGTTTGAGAAGTTGATATCATAAACATTGCCATCGAAGAATAGAGTCCGCACATACCTTGCTTCTTCTTTGGGGATTGATTGTAATTCAATATCTCCACTGAGACTGTAACCAATATATCGATGTTGAAAATATTCATCTGCGACACTTTTATTTTCACATAAAATGGAACGTGCTAGAGCATGCACAAGGTCGTGCATGTTGCAACACGTTACATTCCCATAATATGTTCTTTTGATAGCAACCTGTAATAAAGAGCTTTGAAGTAGAATAGAAAAGAATTTACTTCCTATGCTCTCCATATTGTTGTTTAGATCGGTTTGAAGAAGAAATCCTTCTGCCATCCAAAGTTCAATCAGTTGTTCCTTTTCAATCTCAAATCCCTTTTGAAATATCGAACAATACGCAAAACACTTCTTCAGTAATGGCAATGACAAATTATCAAAACTCTTCTTTAATATTTTGGAGATGGGATTTTCATCTCCGAAATTCGAAAACCAATTTTTTTCAAATGAGATCCACTCATCTCTTGACATCTTGCATAATAACCCCCCTACTACTTTCGCCGCCAGTGGCAAACCTTGACATCTTTTTGCAATTTTTCTCCCCATTGTCTCATATTGATCTGCTGCATTAGAAGTCTTTGCTTTAATTATGGACCAACAATCCTCAGTCGATAATCCTCCCAATTCATGAACATCAAGTGTTGCCACAATCGAAGCAACCTCACGTCTCCTTGTGGTAACAACCACACTATTCCCCACGGCAGAACTCACTCCGGAAAGTGAATTTACAAAATCTTCCCACTTCTCGCTCTCTTCATTCCAAACATCAGAGATAAAGAATTTTTTGGTCCCATAAATGTAGTCTTTTTTCGATTTAGTCCCACATACATTAGTTTTTTCAATTTAGCCCCAAATATGTCGAATTTGGTTTCAATTTAGTCCTTTTTGTACGAAAATTTCAATTTTCGTCGAAATGTGTCCATAGATGTTGACTCAGCGCCACGTGTCAGCATCTCATTGGTCA
The DNA here is from genome assembly GCA_954870475.1 of Euphrasia confusa. NCBI lineage: Eukaryota > Viridiplantae > Streptophyta > Magnoliopsida > Lamiales > Orobanchaceae > Euphrasia > Euphrasia confusa. Next base: position 37,007,312 of record OX940955.1, on the reverse strand, counting down.
ACGACTTTTTTCTTTTCTTTTTTAAAAAGTCGTTGACCAATGGGATACTGACACGTAGCGCTGAGTCAGCATTCATGGGCACTTCGTACAAAAAGGACTAAATTGAAACCAAATTCGACATATTTGAGGCTAAATTGAAAAAGCGAATGTATGTGGGACTAAATCGAAAAAAATCTACATTTATGGGACTAAAAAGTTTTTTATCTCCCAAACATCATCAAGGACAAGAAGATATCTTTCACGGCCCAACGTGTTCTTAAGCTTTTTGAATAATGCTTCTCTGTTTCCATATTCAACGTTTTTAGCTGCCATTGATGTAAGAATGTTCTTCGAAAGAACAACTCCATCGAAGTTCCGAGGAACATGCACCCAAACACGATTATCTCCGAAATGAGATTTTATCTTTTGATCATTGAACACTTTTCTAGCCAACGTAGTCTTCCCGAGTCCACCCATCCCAACAATAGGAAGGACTGAGAGTACTCGTTGTGCTGGGCTAGTAGTGACCAACATCTCAACTATTCTCAACACGTCATTTTCTCTCCCAACAAAAATTGGATCCACAGTGAATGAGTCGGTTTCCATGCTCGCAGATGCATGTGATCCAAAACCCAAAGCACGTGCACCAGCGAGTCTGGCCTGAAGGCCAAAGTCAGTTGCATCTTTCTTACTTAGTTCCAACTTCTCATTAATTTCCCTTATTCTACCACCAAAATTCTTAGAGTGAGAGAAGAGAGATAGCACCTTATTTTTTGCTCTGCTTAGGGAGATCTTCTTCACCTCTTTGGAGAGTCGCTGATAGTTGATCTCATCAAAAACATTATCAGCTTCGAATGTGAGAGCCTCAAGGTTCCTCATCCATCGTATGACAGCCCGGTCGGTGACATTTTGCATATTGGCATCGTGCAAGATGTCGTGAACATAGTCGAAAGAGCTCCTAAGCTTTGCCAGCTCTATCTTGAAATCATTGTTTTGGTCGAGCGGGAATGAGAGCAGTTGTTGAAGCACAACTTGAAGGGTGGCTCCGATCACAGCTCCAACGACGGTTGCTTCCATTATTTGTACGTAATATATTCTGAGTTATGTATGTGTTTTTGTTTTTGTTTTTGTTGTTTGAGAGAGAAGAGCAATGAGGGGTGTAGAAATTGTATAACTGAGGGTATAGTACATACAAATCTAATAAATACTATTTCCGTTTCAAATTAATTGATCATATCTCATATAAGGATTTGTAAAGGACATGTGACTGTAGATTGTAGATAAAAAAATTATTGGGAGAAGCTAAGATTCAACTCTTACAGCACATAAATCATAATTGTAAATTAATTTGATTAATATAAATAGAAAAAGTCCACTCTCCCTAAATATTTTATTAATGTAGCACTGTATTATTTTATTGAATAATCATTCCGAAACGTACACCATTCCATATTTCCATCCCATTATCTACTATGTCAACCAAACAAGCAACAATAAAATAAATTTTATTAAGCCAAACAATAAAAGCCAATTTGAGAGTACAAACCTCAAGAACCCCGAGTTTTGTTTTTCATACAGATAGTACATTTTAATTATCTCTAAGCCCACACGATACTTTTTATATTAAAACAAGAGATTAAATCACAAATGGTCCTGTAAATATTGTCAATTCCACCTTCAGTCATTTATTTTTTAATTTCATCAAATTCAGTCCTTCCCGTTCATTTTCCACCGGGAAGCTCACGTGTTGGTCACGTGAGTGCACACATGGCGGTCATCGGGCAGGGCTTGCTGACGTGGCTTGAGATTAAATCACATTTAGTCCTGCAACTTAGGCTGATCTCACATTTGGTCCTTTTTTTTGTTCAAAAAATCAAATCTCATCCTTTCCGGTCGATTTCCATCAGAAATTGCACGTGTGGGTAGGGATGTCAATCGGGTCAGCCCACTCGGGTTATCGGGTTACTTCGGACTAAAAATTTTTCGAGCTGTAAATTTGTAGGCCTGTTGAGGTATTTTTCCAGCCTCATTGAAATTCATTTTACTCTTACTTGGGTTGGGTCTTTTTGTTGTTACAGATTTGAAGTAGACTGGAAGAAAAGTGATGTGAGCTTACAAGGTTGTTGGGCTGAGCACTCAAGTGTACTGGGCCAACTCATACGGACTGACTTAGTCATTCAGCTGGAAGTCAAGAAGTGGAAGAAGTGGAAGTAGTGGGCTGTGGTATGGAAGTCATGGGTCAAGGAAGTTAAAGCCCCACTACCTTTGAAGAATGAAGTGATATAAATTGAAGATCAAATGGAGGCATTCATTACGGCTTACGAGATAGGAATATTCGAGTGAAAAATTAGAAACCTTGAGTGAAGAGTGTTTGTAAATTTTCGTATCATTTTGTGAGCTTCATTGTATCGAGTACTACGACTTTGTGTAGTCTTGATATTGAGCGAATATTGTAATTATCCAATGAGAAAGTTTGTGGCCTTGAGGCTATTGCGAGTTGTTCGAGTAAAGAACAACTCGTGAATTTTTTATTCCCGTTGTCTTTTTAATTTCCGCTGCTTTATTTAGTACAGGTACTTGTAGTTGCGTTTCCAGGTTTTAATAAGGCCTAACCTTAAAATCTTCGGTATCGGGCTAGCCCGTCGAGCTGGAAAAAATAATATTATATAATAAAAAAATATTTTTTAATACCAAATTAAATTTAATATTCATAAAATACTAATATTTAATAATTATTATTATAATTCTAATATTTAAATTGCCCAAATTATAAAATGTTTATTCAATAATAAATGTGGCAGTCTCGAGCCCCTTCGGTTCAGACTAATTTAGTTTTGATTTTTTCGGGTCGAAAATATTCGGTCCAACCCTACATTTTTTCGGGCGGGCTTCGGGGTAGCCCACCGGTCGACTTTGACGGCTTGCTAATGGGGAGAGTAAATACGGTCCCACAGCCTGCCACCTCAGCAAGCCGCCGGAGTCGACCGCCACCTGTACTGTTGGGTTTTGTCCTTCAAATCCTACGTGTGCAATCTATTAAGTCTGATGGTCATCTTCGGATTTCAATTGATATATTGATAATGTTATTTTTGGTTTAGAGGAATATTATATTGATGATCACGTTCATAGTATTTTTCGTCTCAAGAACACGTAGCATCCGACTTCCGGTTCGTGTGCAACACGTAGAGATCGGGCCATTTGTGCGGCTACACATCCGGGAAGACAAGAGGCTTTTCAAGGTGATCTCTTCAGGGTTCGTTGCAAGAAGATCAGATCTTCATCAGCGAACAACCATCGACATCAACGAGACACGATATATATGTGTGTGTGTGTGTGTGTCTATACATATAAACATGTGCCTAGATCTTGTATGTTCGTTTTTACTCATTTTACACGCTTCTGCACACACGAACGAGGTAATCGAGCGATTTGATCGGCATCGAAAACCTTCATGTACATCACGTGACCTACACGTGCAATTTCTGGTGGAAATCCACCGGAAAGGATGAGATTTGATTTTTTGAATAAAAAAAAGGACCAAATGTGGGATCAGCCTAAGTTCCAGGACCAAATGTGATTTAATCTCAAGCCACGTCAGCAAGCCCTGCCCGATGACCGCCATGTGTGCACTCACGTGACCAACACGTGAGCTTCTCGGTGGAAAATGACCGGGAAGGACTGGATTTGATGAAATTAAAAAATAAAGGACTGAATGTGAGATTGACAATATTTACAGGACCATTTGTGATTTAATCTCTTAAAACAAATAAACATGAATTTGATTTTAATTTTTAATTTTTATGCATATCTAATATCTTTCCATTATTTAAAAAATAATTTAGAGAAAAAATAAGAATAGATTTATGATTTAAAATAAAAGGACATTTAAAAAAAAGTAATTATGTAAATAATTAAAAGGGTAAATTATAAGGGTAAACTATAAGGTAAGGGTAAATTGGGTAAATTCACCCTTTCTTAACATAATTAAAAGGGTAAAATTGGGTAAATTCTTCTTTTTTATAATTAAACAAAAGATTAAGATTATACTATAATAATATGGAGTAACATAATTACATTTTTTGAAAATGTCCTTAATAACATATAAAATCACACCCTTTACCTCATTTGCAAAATAAATCTAATTTTTTTAATATTGCAAAATAAACCACGACTTTTATTATTATTTGCAAAATCAATTATAAATAATTTATTCATTATAAATAAATTTAAATATTACAAAAAATATATATAACTCACAAAAAATATATTTTTAATTATTAATAAATCATATCTTCACCACAAAAAATATATTTTTACTATTATTTCCAATAGTATTGATGATCATATATATAGTGAACAATTTAAACAAATTTATATCATTAATTCACACGAGTAAAGATCTGACAATCGGTAAAGAAATAGATAGGGGTGGGCGTGAGACGGGATGAGACGAGATGAGACGGGATTAGGAGAATCCCGTCTCGTCCCGAAAATAAATTTTCGGGACGAGACGGGATTTGCATTTTTAAATTCCGTCCCGCACGTCCCAATCCCATTTGGGTTCGGATCGGGATCGGGACGAGATCGGGACGTTCCAAAATATTAAATAAAAAATAAATTAATTAATTAAATAAAAATAATTAATAAAATAATAATATTAACAACTTATAAAACAATAAAAATTCAAATAAAATAAGAATCAACAATTTTTTATAACAAATATTCATACGTATACATACACGGGCATATATATATATATATATATATATATATTGAATTGATTTTAAATTTTAATTTTAAACATAAATTATTAAATAAGTAAAATAATATTGGACTTATTTATATTTAATTTAAATGATATTTTAATTTTATTTAATATTTTAAAATAAAAATGTTAGTATTTTTAAACATAAATTAAACAAAAAATATTAAATTATTTTGAAATATTATCAAATTTTTAAAATATACTTAATTTAATAATAAATTTAATTGAGTATGATTAATATTTTGATATTTTATTAATTTGTTTGAAAATATGAAAATTATATTATTATTAAATTAATTATCGGGACGGGATGAGATAGAACGGGATCGTCCCGATCCCGTCCCGTCCCGTTATGAAAAATTTAAAACGAAAAGGGATGGGACGAGATTGCCATTTTTAAAAGTGATCCCGTCTCATCCCGCTAATTTTCGGGATGAAATCGGGACGGGATCGGGATTCCGAGACGAAGCGCCCACCCCTAGAAATAGAGCGTCTTTCTTATCAAAACAAAAATATACATTGCTCAACTAAGATGATTTACAGATCGATTTTCTTATTAGAACTCAGCGAACATTAGACGGTATAAGTGGATACGACACTGTTAGTCTATTACTGTTATTTCCAATAGTATTGGTGATTATAACGAAGGCAAAATTACGACACGGTCCCTACTCATCCTTGTTTTCTGCACACATAACCACCAGACCTCAACCACCCAATTTGGACCATATTAAGTAGGAGATTAAATCACAAATGGTCCGGTAAATATTGTCAATCCCACATTCAGTCCTTTATTTTTTAATTTCATCAAATCCAGTCCTTCCCGGTCATTTTTCACCGGGAAGCTCACGTGTTGGTCACGTGAGTGCACACATGGCGGTCATCGGGCAGGGCTTGCTGACGTGGCTTGAGATTAAATCACATTTGGTCCTGCAACTTAGGTTGATCCCACATTTGGTCCTTTTTTTTGTTCAAAAAATCAAATCCCATCCTTTCCGGTTGATTTCCACCAGAAATTGCACGTGTAGGTCACGTGATGTACATGAAGGTTTTTGATGCCGATCAAATCGCTCGATTACCTCGTTCGTGTGTGCAGAAGTGTGTAAAATGAGTAAAAACGAACATACAAGATCTAGGCACATGTTTATATGTATAGACACACACACACACACACACACATATATATATATATATATACATAGAGATACGAGGACACTTACATTCTGACGAAGATGTGATCTTCTTGCAACGAACCCTGAAGAGATCGCCTTGAAAATCCTCTTGTCTTCCCCGATGTGTAGCCGCACAAATAGCCCGATCTCTACGTGTTGCACACGAACCGGAAGTCGGATGCTACGTGTTCTTGAGACGAAGAACACTATGAACGTGATCATCAATATAATATTGCTCTAAGCCAAAAATAACATTATCAATATATCAATTAAAATCCGAAGATGACCATCTGACTTAATCGATTGCACACGTAGAATTTGAAGGACACAACCCAACAGTAGAGGTGGCGGTCGACTCCGGCGGCTTGCTGAGGTGGCAGGCTGTGGGACCGTATTTACTCTCCACATTAGCAAGCTGTCGGAGTCGACCGGTGGGCTACCCTGACGCCCGCTCGAAAAAATGTAGGGTTGGGACCGAATATTTTTTACCCGAAAAAATCGAAACTAAATTAGTCCGAACCGAAGGGGCCCGAGACCGCCACCTTTATTATTGAATAAACATTTTATAACTTTGGCAATTTAAATATTATAATAATAGAAATTATTATTATTAAATATTAATATTTTATGAATATTAAATTTAATTTGGTATTAAAAAATATTTTTGTATTATATAATATTATTTTTTCCATCTCGACGGGCTAGCCCCAGACCGAATATTTTAAGGTTAGGTCTACAAATTTACAGTTCGAAAAAATTTCAGTCTGAACCGAAGTAACTCGATAGCCCGAGTGGGCTGGCCCGATTGACATCCCTACCCACACGTGCAATTTTCGGTGGAAATCGACCGGAAATGATGATATTTGATTTTTTGAACAAAAAAGGACCAAATGTGGGATCAACATAAGTTGTAGGACCAAATGTGATTTAATCTCAAGCCACGTCAGCAAGTCCTGCCCGATGACCGCCATGTGTGCACTCACGTGACCAACACGTGAGCTTCCCGGTGGAAAATGACCGGGAAGGATTGGATTTGATGAAATTAAAAAATAAAGGATTGAATGTGGAATTGACAATATTTACAGGACCATTTGTGATTTAATTTCTATTAAGTAGTGTGATTATACAGTCTTATAAGGTGAAATAGTAAACAAGCCTAGCTCAGAAGTAAAAAAATCCATCCGTGAATTAATTCAACACTTTATTACATTCCCATCTGTACAAAGTCATCTCTCAAGGTTGACTCTAAAAAAGAGAAAAATCAAACATTCAGAAAACCAATGCAGCTTAAAAAATGAAAATGAAATCGACACTTACATTAATTCAACACTCTGTGATCATTATAAAAGATGTAGGGAATATGGGACACCTTGTGCCACTCAGAATCAACCATTTTTGGGTCTTCTTGATTCTTATTATTCAGCATTTGCTTTAACAGCAGTGGACATCCAGCAATGTCTAATTGAGTTAATAGGGTGAGGCATTGCATTGCTTCTTTAGAGGGCATATGTCGCAATTTTTTGAATTTGCGTAGGCATAATTCCCTGAGAGATGAGAGGTTCCCAAACCACTCGGGCAATACTTCCATTCCAAAATCAGTTAATTCTAATGAATAAAGAGTGAGATGTTGAATCTGATCCGGTAGGCACTCCCAATGTGATATCCCGTGCAATGTCAAGTAGAGAAGAGAAACTCTGGTTGATGCTTGCAATATGGTGTCAACAGCCTTATTGAATGAAATGTTATCATCCCATGAAGAACAAGGGCTCATTCTTAACTTTTGCAAGCTGCTGAGTGACCCAATTTCGATTTCTTTAATGCTGAATCTTGGAGCCTCCATAATTTCCAATGATGTGAGACGAGACATTTTTTGGAGACACTCACCTCTAATATCCATTAATCCACACAGTGACAGCTTCACCAAGGATAGAGCACATGACTCTATCATTTCAATTGGAAAATGGGTCAGGCCTGTGCACTTCTTGATGGTTAAATCACGAAGTGAAGTGAGGCCTCCTTCGTGTCTTTCTGTTGTTATTGACTTCAGATTCAAACACTCCGATACACTCAACTCCAACAGATTATGATTGTTAGAGAATAGCCCATCTGGAAGGCACTCCAAATCTTTTATTCGCCTAATGTGGAGATGAGTGAGCGAATTCAGCTTGGATCCACATATATTTTCCAAAGGCAAGCCACTGTCAATCCGATCAACCATTATTTTTTCAAGGCAACCAAAATGACTTGGAGCGCTTATCAATTGCCTGCATCCTGTAAGTTGCAAGTGCTCAAGCCGTGGAAATACGAGCACTTGAGTTTTATGACCTTCACTTGACGGGGGCAATTCTACTTCAGTCCATTCTGTCAGGTTTGACAGATTTGACAATTCAAGCCTTTCAAGAGCTGGAAACACGAGAATTATCGTGTCTCCGTTTCTTGTTTCGCGACTACAATTCTCAATGTTGTAGAATGATGAACCAATGGATCTCACATTTTCCAGCATATACAGATAAAGAAACTTGAGATGAGGCAAGTGGCCTAACATTGGGAGCTCTTCAACTCGCCTGCAATGTTTTAGACTAATCTCCATCAGATTATTAAGTCCTTGATAATATCCTACTTCCATCTTTGATGTCCATGATGGGAATCTTCTCCCATTGAATCCACCAATAGTTAGGATCTTTAAATTGGGTTGTGGATGGAGGCCTTCCAAAACACTCTCCTCGTTTTCCTCATCATAATCTGTATTAATTCTTCGAAACCATCGCCATTCTAGTGTTAACTGGAATATGTCTCTCTTTCGAAATAAATCTGCACTAAGTGCCTCATCTTTATCTCGCACCATTTCAAGATTATGAATCGCTAGTTTCCCTTTGAGATTCTTCAACCATCCAAGCTCTGAAATTCCATAACCTTTGTCATCTCGCACATGAAAATAACGTAGTGTCCGAAGAGACGTCAATCGTCCTACCTCAGGAGGCAATGTTGTATCAACACAAATGTGAAGATGTCTTAAGCTAATTAAGTACTTCAACGAATTTGGGAGCTTTTCTAAGCAACTCATATGCTCTTTGTTTATTCCGGCTCTTAATGTCTCCAAGTGATACAGTTCACCAATTTTTACAGGAAAATATCTTATCATTGTTTGTGAAGTATCAAGATATCTTAAATGTATAAGATCACTAATCGAAGTCGGTAAAGTACCAATTTCTCTTCCCACCAAAATTAAAGTACGAAGACTTTTGAAGTTTGAGAATATGATATCAAAAACATTGGCATTGAAGAATAGAGTTCGCACATACCTTGATTCTTCCTTGGGGATAGATCGTGACTCAATATCTCCACTGGAACTGTAACCAATGTATCGATGTAGAAAATTTTCATCCGCCACAATGTTATTTTCACATAAAATGGAACATGCTAGATCATGCACAAGGTCGTGCATGTTGCAACATGTTACATGCCCATACACATCTCTCTTTGCAACCTGTAACAAAGAGTTCCCAAGTAGAATGGACAAGAATTTATTGCCTATAATCTCCATTTTTGTATTCTGGTCGATTTGAAGAAGAAATCCTTCTGCCATCCAAAGCTGAAACAATTTTTTCTTTTTAATCTCAGACCCCTTTGGAAATATTGAACAATACGCAAAACACTTCTTCAGTAATGGCGATGACAAATTATCAAAACTCAGCTTTAATATTTTGAAGATGGGATTAACATTTCCAAAATTTGAAAACCAATTATTTTCAAATGAGATCCACTCTTCTTTTGACTTATTGCACAGTAACCCCCCTACTACTTTCGCTGCTAGTGGCAAACCTCGACATCTTTGTGCAATATTTCTCCCCATTTCTTCATATTGATCTGTTGCATTAATAGAAGTTTTTGCTTTGATTATGGACCAACAATCATCGTCCGATAATCCTCCCAATTTGTGAACACCAACGGTGCTCACAATCAAAGCAACCACTTGACTCCTTGTAGTAACAACCACGCAATTCCCCACGGCAGAACTAACTCCGGAAAGTGAATTTACAAAATCATCCCACTTGTCCCTCTCCTCATTCCAAACGTCATCAAGGACAAGAAGATATATTTCACGGCCCAATGCGTTTAGAAGCTTTTTGAGAAGCGCTTCTCTGTTTCCATATTCAATGTTTTCAGCTGCCATTGATGTAAGAATGTTCTTCAAAAGAACAACTACATCGAAGTTCCGAGGGACATGCACCCAAACACGATTTTTTCCAAAGTGAGATATTATCTTTTGATCACTGAATACTTTCCTAGCCAACGTAGTCTTCCCAAGTCCACCCATCCCGACAATAGGAAGGACTGAGAGTACTCGTTCTTCTGGGCTAGCAGTGACCAACATCTCAACTATACTCAACACATCATTCTCTCTTCCGAAAAAAACCGGATCGAAAGAGAATGAGTCGGTTTCCATGATCGGAGATCCATGAGATCCAGAATCACTAGGCGTACGCACACCAACAAGTCTGGCCTGAAGGCCAAACCCAGTTGCTAGTTGGATACTCTGTTCCAACTTGTCATTGATATTGCTAATTTGAGCAGCAAGCCTTAGGCGGATCGCGATCGGATTCTTAGAGGTAGAGAAAAAAGATCGCACCTTATTATTTTTTGCTTTGGTTTTGGAGAGAAGATGGTATTTGATCTCGTCCAGCACATTGTCAGCTTCGAAGGCAAGAGCTTCGAGGTTCCTCATCCACCGCTTGAGAGCTCGGTCGGTGACATTCTGCATATCGGTGTCGTACAAGACGTCGTAAACATATTCGAAAGATGTCTTAAGCTTTTCCAGATCTTTCTTGAAATGTTTGATTTGGTCGAGCGGGAGTAAGAGCAGTTGTTGAAGCACGACTTGAAAGGTGGCTCCGATCACAGCTCCAACGACAGTGGCTTCCATCCTTGGTAGTAATATTGAAAGCAGGTGAATATTGGTATGTGAGAGGATAAATGGATAATGAAACTTGATTTTATTGTATGGTTCGTGTTCTTTTGGTTGATGCAAGAAATATAAATAGGTTACGCGGTTATTTACACCTCTAATTTTTTTTCCACAACCCTCTTCTATTTTTCTAATTTATATAAATTTGTGAAGTATCTAAACTACCCTTTTTAAATATTAGTACTACCTACACCTCTTCATGCAAAAAAAAAAATTACGGATTAAATTTTAATTCATGAACATCAAATTATTTTGGGGATAGTCGAACAAGAGGTCGCAGCATTCCTTGAATATGGGGGTCGGAGCAGTGCGGGCTTGGTGGGTGCAGATGAAAAAGAAACTGTCGAGGGCTTCAATCTTCGTCATCGACCCGTCGGAAGAATCAGACCTTTTCTTATTGCTTAATATCAAATGAGTTTAAATAAATTAAGGAGCACTATTGAAAAGTAGAAAAAAAAATTACAGAAGAATATAATAGGGTATAAATCTCAATCCACCCTCCCTCTCTGCTGCCAAGCCCGAAGATAACCCACATAGTCGCCTCATATTCCATGTCGGAGAAGACAAAAAGAAGTAGTCGATTTCCTTCAACTCAATCTTCGTAGAAAACCACCGCAGGTCCATCGGAGAGTATGCAATGCGGAGAAATCGAGATCGATGGGGCCTGAAAGGGAGTTGTTTCGGAGATCGAGAAAGCGCAGGTTACTGCAGGCTGACAAAGTTGATGGCAGTCGGCCCGTGAACGAATTGGAATGAGCGACGAGATGTTCGAGTCCGGTTAAGTTACCGAACACTGTTGTAAGATCGGACGATGTATAGTATGATAATATCAATAATACCGAAGAAAGAAATCAACGAAAAATAGAGAAGACAAGAATTTACGTGGAAACCCAACTGGGAAAACCACGGGAGGAACGACGAACAATTCACTATAATATTGCTTCACGATTACAAGGATGATATACGCTCTAAACCCTCAAATCTCACGCAATAGCTATAGAATTATAATTGGTGTGTTTATGCCTATGGAGAAGCTCTTTTTATATAGGGGAGTGTTGTGCTCTTTACGATCTTCTAACACCACTTGTTGCGATATTGAAACTAAATCTCTCACGACTCTCGAAATATATATGAGATGCGAAGAAAACGATAAACGAAAAGAACGAACACACAATTTACGTGGAAACCCAAAACACGGGAAAAAACCACGGGAAGAAAGAAATCCACTACATCCTTGAGGCTTACAATTCACTCTATGATTTTCGTCTACCGGAGAACTCCAATTTATAGGTGTAGCAAACCTATCAAATTGGTAACAATTAGAATTAGGAATAAATCTTTTTCCTAATATATGACTCCTAAATCCTTAAGGAATAGAATTATATTCCAATATAATTCTTATTTCCTAACCAATAAATCAAAAAACCCATATTTGGAGTCCAAAAACGCAGCGAAAAATCGCACAAGAAAGCTGGCGCAAACGCGCCACAGCCTCAGCAGGCTGGCGCAAATGCGCCACGGCCCCAGCAGGCTGGCGCAAATGCGCCAGACTGCTACATTGATCTTTTCGCATCCCGACTCCAAATTTCAACCCGATTTACTTCTCTTTGGATTCGAGTCATACTTTAACAAATCTCCACCTTGACGAGAATCCCCGCGACTCCAAGCCGCACCATCCTCCAACGATCATATACTAAGTTTTCTTTCTTCCACCCAGCCCCGCAGGACTCACTCAAAACATGAGCAACCTAAGTTTGAACCGCACCAAACTTAGTACAAGAATGCGAAGATGCACCGATCATCCCTTGGGTACCACCAAGCTCTATGACCTCCACGCAATCTCCATTCTCAAATCTCGCCTTCCCACTACTATCAGCACCACCTGCATTCGCCAATACTCTAGTGCTATCCATAGTACGCCTAGGCTCGATTCTCCAAATTTGAATACTATTCGGGTTAGTATTCCCGGTGTCCCCGACACCTACACACATGCGCATGACTTTTAAAACCAAGGTGATCCCGACTCACCTTCCAGCGAATGACTTTCTTGGGCAGAGGCAGTTGCCCACTTGGTAATTGTGTTGCCGCATAGCTCATACAATCCACCAAATCTTTCTCTCGCCTCGCAAAATAAGTCGCCCCGACTTACTTTCAACACTCCACCTTTACCGAAGTTGGTACTCATTCAGATCTAAGGTCTATGAGAGATAAGATTACCATTCAGGACCGGAACGTACCTTGCAGTACCGAGGGTTCGAATATGCCCATCGACCATCTTGATTCTCACAGTTCCCGTGCCGCGTATCTCACACGATGTATCATGCCCCATGACCACCGATCAACCGACACCATCGAACATCTAGAATCCAAGATCCACCCCTCACACGTTCCCCAAATCAGAGACAACCAGGAGTTCCCCATCAAGAAAACCTCCTTCTCCGGAATCGGCCACCTACGATTCCTTTCTCCGATTCATCAGGGCCTGACAGGTCCCCCTTCACGTGGCTCTTTTCCTTGCAGTAGTGACAAACCCCCTAGAATTTCTTCCATGCTCCACCTTGAACATTAAAAATTCACCTAGATTTTCACCATGCCCCGTTTCTTTCAGTAATGACAAACCCCTGGTATTTCTTCATCTTTGCCCAACCCTGGACACCAAGATATTCCCCCGGATTTTCACTACTCAAAGCCTCCTTCATCGTCTCCCTCGATCACAAAGCCGCGACCGCATGAAACAAATCACCGGAGGGATAGAGTGCAATTATACCTCACATTTCTATTCTTCCATACCTTCTCTTATGGCTCCATCGCGCTTGACATCGTCCATGCCTCAGCAACGCATCATCAAGATCCATGTTGATTAGAACCATTGAACCAACTCCACCTTGAATCGCCATGAAGAGAACCACGTGTTCCGATCTAACACCGAATATCAACCATCGTCGCCATCTCCCAAAATATTCTCGAGCTCCACCTGGATCTAGAAACACCAATATCCGCCGCCCGCCTTGTATGGATTCCCCGTCCGGGATCCCTACGAAAGCTCTTGATAACAGGTCACGGGATCGTAACCTAGATCTGATACCACTTGTTGTGCTCTTTACGATGCTATGACGCCACTTGTTGCGATATTGAAACTAAATCTCTCACGACTCTCGAAATATATATGAGATGCGAAGAAAACGATAAACGAAAAGAACGAACACACAATTTACGTGGAAATCCAAAACACGGGAAAAAACCACGGGAAGAAAGAAATCCACTACATCCTTGAGGCTTACAATTCACTCTATGATTTTCGTCTACCGGAGAACTCCAATTTATAGGTGTAGCAAACCTATCAAATTGGTAACAATTAGAATTAGGAATAAATCCTTTTCCTAATATATGACTCCTAAATCCTTAAGGAATAGAATTATATTCCAATATAATTCTTATTTCCTAACCAATATATCAAAAAACCCATATTTGGAGTCCAAAAACGAAGCGAAAAATCGCACAAGAAAGCTGGCGCAAACGCGCCACAGCCTCAGCAGGCTGGCGCAAATGCGCCAGACTGCTACATTGATCTTTTCGCATCCCGACTCCAAATTTCAACCCGATTTACTTCTCTTTGGATTCGAGTCATACTTTAACAGGGAGATTCCATAATAATATATGGAAATAATATATTACCCAAAAAAGAGTCCTAAAAGGAGTAGGAATCAATTTCCATCAATTTGGAAGACTTTCCAAAAAAAAAACCCGCAGGTAGAAAGCTGGCGCAAACGCGCCAGAACCTGGCGCGAACGCGCTGGAGCCTCTGAAGGCTGGCGCGAACGCGCTGGAGTCTCTGAAGGCTGGCGCGAACGCGCCACCCTGGTGCGAACTCGCTGGAATGCTACTTTGCTCGTTTTAACTCCGTTTCGACCGAAACTTTCACGGCATCGACTCCACGCGGTTTTGAGTCACATTCCAACAAATCTCCACCTTGACACCAAACCGCGAACATCCTTCGCCTATCGTCTTCCTCCAAACGCCCCTAAGGGCTTAATCTCTCGATCGAAGTCCAACCAAGCTAGAGCAAAGCTCAAACTTGGTTGCGGGTAAACTCTTTGTCAACATGTCCGCCGGATTGTCGTGAGTACTAATCTTACTCACCTTAATATCGCCTCGAGCGATCACCTCACGGACAAAGTGATAACGAATGTCTATGTGCTTTGTTCTCTCATGGAACACTTGATCTTTTGTGAGACAAATAGCACTTTGACTATCACAAAAGATGGACGTCATCTTTGAAACCTTCGAGAGTTCTCGAAACCAACCTCTTAACCATAACGCCTCCTTGCAAGCTTCAGTGACCGCCATATACTCCGCCTCGGTAGTTGATAAGGCCACCGTACTTTGCAAAATAGCTTTCCAACTTATAGCACACCCACCAATGGTAAAAACATACCCGGTAAGAGATCTTCTTTTATCTAGATCACCGCCATAGTCGGAATCCACGAACCCTCGCACATCATCTTGATTCCTCCCGAACACCAACTTCTTGTTAGATGTACCTCTCAAATAGCGCAACACCCATTGCACCGCCTTCCAATGCTCTCTTCCGGGATTCGCCATATACCGACTCACGGCACTCACGGCGTGGGCCAAATCCGGACGAGTACACACCATGGCATACATCAAGGACCCAACGGCATTGGAATAAGGGACTCGAGCCATATCCTCGATGTCCTTCTCCGTAGTCGGAGAGTAAGCAGAGGTAAGTCTAAATTGTGTTCCAAGGGGAGTACTTACCGGGTTCACATTCTCAAGGTTGAACCGACGTAGCACCTTCTCTATATACCCCTTTTGGCCAAGATACAACTTGCCATCTCTTCGATCTCTTGTGATTTCCATTCCTAGGATCTTCTTTGCCGCACCAAGATCCTTCATCTCGAACTCCTTACTAAGTTGTGCCTTGACTCTATCCACCTCCGACTTATCCTTAGCCGCTATCAACATATCGTCGACGTAGAGGAGAAGATAAACTAAAGACCCATCACGGCCTTTCCGGAAATACACACAACTATCATAGGAGCTCCTTCGAAAACCATTCTTAATCATAAACGTGTCGAAACGTTTATACCACTGTCTAGGAGACTGTTTCAAACCATATAAAGACTTCTTGAGAAAACACACCTTGTTCTCTTGGTTTGAACCCTCGAACCCCTCGGGTTGGACCATGTAGATATCTTCATCGAGTTCCCCATGTAGAAAGGCCGTCTTCACATCCATTTGCTCAAGCTCCAAATCATGCATTGCCACAATGCCTAAAATCGCTCGAATCGAGCTATGCTTGACCACCGGTGAAAACACATCATTGAAATCTACTCCGGGAATTTGGATAAAACCCTTAGCCACCAATCTCGCCTTGTATCTCTCGTCCTCAACCCCAGGGATGCCCTCCTTCTTCTTGAAGATCCATTTGCACTTGATGGCCTTCTTGCCTTTAGGGAGATCAACCAACTCCCAAGTGCCATTCTTATGAAGAGACTCCATCTCTTCTTGCATAGCCAAGACCCGCTTACTTGAGTCATCACACGTAACCGCCTCGGCATACGAGGAAGGTTCCTCATACGAATCAACATCATCGGCTACACTCAAGGCATAAGCGACTAACTCATACTCGGCTAACCTTCTAGGTGGTCGAGTCTCTCGCCTTGACCTATCTCTAGCTATGCATTGCGGCTCTTTCTCTTTTGGATCTTCCGGAGTAGTCGAACTACTCGTCTCATCGTTCGAGGAACTTGACCCATCATCTTCCTCTTGCACCCTGTCCGGCTCCACCTCAATAGGAGTACTTGGAACCTCGAGATTCCCTTTAGACGACCGATCACCCATCATAGAAGCCTCATCGAAGACTACATCACGGCTTAGTATGATCTTTCTCGTCTATGGATACCAAAGCTTGTATCCTTTAACTCCTTCCTTAAAGCCAACGAATATGCACTTCTTAGATCGTGCACTCAATTTCCCGTCGTTGACATGCATGTAGGCCGGACACCCAAACACCCTTAAGTCCTCATAATTCACCGGAGATCCCTTCCACAACTCTTGTGGAGTCTTCTTATTAATCGCCATGGACGGGGAACGGTTGATAAGGTAACATGCTAAAGAAGCCGCTTCAGCCCAAAAACCTTTACTCAACCCAGAAGTAGCTAACAAGCAACGTACCTTGTCCATAATCGTGCGATTCATTCTCTCGGCTACTCCATTTTGTTGAGGGGTGTATCTCACAGTGTGGTGCCTCACAATCCCCGAACTCTTGCAGAATTGGTTGAATTCTTCGGACACAAATTCTAGGCCATTGTCCGTACATAGTTCTTCACGACTTTCCCGGTTTGTTTCTCTATCATCACCTTCCAATCTCTGAAGGTAGAAAACACGTCGCTCTTGTGTTTCAAGAAGAACGACCAAACCTTTCGGGAATAGTCATCGATGATGGTAAGCATGTAGTAAGAACCTCCAGTGGAGGGGACCAGGGATGGTCCCCATAGATCGGAATGGACATACCCGAGTATCTCTTTAGTTGTGTGAGCGCCGGTAGTGAACTTCACTCGCGTTTGCTTCCCAAAGACGCACTGCTCACAAAACTCTAACTTCGACAAGCCCTTATCCCCAAGAAGCCCTCGTCTACTCAACTCGGCCATTCCGGAATCACTCATATGCCCTAGACGCATATGCCAAAGTCTCGTTGTATCGACATCCGAGACTTTGGAATCACCTACGGCTACTTCACCTTTCACCGTGGTGCCTTCAAGAACATAAAGCCTATTCGACTTACGTTCACCTTTCATAACCACCAACGAACCGCTGGCAACCTTCACGACTCCACCTTTCCCGGTGAACGAGTAACCCTTAAGCTCCAAAGTACTAAGCGAAATCAAATTCCGCTTTAAGCCGGGAACGTATCTAACCTCGCTTAGGGTGCGGATCGCGCCGTCAAACATCTTGATCCGGATGCTTCCTATCCCTTCGATCTTTCATGACGCGTTGTTTCCCATAGTCACCGCACCTTGCTCCACCTTTTCAAAAGTATCGAACCACTCACGATTCGGACACATGTGGAACGTACATCCCGAGTCTAGAATCCATTCCTCGCTTGATTTGGAGACCTCACCCAAAGCCATGAGAAGATCACAATAATTCTCGGCTACACCAACTTCACCGGAACTCTTACCGGAATTATTATTGTTGTTGTTGCCGCCTTCTCTCTTTCCTATTTTTCAAGGAATAACAATCGGCTTTGATGTGACCCTTCTTCTTGCAATAGTTGCAGACTTTGTTACTATGTCGTGACTTCGATCGAGACCTATCTTGCCCCGTCGATCTCTGGTTGGTCCGTCCACGGACATTCAATCCTTCACTTGGCGTCTCTCCCGAATTAGGATTCTCCATCATCAAAATATTCTCTCTAGATGAGAGAGCCGAGGTTACGTCTTTAAACATGAGGCTATCTCGAGAATATAGGAGAGTATCACGGAAACTTGCCATAGAAGGGGGTAGCGAAATTAGGAGCCAAAACGCGAGGTCGTCATCTTCGAGCTTCACGCCAATATTGCCGAGGTCGGCGACTTTCTCCTTGAATTTCGCTACGTGCGCTTGGATCGAAGATCCCTCCGCCATCTTGAGAAAATATAAACTTCTCTTCAAATTGTGCTTACTTGACACCGTCTTGGTGATGCACATCTCTTCAAGCATCTCCCACAATTCTTTTGCTGTCTTCGCTTTCATGATGTCCTCCGCCAAAGCGTTCGAAACATGGAGCCCTATGGTCGCCATAGCCATCTGATCGAGCTCTTCCCACTCGTCATGCTTCATGTCCGTCGGCTTGTTGTCAATACCTTTGAGGGCGCCCTCTTGCTTCAGGGATCGAAGAACTAACCTCATCTTGTATTGTCACGTCGGGAACCTTGTGTTGAGATCCAGCAACGGTATGTCATACCTCACGCTCGTCATCCTTAGCTCTGATACCATTTGTTGTAAGATCGGACGATGTATAGTATGATAATATCAATAATACCGAAGAAAGAAATCAACGAAAAATAGAGAAGAAAAGAATTTACGTGGAAAAACCACGGGAGGAACGACGAACAATTCACTATAATATTGCTTCACGATTACAAGGATGATATACGCTCTAAACCCTCAAATCTCACGCAATAGCTATAGAATTATAATTGGTGTGTTTATGCCTATGGAGAAGCTCTCTTTATATAGGGGAGAGTCCATAATAATATACGGAAATAATATATTACCCAAAAAAGAGTCCTAAAAGGAGTAGGAATCAATTTCCATCAATTTGGAAGACTTTCCAAAAAAAAATCCCGCAAGTAGAAAGCTGGCGCAAACGCGCCAGAACCTGGCGCGAACGCGCTGGAGCCTCTGAAGGCTGGCGCGAACGCGCTGGAGTCTCTGAAGGCTGGCGCGAACGCCCCACCCTGGCGCGAACTCGCTGGAATGCTACTTTGCTCGTTTTAACTCCGTTTCGACCGAAACTTTCACGGCATCGACTCCACGCGGTTTTGAGTCACATTCCAACAAACAATGACAGGTTCACCAAGGATGTGGCGCATGATTCTATCATTTCAATTGGAAAACGGGTCAGGCCTTGGCAATTGTTGATGGTTAAATCACGGAGTGAAATGAATCCTCCTTCATGTCTTTCTGTTGTTATTGACTTCAGATTCAAACACTCCCATACACTCAACTCCAACATATTATGCTTATTAGAGAATAGTCCGTCTGGAAGACACTCCAAATCTTTTATTCCACTAATTTTGAGACGAGTGAGCGAACTCAACTTGGCTCCACCAAGTGCTCAAGTCGTGGAAATACGACCAATTGATTTTTATCGGCTTCACTTACAGCTGGGGGCAGTTCTACTTCTGCCCATTCTGCCAGGCTTTGCATATATAACAATTCAAGCTTTTCAAGAGCTGGAAACACTTGAATTGTTGTGTCTTCATTTCTCGAGTTGCGACTACAATTTTCAATGTTGTAGAATGATGAACCAATGGATCTCACATTTTCCAGGCTATTCAGCCAAAGAGACTTGAGATGCGGCAAGTGGCCTAACATTGGGAGCTCTTCAACTTGCCTGCAATGTTGTAATGCAATCTCCATCAGATTGTAAAGTACTTCCATCTTTAAAGTCCACGCTGGGAATCGTCTGCCATTGAATCCATCAATAGTTAGGCTCTTTAAATTAGGGTTTGGTTGGAGGCCTTCCAAAACACTCTCATGCTTTGCTTCATCGCCTTCTGTGCCTGTCCCTTCGAATATTAACTTCAATATGCCCTTTTTTTGATATAAATTGGCACTCAGTGCCTCATTTTTATCTCTCACCTTTCTAAGGTTACGAATCACTAATTTACCTTTGAGATTCTTCAAGCTTCCAAGCTCTGAAATTCTATAACCCTTTTCCTCACCCACATGAAAGTATTCTAGTGTCTGAAGAGAAGTCAATCGTCCTATCTCAGGGGCAATCTTATACCATCACCAATGTGAAGATGCCTTAAGTTAATTAAGTACTTAAAGGAATCTGGGACCCTTTTTAAACAAACCCTGAATTTTTCAGCTCTTAATGTCTCCAAGTGATACAGTTCACCAATTGTGTCCGGAAAAGATCTTATCAATTTTTTCGAAGTATCAAGGTATCTTAAATGTATCAGCTCACTAATTGAAGTCGGTAAATTATCAATTTCTTCGCCCAACAAAACTAAAGTACGAAGGCTTTTGAAGTTTGAGAAATTGATATCGGAAACACTGCCATTGAAGAATAGAGTCCGCACATACCTTGCTTCTTCCTTGGGGATAGGCCGAGACTCAATATCTCCACTGGGACTGTAACCAATGTATCGCTGTTGAAAATTTTCACATAAAATGGAACGTGCTAGATCATGCACAAGGTCATGCATGTTGCAACACGTTACATATCCATAAGCATCTCTCTTTACTACTTGTAATAAAGAGCTTTGAAGTAGAATAGAAAACAATTTACTTCATATGCTCTCCATATTGTTGTTTTGATCGGTTTGAAAAAGAAATCCTTCTGCCATCCAAAGTTGAATAAGTTGTTCCTTTTCAATCTCAAATCCCTTTGGAAATATCGAACAATACGCAAAACACTTTTTCAGTAATGGCAATGGTTCAGAAGGCGGGAAAGGCAGCCTTTGGCTAGTAGGATCAAAAAAGGAAAGATAGGAACCCTTCTCTACTTTTGCTACAAGGTGTCCCGTACCAGTTGAGCTTGCCAGTTGAGTTTCATCGATCAGTATAAAAAGATTCTTCTACCAATTCTATTGCTTTAAATCCCCCGGCTGCTTCCTTTCGTCACGGGCAGTGGGCTGCGGGAAAGGGTCGTCGTGCAATAAGCTTCTTATTCTTAGCTTGAGACTGCTTGCTTCCATTACCAATGAGAAATAGAATAGCTATCTGCTTGCGCTACTGGCTTAGGGCCTAGAGAACGTCTCAGTATGCCTTCTCCTCTCTGTCTTCCACACCTTCACAAAGATCGCCCATGAGGGGCTCCCTAGGCATATCGGTCAGTCCCCTGCTATCCGTTCTCAGAATCATGCAGGCTAGCTCAGCCACTAAATGAGATCCACTCATCTCTTGACTTATTGCACAATAACCCCCCTACTACTTTTGGGAACAATTGATGGAATAACCTGTTGACCTTGTCTATTTCATTGACTACTATATTATTTAAATAATTCAAAAAGAAAATAGAAATAAAAAAAAAATCAATTATTTAGGTACGGAAAAGTCTACTTTGCCCCCATTTATCTTACTTGTTTCTAACAATTTTATAAAAGAAAATTCAATTTCTTTTTCCTCGTCCCGATTCCAGTTCATTCTCTTTTATCACGTATGTAATAGATATATTTTTAAAGTGTAATTTTATGAAAATTAACTTTATAATAGTAATTAAAATGTAATTTCATAAAAAATAATTTTATGTTAGTATTTAAAATGTAATTTCATGCAAATTAACATTATATTAGTAATTATAATGTACTTTTATGTAAATTAACTTTATATTAGTAATTAAAATGTACTTTAATGTAAATTAACTTTACATTAATAATTACAATATAATTTAATGTAAATTAACATTATTTTAGTAATTAAAATTTACTTTCATGTAAATTAACTTTATATTAGTAATTAAAATATAATTTCATTTAATTAACTTTATATTAGTATTTAAAATATAATTTCCTAATTAACTTTATATTAGTATTTAAAATGTAATTTTATGTAAATTAAGTTTATATGAGTAATTAATATGTAATTTCATGTAAATTAACTTTAATTTTATATTAGTATTTAAAATGTAATTTTATTTAAATTAATTTTATATTAATAATTAAAATATAATTTTATATAAATTAACATTATATTAATAATTAAAATTTAAAATTTAACTTTATATTAGTAGTAATTAAAATGTAAAAAATGGATTTTGGATGAACGACCTCGATTGGAGCAAATTCCAGTAGCAAGAGCTCGAAGAACAGTTGATGATGATGCCTATCTCATCAAACACTTTGTTGTTCAACGACTTCCCAAAATTG
The DNA here is from genome assembly GCA_954870475.1 of Euphrasia confusa. Classification (NCBI taxonomy): domain Eukaryota; kingdom Viridiplantae; phylum Streptophyta; class Magnoliopsida; order Lamiales; family Orobanchaceae; genus Euphrasia; species Euphrasia confusa. Next base: position 36,984,824 of record OX940955.1, on the reverse strand, counting down.
ACAATTCAATCCGGGTTACTATATGGAGGAAAAAAAACTGGGGGTTTGGGATTTCAAATTCCGTTTACTCGTTTGAGCTTGTGGAATTGAAGACAGGGGGTTGCGTTGTTTGAGATGAAGTCGGAATTACTCGATTTGGGTTCCTTCGTCGGCGGTCGCGGGTACCCTTCGTTTTCTGGTTTAAGCTCAGAGGCACAATGGTAGGTACTAACTCGCCGGCCGTCCGCAACCCCACGACGCCGCCTCGCCTCATCCTTCCAATTCCCCTTCCTCCGTCGGCGCCGGTTATAGCATCTGCTGCGACTCCTCCAACACCAGGATCAGCTACTATATACAACAACTACAACCTCACCCAGTCTCCGCCACTTCTGCAAGACGCGCCGCCGCAAGATTTCTGAACAAACGATTTGGATGAATTGGGTTTGGATGAATTAATTGGGTAGGATTTGGGTTTGGGTTTTGTTTAGGTTGGGTAGGATTTGAAGATGGGTGGGTTATGTTTGTGTTGGGTAGGATATTTGAAAATGGGTCAAGGGTGTTAAAGTAATTGCACATTTATTTTAATTAATTAATAAAAAAAGGAGTATTTCATGTGAAAAAATTGAGAGTAGGATAGTTCTCTAATAAACATGTGACACTAGGGCACTTCGTCAAAGCGGCCCCAGAGAGTGAATTTACAAAATCATCCCACTTGTCCCTCTCTTCATTCCAAACGTCATCAAGGACAAGAAGATATCTTATGAAGAAATGGTGGGAATGGATAATTACAATAGAAAATTAAGACTTCTAATCAATTTTTAATAATTTCATCTTAGGAAAACTTATCATCCTTCTAATCTGCAAAAAACCCTAATCAAATATGCTGATTATCTTCACTACCATTGTTTAAGATTGCTGAATATCTTTAGAATTTGATTCTTTCTCACAGGCTATTTTCTTAACGTAAGTGACCCGCACAGTAGTTTCCAAGAAGGGATGCATCACGTGGTCTCATCTAATTCAACCTTTTATTATCTGCCTTTGTTATGAAAAGGATATTCATTAAAGCTTGTTTTTAAATGTTTATTCCAATAAATAGAAAAATGATCGGATCCTGCCTTTTAGTATAGTCGTTGGGTGTACTCTGAGGACAATATTAAGAACTAAGCCTGCTAGTAAGCATTTTGTTGTTTCCCTCTTAGTTATTGTAATATTAGCGTACTTGGTTTAGTTCATAACATGTCCCAATCCTCTTAGCTACTGTACCCCTTCCTTTTCAATACATTTACCTTATCATGTAGCATGCGCGGGTGTCCTGTTTGATTACCGATGATGAAGCGATAAAACTCTGTTGGAATTATTATTTTTCCGGTGCATTCATATTATTTTTGTTTTCTCACATCCATATCTCGTTTGATTGTGTGATAGGATTTGGGCAAATAGGCAGTCAGCGGCAAGGTCGAAGGAACGAAAGATGAGATATATTGCTGAGCTTGAAAGGAAAGTCCAGACTTTGCAAACAGAAGCTACTTCCTTATCTGCTCAGTTAATCTTACTACAGGTGCTTTTGACTTACGTTTTCTTTTGCTAATTATGAATTTGAGATGATTGGTGGCTCCAAGTAGGCTTGTTCAATACCTAACCTCCCATGTTAAATTAAGAACATTTACATTTTTAGACTGAGGCTCAACAGTAAAGTGGATGTTAACTAGTAATAAATAGTTGGTTTCAAAAATAATAATGTTGTTTTCATTTCTTAGCATTCTAGGAATAAATTATCGAAAAGTTGGAGTTATACCATGTGGTGATAAAGGTAAATGATAAGTCTTTGTTTGCGTTTTAAGATGGCATTGACTTTAGTATTCAGCGAGACTATGATAAGCTATGGTAAAAGTTTGTGTCGTCTTCGTTCGGTGAAATAGATAACACAACCCAATTCATAAAGGAAATTTGTGTTTTTCACGAACTCAACAAACATATGTTCTTTAGGCTGAATAAGGAAATGGGTTATATTTTTTGCTTTATTATTTTAATCTTGCATGTAATTTATCTCTTTTCCTCACAATTCTTTTATGCTACATTAAGCCAATATCGAAAGAGCAATATCTTGACTGTTTCTTACTTTCTTCAACAGAGAGATACTAATGGTCTTACATCTGAAAATAGCGAACTTAAACTACGCTTGCAAACTATGGAGCAACAAGTACACTTGCAAGACGGTAAGTATCTTTTTCGTTTATTGCATCTCCATCAATTTTTCACCCATTTTTCATTTCTTGCACTTTCTGGGAAGATTGATTCCTATAGCCGAAACCGAGAAAAGTACTAGCTGGTCCTATCTATTATATGACATTGAAAAAATAAGATTTTTTAGTGAAATTAAGTTATCACTTTTGTGATAATCCGCGTTCATTAGTGGGGATCATAGAGTTTTTTTTACTACTCATGTGCAAGAAATTATGCACAGATGCTTACAGAATGTCTTTCATGAAACACAGCACTGAATGACTCGCTGAAAGAAGAGATACAGCATCTGAAAGTGCTGACTGGTCAGACAATTTCCAACAGTGGGCCCATGATGAATTTCCCGGCATCATATGGAGGAGCTAACCAGCAGCAATATTATGGCAATAACCAAGCGATGCACACGTTACTAACAACTCAACAGATGCAGCAGCTCCAGATACATTCTCAGAAGCAGCAGCAGTTTCAACAGTTGCAGTTCCAGCACCACCAGGTGCAGCAACAAGAACAAGAGCAGGCTGGAAATGTGAAGCATAGGAGTTCAATGTCGCCTTCTATCCCAAAGGACCATGGCCCTGATGCATGTTGGAATGATTAGATTAACAGGAGATGCGGGGTGTGCTTTCTGTATGGAGGCAGTTGTTTTTCCCTCCCGAATCTAGGTGAAAAGGTTTCAGAGCTTGTTAACTTTTAGCTATAGCCTGTTTCGATTAGCGTCAAAAAAGCCTATATCATTGATATGTATTGTACTAGGCTAGTTTTTTTGTTACAAGTTTGGTAACTTGCAAAGGTATCTTTTGTTCTTTTATTTCGGTTTATGTTGGGTTGTTTCGCTGAGTTTGATGTTCAAGAATCCTCATTTCAAACTGGAGAATAGTGATCAATTCGATACAAGAATGAAGTTAGATTGATAATTCTCTGCAAGTTAATGTATTTTTCTAATATTTTATTTTAAATTGATGGCCAATATTGCTCATAAGATTGAATGAAGTCAGATTGATAATTCTCTGCAAGTTAATCTAGTTTTCTAATATTTCATATTAAATTGATGGCCTAGATAATGTAGTTTTCTAATATTTCATATTAAATTGATGGGTAAGATAATGTAGTTTTCTAATATTTCATATTGTATGATTGAATGAACGTAGATCAAACAATATATTGCTTGGCAATATATATCTTTTCATTATTCTTTTTAACTTTTACTATTTCACTTTCTATTTCACCAGAAAAGACATTTTTTCTCGCTTTGAAATTCAACACCAGAAAAATACGAAGAGCAATTCCGTTTGATCAAGAATGGAAGAATCCGTTGTATTTGATCAAGAATGGAAGAATCCGTTGTTGGATAATTGGTTGTATTTGATCAAGAATGGAAGAATCTGTTATTGGATAATTGGTTAGAGTCCATGTTCAAAAGACACTGGACAAGGTGAGACAATTTCCACAGAAAATCGGTTAAATTGCGGAACTTCAAAAAGGATTTCGGAAAACTTCAAAAATCTTTCCAAATGATTTATGGTAGATGCACGAATATCGCATGGAATATTTTGATTTAATTGATGTAACTTTTAACTTCACTCTTTTACGTTCTATTTCATAACAACAAACACTTTTACTCTACTCGCGTTGAAATCCAAAACCATAAAAACACGAAGAGCAAATTCGACTGATCAAAAATGGAAGAATTCGTTGTTGGAACATTGGTTGGAGTCGCTTTTCAAACGGTGCTGGAAAGTGATGACAATTTCCAAAGAGCAAATCGGTCTGATTGAACTTCAGAAAGGATTTGGGAAAGCTTCAAAAATCTTTCCAAATGATTTATGTGAGATGCACGAAAATATTTTGATTTAATTGATGTAACTTGTAACTTTACTCTTTCACGTTCTATTCACTATAACAGACATTTTTACTCTGCTCGCATTGAAATCCAAAACCATAAAAACACAAAGATCAATTCCGTATGATCAAGAATGACATAATTCGTTATTGGATCATTGGTTGGAGTCGCTGTTCAAATGACGTTGGACAAGGTGATGGCAATTTCCAAAGAGCAAATCGGTGTGATGTAGAAGTTCAGAAAGGATTTGAGAAAACTTAAAAAATCTTTCCAAATGATTTATGTGAGTTTGCACGAATATTGCACAAATATCGCACGAAATATTTTGATTTAATTAATGTAACTTTTAACTTTACTCTTTCACGTTCTATTTGACCACAACAGACCGTTTTACTCAGCTCGCGTCGAAATCCAAAACTATAAAACCACGACGAGGAATTCCCTATGATCAATAATGGAAGAATATGTCGTTGTTCAAACAGCACTGGACAAGGTGATAACAATTTCCAAAGAGCAAATAGGTCTGACGTGAAACTTCAAAAAGGATTCGGGAAAGGTTCAAAAGAAATTCCAAATGATTTATGTGAGATACACGAATATCGCACAGAATATTTTGATTTAATCGATGTAACTTTTAATTTACTCTTTCACGTTCTATTTCACCAGAAAACAGACACTTTTACTCTACTCGCGTTGAAATCTAAAACCGTCTTTGTATCTATTCTCTCGACAACTTTTAATGAAACGACATGATCAGACAACTTTCTGAACTTCAATGGCTGATGAGGCTGGAAGATGTCGCATTTGCCGCCGATAACCTTGTGGATGAGCTCAGGCATATAAATTTATCTAAGAACTAAAGAAGGCGAGTGGTGGACACAAAATCAAGAGAAGGTGAAAATATTCTTTTCATGCAGTAATCCCGTTTTGCTCTGAATTAAATTTGGTAGTAAAAATAGGGATGTTAATGAGCACCTGAAGCTCATTAACCAAGAGGCTACTGATTCATTCTCGGTTGATGCAATTGTCATCGGAAGAGAATTGAATCCGACCTGCTCATTATTAAGAATATGCTTATCACCCGATTCGCCATTAGCCCAACACATTCTGTGCTTCCTATTGTCCAATGGGTGGGCTCGGAAATTTGAATAAATTTTTGTTTCCACTTTTAATTTCATGTTCAAAATTTGATCTTGAAACAAGTTATCAAAAAATATTTTACATATATCAAATTTGCAATTGAAATAAGTTTGTTCCCTATTTCACCTAACACTTGATAATCAAAACTATTTTCTCGTTGTTTTTGTTCTTCAAGTTGAAGAGTTCATTTTATGATATTAATAAAATGTTATTAACTTTACAAAAGTTGAAGAGTAGTTTTGAATTGACATTTTAATTTGATAAGTATAGTTGTTTGAATAATTAATTAATATGAAAATCAATTTTAATTTTATTGATGGATTAAATTTTAATAATTAATTGATTGAATTTAAAGGTGTATAAATAAAATAAGGGACATTTAAATATTTTTCTAATCATAATTGTAAAACCAAATTACCTTTATCCTAAAAATAAATTTACAAGTAAAATAACTCCAACAAAATTGGAGCATTGGAGCATTTGGACAAAGTCATCTCTCAAGGTTGACTCTAAAAAAAATGAAAATTAATATGACACTTACATTAATTTGAGAAGTTGCAATTCGAGACTCGACAATGGTTATAAGAGATGTTGGGGATATGGGAAATCTTGTGCCACTCAGAATCAACAATTTTCGGGTCTTCTTTTTCTTCATCGTTGAGCATTTCCTTTAACAACAGTGGGCTTCCGTCAATGTTTAATGCAAGTAATTTGGTGAGGCGTTGCATTGCTTCTTTAGAGGGCAGATGTCTCAACTTCTTGAAGTTGCGTATTTGTAATAACGTGAGAGATGAGAGGTTCCCAAACCACTCGGGCAATGCTTCCATTCCAAAATCAGATAACCATAAGAAATCAAGAGAAGTGAGATGCTGAATCTGATCCGGTAAACACTCCCAATCTGACATCCCATTCAACACTACGCTGCGAAGAGAAACTGTGGATGATTGCAATATGGCGTCAACAGCCAGGTTGAAGGAAACGTTATCATCCCATGAAGAACAAGGACTCATATTTATATAATATAAGCTGTCGAGTGGCCCTGTTGGAATGGTGTCCTTCATCCCACGTGTGTCGAACCGAAACGAGCTATATTGAGCGTCCTGTGTAGATGGATCGATTGTGCGACGTTAAGTGTCGAGTTGAGAACTTGAACTTAAATAGTCGACAATCAAGCCAAATGAGTCACACGGGCCCTATCGATCGTGTATACTTGGAGTATATAAACTTTGGTTGAGAATCGAGGTTGAACGACGGAAGAAACGGAGCGAAAACGAAAATCGGCAATTTCGGCACAATTTGTACTTGGTGTCGGCCGACACCCATTTTGTTCTATGGGAGTGTCGGCCGACATGCATGCAAATATAAGGCGGCTTATGTTTTCAAAGGCTGTCGGCCGACAGCTTATATGTGTCGGCCGACGGCGGCGAAAATTAGGTCGCGGACGTGATTTTCTCTCCTTTTCAACCCTAAACTCTCTCCCCCTCCTCCTATATAAAGAGGACCTTAGACCCACGGTTTGAGTGCTACATTACGTGAAATATCATCACCCCATAAGCACCAAAATACGAGGGAGTCGAGAGAATCGAGTGGGACTCGATACTACGTTTGGGGAACCGCCGTTCATGATCAAGGAGGGTCCGTGCAACGAATTGAGGCCGGGTACTTTCGCGGCTGATCTGTCTACGCGTGGGCATCAATATTATAGAAGAACTACAAGGTATATTCTATACTCAATTAATTGTTCTTACTTACTACGTGCGCACTAGATCCATATGCTAGGATTTTATGTGTTGTGCATGATTATTATTTCCGCACTTTATTTCATGCTTGTAAAACACATAAACTCCATCTATTGGGGATGGATGAGATCCATGAAAATTCCAACAGTGGTATCAGAGCCTTGTCGTGCGTTTTCGTATACGTAGAACAAGTGCCTATAAAATTGTTTTTTATTTTATTTGTGAATTTTTCGGTGGACTATTTTTTGGAAAAATAGTATTTGATTATGTTAATTTAATTGAGATTATATTTTGTATGAATCAAGTGTCCATGAATTGGTTTTGATTTTTTCATTAATTTTTCATGGAATATTTTTTGGAAAAATAATACTTGATTTTTGGCAAAATTAATTTGGTTAAATTTGTATGCATAAATCAAATCGCTATACTGTGAAATTCGAAATTGATGAATTATTTGGAATAATATTTTGTCAATTTTATCTCTCAATCATGATTAATAAAGAATTTGGAATTCTTGTATTTTTCATGAAATTCATGTTTTATCAAATTTTCAAAACAATGCCTAATTTGTTTTTTCAAAGATTAATTTCAAGCCGATCTATTTCTCACCCCGGGGAGTGGAAATGAGACCAGAGTGCTTAAATTAGTCGATGACGCAAATTAGAGACTTTCGAACCATGGGATGGTACGATCGTCTGGTTGGCTCCCCCATGTCACATGGGAGATAGGGCGCAATTGCATGATAAATCGCTGGTTAGAAACCTCGAGTTTTCACTTACGATTTATCGCGTTTTGATTATTGGGATGATTATGACAGGGGATACAAATAAAAGGCGATTATTGGGAATAATCGTTGTTGAAACAATTAAATCTGAATTTTATTGAGAATAAAAATTAATAGGCATTTTTGAGTTAATTGTTGCATCTTGCCTGCTAGGAATTGAGAATTCTTGTGCTTGCTCGATGTTATGCTCTGCGGTAGTATGCATGCTTTAGGTTTATATTATGCGTTTTCATCATGTTCAATCGATTAAAACAAAACCTGCATGTATAGTCTCATAAAATGAGTTATCGCCTTGTCCAATTAGACACACCCCCTAAAGCTCTCGATCATCAATTAGTAGGTTCCGCCTCCGCGGGGTGCTATATTTTGATCTTGAGATAAGGTGAGGGTAGAGGAACAACGAGGCCTCTACAACGTGTTTTTGGTTTCTCATCGACGAACCCACTGGAGGCGTGGTAGTCGAGGCGAGGAGATAAGAATGGGATTCTTATCGACCAAGAGTGTTATTGTCGATAGTGAGACTATTGAAATAACATTGACAATGAGATTGTCTACCTATCTTGGATTTTTTCGAGTGTCAAGCTCTCCTTGACTCGAGAAATTGCGAGATGAGGATCTTGGAATTATTTTGTTCTAGAGACACCGATGTTGGACATTGGAGAACGAAATAGACAACTATATAAGTGTTCTAGGAACGACTTGTTGTCAAACATTGAATGTTTACTAAATACTTGTTTATTTCATTCTGTAGTTAATATGTCGTCAACTAACTCAATCAACCCAAGTACTATGCGTTCAATCCTTGAGAAGGAAAAATTGAACGGTACTAATTTTCTCGATTGGCATCAAAATTTGAGAATTGCTCTCAAATACGAGAAACGAGAGACTGTGCTGGAAGCTCCTATTCCTAAACTTACTGAAAATGCCACTGGTTCTGAAAAGACCAATGTCAAGAAGCATGAGGAAGCCTCGCGAGAGGTGACCTGCATCATGCTAGGGGCCATGGAACCCGCCTTTCAAAGGCAGTTCGAACACATGGATGCCTATAGCATCATTGAACAACTCAAGAGCATGTTCGGGGAACAAGCGAGGATTGAGAGGTTCAATGTCCTTCGTGACATAATGGATACAAAGCTTCAAAAAGGGAAACCTGTTGGGCCACACGTGCAAAAGATGATGGGTCTTTTTGCGACGAGTGAGCGCCTAGGATTCCCATATGAAGAGGCATTGGCAGTAGATATCGTTCTGCACTCGTTGCATGATGGTTATGACTCCTTTAGGACGAACTATCATGTGAACGGAGTTCAGAAATCGTTGATGGATCTACATGGTCTTTTGAAGACTGTAGAGCCCTCGATTAAGAGCAACTCTGGGAGAGATGTTCTTATGATAAAGGAAGGAGGGATTTCCAAAAGGAAGAACAAGTCCATAGTCAAAGGCAAGGGAAAAGCTGTTGCTGCACCCAAGGCAAAAGACAAAAGGAAGAATTCGGTGGGACCGACATGCTTCTACTGTAATGGCGAGGGCCATTACAAGAGGGACTGTTCTAAATACAAGGAAGATGTGAAGAATGGGGTCGCCCCATCGTCTTCAGGTATTTTCGTTGTAGATATACATTTTTCTGACACTACTTCATGGGTATTGGATACCGGTTGTGGAACTCACATTGTTCGAAATGTGCAGGGACTGCAAAGAAGTAAGAAGTTAGAGAAAGGTGAAGTCCATCTGCGCGTGGGGAATGGAGCGAGGGTCGATGCATTAGCCGTAGGGACTTATAGTTTATCTATGCCCTCTGGGCTCGTACTAGAACTCAATAACGTTTATTTTGTTCCTAGTATAACCATGAATATTATTTCTATTTCTGCATTGGATGCTGAAGGATTTAATTTTACGATTATTAATGGAATTTTTTCGTTGCTTAATCGTGATGTATTTTATGGTTTAGCACGTCTTGAGCGTGGCTTATACGTGCTCGATTTAGATAAACAAATCTACAATGTAAATACCAAACGATCTAAATCAAACGAGACTAACGAAACATACCTCTGGCACTGTCGTTTAGGCCATATAAACACTAAGCGTGTTGAGAAACTCCTCAAGGAGGGTGTTCTCAAATCATTTGATTTGGAATCATTTGATACATGCGATGGATGTCTATTAGGCAAAATGACGAAATCACCATTTCTGGGAACTGGTGAGCGAGCTAGTGATCTATTGGGCCTTATACACACTGATGTGTGTGGACCAATGAGTTCACCGGCACGAGATGGTTACGTATACTTCATAACTTTTACTGATGATTTAAGTAGATATGGTTATGTCTATTTAATGAAGCACAAGTCGGAATCTTTTGAGCGATTCAAAGAATTCCAAAATGAAGTAGAAAATCAACTTGGCAAGACGATAAAAGTTCTTCGATCGGATCGAGGAGGCGAATATCTGAGTCATGAGTTTGATGATCATCTAGTGAAGTGTGGGATTAGATCTCAACTCACCCCTCCTGGAACTCCTCAGTTGAATGGAGTGTCTGAAAGAAGGAATCGAACTCTGTTGGACATGGTTCGATCTATGATGAGCTCAGCAAAACTTCCTATATCCTTTTGGGGACATGCACTCTCTACTGCTGCTCTAATACTGAACAGGACACCGTCAAAGGCTGTGAGTAAGACACCATATGAGATATGGAGTGGGAGGGTCCCGAATTTGTCTTATCTCAAGATTTGGGGTTGCGAAGCCTATGTCAAGAGAAATATCTCTGGCAAGCTTGAACCCAAATCTGACAAGGTTTTCTTTGTGGGATACCCAAAAGAAACCCGAGGATATCATTTCTACAACCAGTCAGAGAACAAAGTTTTTGTTGCTCGTGATGGTATCTTTCTGGAAAAGGAATTCCTCTCTAAGAAAGATAGTGGGAGTAAAGTTGTTCTGGACGAGGTCCATGATGAACAACCAGTTGCCGAGGAAGGAAACGACGAGGTCGTGGTGATTCCTAAACCCTCGCAGGTGGTAACTGATCTTCGTAGGTCGGGAAGGACAATAACTCGTCCCGCTAGATATATTAATATCTTGAGGAATGAGGAACCATCCACCTATAGTCAAGCCGTGACAAGTCCGGATTCCGAGAAATGGCTGAGAGCCATGAAATCCGAAATGGACTCCATGTCTGAAAATCAAGTCTGGGACTTGATCGATTTACCTCAAGAGGCTAGGCCTATTGAGTGTAAATGGATCTATAAGATCAAGACCGACATGAATGGAAAACCCGAGGTTTTCAAAGCTAGATTGGTAGCAAAAGGATTTCGCCAAATCCACGGGGTGGACTACGACGAGACCTATTCACCAGTCGCGATGCTTAAGTCTATCAGGATACTTCTTGCCATTGCCGCTCATTATGATTATGAGATATGGCAAATGGATGTTAAAACCGCTTTCTTGAATGGGATTCTTGAAGAGGATGTGTATATGACACAACCTGAGGGTTTTATCGATCCAAAAGGGGCTAAGAAGGTATGCAAGCTTAAGAGAGCCATTTATGGACTCAAGCAAGCATCTCGGAGTTGGAATCTGCGTTTCGACGAAGCCGTAAAGGAATTCGGCTTTGAACGTAACCTAGAGGATTCTTGTATATACAAGAAAGTCAGTGGGAGCGCAATCGTTTTTCTTGTGTTGTATGTCGATGACATACTCCTTATTGGAAATGACATTCCGATGTTGAACTCTGTGAAGGAGTGGCTAGGAAAGTGTTTCTCAATGAAGGATCTGGGAGAAGCACAATACATATTGGGCATCAAGATCTATCGGAATAGATCTAAAAGGATGCTTGGACTAAATCAAGAGTCATATATTGACAAGATACTTGAAAGGTTCAAGATGAAGGACTCTAAGAAGGGCCTTCTACCCATGACACATGGCCAACCTCTTAGTCTTAAACAGTGCCCGCAAGGACCTGTTGAGCAAAAGAGGATGGATAATGTTCCTTATGCTTCGGCAATAGGATCGATTATGTATGCCATGATATGTACGAGGCCAGACGTATCGTATGCTTTGAGCATGACGAGTCGTTTTCAGTCGAACCCGGGTGAGGCGCATTGGACTGCGGCCAAAAATATTCTCAGATACCTTAACCGGACTAAGGAGAATTATCTTGTCTATGGGGGACAAGATGAGTTAGAAATGACGGGCTATACGGACGCGAGTTTTCAGACTGATAAAGACGATCAGCAGTCTCAGTCTGGTTACGTCTTCTGTCTGAACGGAGGAGCGGTTAGTTGGAAGAGTTCCAAACAAACCTCTGTCGCCGACTCAACTACAGAGTCTGAGTACATTGCAGCCTCGGAGGCTGGAAAGGAAGGTGTATGGATGAAAATGTTCCTTCAGGAACTTGGTGTCGTCCCCAGTGCTGCCAAACCTATGGTTCTCTATTGCGATAATAGTGGAGCCATAGCTCAGGCAATAGAGCCAAGGGATCACCACAAAGTCAAACACATACTCAGAAAATATCACGTCATCCGCGATTTCGTGGGAAGAGGTGATATAGAAATGCGCAAGATAGCAACCGAGGAGAACGTTGCTGACCCATTTACTAAACCTCTCCCGCAGTTAAGGCATAATACCTTATGTGATGCGATAGGAATTAAACGTCTTGAGGACTAAATTCTTATGTTGTGATTTATTTTACTTCGGAGATTATAATGTAAACATTCATTTTGATTATTAAATCAATTTTATTCATATTCTCATGGTTTGGATTATATGAACTGTTCAACGTAGATTTTAAATTTTATCTGAGTTATGTGATAATGTCACATAATGAGGCTCAGTGATTGAACTAAAATTAAAATCAACCTAAGTCCCTAATCTAGATCAACGTGTACGAACAGACAAAATGGATCATTATAAAGATTAGATTGCAAGTTGTACTATAGCGCCACCTCATGGGCTAGACGTGGGACGTCGAGTACAATTGTATAGACAACGGCTGGGAGCTGGGTGTCGGACGTGACTCGCCTAAGAATGGTATATAAGGCAGTGTGTCATAATACCAATTCTTATAGCTTTCGGACGTCTCCTCAGACCTGAGTAGTCTAGAGTAGCTACATTGTGGAATGTTGTGTTTTGACGCTGTCAAACGCTTTCGGTAAAACGGAGCTATAAAGATAGTCGTTGGATACCTCAAGAAGCAAGTGGGAGCACTTAGATTGACAAGATGGGATTATCCTCCTACGAGGTAGGACTAAATGTCTTAAAGGCCACTCGGAGAGTTGGGATTGCAAAAACTGCATGGCCATGCCCGAATCTGTATCATGGTGATCATCCGGTTCGCAATCCGCTCAGATATTCGAGAAAGGTTCGAACGGAACGAGGGTGACACTGGTCTTACCTCTAGTTCGAACTTAGACATCAAGTGATAAGGGAAACGTGGATACACACTGGATATGAAGTCCAAGTGGGAGATTGTTGGAATGGTGTCCTTCATCCCACGTGTGTCGAACCGAAACGAGCTATATTGAGCGTCCTGTGTAGATGGATCGATTGTGCGACGTTAAGTGTCGAGTTGAGAACTTGAACTTAAATAGTCGACAATCAAGCCAAATGAGTCACACGGGCCCTATCGATCGTGTATACTTGGAGTATATAAACTTTGGTTGAGAATCGAGGTTGAACGACGGAAGAAACGGAGCGAAAACGAAAATCGGCAATTTCGGCACAATTTGTACTTGGTGTCGGCCGACACCCATTTTGTTCTATGGGAGTGTCGGCCGACATGCATGCAAATATAAGGCGGCTTATGTTTTCAAAGGCTGTCGGCCGACAGCTTATATGTGTCGGCCGACGGCGGCGAAAATTAGGTCGCGGACGTGATTTTCTCTCCTTTTCAACCCTAAACTCTCTTCCCCTCCTCCTATATAAAGAGGACCTTAGACCCACGGTTTGAGTGCTACATTACGTGAAATATCATCACCCCATAAGCACCAAAATACGAGGGAGTCGAGAGAATCGAGTGGGACTCGATACTACGTTTGGGGAACCGCCGTTCATGATCAAGGAGGGTCCGTGCAACGAATTGAGGCCGGGTACTTTCGCGGCTGATCTGTCTACGCGTGGGCATCAATATTATAGAAGAACTACAAGGTATATTCTATACTCAATTAATTGTTCTTACTTACTACGTGCGCACTAGATCCATATGCTAGGATTTTATGTGTTGTGCATGATTATTATTTCCGCACTTTATTTCATGCTTGTAAAACACATAAACTCCATCTATTGGGGATGGATGAGATCCATGAAAATCCCAACAGGCCCAATTTGAATAGGTTTTCCGCTTAATATAATAGACAAAATATTTAAAATAGAGATAAGGATAAAAGTATTTTCATTATTTTTTTTTTATTTAACATATAATAGAAAATATTAATGACGATAAAAGTCTCTAAAAAAAATGAAAATTAATATGATACTTACATTAATTTGAGAAGTTTTAATTGACGACCGTTATAATAGATGGAGCGGATATGGGAAATCTTGTGCCACTCAGAATCAACAATTTTCGGGTCTTCTTTTTCTTCTTCGTTGGGCATTTCCTTTAACAACAGTGGGGCTTCATCAATGACTAATGATCTTAATTTGGTGAGGCGTTGCATTGCTTCTTTAGAGGGCATATGTCTCAACTTCTTGAAATTGTAAATGTATAATTCCTGGAGAGATGAGAGGTTCCCAAACCACTCGGGCAATGCTTCCATTCCGTAATCAAATAACCACAAAGTATCAAGAGAAGTGAGATGTTGAATCTGATCCGGTAGGCACTCCCAATCTGACATCCCGAACAACATTACGTGGCGAAGAGAAACTCTGGATGATTGCAATATGGCGTCAACAGCCAGGTTGAAGGAAACGTTATCATCCCATGAAGAAGAACAAGGACTCATTTCTAACCTTTCCAAGCTGCCGAGTGACCCGATTTCTTCAGTGCTGAATCTTGGAGCCTTCATAATAATCAATGATTTGAGAAGAGGCATTTTGCTGAGACACCCAACCTGAATATCCGTTAATGCACACAATGACAGTCTCTCCAAGGATGGGGCGCATGACTCTATCATTTCAATTGGAAAACGGGTCAGACCTTCGCAAGAGTCGATTCTTAAATCACGGAGTGGAATGAAACCTCCTTCATGTCCTTCTGTTGTTATTGACTTCAGATTCATACACTTACTTATACTCAACTTCAACATATTATGATTGTTAGAGAATAGCCCGTCTGGAAGACACTCCAAATCTTTTATTCCACTAATTTCAAGACGAGTGAGCGAACTCAACTTGGGTCCACATATATTTTCCAGAGGCAAGCCGCTATCAATCCCATCAATTATTAATTCTTTGAGGCATGGAAAATGACTCGGAGCACTCGTCAATTTCCTGCATTCCCGAAGCATCAAGTGCTCAAGTCGTGGAAATACGACCAATTGATTTTTATCGGCTTCACTTGCAGCTGGGGGCAGTTCTACTTCTGCCCATTCTGACAGGCTTTGCATATATGACAATTCAAGCTTTTCAAGAGCTGGAAACACTTGAGTTGTTGTGTCTCCATTTCTCGAGTTGCGACTACAATTGTCAATGTTGTAGAATAATGAACCAATGGATCTAACATTTTCCAGCTTATACAGTAAAAGATACGCGAGATGCGGCAAGTGGCCTAACATTGGGAGCTCTTCAACTTTCCTGCAATTTTGTAATTTAATCTCCATCAGATTGTAAAGTACTTCCATCTTTAAAGTCCACGCTGGGAATCGTCTGCCATTGAATCCACTAATATCTAGTCTCTTTAAATTAGGGTGTGGTTGGAGGCCTTCCAAAACACTCTCCTCATTTGCCCCTTCCAATTTTAACTCCAATATGCCCTTTTTTTGATATAAATTGGCACTCAGTGCCTCATTTTTATCTCTCACCTTTCTAAGGTTAAGAATCACTAATTTACCTTTGAGATTCTTCAATCTTCCAAGCTCTGAAATTCTATAACCCTTTTCCTCACCCACATGAAAGCGTGGTAGTGTCTGAAGAGAAGTCAATCGTCCTATCTCAGGGGGCAATCTTATACCATAACGAATGTGAAGATGCCTTAAGTTAATTAAGTACTTCAAGGAATCTGGGACCCTTTTTAAACAAACCCCGAATTTTTCAGCTCTTAATGTCTCCAAGTGATACAGTTCACCAATTGTGTCCGGAAAAGAACTTATCATTGTTTTCGAAGTATCAAGGTATCTTAAATGTATCAGCTCACTAATTGAAGTCGGTAAAGTATCAATTTCTTCGCCCAACAAAACTAAAGTACGAAGGCTTTTGAAGTTTGAGAAATTAATATCGTAAACATTGCCATTGAAGAATAGAGTCCGCACATACCTTGCTTCTTCCTTGGGGATAGATCGTGACTCAATATCTCCACTGGGACTGTAACCAATGTATCGGTGTTGAAAATTTTCACATAAAATGGAACGTGCTAGATCATGCACAAGGTCGTGCATGTTGCACCACGCTACATTCCCATAATCATCTTTCTTTGCAACCTGCTGTAATAAAGAGCTTTGAAGTAGAATGGAAAAGAATTTACTTCCTATGCTCTCCATATTATTGTTTTGATCGGTTTGGAGAAGAAATCCTTCTGCCATCCAAAGTTGAATCAATTGTTCCTTTTCAATGTCAAATCCCTTTCGAAATATTGAACAATACGCAAAACACTTCTTCAGTAATGGCAACGACAAATTATCAAAACTCAGCTTTAATATTTTGGAGATGGGATTTTCATCTCCAAAATTCGAAAACCAGTCCTTATCAAATGAGATCCACTCATCTCTTGACTTATTGCACAATAACCCCCCTACTACTTTCGCTGCCAGTGGCAAACCTTGACATCTTTTTGCAATGTTTCTCCCAATTACCTCATATTGATCTGCTGCATTAGAAGTCTTTGCTTTGATTATGGACCAACAGTCATCGGCCGATAATCCTTCTAGTTCATGAGCAGGAAGTGTTTTCACAATCGAAGCAACCTCATAACTCCTTGTGGTAACAACCACACAATTCCCCACGGAAGAACTAACTCCGGAGAGTGAATTTACAAAATCATCCCACTTGTCCCTCTCTTCATTCCAAACGTCATCAAGGACAAGAAGATATCTTTCACGGCCCAACTTTTTCTGAAGCTTTTTGAGAAGCGCTTCTCTGTTTCCATATTCAACGTTTTTAGCTGCCATTGATGTAAGAATGTTCTTCAAAAGAACAACTACATCGAAGTTCCGAGGGACATGCACCCAAACACGATTTTCTCCAAAGTGAGATATAATCTTTTGATCACCGAATACTTTCCTAGCCAACGTAGTCTTCCCAAGTCCACCCATCCCGATAATAGGAAGGACCGAGAGTACTCGTTCTTCTGGTCTAGCAGTGACCAACTTATCGACTATACTCGACACATCATTCTCTCTTCCAATAAAAATTGGATCGAAAGAGAATGAGTCGGTTTCTATGCTCGCAGATGCGTGTGATCCAAAATCAGGAGCACGTGCACCAGCGAGTCTGGCCTGAAGGCCAAAGTCAGTTGCATCTTTCTTACTTAGTTCCAACTTCTCATTGATATCCCTAATTCTACCACCCAAATTCTTAGAGTGAGAGAAGAGAGATAGCACCTTATTTTTTGCTCTCCTTAGGGAAATCTTCTTCACCTCTTTGGAGAGAAGTTGATAGTTGATCTCATCCAAAACATTATCAGCTTCGAATGCGAGAGCTTCGAGGTTCCTCATCCATCGTATGACAGCCCGGTCGGTGACATTTTGCATATTGGCATCGTGCAAGATGTCGTGAACATAGTCGAAAGATGTCTTAAGCTTTTCGAGATCTTTCTTGAAATCTTTGATTTGGTCTAGCGGGAGTGAGAGCAGTTGTTGAAGCACGACTTGAAGGGTGGCTCCGATCACAGCTCCGACGACAGTGGCTTCCATCCTTGGTAATATTGGTCAAGCACGACTTGAAGAGTGACAATGAAACTTAATTGATTTTATTGTATGGTTCGTGTTCTTTTGGTTGTTGGACAAATAAATATTGGTCCCATTGCATGTTCGTGGATGCCTCTGAAATCATTGTCATTAGACCTGGAAATACCGTTCAATTATTGATGTGAAAAAAAAAGGTTAATAATTATATACTTTACATTGTAATAAAATATTTTAGATGCGAGTACAGTTCTTGCAATATTAAGAAAATACACTAATCTTTGTTCTCAAACTACTCATCTCTGTTAGTATATTCAATTTATTGATTACTCATCCAGATTCCTGTCCCATCAAATTATAACTATATCTGTGAGTAAGGAGATTAACAAAAACATACTCTATGTTGACATCCAAAAAACTATGAGTACTGTGTACTAGTTTCAAATAAAATTTATAAATTAATTGTTTTTTTCATATGGTCTCTTTTAGTTACTTTTATTACATATTCTTTCTGTACTAGAAATTGAAAAACATACACAATTTGGATTGTAAATTACAAATAAAGTATGCGTGTACGTTATTATGAAATATGAGATAGATGATTTTTTTTTTTATTATTCCCTTGAAACTCATTCTCGTGTAATTTTTAATTTCATTTTTTTACATTCCGTTTTGATTAATTCAAAATTCAACATATTTTGAATTCAATAATTAAATAATATTACTACTTTCTAAGCAATTTTTGTAAAGTATTTTGGATCAATTAAAAATTATTTCAAAAAACTTTAAAATATTTAAAAAGTATTTCTAAATCATTTAAAATTTATTCTAAGACACTTTAAAATTGTTAAAATAATTTTAAATTATTTAAAAAATATTATAAATCACTTAAAAATAATTAAAAAAATATTTCAAATCACTTAAAAAATATTCTTAGACAATTTAAAATATTTAAATAATATTTTCATTTTTTTTATTTTTATAAACATACTTTGAAATGGTTAAAAGTAATTTTAAATTATTAAAAAATCATTTAATTAACATTAAAATGTTTTAAAACCTTTTCAAATCACTTAAAATTATTTTAAGATACTTTTTAATTAAAAAAAAACACTTAAAAATTATTTTAAGAAATTTCAACTTCTTTGAAAGGGATTTCTTAAATTACTTCAAAATTATTTTAAAACATTTTAAAAAAAGATATCAAAAGTGATAAAACCATATATATATACACAAGTGTTGAGATATCCGTACACTCGTACATAAACACTTTGATACAATATCTTTTTAAATCCGAAACGTACAATTAAGTAGCAACTAGCCAACTACAGTCCCCATATAAATAAAAGAAATGTAAGGCTAAGGTATTTCGTGCAATAATAAGAAAATACACTGATCTGTCTTTCGGTCTCTTTTAATTTGCTTAGAATACTCAACATCCCTTGTTACTGTTATGATTATAGTGAGTAATTAAGCAATTTTATATCATTCACAAGAGCAATGATCTGACAAACGGAAAAGAAAGAGAGGATTTTTCTTATCAATACAAACATACATTGCTCAATTAAGATGATTAATTACAGATCGATTTTCTTATTAGAACTGAACAAGCATTAGATGGTGAGGGGTCATGATATTGTTACTATTAATGATTATAACGAATTCCAAATTACAACACACTCCCACTTTTGAAAACAAATAACTAATGTAATCTCGAGATACCAAACAAGAAGAGCAGAAGAAATCATACACACTTCAACAGCTAGCAACCCCAAGTGCCAAACATACCCGCGTGCTTGCTTTATAGTTAGTGGCCACGTACTCTTGAACGGGATAGAAACAAGTGCAGCTACAATGAAAGGCCCAACCCAGAAGATCCACTGCAATTAAAAAGGGCGCAACATTAGTCGAGTCATTTATCCACGTTTCTCGAACTATTCACAATCAACTACTGATTCAACTTATGTACAATTACAAAGTATACCCCTTGCATCTGTTTCAAGGTTAAGGGGTATATTTGTAAATCAAATTATCATCAAGGCCACGGGGGCAGGGTTGATACCAGCACCTGCAGTAATGAGGATGGTTGCCAAAATAATGGAAAATCCAATGGGAAGGGGGGAGCCAAAAGCTGCAAGCTGACAGAATACAAATAAAATTAGATCGATCAACTTAAATATGTTTCATGATCATTGAATCTTGTGACGGATTCAAGGAAGACGAAACATTTCTAGTCCTACAAAATGCGATTTTAAATATTCTTAAGAACCGAACATGATTCTCCATTTCTCTAAAATACAGTCAAAATAACTAAAAAGGTGTTATTTTATACAAGTCAGCTGAAGTACATACTTACAAGGACATGATAATCTCTGGTATTTATAATTGGCATCAGTAGCAGAAAATACAAGGAGAAAGGATGGTTGAATCACGGAGAATATGACCACTTGAGAGTTTTATCAGCTTCACTTGGTGGGGGCAATTCTAATTCAGTCCATTCTGTCGTCAAGCTTGACATATGACAACTCAAGCCCTTCAAGAGCTGGAAACACTTGAATTGTTGTCTCTCCATTTCTCGACTTGCGACTACAATTGTCAATGTTGCAGAATGATGAACCAATGGATCTCACATTAAATATTTCAAATGCAAGTTTATATATATTAAATATTTTCTACAACTAATTTCACGATTCAAAATTTGGAGAAATATACTGATAAAAGGGATAAATTATGTTTGGTGTTATGGCAGCAGCTGCTGCTTCAGCACTTTTACACATTCAACAAGTCCTCGAAGTAAGGCATCCATCCGCGGATCAAATTGACACTGTATTACATTCCCATTTGGACAACGTCATCTCTCAAGATTGACTGTAAAAAAAAGGAAAAATCAAACATTCAGACAAACCAATGTAACTCAAAAAATGAAAATCAAATTGAAACTTACATGATTTGACAAGTGTTAATTCGACACTGGATGAAAACTATAATCTACGTAGCGAATATGGGAAACCTTGTGCCACTTAGAATCAACCATTTTTGGGTCTTCATCAAAATTTGCTTAGGTATAATAACTCTAGCAAAATTGGAACATTGGATCATTTGGACAAAGTCATCTCCCAAGGTATAAGACTCTAGAAAAAACGTAAATGAACGTGACACTTGCATTAATTTGAGAAGTTTAAATTCGAGAGTCGACGATGGTTATAAGAGATGGAGGGGATATGGGAAATCTTGTGCCACTCAGAATCAACGATTTTCGGGTCTTCTTCTTCTTTGAGCATTTGCTTTAAGAGCAGTGGGCTTCCATCAATTTGTAATCGAGCTAACTTGGTGAGGCGTTGCATTGCTTCTTTAGAGGGCATATGTCTCAACTTCTTGAATTTGTGTATGACTAGTTCCTTGAGAGACAAGAGGTTCCCAAACCACTCGGGCAATGCTTCCATTCCGTAATCAGATAATTCTAGCGTTGAAAGAGAAGTGAGATGTTGAATCTGGTCCGGTAGGCACTCCCAATATGACATACCGCTCAATTCTACGCGCTGAAGAGAAACTCTGGATGATTGCAATATGGCGTCAACAGCCAGGTTGAAGGAAACACTATCATCCCATGAAGAACAAGGATTCATTTTTAAATATTGCAAGTTGCCGAGTGACCCAATTTCTTCAATGCTGAATCTTGGAGCCTCCGTAATAATCAATGATCTGAGACGAGGCATTTTGCTGAGGCACCAGTCCTGCATATTCATTAATCCACACAATGAAAGGTTCACCAAGGATGTGGCGCATGATTCTATCATTTCAATTGGAAAACGGGTCAAGCCTTTGCAATCGTGGATGGTTAAATCACGGAGTGAAATGAATCCTCCTTCGTGTCTTTCTGTTGTTATTGACTTCAGATTCAAACACTTCGATACACTCAACTCCAACATATTATGATTGTTAGAGAATAGACCGTCTGGAAGACACTCCAAATCATTTATTCCTCTAATTGTGAGACGAGTGAGCGAACTCAACTTGGTTGCACATATATTTTCCAGAGGCAAGCCGCTGTCAATCTCATCAATTATTAATTCTTTGAGGCATGGAAAATGACTTGGAGCACTCGTCAACTTCCTTAATCCAATAAGTCTCAGGTACTCAAGTCGTGGAAATACGACCAATTGAGTTTTATCGCCTTCACTTGAATCCGGGGGCAGTTCTACTTCTGCCCATTCTGTCAAGCTTGACATATCGTACATAACAAGCCTTTCAAGAGCTGGAAACACTTGAATTGTTGTGTCTCCATTTCTCGACTTGCGACTACAATTTTCAATGTTGTAGAATGATGAACCAATGGATCTAACATTTTCCTTATGCTCCAGACAAAGATACGTGAGCTGAGGCAAGTGGCCTAACATTGGGAGCTCTTCAACTTGTCTGCAATCTTTTAATGCAATCTCCATCAGATTGTTAAGTGCTTCCATCTTTAAAGTCCACGCTGGGAATCGTCTGCCATTGAATCCACTAATGTGTAGGCTCTTTAAATTAGGGTGTGGTTGGAGGCCTTCCAACACACTCTCCTCATTTACTTCATCAACCTCTCCATTTGATCGATACCTTGACCATTCAAATGTTAAAATGATGATTCCTTTTTTTCGATATAAATTGGCACTCAGTGCCTCATCCTTATCTCGCACCAGTTCCAGATTATCAATCTCTAGTTTTCCTTTGAGATTCTTCAAGCTTCCAAGCTCTGAAATTCTATAACCCTTTTTCTCACCCACCTTAAAGTATTTTAGTGTCTGAATAGAAGTCAATTGTCCTATGTGAGGGGGCAATGTTGTAGTTTTGGGAATGTGAAGATGCCTTAAGCTAATTAAGTACTTCACGCAATCCGGCAGCTTTTCCAAATAACTTCCCTTAAATATCTTCCCTTGTGTTCTTAATGTTTCCAAGTGGTATAGTTCACCCAATGACTCTGGAAAATATCTAATCATTGTTTCTGAAGTATCAAGATATCTTAAATGTATGAGCTCACTAATTGAAGTCGGTAAAGTATCAATTTCTTCGCCCAACAAAACTAAAGTACGAAGGCTTTTGAAGTTTGAAAAATTGATATCGGAAACACTGCCATTGAAGAATAGAGTCCGCACATACCTTGCTTCTTCCTTGGGGATAGATCGTGACTCAATATCTCCACTGGGACTGTAACCAATGTATCGATGTTGAAAATTTTCACATAAAATGGAACGTGCTAGATCATGCACAAGGTCGTGCATGTTGTAATGTGTTGCATTCCCATAATCAAATATAACACTCTTTGCAACCTGTAATAAAGAGCTTTGAAGTAGAATAGAAAAGAATTTACTTCCTATGCTCTCCATATTGTTGTTTTGATCGGTTTGAAGAAGAAATCCTTCTGCCATCCAAAGTTGAATTAATTTTTCCTTTTCAATCACATATCCCTTTGGAAATATCGAACAATACGCAAAACACTTTTTCAGTAATGGCAACGACAAATTATCAAAACTCAGCTTTAATATTTTGGAGACGGGATTTTCATCTCCGAAATTCGAAAACCAATCCTTTTCGAATGAGAACCACTCATCTCTTGATTTATTGCACAATAACCCCCCTACTACTTTCGCTGCCAGCGGCAAACCTTGACATTTTCTTGCAATATTTCTCCCCATTTCCTCATATTGATCTGCTGCATTAGAAGTCTTTGCTTTGATTATGGACCAACAATCATCGGCCGATAATCCTCCCAATTTGTGAAAACCAAGGGTGCTCACAATCGAAGCAACCTCATGACTCCTTGTGGTAACAACCACGCAATTTCCCACGGCAGAACTAACTCCGGAGAGTGAATTTACAAAATCATCCCACTTGTCCCTCTCCTCATTCCAAACGTCATCAAGGACAAGAAGATATCTTTCACGGGCCAAAGTGTTCTTAAGCTTTTTGAGAAGCGCTTCTCTGTTTCCATATTCAACGTTTTCAGCTGCCATTGATATAAGAATGTTCTTCAAAAGAACAACTCCATCAAATTTCTGAGGGACATGCACCCAAACACGATTATCTCCGAAATGAGATATGATGTTTTGATCACCGAATACTTTCCTAGCTAACGTAGTCTTCCCAATTCCACCCATCCCGATAATAGAAAGGACAGAAATTACTCGTTCTGCTGGGCTAGGAGTGACCAGAATCTCAACTATTCTGGACACGTCATTTTCTCTTCCGAAAAAAACCGGATCGACAGTGAATGAATCGGTTTCCATGCTTGGTGATCCAGAATTGGGCGCACGCACACCAGAAAGTCTGGCTTGAAGGCCAAAGCTGGCTGCTTGATTGTTGCTAAGTTCCAACTTGTTATTGATATCCCTGATTTGAGCAGAAAGCCTTAGGCGGTTCGCGACCGGATTCTTAGAGGGAGAGAAGAATGATCGCACCTTATTTTTTGTTTTGGTTTTGGTGATCATCTCCATGTTTTTGGAGAGAAGTTGATAGTTGATCTCATCCAACACGTTGTCAGCTTCGAAAGCAAGAGCTTCGAGGTTCCTCATCCATCGCTTGAGAGCACGGTCGGTGACATTCTGCATGTCGGTGTCGTACAAGACATCGTGAACATATTCGAAAGAGGTCTTAAGCTTTGCTAGATCTTTCTTGAAATCTTTGATTTGGTCGCGTGGGAGTGAGAGCAGTTGTTGAAGCACGACTTGAAGGGTGGCGCCGATCACAGCCCCAACAACAACTCCTTCCATCCTGAGAGAGATGATGATGATCAAACTTGATTTTATTGTTATATGTTTATCAACAAGACAACAACTTGTATGGTGTGTGTTCTTTTGGTTGATGCTGGAAATATAAATATGGGCCCCATTTATTTGACTTGGAATATTGTTCAATTATTGATGTACAAAAACAAAAAAATCAACTGATAATTCTACAAGATAGAGGAGGTAATTCTTTTTATTTACTATTTCTTTGTAACTCATACTGTAAGAAATCAGAAGATGATTTTCCCTTGTCTTTCATTGATAAATCAAAGGCCAATATATACAATTGAGAAGGAGTAATTTCATGCTACAATTATGGACTAACTAAGGTAATAGTATAGGATCATGCGATATTAATGAGGATGACGTGATTTGTGTTGGTCAAAGATTGATGGCATGATTTTTGGCATTAAGTGGATTGAAGAGTGATTTATTCTAACACTCCCCCGCAGTCGAAGCGGGAGGTTCGCGCACGCTGAGATTGTCTCGAAATTCATCAAAAAGTATTCGTGGTAGTCCTTTGGTAAAGATATCTGCGATTTGGTGACGGGATGAGACATGGAGGACACGTATCTGACCACGAGCAACTTTTTCGCGGACGAAGTGGATATCCATTTCTATATGTTTTGTGCGTTGATGTTGAACTGGATTTCCGGCAAGGTAGATGGCACTGACATTGTCACAATATACAAGTGTGGCTTTGTAAATAGGACACTGAAGTTCTAGGAGGAGATTTCGTAACCAGCAGGATTCAGAAACGACATTGGCGACCCCTCTATATTCTGCTTCGGCACTTGAACGAGATAAAGTAGGTTGTCGCTTAGAGGACCAAGATATTAAATTATCGCCGAGGAAAACGCAATATCCCGAGGTTGATCTTCTAGTGTCTGGACAGCCCCCCCAATCTGCATCGGTATATGAAATAAGATCGGAAATTGGTGATTTGTAGAGATGCAAACCATAATTGATCGTTCCTTTTATATACCGGAGTATACGTTTTAGAGCGTTCATGTGTGGAAGCTTGGGATCATGCATGTGAAGACAAATTTGTTGAACGGCATACGAGATATCCGGTCGTGTGAAAGTGAGGTATTGTAGCGCACCGGCCAAGCTTCGATAGTGTGTCGAGTCATCAAGGGAAGGACCTGTAGATGGAAGTTTTGATTTAGTGTCAACTGGTGTGCTGGATATGTTACAGGAGGTCATGCCTGCTCTTTCAAGAATATCTTCAGCATATTTAGTTTGATTAAGAAATAATCCATTTTTGCTTCGAGTAACAGCAATGCCCAGAAAATAGCTCAACGGTCCTAAATCCTTCATAGCGAATTCCGATGCAAGTAGAGACATGATTGACTTGCGTAGTTCTTGAGATGATGTGGTAAGAATGATGTCATCGACATAGAGTAAAATGTAGGCTGTATCATTCCCTTTCTTATAAATAAAAAGTGAATGGTCAGATTTGCTGTGTATAAATCCAATGGTTGCAACATACTCCGCAAATCGTTGATACCACGCGCGAGGGGCTTGCTTGAGTCCATATAATGATTTCTTTAATAAGCAGACATGATCAGGATGCAAAGGATCTCGAAAACCCAACGGTTGGTGCATATAGACAGTTTCCAATAGAGTTCCATGCAAGAATGCATTTTTCACATCAAGTTGATGGATAGACCATGAATTAGATAGAGCTATTGAGAGGACCATTCGTATTGTAGCAGGTTTGACGACTGGGCTAAAAGTTTCGTCACAATCCACGCCAACCTTTTGAGACCTGCCATCACAAACAAGACGGGCTTTGTGCCGCTCAAAAGAACCGTCAAAATTCTTTTTAATACGAAAAATCCACATGGAACGAATAATATTCACATCACGTGGGCGAGGTACTAATATCCACGTCTTATTTTTAATAAGAGCATTGTATTCGTCAAGCATGGCATTTTTCCAATTCGGGTCGGACAAAGCAAGTTTTGGGTTTCGCGGAAGTGGTGATGGGTGTGTTATTGTAGTCATGCCGAATTGTTGTTTGGGTCGATGGATGCCATGCATACTACGTGTTACGATCGTGCGTGTTGAATTAACACTGGGCTGGATATTTGTGTTGGCTGAAGTGTGGTTTTCAGAGTTTGTGTGGGGTTGGGATTGTAGTGGTGGTTGATTTAAGTTGTTTGTGTTGTGGTATGTGCTGGTCGTATTTGAGTGGGATAGGGAGGTTGGTGTTTTAGCTGTTCGGTTCGTAGTGGGTGGATTAGTGGGAGTTTGCAGTACCAATTGTTTTTGTCTCCTGGAGTATGTTTGGATAGAGGAGTGATTTGGTGGGTTTGGGAATGTTTGAGGTGTTTGTGTGTTTGGACTTGGTGGGTTAGGAAAGTGTTCTGGAGAGTGTGAAAAATTTGTGTTCGTAATATGTGGAATAGAATGGGGTAAGGGTAAAGGTTGAAGATATATTGATGGAGTGTCATCGAGAAAATGGTACGAGTCGATTTTATGGGACTTGGAAAAAGGGAATTGATATTCATCAAATATTACATGACGGGAAATGATTATCTTCTTGGTTGAAAGATTGAAACATTTGTATCCCCGATGGGATGAAGGATAACCCAAGAAAACACATGGCGTAGAACGGGGTTGGAGTTTGTTTATTGTAGTTGAAGGAAAAAGAGGGTAACACAAACATCCGAAGACACGTAAATATAAGTATGATGGGTTACGTTTATAGAGAAGTTGGGTTGGCGAGAAGTTTTGTAATGTTTTGTTTGGGAGTATGTTGAGAAGGTATGTTGCCATTTCTAAGGCGTGTGGCCAAAACGATGGTGGTGTAGAAGAATGAATAAGGAGTGTCCTCATGAGATTATTTATGACACTGACGAGCCCGTATGTTTGTCGTTGGGAACAAACGCGCTGCCAAAATAAAATTTGTATTTAGCCAGTACCCCTTTAACTACAAAACGTAGATAATGGTAAGTACGTGGGGTCGGTCCCACAAGGAGGCAATTACAGTAGGTGATCTCGGCTTTGCCCAAGGGGTTGTCACAAAAAGTTTTGAGTTTGGTTGCTGTGGGCACAGCGGTTTTGCAATCGTTCAAACACTCAGATCTAACTACGGCAAACAGAAATAACATGCAAATAAATAAAACCAAAAGCAAACAAATCAAATACTCAGATCTAACAGATTACTAAAAGTGAAAACTGAAATCAATAAATAAACAAGGCATCCGGGCAGACAACTTCACTCAGGATCATTAGGGCAAACTACCGTTCATCGGCACTAAGGATTTTTACCAGCGGTTTGTCAGCAGTTATAGGGTGTAAAAAAACAAAAGTGGTCCTATTGCGTCACGCCCAGCAAATGCCCCACCCCTCATCTATCCTTACTGTATAAAGAAAAGGCTTGGTTTACACTTTGCCTAATTCCCCTGGATCTGAACAATTCGATAACCTATGCGACCAAACATGGATCTAGTTTGCCCAAACCCGCATTACCCTCTAGACAGACCCGCTCGGCCAATAGCATGCTCGAAACATACGACCGCATCTCCTGCAAGTTCTAGTGCTATGCCCGCAACAATACTACAAGGTACATCTATGCGGTTTGCCAATCACCAGTATCCTAGTTTGTAAAGGTTCACTAGTGGTCGTCCTAGTTTACCCAAACTCCCCAGAAATAAACCTCAAACAACTTTGCCTCGGGAACAAACGCCCAACCGGTTAGTTCAGCCCCTCCAACCTCGCGGTCTAACTAAGCCCTAATTCACCTTCGATCCGTCCCTGCCCAGATGCACAAACAATTTAGCTACTCATACAGAAATTAAGAGACGAAATAAATAAGGGAACGCAAACTATATTAATCATAACTTCAAATCGAAGAATCGTTTTTGAAGAAAATCAAAATACGGAATTAAAGGAAATTAAAACTGAAAACATGAAATTGTTTCTCGACCCGAAGGTCGGTTCTACTGCAATTAAACAAAAGGAACCCGGACGAACAGCTCCGCTTCCTTCTCCGGCGACTCCTCCGGCGGCTCTTCCGACTTCTCGGTGCGTAATGTGTATATCCTTGCTGCCCGTCGCGTCCCGTTTTATAGACTTCGAATTTGAATTTTTGAATTCCCGGTTGTTGCTCGCCCCTTAGGAATAGGCATCCTTGGTCAATGGGCTGGGGGATAAGTCAGATCCCCCGAATCCAGGGATTCTGGTGTGCTGCCAGCTTGCCCGCAGCGAATCTCCTGTCAACAACCGCTCTCTGCCCAAATCGAAATCTGCAGGTAATTCTTCTCCTCCACAGGTGGTCGGACCAAGCACGGTACTTTGTAGGAATTCTGGGTCTTCTGCTTCATGACCTTACCCATTTGCCCGATGTGGTCAAACTGTTGCTTGTCACTACCGCTCCAGAATCTGATTTGCCCAAAGAAGGGGATTTCCTTGCCTCTTTTGCCCAGTGCGCCACCTGTTACCTGCATCACCACACACTCTGCCCAAACACCTAATTGTGCCCTCCCAGACACGTTAACGACTCAAACTGACTCAATAAAGGATGTAAAAATGCTCTAAGATGAGCAAATAAAATGGCTCATCAGACACGTATTTTTCTTTCGGCCTTACCGTTTTGAGAAGAGGTGTGAGGACATGAAAATCGGAAGACTAAACCATTTGTTTGAGAGAAAGATTGGAAAAGTTTATTATTGAATTCTTTTCCATTATCACATTGAAAGGTTTTTATAGATGTTTGAAATTGTGTTTGAACGAAGGCATGAAATGATGAGAAAATAGAGAAAACTTGAGATTTATTACGTATGGGAAACGTCCATAGAAAATTTGTATAGTCGTCTAGGAAAAATAAATAATATTTATACCCAGAAGAGCTTAACATAGGTGATGTCCACAAATCACTATGGATGATATGAAATGGTGAAGATGTGCTGGTAGTAGAAATGGGAAAGGGTAATTTAATTTGTTTTCCCAAAACACAAGATTGACATGTAGACTTATTGAACGAGGGTTTATAGTCGATGAAACGATTATTAGAAAGAGAGTGTAAAATGGCTTCTCCTGGATGACCTAATCGATCGTGCCATAGATGTTTAGTAACAGCAACAAAAGCAGAGTCGAGTGAATGGGGTGTGATGCTGGATAGAGGATATAAGTCCCCTGTACTATGGCACCTCATTAAGAGCTTCCCCGTCAGAATATCCTTCACAGAAAATCCAAGAGGATCAAATTCAATAGAAACATTGTTATCAGTGGTAAAACGACGCACAGATATAAGGTTTTTGATAAGTTTAGGGACATGGAGAACATTGTTTAATTTAAAAGGTGGGTGAGGAGGTGTAAGAGATTTTTGTCCATACCCACGAATAGGTATTTCTTGACCACTGCCAACGGTAATACGTTTATTAGTGCTCAAATTAAAATAAGACGAGAGATTACCTGCCTCGCCCGTCATGTGCGAAGTAGCACCCGTATCCATATACCAATTTTCGTCAGGAGGATTGAGTGACATAGTGTGCATTGCCGACTCTATATCAGTTGGAGCATAGTTGGTTGAGGGAGATCCTTGAACATTGTAGGCTTGTTGGGGTCGAGCTCCAAGAATTCCAGGTTGTCCAGAAGGTGAAGGTGGACGGGTCCAGTTGTTAGTGGGATTTGTGGTGGGATATGGGCAAGGAGGGATAGTCCATGGCGAAGACCACGGAGATGCCCACTGTGTCATCCAAGGGGGAAAGGAGGTCCAAGATGGATGCATATGACCACGTCCACGTCCAGCATTATAATTTTGTTGACCACTATTCCAATTTTGTCCACCGTGGTTATTTGCTTCGCGCCCAGGATCTGCACCTCGACCGCGATTGCGAGAGGTATTTGATCCGCGTCCCATTTTCTGTCCTTTTGTATGCGTATTTCCGCGTCCTTGACCATTTCCTGTTTGGCGTGAATGATCAGTGTCAGCGGAAGAATTGGTTGTGACGAGAGCGCTATTAGAACTACCGGTTGCCGGTGTAGATTGTTTAGATCTTCGTATTTCTTCCAAAACTAAACGTGAGCGTGCCTCATAGAAAGATGGTATTGGCGTGGCTTGTTGAAGAAGGGTGGCCACAGTGTCATAATTCTCGTTTAATCCAGAAATTAGTTGAAGAACGAGACGTTGATCATTGACGGGTGAACCAACGTTAGCTAGTTGGTCCGCAAGCATCTTAAGTTCTTGACAATAGGCAGACACATCAGAGAAGTTGTCAAGAAGACAAGAAGAGAATTGTTTTTCCAGGTACGTGGCTCTAACCGTCTTGTTGTCCTGGAAAATATTTTGTAAGCTTTCCCACGCTTTTTGAGCAGTAGTGTTTGGAGTCAAAATAGTGTGGAGTAAGTCTTTTGAAATAGTTCCATAGATCCATTGTAGGACAATGGCGTCGAGGCGAGGCCAAAGTTCATCCTTCGTAGTCGGTGGGGTAGAAGGGATGATATGGTCGAGAACAAGATAAGTTGTGCAATGGATCTTGAAGAGTTCCGCCCAAGATGCGTAATGTCCTGTTTCCATATCAAGAGTGATTGGAATAAAATTGCGAACATTGTTTACTGCTAGAGCTGGGTGAAACTTGGATGTATCAGCCATGGATGGCGAGAGGAAAGATGAAGATTTTTTTTTTTTTTTTGGAAGGAGAAAGATGGAGGATTTAGATCTGGTCTCTTGATACCATGTAAGAAATCAAAAGATGATTTTCCCTTGTCTTTCATTGATAAATCAAAGGCCAATATATACAATTGAGAAGGAGTAATTTCATGCTACAATTATGGACTAACTAAGGTAACAGTATAGGATCATGCGATATTAATGAGGATGACGTGATTTGTGTTGGTCAAAGATTGATGGCATGATTTTTGGCATTAAGTGGATTGAAGAGTGATTTATTCTAACACATACTTATACGATTTTTTTTGTTTCATTGAAATTTTCTTACCTTGAGTTTTGTTTTGATTAATTCAAATTCAACATATTTTGAATTAAATTTTTTTAATTATTACTTTCAAAGGCATTTTAATTTTTTTAATTCAAAGTAACAGTATATTACTTTCAAAGGCATTTTAATTTTTTTAAAGGTATTGTAGATCACTTAAAAATTATTTTTAAATCATTTAAAATTTATTGTAAGACACTTTAAAATGGTTTAAATTAATTTTAAATTATTTTTAAAAAAAAATTAAATCACTTCAAAATGTTTAAAAATATATTCAAATTAGTTGAAAATTATTCAAATTAATTGAAAATAGTTTCAAAAATATTTCAAATCACTTAAATATTATTTTTAAACAATTTAAAATATTTAAAAGATATATTTTTTTTAAACATACTTTGAAATGATTAAAAGTTATTTTAAATAGCTTTAAAATATTTAAAAAGTATTTCAAATTGTGTAAATCATTTAAAATTGATATTAAATTACTTTAAAAAAATTAAAAAGTGTTTGAGATACTTCAAAATTATTTTAAGATATTTTAAATATTTTAGAAAGATACTTGAAATTACTTAAAATTATTTCAAAACACTTTTAAATGTATTTTAAATCACTTTAAAATTATTTAAATATACATTAAAATGTTTAAAAGATATTTCAAATAATTTAAAAATATTAATATAATTATAATAAAATATTTCGTGCAATACATTGTGAGTAACTGCATACATTCAGCTTGGCTAATGTATATACTATAAGGCACAAGAATGTTAGTAGTCAACCAACTTAGTAGTCAACCAACTATGTAAAGCAAACTGGTCACAATAAACATGTTACAGTTCATTTTCAGATGTAACAACATACAGGGATTAAAAAAAGCAAACTAATTGAATGGGTCTCTAAGTAACTATATGCCAGATACTTCTTTTTTCGAATTGATAAATTTGAACTTTGAAGTGTGCAAATTCCATTCAAGAACAAGTTGTACAGACATGAAAACAAGTTTCCACAAAAATAACTTCAAAGCCAATGAGATAAAATTCATATTTGTGAAGGGAAGATGGAAATGGAGTAAGCATTCAGAACATTTTTATATATATATATATATATATATATATATATATATATATATATATATATATATATATATATATAATCAAGATGTAAAGACAAAAGATGTACCTGCAATACTTGGCGATTAGAAGATTTTCCCTCCCTGCAAATAAGCAATTCTAGAATACCTTAAGATACACTCCTACATAAACATTTAAATACAAACAATATCTTTTTAAATCCGAACTTACAATTAAGTGGCAACTACAGTCCATATAAATAAAATAAATGTGGCTAAGGAATAAGGCTGGACCGGTATTCAACCGAAACTTGAGTTTTCTTTCTTCTCATTTTAAATTTATTTCTTAAAACATAATTAAGTATGCACAAAGCTACCGCATAACATAGGGAAATAGTAATAAATTGTACTTGTATCTTTTAAGGTTTTCTACATTCAACAAACTCTACAACACAAGTTTTTGGCATCAAACAAAAGAACAACTTATACGAGCAAACGAATGCTCTCTTTCTCTAAGTCCCACTCAATCATGTCGTATTGAATAAGCAATATTTTAGTCAATATTTGGATTGTTAACCCTGCTCTCTTTCTCTATGTCCCACTAAAAATCATGTCGTATCTAATAAGCAATATTTTAGTCAATATTTGTACGACACATAACCATACCAGCCAAAGAAAGAACAAAATCACTTTGAATCTAGGTGGTTGAAATTTCCCGTTCTTAATTCATCTACTCGGTTAGTAGAAGCATATGGATAACTTAATTCTACAACCCATTTAACAAACATTTATCTGGAAAAAAAAAACCAATGCTAAAGTTGTACATGCTTCACAAATTTGATTCCCATCTAATTCTTGATGTCGGCCGTAGAGTACCGGATTACATCAATTACTATATCAATAGGCAAGTGATAATAATCAAACACGAAGGAAATTCATAGAGGAGATCGATCAAAGCCCATTTTACTACATCTAAAAGTGTACGCATTATGCTATTTGTATTGTTTCTCGTTTCTAGTGGAAAGTTCGTGGCGGAAAGAAGTAGACGTAGCCCATTGAGGGGTGAACCACTATACATCGTTTGTTCTTTATTTTGTCGTTGCTTTCGTATTTCGTTGCTCGTTCCGTATATCTTGTGCTTGGAGTAGTAGTATCGATTTTTCGCCATTTGTTTGTCGTAGAGTTCGTATTCTTGTTGTTGTGTTCGGGACTTGGACGATCGGGTTGATCGGGTCCCTAACATCTCAGAAGCAGCAGCAGCAGTTTCAACAGTTGCAGTTCCTGGTGCAGCAACAAGAACAAGAGCAGGCTGGACATGTGAGGCATAAGCCGATTTAGCCATGACCTAAGCCGGATGCCTGATAACCCTCCCAAGAATATAGGTCACAGACGTGCTCACTCTGAGATTCTTACCCTTCCCGACGACATTAGCTTTGATAGTGACCTAGGTGTCGTGGGCGGATTTGATGGGCCATCTTTTTCTGATGAAACCGAGGAGGACTTGCTATCAATGTATCTCGATATGGATAAGATCAATTCGAATTCTGCTACTTCTGGAAACCAAGTGGGTAGCAAGTCATCTTCTTTACTAGCGGCAGAACCAAGTTCTTCATCTGCTCATCCCTACGCATTAGCCAATCAAATGGCTGATAATATGGGGGGTGCTTTAAGTGAAAAACCGAGAATTAGGCATCAGCATAGCCAGTCCATGGATGGGTCAACTACTATCAAACCAGAGATGCTCATGTCAGGTTCGGAGGATCTGTCCGCAGGGGATTCTAAGAAAGCCATATCTGCTGCTAAGCTTGCTGAACTTGCTCTTATTGATCCAAAGCGTGCTAAGAGGTAAAGCTTTCATGTTCACATAAAGTTATGTTACCTGAAATTTTGTTGTTTTTATTTATTGTCTAAACTGATTTCTAACTTGATAGATTAAGCAATGCAATGTTTATTAAATGTTTATTCCAATTTCCAATAAATAGAAAAATGATCGGGTCCTGCCTTTTAGTATAGTCGTTGGGTGTACTCTGAGGACAATATTAAGAACTAAGCCTGCTAGTAAGCATTTTGTTGTTTCCCTCTTAGTTATTGTAATATTAGCGTACTTGGTTTAGTTCATAACATGTCCCAATCCTCTTAGCTAGACTGTACCCCTTCCTTTTCAATACATTTACCTTATCATGTAGCGTGCGCGGGTGTCCTGTTTGATTACCGATGATGAAGCGATAAAACACTGTTGGAATTATTATTTTTCCGGCGCATTCATATTATTTTTGTTTTCTCACATCCATGTCTCTTTTGATTGTGTGATAGGATTTGGGCAAATAGGCAGTCAGCGGCAAGGTCGAAGGAACGAAAGATGAGATATATTGCTGAGCTTGAAAGGAAAGTCCAGACTTTGCAAACAGAAGCTACTTCCTTATCTGCTCAGTTAATCTTACTACAGGTGCTTTTGACTTACGTTTTCTTTTGCTAATTATGAATTTGAGATGATTGGTGGCTCCAAGTAGGCTTGTTCAATACCTAACCTCCCATGTTAAATTAAGAACATTTACATTTTTAGACTGAGGCTCAACAGTAAAGTGGATGTTAACTAATAAATAGTTGGTTTAAAAAATAATAATGTTGTTTTCATTTCTTAGCATTCTAGGAATAAACTATCGAAAAGTTGGAGTTATACCATGTGGTGATAAAGGTAAATGATAAGTCTTTGTTTGCGTTTTAAGATGGCATTGACTTTAGTATTCAGCGAGACTATGATAAGCTATGGTAAAAGTTTGTGTCGTCTTCGTTCGGTGAAATAGATAACACAACCCAATTCATAAAGGAAATTTGTGTTTTTCACGAACTCAACAAACATATGTTCTTTAGGCTGAATAAGGAAATGGGTTATATTTTTTGCTTTATTATTTTAATCTTGCATGTAATTTATCTCTTTTCCTCACAATTCTTTTATGCTACATTAAGCCAATATCTAAAGAGCAATATATTGACTGTTTCTTACTTTCTTCAACAGAGAGATACTAATGGTCTTACATCTGAAAATAGCGAACTTAAACTACGCTTGCAAACTATGGAGCAACAAGTACACTTGCAAGACGGTAAGTATCTTTTTCGTTTATTGCATCTCCATCACTTTTTCACCCATTTTTCATTTGTTGCACTTTCTGGGAAGATTGATTCCTATAGCCGAAACCGAGAAAAGTACTAGCTGGTCCTATCTATTATATGACATCGAAAGAATAAGATTTTTTAGTGAAATTTAGTTATCACCTTTGTGATAATCCGCGTTCATTAGTGGGGATCATAGAGTTTTTTTTACTACTCATGTGCAAGAAATTATGCACAGATGCTTACAGATTGTCTTTCATGAAACACAGCACTGAATGACTCGCTGAAAGAAGAGATACAGCATCTGAAAGTGCTGACTGGTCAGACAATTTCCAACAGTGGACCCATGATGAATTTCCCGGCATCATATGGAGGAGCTAACCAGCAGCAATATTATGGCAATAACCAAGCGATGCACACGTTACTAACAACTCAACAGATGCAGCAGCTCCAGATACATTCTCAGAAGCAGCAGCAGTTTCAACAGTTGCAGTTCCAGCACCAACAGGTGCAGCAACAAGAACAAGAGCAGGCTGGAAATGTGAAGCATAGGAGTTCAATGTCGCCTTCTATCCCAAAAGACCATGGCCCCGATGCATGTTGGAATGATTAGATTAACAGGAGATGCGGGGTGTGCTTTCTGTATGGAGGCAGTTGTTTTTCCCTCCCGAATCTAGGTGACAAGGTTTCAGAGCTTGTTGACTTTTAGCTATAGCCTGTTTCGATTAGCGTCAAAAAAGCCTATATCATTGATATGTATTGTACTAGGCAAGTTTTTTTTGTTACAAGTTTGGTAACTTGCAAAGGTATCTTTTGTTCTTTTATTTCGGTTTATGTTGGGTTGTTTCGCTGAGTATGATGTTCAAGAACTCCTCATTTCAAACTGGAGAATAGTGATCAATTCGATACAAGAATGAAGTTAGATTGATAATTCTCTGCAAGTTAATGTATTTTTGTAATATTTTATTTTAAATTGATGGCCAATATTGCTCATAAGATTGAATGAAGTTAGATTGATAATTCTCTGCAAGTTAATGTAGTTTTCTAATATTTCATATTAAATTGATGGCCAAGATTTTCTTGTATGATTGAATGAACGTAGATCAAACAATATATTGCTTGGCAATATATATCTTTTCATTATTCTATTTAACTTTTACTATTTCACTTTCTATTTCACCAGAAAAGACATTTTTTCTCGCTTTGAAATTCTACACCAGAAAAATACGAAGAGCAATTCCGTTTGATCAAGAATGGAAGAATCCGTTGTATTTGATCAAGAATGGAAGAATCCGTTGTTGGATAATTGGTTAGAGTCGATGTTCAAAAGGCACTGGACAAGGTGAGAATTTCCACAGAAAATCGGTTAAATTGCGGAGCTTCAAAAATGATTTTGGAAAACTTCAAAAATCTTTCCAAATGATTTATGGTAGATGCACGAATATCGCATGGAATATTTTGATTTAATTGATGTAACTTTTAACTTCACTCTTTTACGTTCTATTTCATAACAACAAACACTTTTACTCTACTCGCGTTGAAAATCCAAAACCATAAAAACACGAAGAGCAAATTCGGCTGATAAAAAATGGAAGAATTCGTTGTTGGATCATTGGTTGGAGTCGCTTTTCAAACGGGCAACGGCGCTGGAAAGTGATGACAATTTCCAAAGAGCAAATCGGTCTGATGGAACTTCAGAAAGGATTTGGGAAAGCTTCAAAAATCTTTCCAAATGATTTATGTGAGATGCACGAAAATATTTTGATTTAATTGTTGATGTAACTTGTAACTTTACTCTTTCACGTTCTATTAACTATAACAGACATTTTTACTCTGTTCGCATTGAAATCCAAAACCATAAAAACACAAAGATCAACTCCGTATGATCAAGAATGACATAATTCGTCATTGGATCATTGGTTGGAGTCGAT
This sequence comes from Euphrasia confusa, assembly GCA_954870475.1. NCBI lineage: Eukaryota > Viridiplantae > Streptophyta > Magnoliopsida > Lamiales > Orobanchaceae > Euphrasia > Euphrasia confusa. The sequence continues at coordinate 36,947,296 of OX940955.1, read as the reverse complement.
GTTCAAATGACGTTGGACAAGGTGATGGCAATTTCCAAAGAGCAAATCGGTGTTATGCAGAACTTCAGAAAGGATTTGAGAAAACTTAAAAAATATTTCCAAATGATTTATGTGAGATTGCACGAATATCGCACGAGATATTTTGATTTAATTAATGTAACTTTTAACTTTACTCTTTCACGTTCTATTTGACCACAGCAGACCGTTTTACTCTGCTCGCGTTGAAATCCAAAACCATAAAACCACGACGAGGAATTCCTAATGATCAATAATGGAAGAATATGTCATTGTTCAAACAGCACTGGACAAGGTGATGACACTCTTACTCTACTCGCGTTGAAATCTAAAACGTCTTTGTATCTATTCTCTCGACAACTTTTAATGAAACCACATGATCAGACAACTTTTTGAACTTCAATGGCTGATGAGGCTGGAAGATGTCGCATTTGCCGCCGATAACCTTCTGGATGAGCTCAGGCATATAAATTTATCTAAGAACTAAAGAAGGCGAGTGGTGGACACAAAATCAAGAGAAGGTGAAAATATTCTTTTCATGCAGTAATCCCTTTTCGCTCTGAATTAAATTTGGTAGTAAAATTAGGGATATTAATGAGCACCTGAAGCTCATTAACCAAGAGGCTACTGATTCATTCTCGGTTGATGCAATTGTCATCGGAAGAGAATTGAATCCGACCTGCTCATTATTAAGAATATGCTTATCACCCGATTCGCCACTAGCCCAGCACTTTTTGTGCTTCCTGTTGGGGTTATTTCCGTATTTCGAGTATTACACTGCTGAATCGAGAGATGACTCTCTGTCCTTAAGACGAATTTGCCCCGTATTAGTGCTTTACGGAATCACATGCAAAAGTCTCCCAAGATAAAACAGCAAATAAGACAGTATCGAAGCACACGATACTGAATCTGACGAACAAGAAACAGGGAGAATTCTTATGCACTAAAAGAAATAAAAGACAGGAGGAATATCGATAACTCGAATTGTGTCCTCGGAATATTTGTGTGTTTGAATATTTCATATTCAATTTTCGGTGTACTTGTACAAATGAAATGAGATGAACTTTATATAGCACTAGAGTGCCCTTTCCGAATAGTTATATACCTATTCGATACAAACGGGTCATGTACATAAAAGTCACGTCCATTTCATTCTCATTATACAGATTGACTTTCAAGGAGTCGCATCTCTTCACTCATTTCACACACGTCCGATCCATTCGAATTACATGTGTACAATTACTTAAATGATGTGTTTAACCATACACCAACATTTACGTACACGTAATTAAGTGCATGCAAATAACATCACAATTGCACTAACATATATATTAAGATATATATGTATACATGCATTTTATGTTGTTATACAGTACATGCACTACACACATTCGATATACATATATTATATTTGAAAAAGAGGTCGACTCGCAGTCCACGTGCTGAAAACAGAAAAGTTAGTCACTGTAACGAGTTTAAATTCTGCTGTCCATAGAACAACAGATTGAGTACTGCTGTCACAGAACATCAGATTCAGTTATGCAGCGGAAATAGTAAAAAATACAGCAACTGGAAAACGTAGAGAAGAAAGATATAATCTTCGTAAGTTGTATTATTCAATACAACCTACCAAACTGCTTCAAAAGCAATAAACTTTCACTATAATCGTGAATACAAAATAATTCGAGAAAAATAAATAAAGACTAAACAATCACGAGATTGAATAGTTAATACTCGGATAAATAAGTAAAAAATAAAACGTGTGCTGAAAATATTTTTCTCTCTAAAAATATGGCGCGCTCCAGCTTCTTCTCTTTAATCACGCGAGTCTTCTATTTATAAGACACAAGTCTTCTCCTTCAAGTAATAAGTCTTCTATGGTAAAAAGACTCCTTCCATAACTAGTTATGGAAGATCTTGTACCTTATCTTGTAGATCTTGAATATCTTTTCTCTCTTTATCTTGGATTCTCCTCCCAATAATAAATATTCCCAAAATAAATATTCCACCAAAGAAAGTCAAAATTAGTTAAAGTCAAAATTAATTAATTAAATTAATTTCGACTCCAACAATATTTATATAATATAATATCATAATCTAATTAATCTTTAATTAATTACATTAATTAATCTGTAATTAAAAACTTTCCTTTATACATTTTAGAATTATAGAATAATACATATTCTAATATTCATTCTTTATATTTATACTTTCAACTACCATACTTTGTACAACAATTACTCTTTCACCAATACATGGATTTTTAGTAATTATTGATCAAGTGACACCTACTAAAATAGTAGAATAAAACACTCGAAGAATTAGCAATTCCGTCGACGTGCGGAGCCCCGTAGTCTAATCGTTAAATTAAAGAAACCATGTTAAATTCCAACACTTCCTATTGTCCAATGGGTGGGCTCCAAAATTTAAATCAATTTTTGTTTCCACTTTTAATTTCATGTTCAAAATTTGATCTTAAAACAAGTTATCAAAAAATATTTTACATATATCAAATTTGCAAGAAATAAGTGTGTTCCCTATTTTTGTTCTTCAAGTTGAAAGAGTTCATTTTATGATATTAATAAAATGTTATTAACTTTACAAAAGTTGAAGAGTAGTTTTGAATTGACATTTTAATTTGATAAGTATAGTTGTTTGAATAATTAATTAATATGAAAATCAATTTTAATTTTATTGATGGATTAAATATTTTATTAAATGTGATTGATTGAATTTAATTAAACGTGTATAAATAAAATAAGGGACATTTAAATATTTTTCTAATCATATTTGTAAAATCAAATTACCTTTATCCTAAAAATAAATTTACAAGTAAAATAACTCCAACAAAATTGGAACATTGGATCATTTGGACAGTAATCTCTCAAGGTTGACTCTTAAAAAAAATGAAAATTGAGTTAGCGCACTGGATTAGTACTCGTTGAGTTTAAGAATACCCAAAATTGAAACATCAAAATTCGTTGATTCTATTGAATATTGAAACTTAATAAAACAAAAAAAAAAAAAACTCTTTTATTCAATCTAAAAACAACTATCTCAATGAATGAAAATAACAAAATATAAATAGTTCAAAATATAAATAAAAAAAATTATTTATTAGACTTAATACTATAATCTTCCAAATCCACGTAAAAAATGATGGCACTTACTTTAATTTGAGAAGTTTTAATTCGAGACTCGACCACCGTTATAAATAGGTGGAGGGGATATGGGAAATCTTGTGCCACTCAGAATCAACAATTTCCGGGTCTTCTTTCTCTTCTTTGTTGGGCATTTCCTTTAACAGCAGTGGGCTTCCATCAATGCCTAATATTTCTAATTTGGTGAGGCGTTGCATTGCTTCTTTAGAGGGCATATGTCTCAACTTCTTGAAGTTGATTAGGTATAGTACCTCGAGAGATGAGAGGTTCCCAAACCACTCGGGCAATGCTTCCATTCCAAAATCAGATAACGACAAAGTATCAAGAGAAGTGAGATGTTGAATCTGATCCGGTAGGCACTCCCAATGTGACATCCCGTACAAATATACGTGGCGAAGGGAAACTGTGGATGATTGCAATATGGCGTCAACAGCCAGGTTGAAGGAAACGTTATCATCCCATGAAGAACATGGACTCATTTCTAGCGTTTGCAAGTTGCCAAGTGACCCAATTTCTTCAATGCTGAATCTTGGAGCCTCCGTAATAATCAATGATCTGAGACGAGGCATTTTGCTGAGGCACCAGTCCTGCATATTCATTAATCCACACAATGAAAGGTTCACCAAGGATGTGGCGCATGATTCTATCATTTCAATTGGAAAACGGGTCAAGCCTTTGCAATCGTGGATGGTTAAATCACGGAGTGAAATGAATCCTCCTTCGTGTCTTTCTGTTGTTATTGACTTCAGATTCAAACACTTCGATACACTCAACTCCAACATATTATGATTGTTAGAGAATAGCCCGTCTGGAAGACACTTCAAATCTTTTATTCCACTAATGTAGAGATGAGTGAGCGAACTCAACTGGGATCCGCATATATTTTCCAGAGGCAAGCCGCAGTCCATCTCACTAATTATTAATTCTTTGAGGCATGGAAAATGACTTGGAGCACTCGTCAATTTCCTACATCCCTTAAGTTCCAAGCGCTCAAGCCGTGGAAATACAAGCACTTGAGTTTTATCGCCTTCACTTGCAGCCAGGGGAAGTTCTACTTCTGCCCATTCTGTCAAGCTTGACATATCGGACAAATCAAGCCTTTCAAGAGCTGGAAACACTTGAATTGTTGTGTCTCCATTTCTCGAGTTGCGACTACAATTGTCAATGTTGTAGAATAATGAACCAATGGATCTAACATTTTTCAGCCTTTTCAGACGAAGAGACTTGAGATGAGGCAAGTGGCCTAGCATCGGGAGCTCTTCAACTTGCGTGCAATGTGTTAGTCTAATCTCCATCAGACTGTAAAGTGCTTGACCATCTTGTACTTCCATCTTTAAAGTCCACGCCGGGAATCGTCTGCCATTGAATCCACTAATAGTTAGGCTCTTCGAATTAAAAGTTTTAATTCGAGACTCGACGACCGTTATTACCTTTTAAATATGACGGGGATATGGGAAATCTTGTGCCACTCAGAATCAACAATTTCCGGGTCTTCTTTCTCTTCTTTGTTGGGCATTTCCTTTAACAGCAGTGGGCTTCCATCAATGTATAATGTTTCTAATTTGGTGAGGCGTTGCATTGCTTCTTTAGAGGGCATATGTCTCAACTTCTTGAAGTTGTGTATTTCTAATCCCTTGAGAGATGAGAGGTTCCCAAACCACTCAGGAAGTGATTCCATTCCAAAATCAGCTAAGAACAAGATATCAAGAGAAGTGAGATGTTGAATCTGATCTGGTAGCCACTCCCAATCTGACATCCCATGCAATGATAACCAGAGAAGAGAAACTCTTGATGATTGCAATATGGCGTCAACAGCCAGGTTGAAGGAAACACTATCATCCCATGAAGAACAAGGACTCATAAATAACCTTTCCAAGCTGCCGAGTGACCCGATTTCTTCAGTGCTGAATCTTGGAGAGTTCATAATTTTCAATGATTTGAGACGAGGCAGTTTGCTGAGACACCCGACCTGAATATCCGTTAATCCACACAATGACAGTCTCCTCAAGGATGGGGCGCATGACTCTATCATTTCAATTGGAAAACGGGTCAGGCCTTTGCAATAGTCGATGGTTAAATCACGGAGTGAAATGAATCCTCCTTCTGCTATTATTGACTTCAGATTCGAACAATCAGATATACTAAACTCCAACATATTATGATTTTTAGAGAATAGCCCGTCCGGAAGACACTCCATATCTTTTATTCCACTAATTTTGAGATGAGTGAGACAACTCAACTTGGCTCCACATATATTTTCCAGAGGCAAGCCGCTGTCCATCTCTTTAATTTTTAATTGTTTGAGGCAAGGAAAATAACTTGGAGCACTCGTCAATTTCCTGCATCCGATAAGTCTCAGGTACTCAAGTCGTGGAAATACGAGCACTTTATTTTTATCGCCTTCACTTGCAGGCGGGGGCAGTTCTACTTCAGCCCATTCTGTCAGGCTTGGCATATCGTACAAAGCAAGCCTTTCAAGAGCTGGAAACACTTGAATTGTTGTGTCTCCATTTCTCGAGTTGCGACTACAATTGTCAATGTTGTAGAATGATGAACCAATGGATCTCACATTTTCCAGATTATGTAGCCTAAGATACTTGAGATGCAGCAAGTGGCCTAACATTGGGAGCTCTTCAACTTGCGAGCAACCTGTTAGACTAATCTCCATTAAATCTTGTACTTCCATCTTTAAAGTCCACGCTGGGAATCGTCTGCCATTGAATCCCCAAATGTGTAGGATCTTTAAATTAGGGTGTGGTTGGAGGCCTTCCAAAACACTCTCATCATTTGCTTCATCACCTTCTGTGACCGTCCATTTGAATTTTAACTCCAATATGCCTTTCTTTCCAAATAAATCTGCACCCAATGCCTCGTCCTTATCTCGCACTCTTTCAAGCTTACGAATATCTAGTTTCCCTTTGAGATTCTTCAAGCTTCCAAGCTCTGAAATTCTATAACCCTTTTCCTCACCCACATGAAAGTATTCTAGTGTCTGAAGAGAAGTCAATCGTCCTATCTCAGGGGGCAATCTTATACCATTACCAATGTGAAGATGCCTTAAGTTAATTAAGTACTTAAAGGAATCTGGGACCCTTTTTAAACAAACCCTGAATTTTTCAGCTCTTAATGTCTCCAAGTGATACAGTTCACCAATTGTGTCCGGAAAAGATCTTATCATTGTTTCCGAAGTATCAAGGTATCTTAAATGTATGAGCTCACTAATTGAAGTCGGTAAATTATCAATTTCTTCGCCCAACAAAACTAAAGTACGAAGGCTTTTGAAGTTTGAGAAATTGATATCGGAAACACTGCCATTGAAAAACAGAGTCCGCACATACCTTGCTTCTTCCTTGGGGATAGATCGTGACTCAATATCTCCACTGGGACTGTAACCAATGTATCGGTGTTGAAAATTTTCACATAAAATGGGACGTGCTAGATCATGCACAAGGTCGTGCATGTTGCAACACGTTAAAGAGGTTTGAAATAGAAAGGGAGAGCCATAATAATCTCTCTTTACTACTTGTAATAAAGAGCTTTGAAGTAGAATAGAAAAGAATTTACTTCCTATGCTCTCCATATTGTTGTTTTGATCGGTTTGAAGAAGAAATCCTTCTGCCATCCAAAGTTGAATTAATTTTTCCTTTTCAATCACATATCCCTTTGGAAATATCGAACAATACGCAAAACACTTTTTCAGTAATGGCAACGACAAATTATCAAAACTCAGCTTTAATATTTTGGAGATGGGATTTTCATCTCCGAAATTCGAAAACCAATCCTTTTCGAATGAGATCCACTCATCTCTTGACTTATTGCACAATAACCCCCCTACTACTTTCGCCGCCAGCGGCAAACCTTGACATTTCCTTGCAATATTTCTCCCTATTTCCTCATATTGGTCTACTGCATTAGAAGAAGTCTTTGCTTTGATTATGGACCAACAATCATCGGCCGATAATCCTCCCAATTTGTGAACACCAATGGTGCTCACAATCGAAGCAACCTCATGACTCCTTGTGGTAACTACCACACAATTCCCCATGGCAGAACTAACTCCAGAGAGTGAATTTACAAAATCATCCCACTTGTCCCTCTCCTCATTCCAAACGTCATCAAGGACAAGAAGATATCTTTCACGGCCCAAAGTGTTCTTAAGCTTTTTGAGAAGCGCTTCTCTGTTTCCATGTTCAACGTTTTCCGTTGTCATTGATGTAAGAATGTTCTTCAAAAGAACAACTACATCGAAGTTCCGAGGGACATGTACCCAAACACGATTATCTCCGAAATGAAATATTATCTTTTGATCACCGAATACTTTCCTAGCCAACGTAGTCTTCCCAAGTCCACCCATCCCGACAATAGGAAGGAACGAGAGTACTCGTTCTGCTGGGCTAGAAGAGACTAGCATCTCAACTATACTCAACACATCATTCTCTCTTCCGAAAAAAACCGGATCGAAAGAGAATGAGTCGGTTTCCATGATCGGAGATCCATGAGATCCAAAATCACTAGGCGTACGTACACCAACAAGTCTGGCCTGAAGGCCAAAACCAGTTGCTTGTTGGATACTCTGTTCCAACTTGTTATTTATATCCCTGATTTGAGCAGCAAGCCTTAGGCGGTTTGCGATCGGATTCTTAGAGGTAGAGAAGAAAGGTCGCACCTTATTATTTTTTGATTTGGTTTTGGAGAGAAGATGGTATTTGATCTCGTCCAGCACGTTGTCAGCTTCGAAGGCAAGAGCTTCGAGGTTCCTCATCCACCGCTTGAGAGCTCGGTCGGTCACATTCTGCATGTCGGTGTCGTACAAGACGTCGTTGACCAAGTCAAAAGAGGTCTTAAGCTTTTCCAGATCTTTCTTGAAATCTTTGAATTGGTCGAGCGGGAGTGAGAGCAGTTGTTGAAGCACAACTTGAAGGGTGGCGCCGATCACTGCTCCGACGACAACTCCTTCCATCCTTGGTAAATATTGAACGAAGGTGAATAGTGTGAGAGGATAATGAAATTTGATTATATTGTATGGTGCGTGTTCTTTTGGTTGTTGGACAAATAAATATTGGTCCCATTGGCCATTGCATGTTCTTGGATGCCTCAGAAATCATTGTCATTTGACCTGGAAATATCGTTCAATTATTGATGTAGAAAAACAAAAGGGTTAATAATTATATATTGGAATATAATATTTTGGATGTGAACACAGCAATAATAACAAAATACACTAATCTTTGTTCTCAAACTACTCATCTCTGTTAGTATTATAGTATATTCAATTTTTGATTACTCATCCATCCTGTCCCATCAAATTATAACTATATCTATGAGTATGGGAGATTAACAAATAAATATGTTGACATCCAAAAATCTATGAGTACAGGTTTCATATGAAATTTATAAATTTTATCTTTTTTTTTCATATAGTCCTGTATTGTATATAACTCTTTTAGTTCAATGTAATTTTATTACATATTTATTCTTTCTGTACTAGAAAATGAAAAACAGTCCCAATTTTATTTTGTAAATTACAAATAAAGTATGTATGTTATTATGAAATATAGATGATGTAAAAGAGTTTCAAGAAGGAATATATAAGCCGATGATCGAAAATGTTGTAATTAATTTCGTCTCCGAGTAACACTTTAGCTAGGTTCTCAGACAACATTTTTCGGTCCAATATTTTTCGGTCTCCGAACAACATATTTTGTCATCGGCTTAATATTAAATTCACATAATTTATTTACCAATAAATCAATTTTCAACAAATTGAAAATATATTTGAAGCATTTTATAAATTATATGTGTAAAAAAATAGAGATAATATTAATTTTAGTTTTGCAAATTTTAGTTTTAGTTTTAGTACCGTCTTTCAAAACACCAAATGACATCTTTTCCATTCAATCTTTTACACTTTCACTTGGAAAATCAATTGTAATTTTTTAATAAATTAGAATGATTTTTTCGTAATAAATTGAGGCTGGAAGATGTCGCCTTTGCCGCCGACAACCTTCTGGATGAGCTCAGGTATATACATTTATCTAAGAAACTGAAGAAGGCGAGTTTTGTGACAACATTGTTTCTAAAGGAGCCATTCAGGTTTCTTCTTTCTTCTTCTCTCTACGCTTTTGTCTATCATGATGATATGTTCTGTATGTTAATTTGGCTATAGAGTTAACCTCATCTGTCTCCTTCTGTATAGAATCGAAATAGATTTTCCAACAACCTCATGATATACAATGAAAATCAGCCATGTTTTTCATATAAAAGTTACTTTAAAGGTGTAGATTGTTGGAATGTACACAAGATTTGAATTCTAGAAGTGTTTTTATGCATTCTGGAAGTCTGGGCAAAGTGACCATCTCATCGCGCTTTGAGTTTGGGCAAAGTGGCCATTTCAGCAGCTTATTTAAATATGCCGCCAACAGGGCAAAACGACGCCGTTTCGCCTGGGTTCACAGAAATGTCGCGGCGCAGTGGATCGACCCTCTCTCACGTGTTAGTGGATGAAAATGCGAGATTCCAAGTGCTCCAAGTTCCTCGCCAGCTCACGCACATCATGACGATCACAATTTCTGTTAGAAATGTGTGGTGTGGATTTGCCCAATCTGATTTGATCGTAGGGTTCTTACGAGTTTCAGATTTGGGGGTTTTTGTGTGCGTGAGTATAAATGTAATTCACCGTGTGTGTGTGATGAAGAGCCGATACTGAACTCATATTCATAGCCTTGAGAGCTTGAATAACACGCTAGAACCATCTCCCTCCCCGAGCACGTAGATCGATTTTCAATCGATCGAAGCTCGTAAAATCGTGTGTCATTTCGTGTGATTTCTTTTGTGTTGTGTTCCTTGAAGTTCAGAGATACTTCTAGGATCCTCAGATCGTGTGTTTGTCATCGTATCCCGATTTCACCATTTGAGCTCGAAGCTTTCCGGCGCCAAGCTTTTGTGGCTCCCCGGCTGTGATTGTGTGGTGTTTGTTTTTCTTGTTCGAATCCTCAACAAGTGGCGCCGTCTGTGGGAATCAAATCCAGCTGCGGTGAAGATGATGAAGGGTGGATCTACGAAGGTCGATCTGGAGAAATTCACGGGGAAGAATGACTTTAACCTTTGGCGAATCAAAGTGAAGGCAGTTCTGGTACAACAGGGTTTGATCTCAGCGTTAGATGCCCCGTTGTAGTCGTCAGCGCCAGAGGGCAAAGGGAAGGAGACGAAGGAGTCGAGCTCAGTAGAATCAACACCAGATCCAGTGGATATTTCCATGCGTGCTCATAGTGTGATCATCTTGAGCCTGGGGGACAAAGTGTTGAGGGAAGTATGCAAGGAGTCGACTGCCTATGGTTTGTGGAAGAAACTGGAAAGCTTGTATATGACTAAATCCTTGGCAAACAGGTTATATTTGAAGCAAAGGTTGTATACCTTTAGGATGTCTTCTGATAGATCTGTGGTTGACCAGTTGGATGATTTTGTGAGGTTGTTGGATGATCTAGAAAATGTGGATGGTCAAATGAAGGAGGAGGATCAAGCACTGTTGTTGCTGAGTTCTTTACCTTCCTCTTATGATCAGTTTAAGGATGCATTGTTGTATGGTAGGGTTCATGATTTGACTCTGGAGGAAGTGCAGATCGCACTTAGGTCAAAGGAGTTGAACAAGAAGGATCCTAAGGCCAAGGAACAACATCAAAGTCCAGAGGGTCTAACTGTCACAAAGAAGAAGTCATGGGGAAGGAAGGACAACAAGAAGAAACCACATGGGGGTGGTGATGCAGGTGCATCAACCTCAGAAACTAGGAAGTGCTACCATTGCAATAAGACAGGTCACTTGAAGAAGAATTGTTACCAGTTGAAGAATCAGCAGGGCAAAGGGAAAGAGCCAGCTCAATCCGTGGATGTGGTTGAGTCAACTTCTGATTTGGATGATGCTGAGGTACTTGCAGTTACTTCTAACTCTAGAAATGAGGAGTGGGTGCTTGATTCTGGGTGTACATTTCATATGTGTCCTGTGAAGCATTGGTTTGAGGACTTTGAGTTCATAGATGGTGGTTCGGTTGTTCTTGGAAATAATCTTACATGTCAGGTGGAGGGTATTAGTTCAGTGAGGTTGAGACTCTCAAATGGATCAATCAAGAAACTGACTAAGGTGAGGTATATTCCATCCCTCAGGAGGAATTTGATTTCTCTTGGAATGCTTGACAGTTTGGGCATGAGCTTCAGTTCAGTTGGTGGTTGCCTTCAGGATAAGAAAGGCACTACTGTGGTACTTGAGGGAGTCAAGAGGAATGACTTGTATTTCTTGAAGGGTTCTACTGTTGTTGGTGAGAACTCCTTAGCTGCTGCCTCAGTGAAGGTGGAGTTATGGCATAGGAGACTTGGACATCTCAGTGAGAAGGGTCTGTTGGAAATCGATATCCCGGGGTTAACGGAATTGCGGAAACATAACCCCGATCAAAATCCCTTCGCCGGAAACCACCGCGAACCTCCACGCATGACAGGAGCCCGGCCAAAGTAGCCGCCGTGGGATGAACCCACGACAAACCCTAGCCGAGCCCCGCGAGGGGCTCGCGATCGCGGTTGCGCGATCGCCGGGATGCCAAGCATCCCCGGGGCTGCTCGGAGCAGCCCCCCGGCGGTGAGTCCGGCGACTCACCGCCACCGCCGGTCGAGGAGGGCGGTTTGCCCAGCAGACCCGCCGCGGCTGCCCAGCGATCGACCCTACGGGGTTCGATCGCTCGCCCCGGCGTCCAGCCGGGGCGCCTCGTGCACGCGCCACCAGGAGAGCCGGGGTTCCGCCACGGCACCAGCCCGTGGCACCCCGCGATCGACGTAAAGTCGATCGCATGCCCCGGCGTCCAGCCGGGGCTTCTCCTTCATCCGCCGGCGATCGAACCCTAGGGTTTCGATCGCCACCCTCGGCCTAGCCGAGGGTCTTGCCGCGTGCATGCGCACGATCCCCACCGTGGATCCGCCGATCGCGGTGGTCCGGTGGTCATCGACCACCACCACGCGTTCGGCCCTCGGTCCGGGGTTCGTTCGTTCCTCGGATCTTGGCTCATGTGTATACGACGAATTAAATTAAAATCATCGAGGGGGTTCGTGATTTTACCTTTGTTCTCGTTGTACGGAGAAACGAGATCTATGAAGACCTTGAGACCTTCCCACGTATTCCTTGCACTAGCTCGAACGTCGGGTGGGCGACGATCTTCCGAACTCCATGGATCTCCCTCTCTACTTTCTCTCTCTAGAATTGTGATCTTCAAGTTATGAGAATAGAGAAGACCATGTAGTGCTTTTATAGGCTACGTAGGAAATCTTAAGGAGGTGGAATATTGGGCTTCCAATATTAATGATTAAATTGAGCCCAAGCCCAAATCTATTAATCCCATTAATATTAATTAATTTATTTTCCACTATATAAATTAATTGCACTCCCAATATTAAACCATATTATATCAAATAATATTTCTCCGGTAGTATTATTTATTTCGTGTATTTAAGATATAAATATCCATGAATAAAATTAATTTATTGCTAATTAATTTATTCATCTCTTATATCCGAGAATAGTACCATTCAACCTTAATTATTATGCGGAACGAATCCACCTGCAGGGTTTACATAATAATTCCTTATGAACTCATCTCGGGGATATTATCAACCCTTACGGGATACACTTTCCCGTCAAGTATTCACGGCATGCCATATATAAAATATAGTGACCCAACTTAACCGGTAATTGACCCAATGATTAAACCGATCAATTCCTTTGGAAAATCAAAGTCACTTATATTAAAAATACACACCCGCAATAGTATCGGGGATTAAGAATAAAATACACTGAGACTTGAATCAATTATCAAAGGCAATCCTAATTGATAAGTCTCAAGCGATCCGCTCAATACACCAAGTGTACAAGTGTGATAAAATAATTAAGACAAATTATTTTCTCTCTCACACAACGACTATGCCGATGGATTGGTCCGTGTCCATCTAGGTCGTGAGCAACTGTTCGATTAAATACGAGTAACCGATAGTATGATCTTCTGTGTGGGCCCGACACACCATACTAACTACAACGTATAGAATCCAGGACTATAATTTGCATATATTTAATTATAAATAATTAAACGCAAATAATTGTTTATTTAATTAAATAGATTAATGGCAATGGATCGGGAGTTTCCGTTACTTAAATCTAGACATTAAGTACACAACTCCAACAATCTCCCACTTGTATTAAGGTCTAGTCATTTCCTCCAAACTCCCGACTCCCATACTCATCACGTGCTTAAGTTGTACTTCCAAGAAGTACTATGTGAATGAGCACTCTAGGTTGCCGCTCTGAAATTATCTTGGTGACTACAACATCGTCTCCCTCGACGATGACTCGTATCAGGTGGTACTTGCACTATGTGTTATCTTACACTTATGGACTTGTGATTTCTTACCATTTGCCATCGCACCGCTATTTTACATAGCCTTTGGCAAATTAAGAATCACATCTAAGTCCCAGAGATTATCTCGGAGCTATACCAAAACTTCCGCTGCCTCTGAGGCCGCTATTTGGTTACCCATGGCAGAGTCCGAAAAGCATCGTGCTTATCACTCTTCCATGTTAAAAACTCCTTCTCCTTCAATAGTGAAACACATAGCCTGATATCGACTTACACCGGTCCTTATTTGATTAGAAATCTAAGAGAGTGTAATCCAAAGGAAATGCTCGTCTGCTCCGTAATCCAGAACATAGTTTCTAGTACTTCGAAAGTACTTAAAACGTTCATTACAGCAGTCGAGTATTCCTTTCTAGGATTACCTTGATATCCTCCCACTATGCTGACCGCATAGCCGATATTAGGTTCTCGTTTTCAACAATGCATTCATCGGGCTTTCCACACTCAAAGTGTAGGACACTGCTTTCATTGCTTCTATCTTCTTTTGTGTTCCAAAACACATATCCTTAGATAGATGCATTCCGTATCTGAAAGGTAACGAACCTTTCTCGGAATCTTGCATGTTAAAACGAACCATAATCATATATATGTAAGATGTCCAGGAGAAGTACAATGTTCTTTCCTAGAGATCCAAGATCTCAAGAACAGGTCCAACTTCTTCCTATATCTTTCATAGTGATTTATCCAGACAACCATCATTTCATGTCTGATTACATATTTACATTGTTGCCAATGATAAAATGTTATCTACATAAAACCTCCGAAAAACACCACCTTGTTTCCATCACGTTTCCCATACACACGATTCGTCAATGCCTTTTGATGAATCCATCAAATGGACTATCTCATCAATGCGCAAGTTCCACGAACTCTAAGCTTTCCTTCAATCCCATCAATGGATTGACTAAGCCTGTACTCTAAATGATCTTGCCTCTTAGCAATAATCCTTATTGCTCTCCAAGAAGGCACATTTAGATCTAGTACTGCCTTCATGTAGATCTAGGGATCGATTTCATGTATACTAGGTCCAGAGTCCGAAAACTCTCCTAGTCTTATGAATATCTCTGGTTGACCCACAACCTCCCACTACAACGGCATTCCGGTGTATAAACAGTAATAACAGTAGGTGCAGTTAGTGGTGTACCGCTACTCGGTTCGGCTGGTTCTCAGTCCTTATCGTTTTCTCTCATTCAAAGTATTACGTCACTTTGGGCTTGTGGTTCATCTAATAGTCTTCCTCTAAGAACCGGGCGTTAGAACTAACGTCCTTCTGGTTCATAGTACTATTGAACACATAACTTTTGTTCTTCCAGGATATTCTACAACCGCATTGAATGCGCCGTTGTTTTCAAGACATATCCATAGAACATAGGTAGTACCGAATAACTTGTCTTTTACTATCTATAAGAGTTCCATTTCTTATTTCCGACACACCATACAGACACACCATTTCTACACAAGAGTGTATGGTGTAGTCATTTGGGATCAAATCCCAATCTCTGATCAGTATGCCATGCATTACTCAGACAGGCACTTGCCTCCGCGATTAGATCGCAGGCTTTCAATGGATATACCATGATGGTTCCCCACAATAGCTTTGTGTCCATTGAATTGTCAAAACACTTTGCTTTTGTGGCACATCAGGTATGCTAATCCATTTTTCGAGTAATCATAAAATGAAGTACTCGTACCTTATTGTCTGAGTAGACAAAGGTCTGCATACATCAGAGTTAATCAATTCTAATACTTGTCCGGATCTTATATCTTATATCCATAAAGGATTGCTTGGTCATGTTATCTTCAAATTAGATTCTTAGGTCGGAAGGTCCACTCCTTCAACTTAATTGATCAAAATATCAATTTTCGACCTTTGAACTTCTTATTTGAATAAACATGACTTAGCATAAGAATCCACAAGTATAAATGATTCATTACAGAAATATCTCTTAAAAGTAAAACGAGTTATATGCTACGGTTCGTTGCATCGTGGTGGACTCAGGATTCATCATTTATATATTGCTAGCTAATATACCAGAATATCATTATTTCTTCTTATAACCATCAGATGATTAAAAGAAATAAAATATCCATTCATTAGAAATCCAGAACAAAGTTCTTTCTAAAAGGTACATAAAAGCAATAACTCAAAATGAAATCCTATAAAAATGTCCTCCACTGCAACAGCTGCCTCCTCCACAGTATTGCCCATGTAGACTACGATTTCTTCTTTTCCAAGTCGTCGGGTTTCCTGGAACCCTTGCATTTAAAATGCATATACCGTCAGTGGTTCCATATCTACACACCAGGTTCCGGTAGATAATACCACTGACTATGTTTTACGACTAAAGAAGATTTCGTGTTTTCTTTGAGAGGATAATTAGACTTCCAGTACCCAGACTGTTTGCATCGAGAACACTAGCCTATTGGCTTTCTCGTCCCATCTCGTGGTTCAAGTAACTTAGAACCACTGGGTTTCTTTGCTTTCTTTTCCTTTCCCCCGATTCATGCCTTTAGGTTCGAAACCTTTGGCATTGGCTATAAGAGCTTGCGATTTCCGTCTCAACTCGTCTAAAAGGTCAATCATCTCAAAAACGTGTTTAAGTGTTTCCTCGAAGTGACTGGCCTTTATGAGTATCCTCATCGCTTCTTGTCTAGCCGCCTATGTCATGTTTAAAACACCAACTTGAGTTTGAACATGATATCATAATCAGTGGTTTCCTCATTAGTTGAGACATTTGTAGGCTCGGGAGAACAAAGCTTACTGAGTACTAACTAGTACTCTTTAACAGTTTGGGCAATGTCTAGATCTCTATTCCAATCATTACATTCAGGGACCAGTGAGTTTAAAATCCTTACGTATCACAGAAAGTGGGTTCAAAGACATCTCCTAATCTATGAGCACATATAACAACAAACAATTGATTTAATCTCCGATATTATCTCCCTCAAATAATATCATTAAACCACTAATCACATCTAAAATCCCATCAGATATGGCAAGCCACGTGGTGTGGACGTTTACCTACCCAAATGATTTAGTAATTAGATTTGCTTCGGTCATACATCACTTATAGCGTAACTTCGTGGGGAAGAATACTATAATGCGTATCTATGTGTAAACCATTACTCAGTACT
Source organism: Euphrasia confusa (assembly GCA_954870475.1). Classification (NCBI taxonomy): domain Eukaryota; kingdom Viridiplantae; phylum Streptophyta; class Magnoliopsida; order Lamiales; family Orobanchaceae; genus Euphrasia; species Euphrasia confusa. The sequence continues at coordinate 36,930,543 of OX940955.1, read as the reverse complement.
AAAGTAAATCGTTTGGAACCGCTACATCACCGCAAGCCACGTATTGTGTACGTTTACGATGATTTCACAATTCTTCACAATTCCTTATAACTATCTACATCAATTAATCCAAAATCCGTTAGTATAGCAAGCCACGTGGTGTGGACGTTTACTACACCAAGAGACTTTTATAATTGACTCCCAATTACTTGATCCATTCGATTTTTGTAAATCAGGACGCGGAGAATCATAAGTGAAACTCGAAGTTTCTTACCAGTGATACACCATGCGAACAACCCTATCTCTCATAAATGAGGGAGCCGAGCAGACAATCGATCCATTTCTAGAAATGGTACGAAGGTCTCTAATTTGTGTCATCCACATGACCAAGTGGCTTTGGCTCCATTCCACTCCCCGGGGTGAGAATGAGTCGACTTGAAATCAGTTTCAGAAAGACAAATTAGGCATTGTTTGATAAACCCAATCAATGTTTCTCGTAAAAGGAATTACAAGAATTCTCCTCCAATGACTCGTCTATACGAACTTCAAAAGTACATAAGAGTCACCAAGAGAACAGTAATGGAGACCATGGGAATGTTTCCATTCCCTCTCCCACTTAGCTTTTTACAATAAAGGGATACGCTATCTAATGCATAATTAAACACATAAGCATGCATACATGAAATAAAGCACATAAAATATTATCACATAGTCAAAATAATACTAGAATATTATTTTCCGACTATTATGGCTTTATCGCATCTCCGTACTCATCTTCTAGTCTTCAGTCTTCGTTCTTGAATGCTCCATGTGACGAGAATATTAATCCCAATATTTAAATCTATTTATTTTCAATTAATCCAAAAGTTACTTAATTCGAAAATTAAGTCAATCGAATATATCAAAAATAAAATTAAATATTATTAATATTTCTATTTATTTTTGTTTTCCTATCTAATTCTATTAAATCTCTAGAATCCCATCCAAGTCAAACTTGGAACATTCTAGAAGACTTCTATAATAGAATAAGGAAATAAAATAAATTAGGACTCATAATCCTTCCAAATTAATTCCTTTTCTAATCTATTAAAAATTCCATAAAAGAATAATTAAATAGGAAAAATTAATTAAGGACTTTAAAAACTTTCCAAATTAATTATTTTCCTAATCCATTAAAAATTCCATAAAGGAATAATTAAATAGGAAAAATAAATTAATTTCAAATTAATTCTTCCTAATCCATGAATATTCCAAAAGGAATAATCAATTAGGAAGACCAAATTTATTTCCTTATCCATGAAAATTCCCATAATAGGAATAATCAATAAGGAAATAAATTTATTCTAAATTTATTCTTTTCCTATTCCATGAGAATTTCCAAAAAAATAGGAATACTCAAAATAGAAAAACCGAATAATTTAGGAAAGTTCGATCTTGGCGGGAGAGCACGGGTAGGGAGTCCCCGCGCCCTACCACCACCATTGATCACCACCATCCGCCGCCGGCCTAGGCCCACGCGCCACCTCCCTTGGTGGCCGGCGTGGCCGATGCTGGGAATCGATATCCCGGATTACCAAAAAATATCGCGGAACCGATAACCCGACCGAAACCCTATCACCGGAAGACCCGAACGCGAACCACCTCACGAGCCGGGGCCCGACCGAACGCCCAACGAGACCGCAAGGTCGCGTGCGCCCAGCCGAGCCCCCGCGAGGGGCTCGCGATCGTCTACGGACGATCGTTGGGATGCCTCACGGCATCCCCGGGGCTGCTCGTAGCAGTCCCCGCAGCGAGTCGCTGACTCGCTGCTCGCATGGGGTCAGCCCCGTGCACCCCCGCTACGGGAAACCCCGTAGCGCGCACGGGGCAGCTGCGGGTCACCCCGCAGCGACTCGCGATCGAGCTCACAGGCTCGATCGCCCCTCGGCATTAGCCGAGGGCTTTGCGTGCGACGCGCCGCCGGCGATGGTGGCTGGGAGGTCCACCCGTCGTGGCACCAGCCCACGGCGAACCTCCCGGCGATCGACCCTAGGTCGATCGCGTGTCCCGGCGTCCAGCCGGGGCTCTCCTTCGCCGCGCGTCCGGCGGTCCGAACCCTAGGGTTCGACCGCCGCCTTCGATCCTCGCCGGGGATCTCGAATCCCCGTCCCCGAGGTTCGTTGTTTTCCCGGATCGTGCGTTCATGTATATATCACAATTATATGCACATAAAATCATGAAGGGGGTTTATGATTTTATACCTCGATTCGTTGTGCGGAGAAACGAAATCAAAACGTTGAAGACCTTCGAATCTTCCTACGTATTCCTTGCACCTCGTCCGAACGTCGTGTGGGCGACGATCTATCGAACTCCTATGGATCTCCTTCAACTCTCAAGAAATATCAAGTATGATATTCTTGTCTTATGATGTGTATTAAATTATGAAGGCCATGTAGTGCTTTTATAGGCTACGTAGGGGATCAAAAGGAGGTGGAATATTGGGCTTCCAATATTGAAGATTAAATTGAGCCCAACTCAAATCTATTAATCCTTATCAATATTAATTAATTTATTTTCCACTATATAAATTAATTGCACTCCCAATATTAAACCATATTATATCAAATAATATTTCTCCGGTAGTATTATTTATTCCGTGTATTTAAGATTTAAATATCCATGAATAAAATTAATTTATTGCTAATTAATTTATTCATCTCTTATATTCGAGAATAGTACCATTCAACCTTAATTATTGTGCGGAACAAATCCACTCATGAGGTTTACACAATAATTCCTTATGAACTCATCTCGGGGATATTATCAACCCTTCCGGGATACACTTTCCCGTCAAGTATTCACGGCATGTCATATATAAAATATAGCGACCCAATTTTACCGGTAATTAACCCAATAATTAAATCGGTTAATTCCTTTGGAAAATCAAAGTCTCTAATATTAAATATACACACCCGCAATAGTATCGGGGATTAAGAATAAAATACTCTGAGATTTAAATCGATTATCCAAGGCAATCCTAATCGATAAATCTCAAGCGATCCGCCCAATACACCAAGTGTACAAGTGTGATAAAATAATTAAGATAAATTATTTTCTCTCTCACACAACGACTATACCGATGGATTGGTCCGTGTCCATCTAGGTCGTGAGCAACTGTTTGATTAAATACGAGTAACCGATAGTATGATCTTCTGTGTGGGCCCGACACACCATACTAACTACAACGTATAAAATCCAGGACTATATTTTGCATAATTTAATTAATAATAATTAAATGCAAATAATTGTTTATTATTTAACCAGGTTAAATGCTATGACCGGGAGTTTACCGATACTTAAATCTAGACATTAAGTACACAACTCCAACAATCTCCCACTTGTACTAAGGTCTAGTCATTTCCTCCAAACTCCCGACTCCCATACTCATCACGTGCTTAGGTTGTACTTTCCAGAAGTACTATGTGAATGAGCAATCTAGGTTGCCGCTCTGAAGTTATCTTGGTGACTACTGCGTCGTCTCCCTAGACGATGACTCGAATCAGGTGGTACTTGCTCTATGTGTTATCATCTTTTGAACTTATGACTTCTTCCAGTTCATCATGCACCGCTATATACATAGCCTTTGGTGAACCAAGAATCATATCCAAGCTCGGAGGTCATTCTGGAACCTAACCAAAACTTCCACTGCCTCTGAGGCTGCTATTCGGTTTATGATAGAGTCCGAGAAGCATCATGCTTATCACTCTTTCTGTTGGAGTTGTGTACTTAATGTCTAGATTTAAGTATCGATAAACTCCCGGTCGTAGCATTTAACCTATTTAATTAATAAACAATTATTTGCATTTAATTATTATTAATTAAATTATGCAAAATATAGTCCTGGATTTTATACGTTGTAGTTAGTATGGTGTGTTGGGCCACACACAGAAGATCATACTATCGGTTACTCGTATTTAATCGAACAGTTGCTCACGACCTAGATGGACACAGACCAATCCATCGGTATAGTCGTTGTGTGAGAGAGAAAATAATTTATCTTAATTATTTTATCACACTTGTACACTTGGTGTATTGGGCGGATCGCTTGAGATTTATCAATTAGGATTGCCGTTGATAATTGATTTAAATCTCAGAGTATTTTATTCTTAATCCCCGATACTATTGTGGGTGTGTATGTTTAATATAAGTGACTTTGATTTTCCAAAGGAATTAACCGATTTAATTATTGGGTTAATTACCGGTTAAGTTGGGTCGCTGTATTTTATATATGACATGCCGTGAATACTTGACGGGAAAGTGTATCCCGGAAGGGTTGATAATATCCCCGAGAAGAGTTCATAATGAATTATTATGTAAACCCTGCAGGTGGATTTAATCCGCATAATAATTAAAGTTGAATGGTACTATTCTCGGATATAAGAGATGAATAAATTAATTAGCAATAAATTAATTTTATTCATGGATATTTAAATCTTAAATACACGGAATAAATAATACTACCGGAGAAATATTATTTGATATAATATGGTTTAAATATTGGGAGTGCAATTAATTTATATAGTGGAAAATAAATTAATTAATATTGATAAGGATTAATAGATTTGGGATGGGCTCAATTTAATCATCAATATTGGAAGCCCAACATTCCACCTCCTTTTGATCCCCTACGTAGCCTATAAATGCACTACATGGCCTTCATAAATCATAAGGCAAGAATATCAATATTTGATAGTTCTAGAGAGTTGAAGGAGATCCATAGGAGTTTGATAGATCGTCGTCCACTCGACGTTCGAACGGAGTGCAAGGAATACGTAGGAAGATTCGAAGGTCTTCAAAGGTGTTTGATTTCTTTTCTCCGAACAACGAATCGAAGGTAAAATCATAAACTCTTCTATGATTTTATGTGAATTAATTGTAGCATATGCATGAACACACGATCCGGAAAAACGACGAACCTCGGGGACGGGGATTCGAGATCCCCGGCGAGGATCGAGAGGGGCGGCCGAACCCTAGGGTTCGACCGCCGGCAACGCGCGACGAGGGGAGCCCCGGCTGGACGCCGGGGCACGCGATCGAACCTAGGGTTCGATCGTCGGGGGTCCGCCGTGGGCTGGTGCCACGGCAGGAGGACCCGCCGGCCGCCCTTGTCGGAGGCGCGTGCAGCGCGAACACCCTCGGCTGGGGGCCGAGGGGTGGATCGAGCCCGTAGGCTCGATCGCTGGGAGCTGCGGGAGTAACCCGCAGCGACTCGTAGCGTGCTGCGGGACTTCCCGCAGCGGTGCGCTGGGACGAGCCCAGCGCTTTGAGCAGCGGGTCACGCGACCCGCTGCGGGGCTGCTACGAGAAGCCCCGGGGATGCCTCGTGCATCCCCAGCGATCATCGCGAGATGATCGCGAGCCCCGTGCGGGGGCTCGGCTGGGTGCTCGCAGCCTTCGGGCCTCGCTGGGTACTCGGTCGGGCCCCGGCTCGTGCGATGGTTCGCGTTCGGATCTCCGGCGATCGAGGATTTCGGTCGGGTTATTATTTTCCCCAAATTTTAATAGCCCGGGATATCGATTTCCATTAATTGGTATCAGAGCGTTTGGTTTCGTGTTCATGTATATGTTCTATTATTGTTCTACCTTGCAGGGATTTCCGGCTATCATGGTTGGATTTAATTATTGTGTTAATTAATCATGATTATTCGTTTATTAAACTCTCGGACATGTCGAGATTCGTTTTGTGTGGATGAATGTTTGTAATAGTAAAAATTCGGGGGTTGACCGAATTTAGGATTTATTATTACGTTCTATGTTTTTCCGGAAAATGTATAGGGTCGATTTCATGTATAGAATCGATACCGGAATTGTAAATTTGTTTCTTGTAATTTATTTACGATTGGATCGATGCCGAATCAAGACCGCCGGAGAAGACGAAGTGACGAGGGGAGGCTAGGGCTAGGATCGACCAACCCCATGGTCGATCCATGAGGATCGATCGACCCAAGCCCTGGGCTAGGGAGATTCGAAGGTCTTCAACGTTTTGATTTCGTTTCTCCGCACAACGAATCGAGGTATAAAATCATAAACCCCCTTCATGATTTTATGTGCATATAATTGTGATATATACATGAACGCACGATCCGGGAAAACGACGAACCTCGGGGACGGGGATTCGAGATCCCCGGCGAGGATCGAAGGTGGCGGTCGAACCCTAGGGTTCGGACCGCCGGACGCGCGGCGAAGGAGAGCCCCGGCTGGACGCCGGGGCACGCGATCGACCTAGGGTCGATCGCCGGGAGGTTCGCCGTGGGCTGGTGCCAAGGCGGGTGGACCTCCCAGCCACCATCGCCGGCGGCGCGTCGCACGCAAAGCCCTCGGCTGATGCCGAGGGGCGATCGAGCCCGTGAGCTCGATCGCGAGTCGCTGCGGGGTGACCCGCAGCTGCCCCGTGCGCGCAATTGTTGGAGTTGTGTACTTAATGTCTAGATTTAAGTATCGGTAAACTCCCGGTCATAGCATTTAACCTGGTTAAATAATAAACAATTATTTGCATTTAATTATTATTAATTAAATTATGCAAAATATAGTCCTGGATTTTATACATTGTAGTTAGTATGGTGTGTCGGGCCCACACAGAAGATCATACTATCGGTTACTCGTATTTAATCAAACAGTTGCTCACGACCTAGATGGACACGGACCAATCCATCGGTATAGTCGTTGTGTGAGAGAGAAAATAATTTATCTTAATTATTTTATCACACTTGTACACTTGGTGTATTGGGCGGATCGCTTGAGATTTATCGATTAGGATTGCCTTGGATAATCGATTTAAATCTCAGAGTATTTTATTCTTAATCCCCAATAATATTGCGGGTGTGTATATTTTTTTTTTGGTAAAGGTCAATCACATAAAAAGATAAAAGGTATGATACATTACTGTGCATAGGGAGTAAAAACTCCACCGCATCACAGAGCTAACAGACTAGCTCTCCAACCAAACAAGACATATAGCTCTAAAAACAAACCAAATACAATCACCAGGCTATACGCCATACCCTCTTCAGTGCCCGTGCCTGAAGAGAATCTGGGAGTCGTAGCGAGAGTATGCTCTCCCGAATGATAGAGATCGTCTGAGAAGCCACTACTCCAGCTGACACCGACCGCGCCTCGTATATCCTCGTGTTCCTTTCGAGCCAAATATAATAGATCAAAGCAGCGAGAAGTCTACGGTACGCACAGGATATCAAGTGTCTCCCTCGCCATCGACTAGCAGCCCGTAGAACAGCACTATGCCAATCTCCACGTGGCCATAGAAAACCCACCTCCACCTGTAACCTCCCCAGACAGTCCTGTGAGAAGGGACACTCAAAGAAAAGGTGAGAGTGTGTCTCAACGCTCTCACCACCACATAGTACACACGAGTCATCCCCCCGACCAATCCAAGGCTTATCCCGAGTCGGCAGCCGACCTCGGATAGCCATCCAAAGAATGAAGCAATGACGTGGTATACGTCCTGGTCCTGTCAAAAGGGCAGCCCACGGTACTGTGGGACCCTCCGGGCGGAAAAGAGTATATGCCGAATCGGAGGTATATGTCCCTGATCGATGCAAAGTCCACCGTACTGTATCTGTCCTCACATCTATATTCGGCAAGCCATCCATAATATCCACGTACTCCTCTGCAAAGTCAGCTGGCCACCTCCACACCCCATCAACTATGACCATACTCAACGACGTGGCCCTGGGAAGTCTCGTAAGCCACGGTCCCAACTGGCAGACCTCCTCCAATCGACCAAGTGGATGCCACGGGTCCCTCCAAAGGAAAAATTGCGATCCATCCCCGACCTGCGTCTGTATAGCTGGTAAAACAGCCGAGCGTAGCTTAAGAAGCTGTCGCCAACTCCAGGAGCATGCCCTCGGCATCTTAGCACTCCAAAAAGAGTGCCTCCTCAGTCGATTCTCTCGTATCCAACTGACCCAAACGGATTCCGGGTCCTGACTCAGAATAGCCCAGATGTGTCTGGTCATAAAGGCTCGATTCTGTGCAGTGAGATCCCGGATACCCAGACCACCCTCACTGGCAGGGCGGCAAATGTCAACCCATCGGACCTTGGCATACCCCCTATTGCCCAACCCAAACCAAAGAAATCTCCTCAGCCTCTTCTCAATCTCCTCGATAATCCCCTGAGGGAGGATGAAAACACTAGCCCAGTAGATGTGTAGAGTACCAAGAACTGATCGGATCAGCTGTAATCGCCCTGCATAAGATAGGGTACGAGAGGTCCAAGAGCCCAGTCTAGCATCAATCCTCTGTAGCAGTGGGGCACAGTCCCTCAGTCTCAACTGAGAGGAGATCAGAGGGACTCCCAAATAACGCACCGGGAGGTTCCCAACCTGGAAATCAAAGATTGGCTGGAGTATCGAAACATCATCCTGCGCCTGGAGAGAGAGATATATATTACTCTTATCTACATTCTCATGTAGACCCGAGTAAGTCGAGAAAAGCTGCACTCCCCGTCTGAGTGTAGCGATAGACACAGGGTCGGCGTGACAAGCAAGTAGTAGGTCATCAGCAAAACTCAACATATAGGTCTGGGTCCTCTCACATCTCCAATGATACTGGAACTCCGGCTCAGCCCGAATATGCCACTCCAAGATCCCATGTAAGACCTCCATCACAAGGACAAACAGAAAGGGTGTGTATATTTAATATTAGAGACTTTGATTTTCCAAAGGAATTAACCGATTTAATTATTGGGTTAATTACCGGTAAAATTGGGTCGCTATATTTTATATATGACATGCCGTGAATACTTGACGGGAAAGTGTATCCCGGAAGGGTTGATAATATCCCCGAGATGAGTTCATAAGGAATTATTGTGTAAACCTCATGAGTGGATTTGTTCCGCACAATAATTAAGGTTGAATGGTACTATTCTCGGATATAAGAGATGAATAAATTAATTAGCAATAAATTAATTTTATTCATGGATATTTAAATCTTAAATACACGGAATAAATAATACTACCGGAGAAATATTATTTGATATAATATGGTTTAATATTGGGAGTGCAATTAATTTATATAGTGGAAAATAAATTAATTAATATTGATAAGGATTAATAGATTTGGGCTGGGTTCAATTTAATCTTCAATATTGGAAGCCCAATATTCCACCTCCTTTTGATCCCCTACGTAGCCTATAAAAGCACTACATGGCCTTCATAATTAATACACATCATAAGACAAGAATATCATACTTGATATTTCTTGAGAGTTGAAGGAGATCCATAGGAGTTCGATAGATCGTCGCCCACACGACGTTCGGACGAGGTGCAAGGAATACGTAGGAAGATTCGAAGGTCTTCAACGTTTTGATTTCGTTTCTCCGCACAACGAATCGAGGTATAAAATCATAAACCCCCTTCATGATTTTATGTGCATATAATTGTGATATATACATGAACGCACGATCCGGGAAAACGACGAACCTCGGGGACGGGGATTCGAGATCCCCGGCGAGGATCGAAGGTGGCGGTCGAACCCTAGGGTTCGGACCGCCGGACGCGCGGCGAAGGAGAGCCCCGACTGGACGCCGGGGCACGCGATCGACCCAAGGGTCGATCGCCGGGAGGTTCGCCGTGGGCTGGTGCCACGGCGGGTGGACCTCCCAGCCACCATCGCCGGCGGCGCGTCGCACGCAAAGCCCTCGGCTGATGCCGAGGGGCGATCGAGCCCGTGAGCTCGATCGCGAGTCGCTGCGGGGTGACCCGTAGCAGGGGTGCACGGGGCTGACCCCATGCGAGCAGCGAGTCAGCGACTCGCTGCGGGGGCTGCTACGAGCAGCCCCGGGGATGCCGTGAGGCATCCCAGCGATCGTCCGTAGACGATCGCGAGCCCCTCGCGGGGGCTCGGCTGGGCGCACGCGACCTTGCGGTCTCGCTGGGCGTTCGGTCGGGCCCCGACTCGTGAGGTGGTTCGCGTTCGGGTCTTCCGGCGATAGGGTTTCGGTCGGGTTATCGGTTCCGCGATATTTTTTGGTAATCCGGGATATCGATTTCCAGCAATTGGTATCAGAGCGTTTGGTTTCGTGTTCATGTATATGTTCTATTATTGTTCTACCTTGCAGGGATTTCCGGCTATCATGGTTGAATTTAATTATTGGGTTAATTAATTATCATGATTATTTCGTTTATTAAACTCTCGGATATGTCGAGATTCGTTTTGTGTGGATGAATGTTTGTAATAGTAAAAATTCGGGGGTTGACCGAATTTAGGATTTATTATTACTTTCTATGTTTTCCGGAAAATGTATAGGGTCGATTTCATGTATAGAATCGATACCGGATAGTGTAATTTAAATTCTTGTAATTTATTTACGTTGGTTCGATGTTGAGACGATCGCCGGAAGACGAAGACGTGTGACGAAGACGAAGGGGACGAAAAACCGGGGGGTCGATCATCCCCATGATCGATCCCCATGAGGATCGATCGACCCCATCGAAGGGGCTGCCCGCTAGGGCTTCCGGCCACGCCGGCCACCGGTGGTGGTGGCGCGTGGGCTGGGGGCGGCGGCGGTGGTGGTCCCGGGCGGTGGAGGTCGACGGTGGGGATGGCGTGGGGTCTCCCAATCCCATGCTATTCCTACCAAGATTCACTTTCCTAAATTAATTCGGTTTTCCTATTTGAGTGTTCTTCCTTTTGGAAACTCTCATGGATTAGGAAAAGAATTAATTGGAATTAATTTATTTCCTTATTCTATTATGGAAGTCTTCTAGAATATTCCAAGTTCTACTTGGAATAGGATTCTAAAGATTTAATAGAATTGGATAGGAAAATAATTAATTAATAAATTGATTTATTTCCTAATTGATTATTCCTTTTTTATGGGAATTTTCGTGGACATGGAAATTAATTAATTTTGGAAAGTAGAAGAGTCCTAATATATGTTTGCGCTAAGAAAGTTGTATCCCTTTTAAACAGCGATAATATGAAGCGTGAAATTGTGTATATTGTACTTAGATCTACCTACAGAGAAGTAGTAAAGAGTTAGAGTACAATTACTTAACACAATTTGAGATTCTATAAAGTAAACTTGTATTAATCTTGTAATGGGTGGAACCACTTTACAAAAACATCTACAAAATTCTAGCGAATCTTGTAGAAAGGTCACACGACCAAAAACTAAGTCTAGGTATAACTAATCTAGCGATGAGTACTACTAAGACTAAACAGAGGGTATGACCGGAGCTTTCTAGCGAAGTCTCTCGGTCTACAATAATTCTATCTCTAGAATATGTCTAATCAAAAGTGTGTAAATGAATTCCAACAACCCACTATTTATAGGCATCGTAAATTAGGGTTTCCGGAATTCACGCTTAATGGGCCGAGCCCATGACGGCCCAATGGAATAAACGAGCCCAAGGCATCTTCAACGAATATTCCATTATTCTGTACTTGATGAACGCAGCTCTACCCGCTCCCACACTAGCATGTGTTCGCGCTTCGAGCTTGTTGCATGCACAACTAGTATACTTGGTATTTCCTTCTTGGACTTGAATTCTTCTAGCGAAGTCTTCTAGTCACACCCGTGGCTGGTTTCATTCCTTAGCAGTCATTCCCCCAACTCCATGTCTACCTGTGCTTGCTCCGTGTCCATCAATGTGTTAGCTCTGATTCAAGGTATTCACGGTAAGCCTTGAACTCTCTTGTTGGTAGTGCGATAGTTAACTTGTGAATCACGTTGATCCACATAGATCCACGTTGAGATTATACGAAACTCTATGTTGACGCACTATGATAACTCCATGATATTTGTACACCCAAGTCTGCTTGTCCATCGCTGAGTGAGCCTTGCAAATCGTGGTCCTAGGAAGGGCCACTTGTATTTTCCTCAGTCTACTCAGCTAGCAACACACATACTATGAGAACTCCATGTTGTTTGTACCACCAAGACCGCTAGTCCAACGCTGAGTACGCTTCGCATATCATGGCTCCAGGAAGGACCACTTGTATTTCCTTAGCTAGCACTACTCATACCTAGCAGACTTGTATGCAACTTAGTAATTAAAACATACAAACAATATCCATGAAGTTGCTACAAAACAAGTGTATAGTTCAATGTAGTTCAAACAAGAACAACACGGTTCTATGTTGAACTAGGAAGAACTACACACTAACAAAACGTTGTGTATAATCTCAAAAGGTGTGATTCTCAAAAGAGTCAGTAACACAGAGAAGAAACACAAGTCAAAACAGAGAAGTACAAGAGAGTACAGTACATACAAACGCAGAAAAAGAGAAGAATCTCCTGTTTCTCAAATGAATTTTGTGTCTTGTTGTATCCTGTAAACAAATTTCTACATAGTGGAAATATTGTTTTTCGGATAGTGATCAACACGCCTCAAGGTTTTTTAATTTTTGTCTCCTATACATATAAAAATACACAACAAAACGATCTCTCCTCCATTTCAAAGAGATCCAACAGCAATGCAGACGACGGAGCCCCGCACAACCCCAACCCAAGCGTCATTGTCAAGCTCATGGGGATTGAGCCATTGTCACTCGAACCCGAAAACAAGCAAGAGCTCCAAAGATCCGCATCCAAATCTAGAGTCTCCAAGTATTTGTTCCAGCCTCGATTCAACGTCGTTTCCAATACGCCTTAGTCGTGAAGCGAACGGAGACGACTCTAATTCCGCGCTTCAATGACAATTAATTATTTAGTAATTTGAAGAAGGGGAATGAAGAATTAGTAGGGTGTATTGGATTCAGATTTAATTGAATTTTTTTGGATTTTAAAGAGTCCATAGAAAATCTATGGACTCTACTGAGAATTTTACTGATTTTTTTTTATTGATTTATATGAATTTTCATAGACTTTATTTAATCGAGTAATATTTTTTTTTATAAATTTTATTAATTATATCGATTCTCGTATAACTATTGATGCAAATTTAAAATACTTGCATGAAAAAATATATTAAAAAATATTATTTATTTTTGTGTTTTATATATAAAATTTAAATTTTATTATTTTAATAATAATTTAATTTATTAAAAGAAAAACAAGTATATTTTTTTTATAATTTTTTAAGTATTATTAATTTTTATAATAATTTAGTTTATTAAAAAAATATGAATATAATTATTTATTTATTTTTTAAAGTTTTATTATTATTACTAATAATTTATTTTTTTAAGAGAGAATCCAATAAAATTCATACACTTATAAAATTCATAGACTTTTGAATTTGAGTAGATTTTTAAAGACATTTTAAAATCCGTATTAAATACTTCAAAATTCTTTTGGACTTCTTTGATTGAATACCTTAAGATTCTTTTGGAGTTTTTAAAATTTTGATTGAATAACGCTTAACTTTAAAAGTCTTAAAAACTCCAACAGACTCTCTAACCAATACACTCTCTTTAATTATTTAAGGTTTTTAAAAGATTGATTTTGGATTTTTTCATCTTTGAATGAATTATCATATAATTACGTTTTTTTAATAAATGGACCAGATTCAAGTTTAAAGAATTTTCGCACAATTTTAAAAAATAATTATTTTCTAGTTTATTTATTTATTAATTTATTTATTGGTTTGTTTATTAAATAATGACTTTGTAGTTGTGCATGTAATTTCCTTCATCAATCAATCGTGACATCTAACATTGAGGATCGCATCTAAAATTGAGGATCATGCGTCTTTCACGTGTCATGGGGAACTGCCCAAAAATACATCAAAGTGCAATTTCATTAAAGCACATTGAGGATCACGTGTTTTTCACGTGTCCGCAGAAACTGCCCAAAAATACATCAAATTGCAATTTCATTAAATTTCAGATACTGAGATGTAAAGATTGTAAGTTGAGGAAATCGCCCAATCAAATTACTTTGTTCATCTACTAAAGTACAATTATCCCTAAAATAAATAATAAAAGAAATAAACAATTATTTATTGAGTTTAATGGATTTAGGGGGCGTCCAGTGCAAAATTTTATTAATAAAAATAATTTAATTTACATATTTTTAATTTTTAATCTAAACATTTTTATTAATTGTACAATTTATTTTTAAACGATCATTTTTATTAATAAAAAATAATTTAATTTACACATTTTTTTAATTGTACAATTTAATTTATTTTCTACAATTTATTTTTAAAGCAATCATTTTTATTAATAAAAAAATTATAAATTTACTTATGAGGGAAGGATATATAATAATTTTTGCTGGAGCATTTTGATATATTTTTTTAAGGATAATATTTGAATACTGTTACATTATTTTTTATTTTTTATTTGAATTATAATATTTCATATAAAAATATAAAATAATATTAATAATATAATTTTTTTTAATTATTTGGTAGTTGTATAATATTATAAAATTATATGTATTTTTATTATATTTTAGAATATAATTTATAATTAATTTTAAAAGTTTTAATTATAAATAAATATATCAAATAATATATTGAAAAAATATAATTGGTGTGATTTTACACCGTTACATATTAAAAATGTTTAAATTAAATTATTTTTTATTAATAAAAATAATTGCGTAAAGAATAAATTGTACAATTAATAAAAAATATGTAGATTAAAAATGTGGGCAGAAAGCCGCAGTACATTAATTTTAATTTGGGAAATTGTAATTCGAGACTCGACGACCCTTATAAGAGATGTCGGGGATATGGGAAATCTTGTGCCACTCAGAATAAACAATATTCGGGCCGTTGAGCATCTGCTTTGACAGCAGTGGGCTTTCATGAATGTCTAATTGATATAATTTGGTGAGGCGTTGCATTGCTTCTTTAGAGGGCATATGTCTCAACTTCTCGAAATTGTATATGAATAGTTGCTTGAGAGACGAGAGGTTCCCAAACCACTCAGGAAGTGCTTCCATTCCAAAATCAGATAAGCACAAGACATCAAGAGAAGTGAGATGTTGAATCTGATCCGGTAGGCACTCCCAATCTGACATCCCTTTCAATTGTACGTCGCAAAGAGAAACACTGGATGATTGCAATATGGCGTCAACAGCCAGGTTGAAGGAAACGTTATCATCCCATGAAGAACATGGACTCATTTCTAGCGTTTGCAAGCTGTCGAGTGACCCGATCTCTTCACTGCTGAATCTTGGAGCCTTCCTAATAATCAATGTTGTGAGACGAGGCATTTTGCTGAGACACCCGTACTGTATATTCGTTAATCCACGTAATGACAGTTTCACCAAGGATGTGGCGCATGATTCTATCATTTCAATTGGAAAACGGGTCAAGCCTTTGCAATCGTGGATGGTTAAAACACGGAGTGAAATGAATCCTCCTTCATGTCTTTCTGTTGTTATTGACTTCAGATTCAAACACTTCGATACACTCAACTCCAACATATTATGATTGTTAGAGAATAGCCCGTCTGGAAGACACTTCAAATCTTTTATTCCACTAATGTAGAGATGAGTGAGCGAACTCAACTGGGATCCGCATATATTTTCCGGAGGCAAGCCGCTGTCCATCCCAATAATTATTAATTCTTTGAGGCATGAAAAATGACTTGGAGCACTCGTCAATTTCCTGCATTCCCAAAGCATCAAGTGCTCAAGTCGTGGAAATACGACCAATTGATTTTTATCGGCTTCACTTGCAGCTGGGGGCAGTTCTACTTCTGCCCATTCTGCCAGGCTTTGCATATATGTCAATTCAAGCTTTTCAAGAGCTGGAAACACTTGAATTGTGTAGATGTTAGTTTTGGCGACAACGTATGTGTATGTTGTTATTTGTCTTTGATTGCAGGTGTTGGTTGAGTGAATGCAAAACAATCAACATGAAGTTCATCCTCAAGTCCATGCGACTGGAGTCGCACGACAAGGCATCACCGCAACACGCGACAGAGTCGCACGCGACAGAGTCGCGTGTCATCGCACCACTTCAACTCACGCGACAGAGTCGCGTGTCTCAGCCCCTCTCCTCTCGCGACAGTGTCGCGCGCGACAGAGTCGCGTGACCCTGCCTTTCCCATCTCACGCGACAAAGTCGCTTGACTTCCTTGGCTGTCTCTCGCGACTGGAGTCGCACGCGACGTTGTCGCTTGACCTCACTCATCCGGTTTGTGCGACTATGTCGCTCGCGACTGGTGTCGCAAATGGAGTCTCTTCATTCCATGCGACTGGAGTCCCATGCCATGCTCTCTTGACTTCGTGTATCAACTGATGCATGAAGTGTTGTTTACTACTTCAACTCTATTGACGACAATGAAGACGATGAAATATGAAATGTTCAACGACAAGTATTCATCACGATGAAGTTGAAGATGAAGTATTGAGATCGACGGAGTCAAGATGTGTTGAAGTCTGAAGTTGAAGAATCGAAGATTCAAGATTCGAAGATTCAAGAATCGAAGATTCAAGATTCCAAGATTCAAGAATCAAAGATTCCGAATGTGATGTCATCCATGGAATTGTGATGTAGGCCAAGCATGTGACCAATCAGATTGCACTATCTCAAGGCTTCACATGTGCGAGACTACTATATATACCCATGGAGTTGGATGACATCTTTTGACGATTTTGAGAGAACGAAATCCGATATCTGAGTATCAAAGTTCGTTGTTTACGGCTTATAGCTTTAAGAGTTTTGGTAGTTGTTTTGTGCTGTGCACCGATAGTAGAGTTATGCGATTTAGCTCTAGGTGATATAGTACTAGATCATTAGTTCGTTGGAGTGCTGCGTCACTTGGGATACGACTCTTGATCATTCCGTCTACCTTTCTCCACAAGTGTAATAGTTAGTTTTGTTTATCAATGAAATGAAACTATTATACAACCTTGTCTTCAGCACTTTACTTTACTCTGGTTGAGTTCGAACACACCACATACACCTTACAACATACATAGCAAGAAGAGCTGAGTGTATGTGAACGAAGTTGCTGAAGTGACAGTGTTTAAGACCGACTTCACGAAAAGTTGGTATCTTACGTCGAAGACGTAATTTCAATTGGTATCAGAGCGGGACGTCATACGTATAAGACGTGATCCGTTACTTGTCTCCATATTTCCGCTACAATGGAGTCGTCTATGTTTGTTCAGAAACCTATTATGCTTACTCATCAAAACTACTCGAACTGGAAAGCGAAAGTATCTGCTAGAATCAAGGGCTTTGACTCAAGAGCATGGATGGCTGTGTTAGAAGGATGGGAGCGTCCTTACACTGAAGATGCTGATGGTCTTAGAACCCCAAAGCCTGAACGTAGTTGGACTAGAGAAGAGCATGACTTGTCTACTGCGAATAGCAAGGCTCTTCTTTTTATATGTGAATGGCTGGATCTCAGCATGTATCAGTTGGTCAAGAATTGCACATCAGCCAGAGATGCATGGGAGACACTACAAAGAACGTGTGAGGGTAGTCACGCTGTTAAGCGCTCAAAGATCCGAACTATAACTGCCCAGTTCCATCAACTCCGTATGAGAGAAGATGAAGACATAAATGACTACCTGGATAAGGTAATGAGATATGTAAATGAGGCATTTGAACTGGGAGAAGTCTTTCCTGCTATCATGGTCTACGAGAAGGTTCTATCAAGTGTAAGCTCGAGATTCGAGAGCAAGGTGCTAACTATTGAAGCACGTAATGATGGAAATCAAAACTGGGATTATGCTGACTTGATGGCTGACTTGAGAAACTACGACTTAACTCTCAAGGTTCGAAGCAACCCAGATATGTCTCTTGTCTATGAGCCGATGACTGCTCTTAAGATTTCTGAGAAAGGAAAGAGTTCACGAAGCGCGAAATCTCAACAACCTCGGATGAAAAATGAGAAGTCTGAAAGTAGTTTCTCAGCTGATATGAATGAATCTGATGATGAGGAAGCAGAGGACATTGAACGATTGATGAATTCTAACAACCCGGACAAGCTTGCTGTTTTGACTGATATAGTCACATATCTTGTGAAACAAGATTTTAAGAGAAAGAACCGAGCTCGAAATTTCCGAAAATTTCAGAAAAGTTCTAACTCATATCCGAACACTCCAGACAATCGAAATCAGGGGTCTTCATCTGACAAGAAGTTTAAAGGCACAAAGCTATCACCATACACTTCCACTAGTAAAGATGTATCTAAGATGCAATGCTATGAATGCAAGGGATATGGACACGTCAAGAATGAGTGTCCTAACTTGCATCGGAAGAAGAAGCTACCTGTGAGCTATGTGGTGATCGATGATGAAGATGTGTTATCTGAGAACAATGGGTCTGATGATGATAACTCGGATGAAGATGAGGACAACGCTCTCGTTGTCACGTTTGATGAAGGTTTTGACCTTGCTAATTTTGAAGTTGAAAACTTTCAACTTGATGCCTTTCTGAAGGATACTGCTACTGCAGATAACATTTTCCGTCTGGCCTCAGAAAATCGAAATTTTTGTGATGACGATATTTTCTCAGATGGTGAATCTGAGTCTGAAACTGAAGAGATAGAGGTGACACCTGGAGTGTGTCAAGCTGAAGTTGTGTGTGATGAGCTAATCACTCTGAGAGAGAATCATGCTGAATTGATGAGTCTACATGACTTAGCTATCACTGAGAATAACACACTCGAAGTGTCTTTGAAGGTTCTGACAGAATCTATTACTGAACTCTCGAATGAGAAACACAAGATGAGTGATGAGGTTGTTGGTTTGAGAAACTCGGTTGAGAAGACGGAAGATGAGAAGAAGAGGTTGAATAATTCTCTGACAATACTGAAAAACAAATTTGATACTCTCTTTGAAGAGAAACACAAATACTACAAAGAGGTTGTCGAACTGAGAGAATCATTTGAGAAGTCGAGTTCTGAAAACTCGAGACTAAAGGCATCACTGAAGAAGGAAACATCAGAAGTGAAGAAACTCCAAACTCTCTTCAAGAACACCGACGCTGAGAATGATGAGCTGAAGTCATCCTTGATGAAAGCTCAAACTGATCTAGCTATGTGTGACAAGGAACGTTATGTTCTAAAGGAGAAGCTTCAGATGACTGATGAACTGTTGAGAAAGATGAATACTAACTCTTCAGTGTTTGACAATGCCGCATCGTACATGAACCCAGGTCGTGTTGGACTTGGTTTTCAGAAAGTCTTTGAATCTATCTATACTGCACCTGAAACGAAAGAAGTGACTTTTGTCAAAGCTTCTACTGACTCTACTGAGAGTATGAAAATAGATGATTCTGAAAGTTTGAAACGAAAGGAAATTGCTGAAGGTAAGAAGGTTGCTACATCTCCGAAAACTGAAACTCAAAAGTCGATTTCGACTACTAACTTGAAGATGGAGACATATCAATTTCCTAAATCCATTGTGAAACATCCTCGTGGTATCTTGCCATACGAGAAGACGTTGCTGAAGAAGTTGAGTAAATCTCAGAACGTAAAACTAAATGATAAACTCTCTCGCTCAAAACCTGACATGGTTAAGACTTCGAAAAAGGTCGAAGCTCGTCATAAGAGAAAATATGTGTGTCACTACTGCAATGAACCTGGACATATTAGACCTTTCTGCTTTAAGCTGAGAGATGACATAAACCGGGAGTTGGTGACTGAAAAGAAGAAGATTGAGGCTGTTAAGAGTATGAAGAAACACATTACTCCTATCTCAAGAGTTGAGAAAACTTTGAAACCAGCCACAGAGACTAAGTCTCGAAATTTTGTTGTGAAAAAGAAGTGGGTGCCTAAGTCCCGAAAGAGTGAAGTTAAGCTTAACTCCACCACTTCAACTACTTGGAGGCCAAGAGAACTTATCTTTTGCAATGTTGCACTAAATGCCTCCGACTCTGGAAACAAAGGCATTTGGTATTTTGACAGTGGATGTTCCCGACACATGACCGGGACTAAAAAGTTTTTGAAGGAATATGAGCCTATGACTGGTTCTCCCGTGGTGTTTGGAGGGGGAGCTAAAGGCGTCGTCATGGGCAAGGGAACGCTGCATATTAAGGGATTGCCACCAATCCGCAATGTTGTTCATGTGAAGGGTCTTGTGGCAAACCTCATAAGCATCAGCCAACTCTGTGATGAAGGGCTGAATGTTAGTTTTGATAGAGACTCTTGCAAGGTCTTTGATGAAGAAGGGAAGTGCATCATGGAAGGTCCACGTGCGAAGAATAATTGTTATACAACTGAGTATAGTTGTTTCTCTGTGACCGTTCCTGATGAAGTCGACTTGTGGCATCAACGCCTTGGACACACCAGCACTCGAAACTTGAGTAAATTGGTTAAGGGGGAGATAGTTCGAGGAATCTCTCAACTCCCCAAAATCGAGAAAAGAGTGTGTGGTGACTGTCAGAAGGGTAAGCTGACGAGAACTCCTCATCCCGCACTACCAACACTAATGAGCACTTCTGCTCCTTTTGAACTACTTCACATGGATCTCATGGGTCCAATGGAAGTGAAGAGTATTGCCAAGAAAGAGTACGTGCTGGTGGTTGTTGATGATTTCTCTCGCTATACTTGGACGAGATTTCTTGCCACTAAGGATGAGACTTTCAATGCCTTCAAAGGTATTGTGAAATGGATTAGAACGAATCATGAAGCTAAGGTGAAGAGGATCAGGAGTGATCACGGGACTGAGTTTGAAAATGCTAGCTTCAATGAATACTGTCTGATGAAGGGGATTCATCATGAATACTCGGCTCCGAAAACGCCCCAACAGAATGGGATAGCCGAACGTAAGAACCGCACGCTGCAAGAGATGGCTCGTGTCATGCTAATCTCGAAAAATCTTGCTCGTACCTTTTGGGCGGAAGCCGTCTCTACCGCTGGATATATTCTGAATCGTATTAGCATTCGATCCGGCACAACGGCAACCGCCTATGAACTTGTGAATGGCAAGAAGCCATCTGTATCTCACTTTCGTGTCTTTGGCTGCACGTGCTATATATTGAAGGATCGTGATCCTCTAAAGAAGTTTGAAGCCAAAGCTGATCGTGGTATCTTCGTTGGCTATAGTCAGAATAGTCATGCTTATCGTGCTTACAACCTCCGAACTAAGAAAGTTCTTGAAACTGTTAACATCAACTTTGATGAACAAGACTTTCTCGGAAAGGATGCCAACGAGAATTGGGTTAAGGAAGGGATTCTGGAGTATCGTACATTTCCATCTACTCCCACTACTGAGATGCCAGACACTCCTACTCCTAACACTTCATCTGAAGTTGGAGAGACTAGTCAGAGAAACAATGACACTTCATCGTCTGATGATGAAGAAAATGAACAAGTTGACAACCCAGCTGACGCTCCTAGAGAAGCACCTGGGTATATTCAAAAACGTCATCCTCCAACTCAGATGATTGGAAACATGAACGAGCGAACTACACGCTCGAAGAAACAAATTCCTTCTCCTGATGAACTCTATAACATTTGCACTTCTGCTGTGTGCCATGAAATCGGAGTCTCTTGCTTCCTATCTGAAACGGAACCGAAAAATTATAAGGAAGCTATGAAGGATGACTTCTGGATAATGGCCATGCAAGAAGAACTGAACGAGTTCACGAGAAACAATGTTTGGTCCTTGGTTCCCCGTACTTCGAACATCAATGTTGTTGGGACCAAGTGGATCTTTAAGAACAAAACGGATGAGCATAACCAAGTTGTTCGAAACAAGGCTCGTCTCGTTGCACAAGGCTATGCCCAAGTGGAAGGGATAGATTTTGATGAAACCTTTGCTCCAGTTGCACGCATTGAGTCTATTCGTCTCTTAATCGCTATTGCATGTCATCTTGGCATCAAACTTAGACAAATGGATGTTAAAGCTGCATTCCTAAATGGAGTACTCGAAGAAGAGGTGTATGTTGCTCAACCAAAAGGATTTGAGGATCCTAAGAAACCTAATCATGTCTATAAGCGTCATAAAGCGTTATATGGGTTGAAGCAAGCTCCTCGTGCTTGGTATGGGTGTTTGACAGACTACCTTCTGAAGTTTGGTTTTGAACGCGGCTCAGTGGACAAGACTCTCTTTATCAAACGAGATGGGAAACACATGATCGTTGCCCAGATTTACGTCGACGACATTGTCTTCGGTGCTACTTGCTCTAAGCTCGTAAAAGCATTCACGGATTCTATGTCTTCTACATTTCAGATGAGTCTTGAAGGCGAGCTACATCAATTTTTGGGTCTTCAGATATCTCAACGACCAAATGGGATCTTCGTCTCACAAAGCAAATATGCGAAGAATATGGTTGAGAAGTTTGAGATGCACCATGCTAAACCCGCCAACACTCCCATGGCGACAACTGATCGGTTATCTATGTCGACTAAGAGTCGAAGTGTTGATCAAACACTCTATCGCTCTATGATTGGGAGTTTACTTTATTTAACTGCTACTCGCCCTGATATAATGTTTAGTGTTTGTATGTGTGCCAGGTACCAAGCTGATCCTAAGGAGGACCATCTACGAGCTGTGAAACGGATACTCCGCTACATCTCTGGAACTTCTGACCTCGGTCTTTGGTATGCATGTGACACAACAGCAAATCTTGTCGGTTTCTCCGACGCGGATTGGGCGAGTGACAATGATGAACGAAAGAGCACTTCTGGATGCTGCTGCTTCCTTGGCAATAACATAGTGTCATGGCATAGTCGGAAGCAAAATTGCATCGCTCTATCAACCGCTGAGTCTGAGTATGTTGCAGCTGGGAGTTGCTGCACTCAATTGCTTTGGCTAAAGCAGATGTTGAATGATTATCTTATCGAGAGTGCTCCCTTGGTGCTGTACTGTGATAACCAAAGTGCTATCAAAATCAGCGAAAATCCTGTTCAGCATTCTCGCACTAAACACATCGACATTCGACATCATTTCATTAGAGATTTGGTTGATCGTGATATAGTCAGTCTACAGCATATTTCAACAGAAAAACAACTCGCTGACATCTTCACCAAACCTCTTGACTTTGAGAGATTTAAAAATTTAAGAAATTCTCTCTGCATGTGTTCTCTCTAAGAGTTCACGAAAATTTTGAAGTCTGAAAGATTGTTTTCTTTACTTCTGAATACGCACTATGGATCGTCGTGGATTAATCTAATAAGATGAACATGGATCGAGGCCGCTTTAGTCTTCGGACCCAAGTGCATTTATTCCTCTGAGTGTAAACATGTGAACTTGGCATATAACTCCCATAAGCTCATTTGCATTGATCTATAATACTGAGTAACGGAGGACGCCGGATCACTTTGTCCGCCGGCTCCCCTCTTCGAAAGGTAGCACATAGACGCTATATTTAAGATGCTCAACCATCACACTTCGGAGATGCAGGATGATCCTTGCTCCCCTCTGACTGCTGTAATGAGCATCTGTTGCATAATCATTTAAAGCTAAAACTTGTCTAGAGGACGCTGGATCACATTGTCCGCCGGCTCCCCTCTGATGTAGTAACGCTAGTCCCAAGTGGAGTGCCTTAAGAGTTCACCTTACACTCATGAATTAAAATCTCTTGTGCGATGTTCACTCACCATATATGTTCCGATGAAACACGATTGCATTCTTGTGATTGCGACGAAGGACAAGTTAAACTTATTTCAACATACTTCGGTCCATTTCACCGGTTTTGAATTTAAGAGATATTTCATTATACCTCAAAGTTTTTATTCACCTTGTGTGATATTTTTGTTTTGGAGATTGATGAAAAGTGAAAATTTTTTTTTGGGAAAATATTTGCTCTTCACTGCCTGGTATCACCGATTGAATCTCCACTAAAATGTTTTTGAATGTTTGCAGTGTGTTGAACGCTTGAATACTAACTCGGGATGTGTTGTTTTGATATTCTTATAACTCATGTTCAGCATCTCGTGGAGTACAACCCTTAAGGCGGAAGATGAGTGTAGCAGCTTCCAATGCATAACTCCTCATGCAGAGATGAGTATGCTGATGGTCACTTGTGCGACACTGTCGCACGCGACAGATTCGCGCGGCTCGGACTTGCGACGCTGGTCGCACGCGACGCATGTCGCATCTCCAGCGACTTGTGCGACTCAGTCGCACGCGACTCTGTCGCTTGGTCAGCATCTTAGCGCTTTTCACTCCATCTCCACATCTGCTGTTCAACACCTATGATGCAACACAACCCACCCCCGCCAACCGGATGTCCGACGATGAACGTCATTGCTACATCTTGCTCGTCGACGAAAATTTTCGAAAATTTTTGAAATTTTTGAAATTTTTTTTACTTAGATTATTTTTCATGATTTTCAGCTGATTATTTTATTATATTTTATTCGATTTTTGTACTGATGGGCCAATTTTGTTCTGTTAAATGGGCTTTTTCGCAGGTCTTTTTGTCCAAGACGAGCCGGCCCAAAATTTTTCTATATATAGGCCATCAAATTCTTGGATTAGGGTTACTTGCATATCCGAATTTCCTAAGTATCGTTGCTAGCCTGCTCTCGTAGTTGAGTGTTGTTCTCTAGCTTCTCGCATCCGGCGATCGACGTTCGATTATCCTTCTCTTACTTCGTGCATCAGGCACCAGTGATTCAGACTTAGGTTCTTAGATCTTAAATCTCTCTATCTCTCGCCTACTATCGTTATGACATCATCTTCTGGCAATGTATTCGATGAGATCGATAAAGAAGTTCTATCTGAACTAACTAAGACCTGGCGAGAGGCCCCCTCGCCCGACTCGAAGAAGAAGGCACTTCACGCCCTTCAGAAACACATGGACAAAATGGATAATCGCGGTGGTAAGTCTCCGTCTGTGGATCTTACAAAACCTGTTCACCCTGCCCACTCAGTGTCGAAGAGTGGAGGTAAGTCTGAGAAGCCTGGACAACAGTCGAAGAAGTACCCTTCAAACTTTCTTCGTTGCTACAAGGGTCTCGTTTCACCGTCTGAATATCAGAAGTTAGTTGCGGATGGTATTATGACTGATGATGGAAAGAAGATCACTAAACCTGCTGATGTTGGTGCGGGTGAAAAGAAAACTGTTTCTGGCCATGGTGCCACGTTGAAGAAGACGTCATCTGACGTCACTGCTGATCAGAGGAAGCTTAAATCCTCTCTTACTACTGCTGCTGTTGATCTTAGGAAATCGAAACCCTCTATCTCCGCCTCTGCTGATCAAAAGAAGGTTAACCCTTCTATCTCCACTGCTGAGACTACTCCGAAGAAAGTTCTTTCTTCAACTCCCACTGCCTCTGCTGGAGGTTCAAAGAAGAAGTCTTCTGGCTCCGGTGAGGGAGAGAAGTCTTTATCTCATGACTCTAGGAAGCCACCTCGTGCTCCTACTACTTCTGGCTCAACTGGAGCCACTGCTGAGGTTGTTTACTATCAGACTGTTGAAGAGTGCGGAAAGCACTATAAACCTGATTTTTTCTATCCCAAGGCCGAGCGTCGGCTTGGTTTGATTGAGAACCTACCTATCCTAAATGACCGTCACATCCGCCCTGCGGATTATGAAAAACAAGGTCTTACCAAGTTTTTTGAGGATATGAAGTTGTTGGAGTCTGTCACTGCTACCTATCGCTACTCCATTCCAATCATCCAAAAATTCTATGCTAATCTCACTCCTGAGTTTGCTGATCCGTCGAGCCCGATGTATGGGCGTTTTGTTTTCAGAAATAAGTTGTATACTCTCCGACCTCTGAACATTAATATCTTCTTGAAGAGAATAGAGGTTGATAGTACCTGGACTACACCCTCTGATGAAGATCGCATGAATGCGACGAAGATTGGATCCTTCTTGACACATGGCAAAGTTAAGTCACCCCTCCCTCATCCTAGCAAGTTAACTGCCTTCTACGGCAATCTCCATAGATTTGGTGTGACTAATTGGGCTGCTCATCCTGATGAGAACTATCTGTCGCCCAAGCTGATGCATATCATATTTCGTCTCGGCTGCGGAGAACAGGTCGACCTCGGCGAAATTATCTTTGCTGACATTTGTAGAATAGCCACGGCATCTGACTCTCTACTCGTTCAACAGTCAGAAGTAGAAGAGGAACGTCGTATTCACTTAACTCATCCTTGTCTCATTTATGGGATGTTGACTGAACAGAAGTTCATTCCAATGACGGAGACAGAGAGGAAGGTGAAGAAGAACTCGCATGTCAATATCACTCCAACGTGGTTGAAGAATAGGGTGTTTGATCTTCCGTGGACGAAGTTCGCAAAGAGGGAAGATGTTAAGGAACCTATCACTCCACCTCTTTCGCCGGTGAAGACTAAGAAGCGTTCTGCTGCTGCTGCCAAGCTTGAACCCTCTGGCTCTAAGCGTCATAAGCCTGAGGTGATTCCCATTGAAGATGTTGATGAAGGTGATGAGTTTGAGAATGACGATGCTGTGAAGGAGTCGAAGCGTGAAAAGGTGGCGCCTCAGAAGTTTGGTCCTCAGTCTGGGTTACCGCCGAAGGAGAACCCCTATCACCCGATGCACAATTATCGTTCGGTGGTTCCCTCAGCTGCGATACATCAATGTTATATCACGACTCAAAGACTTGAGCGTAAACAAGCAGCTCATGCCATTGCCCTAGCTGAGATGTTGGATGCTCAGAAGGATCAGAAAGCCGCTTTCACTCATCTTCACCAGCTGACCCATCAAGGGGGAGGGTTAGGTGGTATATCTCGTGCTGGCTCATCTGGTCAAGGCTTGAGTGATACGTTCATCTTTCAACTGATTAAGGATGGTATCAAAGAAGCAATGGCTGACTTAGCCAAGTCAAAACATGTTGTTGTCGAAAGTGAAGATGAAGGTGATGAAGGTGTTCGCGAGATGATGGCGGGTGAAGTGTTTGAGATGCTGAGAAAAGGTAAAGGGAAGGTTGATGACACTGAGGGCGATGATACTACACATCCAGAGGCATCGCGTGCGATGCCGTCTGACGGTTTGAAGGATGAGAGTGAAGATGTTGATCTTGAAGGTGTTGGTCATGATGACGATGATGATGATGAAGAGAGGATCAAACTCGGTGAGGATGAGTTTGGTCAGTATGAAATCTATGGAACTCGTGACGAAGACTTCGTGTCTGATGGAGATGAAGTTGAGGAAGACGCAGGTGAAGAAGCTGGAAATGAGGTTGATGATGATATGAAGACTGGTGAGGCTTCACCACACACTACTCCAGTGCGCTCACCATCTCCTGCTGGATCTCCGAAGACTTGAAGTCTTCATTCCTTGTTGTTTTTTGTTTGAACAATTTCGTTTCATCTATCTCCTGCATGCATTTGACATTGATATTTTCCATCATGCATGTGTTTTTCATATCTGTTTTGTTGAACTATGACTCTGGTGTTTTGTTGATTGGATTCTTATCTCAGTGATTGATTTCTTCACATCTTTTCATTGATAATGCTTGTAGTTGGATGTTTGTTTGAGACTTATTTTTACTTGTTTGCTTTTGATATGCTTTGCTTGAGGGGGAGATTTATGCATCTCCGTTACTAACCTTGGTCACATGAATTGTGCCAAAAAGGGGGAGATTGTAGATGTTAGTTTTGGCGACAACGTATGTGTATGTTGTTATTTGTCTTTGATTGCAGGTGTTGGTTGAGTGAATGCAAAACAATCAACATGAAGTTCATCCTCAAGTCCATGCGACTGGAGTCGCACGACAAGGCATCACCGCAACACGCGACAGAGTCGCACGCGACAGAGTCGCGTGTCATCGCACCACTTCAACTCACGCGACAGAGTCGCGTGTCTCAGCCCCTCTCCTCTCGCGACAGTGTCGCGCGCGACAGAGTCGCGTGACCCTGCCTTTCCCATCTCACGCGACAAAGTCGCTTGACTTCCTTGGCTGTCTCTCGCGACTGGAGTCGCACGCGACGTTGTCGCTTGACCTCACTCATCCGGTTTGTGCGACTATGTCGCTCGCGACTGGTGTCGCAAATGGAGTCTCTTCATTCCATGCGACTGGAGTCCCATGCCATGCTCTCTTGACTTCGTGTATCAACTGATGCATGAAGTGTTGTTTACTACTTCAACTCTATTGACGACAATGAAGACGATGAAATATGAAATGTTCAACGACAAGTATTCATCACGATGAAGTTGAAGATGAAGTATTGAGATCGACGGAGTCAAGATGTGTTGAAGTCTGAAGTTGAAGAATCGAAGATTCAAGATTCGAAGATTCAAGATTCCAAGATTCAAGAATCAAAGATTCCGAATGTGATGTCATCCATGGAATTGTGATGTAGGCCAAGCATGTGACCAATCAGATTGCACTATCTCAAGGCTTCACATGTGCGAGACTACTATATATACCCATGGAGTTGGATGACATCTTTTGACGATTTTGAGAGAACGAAATCCGATATCTGAGTATCAAAGTTCGTTGTTTACGGCTTATAGCTTTAAGAGTTTTGGTAGTTGTTTTGTGCTGTGCACCGATAGTAGAGTTATGCGATTTAGCTCTAGGTGATATAGTACTAGATCATTAGTTCGTTGGAGTGCTGCGTCACTTGGGATACGACTCTTGATCATTCCGTCTACCTTTCTCCACAAGTGTAATAGTTAGTTTTGTTTATCAATGAAATGAAACTATTATACAACCTTGTCTTCAGCACTTTACTTTACTCTGGTTGAGTTCGAACACACCACATACACCTTACAACATACATAGCAAGAAGAGCTGAGTGTATGTGAACGAAGTTGCTGAAGTGACAGTGTTTAAGACCGACTTCACGAAAAGTTGGTATCTTACGTCGAAGACGTAATTTCAAATTGTTGTGTCTCCAATTCTCGAGTTGCGACTACAATTTTCAATGTTGTAGAATGATGAACCAATGGATCTCACATTTTCCAGGTTATACAGCCAAAGAGACTTGAGATGCGGCAAGTGGCCTAACATTGGGAGCTCTTCAACTTTCCTGCAATTTTGTAATTTAATCTCCATCAGATTGCAAAGTACTTCCATCTTTAAAGTCCACGCTGGGAATCGTCTTCCATTGAATCCACTAATCTCTAGGCTCTTTAAATTAGGGTGTGGTTGGAGGCCTTCCAAAACACTCTCATGCTTTGCTTCATCGCCTTCTGTGCCTGTCCCTTTGAATATTAACTCCAATATGCCCTTTTTCTGATATAAATTGGCACTCAGTGCCTCATTTTTATCTCTCACCTTTCTAAGGTTATGAATCACTAATTTACCTCTGAGATTCTTCAAGCTTCCAAGCTCTGAAATTCTATAACCCTTTTCCTCACCCACATGAAAGTATTCTAGTGTCTGAAGAGAAGTCAATCGTCCTATCTCAGGGGGCAGTCTTATACCATCAGCAATGTGAAGATGCCTTAAGTTAATTAAGTACTTAAAGGAATCTGGGACCCTTTTTAAACAAACCATGAATTTTTCAGCTCTTAATGTCTCCAAGTGATACAGTTCACCAATTGTATCCGGAAAAGATTTTATCATTGTTTTCGAAGTATCAAGGTATCTTAAATGTATCAGCTCACTAATTGAAGTCGGTAAAGTATCAAATTCTTTGCCCAACAAAACTAAAGTACGAAGGCTTTTGAAGTTTGAGAAATCGATATCCGAAATACTGCCATTGAAGAATAGAGTCCGCACATACCTTGCTTTTTCCTTGGGGATAGATCGTGACTCAATATCTCCACTGGGACTGTAACCAATGTATCGGTATTGAAAATTTTCACATAAAATGGAATGTGCTAGATCATGCACAAGGTCGTGCATGTTGTAATATGTTTCACTCATATGATAAATCTCTCTCTTTGCAACCTGTAATAAAGAGCTTTGAAGTAGAATGGAAAAGAATTTACTT
This sequence comes from Euphrasia confusa, assembly GCA_954870475.1. NCBI lineage: Eukaryota > Viridiplantae > Streptophyta > Magnoliopsida > Lamiales > Orobanchaceae > Euphrasia > Euphrasia confusa. Next base: position 36,900,842 of record OX940955.1, on the reverse strand, counting down.
CCTATGCTCTCCATATTGTTGTTTTGATCGGTTTGAAGAAGAAATCCTTCTGCCATCCAAAGTTGAATCAGTTGTTCCTTTTCAATCTCAAATCCCTTTGGAAATATCGAACAATACGCAAAACACTTCTTCAGTAATGGCAACGACAAATTATCAAAACTCGTCTTTAATATTTTGGAGATGGGATTTTCATCTCCAAAATTCGAAAACCAATTATTTTCGAATGAGATCCACTCATCTCTTGACTTATTGCACAATAACCCCCCTACTACTTTTGCTGCCAGCGGCAAACCTTGACATCTTTTTGCAATGTTTCTCCCCATTTCCTCATATTGATCTGCTGCATTAGAAGTCTTTGCTCTGATTATGGACCAACAGTCATCGTCCGGTAATCCTCCCAATTTGTGAACACCAATGGTGCTCACAATCGAAGCAACCTCATAACTCCTTGTGGTAACAACCACACAATTCCCCACGGAAAAACTAACTCCAGAGAGTGAATTTACAAAATCATCCCACTTGTCCCTCTCCTCATTCCAAACGTCATCAAGGACAAGAAGATATCTTCCACGGCCCAACTTTTTCTGAAGCTTTTTGAGAAGCGCTTCTCTGTTTCCATATTCAACGTTTTCAGCTGCCATTGATGTAAGAATGTTCTTCAAAAGAACAACTACATCGAAGTTCCGAGGGACATGCACCCAAACACGATTATCTCCGAAATGAGATATTATCTTTTGATCATTGAACACTTTTCTAGCCAACGTAGTCTTCCCGAGTCCACCCATCCCGACAATAGGAAGGACTGAGAGTACTCGTTCTTCTGGTCTAGCAGTGACCAACAGTACTATACTCGACACGTCATTTTCTCTTCCAAAAAAAATTGGATCGACAGTGAATGAGTCGGTTTCCATGCTCGCAAATGCATGTGATCCAAAATCAGGAGCACGTGCACCAGCGAGTCTTGCCTGAAGGCCAAAGTCAGTTGCATCTTTCTTAATTAGTTCCAACTTCTCATGGATATCCCTAATTCTACCACCCAAATTCTTAGAGTGAGAGAAGAGAGATAGCACCTTATGTTTTGCTCTGCTTAGGGAGATCTTCTTCACCTCTTTGGAGAGAAGTTGATAGTTGATCTCATCCAAAACATTATCAGCTTCGAATGCGAGAGCTTCGAGGTTCCTCATCCATCGTATGACAGCCCGGTCGGTGACATTTTGCATATTGGCATCGTGCAAGATGTCGTGAACATAGTCGAAAGATGTCTTAAGCTTTTTCAGATCTTTCTTGAAATCTTTGATTTGGTCTAGCGGGAGTGAGAGCAGTTGTTGAAGCACGACTTGAAGGGTGGCTCCGATCACAGCTCCGACGACGGTGGCTTCCATCCTTGGTAGTAATATTGAACGCAGGTGAATATTGGTATAATGTGAGAGAATAATATTGGTATGTGAGAGAATAATGAAACTTGATTATATTGTATGGTGCGTGTTCTTTTGGTTGATGCAGGAAATATAAATATTGGTCCCATTGCATGTTCTTGGATGCCTCAGAAATCATTGTCATTTGACCTGAAAATATCTTTCAATTATAGATGTAGAAAAACAAAAAGGATAATAATTATATATTGGAATAAAATATTTTGGATGTGAGTATACATTTCTTGCAATAATAAGAATGGTGATTTTGGAATAAAAATAATTTTAAATATTTGTTTAGAATTAAATAACTCATCATCTTCTAATTATAAAAAAGTGGAAATTTTATCAATAACATGCGGTTGAAAAAAATAAAACAATAACATGCTTTAATTAGAGTAGTCCGATTAATTTTTTTTTTTTATAATTATAAGTTTAGTAATACAATTATTAATAAAAAATAAATAAAAAATAATACTCCACTAAATTTTAAAGTGAATTTTAATGTGACGGAAAGCACATTAAATCAATGGGGCCGCGAGGAGTCGTAGCATAAACTATCCGGAATGGGGCGAGGCCAGTACTACGAATCACAGCAGAATTATGGGCGAATTCAGCCTGACTCAACCTGGCATCCCAAGAGCGGAGATGGTCCCCTACGAGCGCACGTAACAGGTTGCCCACGGAACGAATAACGACCTCGGTTTGTCCATCAGTCAACATGTCCAGGTGCCGTGCCGTGGAGGTCCGAAATCAGTTTAAGGCGAAGGCTAGAGTTAGGGATACACAGTCGCGTACCTTTGAAAAGAAAACCGTCGACAAGGGTAAATGTCGTGGTTTCGCCAGTGGCCAAGCGAGCCAAAACACCGCTGAAAAAGGTGTTGGAGGGATACGACTCACCCAAGAGTTCAAGTCCAGGGACTGAAATGTTGGAAATCGACTATCCGGGACATGTCCGTTCGAACCCTCGAACATCCGGACATGCCCAATCGACTTCTGGAGGTCACCTCCGAACAGCCATCGCCACCCGCTCTACCGATCGCGCGTCTGCCGCGGCCGAAACCGCGGCTCGAAATCAGCCCAGAGCAGGCGGCCGCCTGCCGCCCAGGCGGGCGCTCGCGCACCCGCGCAAGCGGGCGCCTGCTGCCCAAGCGGGCGCTCGCGACCCATCGCGAGCGGGCGCCTGCCGCCCAGGCGGGCGCTTCCCTGCTTCGAACAGCAGCGCGCTGCTGCTGTTCCGGGCCATTCTCGATCCGATTTTCTCCGTCTGGCCACCGATCCGGCGGTCCTTGACCGCCCAGAAGCCGGAGAACATCTACCTTGACCCCCGGAAACCAATCGTTGGTTTGTTGTATGATTACGTACGAGATTGAATCGAAACGATGCGGAAATAGGGTTTCGATTCCATACCTTTATCGCGTGATTCGGAGAAGCCGAATTGTTGAGACCACGAAGCCTTCTGGTGTATGTCTCTATCCCCGTCCAGCCGTTGAGTGGGCAACGATACCTGAACCTTCCTCTTCTCCTTTCTCTCTTTAACCCAGCGTAAGAATTTATTTCTTCTGTCTCAAAAATATAATTGCGCTAGTAAATTTAATTCTACAGAAAATAATGCGCTAATCTAAATTAATTAAACAGAGAAAAATAATTGCGCTAGCTTTTATTTTCTCTCCAGAATTAATCATAGCAGCGTTTCTTAGGTTTAGAGAAATAGAGGGTGGGGTATTTATAAAGCTACACCAAGGACCTAATGGAAATTAATTATTAGGCTAAATTGCAATTTAATTAACTCGTCGTCCCAAAAGGAAAACTTTAATTAAATTCCACAATTTTAATTATAATTAATTCCACTATGAAATTATAATTGAATTCCCAATAATTAATTTATATTATTTCAACAATAATAACTCCGCCGAATTACATATACGACTTTCCCCGTGTTTAAGATATTTTATGTCCACGAATTAAATTTAATTACTAATAATTAAATTAATTCATTTCTTATTATCCGAGACTAGTACCACTCATCCTTATTATCATGTGGAACGAATCCACCTGCAGGGTTTACATGATAAACTTTATGAGCTCATCTTGGGGACATCATCAACCCAATAAATGGAATACGGTTTCCTGTCTATAATCTATAGCATGCCGTGTGTACAATTTCGTTTCCCAATTTACCGAGAATATTGACTAGTCAATTAGTCTCACTCACCAGTAAGTCAAAGAACCGAAAATTGGACACACGCACCTATAATTATATAGGGATTATGAATTCGTATATCCGTAATATCTAAGGTCTAGTTCGATTACTGCGAATAGTATAAATCGAACGCCCTCCTGTGGTCCTGCTCAATACACCAAGTGTACGAGTGTAACATGATAGTCAAGACCGACTATCTACCAGTCACACTACGACGTACCGATGGATTGTCCCTGTCCATCTAAGTCGTGAGCTACTGTTCGATAGTATACGAGTAACTGATAGTATGATCTTCCGCGTGTCTCCTCACGCCATACTATCTACAACGTATACATCAAAGACTATTGCAATAAATGCAATCATGTTTGAATCATATGTAGAATTAAGGTATAGATAAGGAGTTCCGTATTTGCACTAAACTAGACATTTAGAATACAACTCCATCAATCTCCCACTTATACTAAAAGTCTAGACGATCTCTCGAATCAGGTGGTACTTGCGCTCTACGTGTTATCTCCCACTGTGGACTCGTGGCATTTCAAGTTTGCCAATACCGCTATTCAAAATAGCTTTGGGTAAACTAGAAACCACATCTAAGTCCCTTAGGAAGTTCTGGAGCCACAGTGACCTTTTTAACTGCCTCAGAGGCCGTTATCCTTTCAGTTTCCATGGTAGAGTCCGTAATGCATCGCTGCTTTACATTCTTCCATGTGATTGCTCCACTTCACAATGAGAACACATAGTCTGACTTCGACTTTCGACTGTCCCTGTTTGATTGGAAATCCAATTCTCTGTAATCCAAAAGAAACAACTTGACTGTTTTGTAACTTAGAACATATTATCTTAGTCCTTTACAGGTGCCTAAATATGTTCTTTACATCAGTCGAGTGATCCTTTCCAGGATTACTATGATATCTCACCACCATGCATAGCAGATATTAGTCTCGTGTACAACATCGCATACATTAAGCTTCCCACCGTCAAGGTGTAGGGAACTGCTTACTTTTCATTTATCTCCTTATTGTGTCAGACACAAAACTTTAGATAAATAATTCCATATCTAAAAGGTGAAAACCTTTCTTGGAATTCTGCATGCTAAAACGAGCAAGTATTTTATTTATGTATGAGACTTGGGATAAGTACTATGTTCTTTTCTGGCGATCCCTTATAACTTTGATGCCAAGAACATGCCTTACTTATCCTAAGTCCTTCATATCGAATTGTTCGGACAACCATCCCTTTATGTCCGACAACATCTTCATATTGTTGCCAATTTAGAAGGATGTCGTCTACATAAAGTATGAGAAAACACCACATCTTTTCCGTCACTTATTTGTTACACACAGGACCCAAACATGCATTGAAAGAATCCATAAAATGGATTTTCTCATAGATCCGCATGTGTCCAAGATCTTGAAGCTTTCTTCAATCTAAAGATCGATTAAGCTTGCTTACAAAATGCTCTCGGCTCTTTTCGATGAATCCCTCTGGATGTCCCATACATCAGATTTCATCGCCTTTTGCCAAGGCTGAGCATCTTGATCTTTCAGCGTCTCGTCATAGATCCAGAGGTCGGCTTCATGTTCTCTAGGTAACAAGTCCGAAGACTCTCCCAAAACATGGACTTGTCGGGTTGTCTAACAACCCTCCCACTACGACGACGCTCCGGTGTATTTTTAGTGACTAAAGATTATAGTAGTGTACTACTCAGTTTGGCTGGTTCTAAGTCTTGATCAGTCTCTCTAAGCTCATTAAGTATTACTCTACTCTTGGGCTTGTGATCTTGCATATATAGTTCATGTCTAAGAACCGAACGTTGATGCAATCAACGAATACCTGGTCCTTTGGACTATATTACATATCTTAATTCGTTTTCTTAGGGTATCCTATAAACAGCCGAATATCTGTACAAGTTTCCAAAGGAATCAAGTTCAAGATAAACGCCGCTGTTTCCAAGGCATATCCCAAAACTGAATTAGGTAACTTCAAATAACTCATTGTCTACTTTCCCATATCTATAAGGGTCCTATTCCTTCTTACTAACTCATCATTTTTGCCGAGGCATTAATGGTGTAGTCAATATGGGAGTTAATCCCATCTTTCTGATAAGTATGCCTTGAACTCCATAAAGATGTTCACATACATCAGAGCGAATCAACTCTAGTACTTTCTTGGATCTTTTCCCTTTAACCATAAAGGGTTGCTTGGTCATTTAAACTTCCAAGTATGATTCTAAGGTTGGAAGGTCCTTTCCTTCAACCTAGCTGAGTAGTCCATCAACTTTCACCCTTTGAATCGTACTCAAGTTAAAATGATCTAGCCTAAGATGCCATAAGTACATTTGATTCATCCTAGAAGGATCTTTACTCTTATTTGGGTTTATTACCTCCGGTTCGTTGCATCGTGGAAGAATATGGATTTAGTATTAAATTTTCTATCAATGTACCAGAATAGATAATAGGGATAATTATAGTTTAGTGGCTGAACTATAGGCACTTTCAGGCTTTGGTGACTCATCTTTTTTTTTTTTGTAATTTAGTACCTGAACTAAGCCTTAATTAGACTTTAGTGGCTGGAGTGGCGGATCCCGACCACACGTGCCTTGCACGTGCTTATTTTAATACAAGTTATGAGATCTGGGGGGTATTATGGACATTTTCTTATATTATTAATATATACATAATTAATATATATTTTAAATTTCACCACCATCCCCAATTTTTCTTGCAGAGAACTCTGTGAATCTTCCCGCAAGTCATTTGCAAAAGTTCAAAACACAAAATCATTTGATCTTTGGAAAATTAAATAAATTACAGAACAGAATTAATACATCACAAAAAGAAAAAAAAACTACAATCATTTGCTCTTAGACATTGTTTCTTGAGGTTCTTGAGGAGGGCCCGTTTGGGCCCGAAAAGGAAGCCCCTGTCGATCGGGTTGGAATTTATGGGGATCGGGCAAGATTTGATGGCGGGGTCGCGGTGGGGGTTTATGGGGATGGGTTGGAGAGGGGTGGAGGAGAACATGTTCGAGCTCTCGAAAGCCAACGCCGGAGATGGTGCGGAATGGCAGCGGTTGGTCGGAGGGGAGAGGGAGGGTTTCTTCGCGGGTAAATCTCGTCGGGTCAGCCACGTCAGCCACACGTCCTTCGACATCTTCACACTCGATAGAGACATCCCCTTTTTTCTGTATCGATTCTCTGAGAATTGATTTTTTTCTATAAATTGAAATTGGATTTTTCCTTGAAGAGAAAATGAGAAATTGTTTCCAATTCTTGATTTAAAACCAAAAGTGAGTGTGAGCTCTTCTGGTTTGGTGGTTTGTGGAAATGGAAAATTTTGATTTGGGTTCGTGATGACGATGCGCTGTGGTGATTTGGGTTCGAGTTGATGCCTTGTCGAGGGAGGTGGAGAAGAAGGGGTCGGTGGAGAGAGGGGTGGAGACGTTGGCGGAGATGGCGGCGCCGGAGATGGTGCGGAACGACGGCGGTTGGCTGGAGGGGAGAGGGCTGGGTTTCGTCGCCGGGAAATCTCGCCGGGGTGAATTTTTTTTTAATTTTTTTTATTGTAATGAATTGAAATTAAAAGAATACGTATTCTAAACATGAAATACGTATTCTAAACATGAAATACGTATAATATGTTTTAAAAATATTAATGATAAAAAATTAAAAGGGTAAAAGCGTAACTTCTCGCATTCAGCCAACATAATTGTGACACTTGTCAACTGAAGTCACGTGTTTTGCACGTGTGACCGGGATCCGCCACTCCAGCCACTATAGTCTAATTAAGCCTTAGTTCAGGTACTAAACCACAAAAAAAAAAAGATGAGCCACCAAAGTCTGAAAGTGGCTATAGTTCAGCCACTAAACTATAATTATCCCTAGATAATATCCTCGTTTCCTACTCTGATAGGTATGAAACCATCCAAAGAAACGGAATATCCATTCTAAACCAATTTAGAAATCCGAAATAAAAATTCTTTCTAAATGCCGGCACATAAAGACAATTTATTAGAACTAAAATCCTACCGTTAAAACATTTAACATCTCACACTGCAACGGCTGTTATCTTAAAAGTATTGCCCATGTAGGTTATAACTTCTTCCTTTCTAAGTCTCCGGGTTTCCTGGAACCCCCGCATTTAAGTGCAGACATGATTAGTGGTTCCCGTATCCACACACCAGGTGCTGGTAGATAACACCACTAAACATGTTTCGGTGACTAAGCAAGAGTCAAATTCTTGTTGCTTTAGAGGAAAATTAAAACTCCCAGTATCCAGACTGCTTACAACGGAAGCACTTGCCCCTTGGGCTTTCTTGTCCCATTCCGTAGTTCAGATATATTAGCCCCACTGGGTTTCCGTCTTTGCTTCTTCTTCCTTTTGCCGCCCGGAGGCCTAGGAAGAGCCAATTTCTCAGCCACAAGTGATTGAGAGCCCTTAAAGATTCCCTCAGCCGCTTGAAGTTCAATCAGGAGCTCCGTCAATGAATAAGACCTCTTATTCATGTTATAGTTTAGGCGGAACTGCTCAAAACTTCTCGGCAGAGGTTGGAGCACAATATCAACTTGGGTTACCCCATTGATAATTGCTCCCAGAATCTCTATCTCATTATGATAGCCTATCATTCTAAGAACGTGATCCCTCACGGGCATTCTTTCCGACATGATGGCCGTCATGAGTTGCCTCATTGCATTTTGCCCGGATGCCCTGTCCTGATAACCAAAAGGCTCCTTGAGGTTAAGCATCATTTCATAGGTAATGGTCACGGATTAATCCCGATGTCGCAGCACATTTGACATGAAAGCCATAATTTAGCTCCGCGTCATCTCATCAGCCTTGATCCATTTCCAATGAGCTTCCTTTTCTCAGTAATGGAAGCATCACTTGGTTCAGCAGGTCAATTGACTTGGAGTACATATTTGTACTCCTCTGCAGTTAGGACAATGTCCAAGTTTCTTCTTTAATCCATACAAACAGGTTCAGTGAGTTTGTTAACTTTTAATGGGAATAATACCATATAAAACAAACAATGAGTTTAATTCGATATCATTTCCCTCAAATAATATCATAAAACTACCAATCATTTCCAAAATCCCATCAGACTAGCATGCCACGTTCTTGTGGACGTATACTAATCCAAACGATTTTATAATTGGATTTTTACTTCGGTCGTACATCATTATAGCAGTGACTCCGATGGGGAGGATACTATAAAGCGTACCTAAGTGTGTACCATTTCTCAGTACTAAGTCAACCGCTCGGGAACTACATATCCACCGCAAGCCACGTTCATGTGGACGTTTACGTTGACATGCGGTCCTCCACGATTTTCTATAACTGTCGAGCCTCAATTAATCCCAAAGTTCCGTTTCCATTTAGAAAGCCACGTTAGTGTGGACGTTTACTAAAACAAACAACTTGGTTAATTGACTCCCATTTATTTAAATGTCACAGAGTCTCAATTAACCCAAAGTATCGTTTCCATTTAGCAAGCCACGATAGTGTGGACGTTTACTAAAATAAAAAACTTTGTTAATTGACTCCTACATTTATTAAATTTCACAATTTTATTAATCAAAGCTTGATATCTCGTAAGTGAAACTCGAAGTTTCTAACCAGCGATCAATCATGCAATTGAGCCCTATCTCTCACTAGGTGAGGGAGCCAATCAGACAATCGATCTAGTCATCGAATGACTCGAAAGTCTCTAATCTGTGTCATCGACATAACCAAGCGCTTTGACTCCATTCCACTCCCCAGGGTGAGAATGAGTCGAGTTGAAATTAGTCTTTGAAAAACAGATTAGGCATTGCTTTGAGAAATATAATAGTTTAATTCTATAAGTGGAATTTTAATTCGAATTTTGATCCAGTGATATCCGTGTATCGACTTTATCCGATAGGGAGGATGACAATAAAGCCAACTCGTAAGTCAATACACATCACTATCAAAACAGAGAATGGAGACCGCGGGATTGTTTCAAATCCCTCTCCCACTTAGTATTTTACAATGAGGGATAACATGCATAAATAATTTAAGCATAATAAAAGCACGTAAACACATAAAAAGCATTTAACGTGGCCCCAATTATTATGACCTTAAGTATTCTCCAATGCACGTCTCTTGGAAATTCATCTCGTTGCTCGTCTCGGTCTCGGTCCACCACCGACTCGCTCGAGGGTCAAGAGACGAACTCCTACCACTGGAGTCTCGTCTCGAGCCTCGTTGAGTCGTCCGTGGGGTCGAACGTGTCGAAATCCAATGGGGGTGCTAACGTGCGGTCCCACGCCTAGCGCACACACGAGAGCGGGAGCTCGAATATGCACTAGAGAGCCTCATTCTAACTCAAAACCATATGGTATTAAGTAGGAGAACTCCCTAGGCTTATATCATAGACTCCCCTCTCACAATTATTCGATGTGGGACAACTCACAAGTGGCTTTCACACATTAACAACTTCAACACACCCCCTCCACTTGTGAGTCCTAGTCAAAGGGTGGTCAAACCACTCACAAACAGGATCGAGCTCCCGCTCTGATACCATGTCGAAATCCAATGGGGGTGCTAACGTGCGGTCCCACGCCTAGCGCACACACGAGAGAGGGAGCTCGAATATGCACTAGAGAGCCTCATTCTAACTCAAAACCATATGGTATTAAGTAGGAGAACTCCCTAGGCTTATATCATAGACTCCCCTCTCACAATTATTCGATGTGGGACAACTCACAAGTGGCTTTCACACATTAACAACTTCAACAGAACGAACCCCAGTCCCGCTGCTTCCCGTCACGAACACGGGGTGTGTTCGATGGCTGCCCGTTGCCGGTTCGCTCTCCTCGACTCTCGTTTCTCCGTGTTTCGGTCTCTTCTCGATACACCAAAAATAGCAAGAAAAATTACAAGAACAATCCTACTAATTCCGGCATCGATCCTATACAAGGTGATCGACCCTATACATGCCCGGAAAACGGAAATAAATAAATAAACCTAACGACTCAACCCGTCGTTTATATCTATTACAAACAAGCAACGTTTCCAAAATATAACGATCTCGACAAGCCCGAGAGTTTAATCAAACCACAACAAATATTAACACACAACATCCCATAATGTTGGCCATAATAATCGGGTTCAACCTGCAAGACAAATCGTACGAACAACACAACAAACCGATAAACCGGCTATGATATCAATTGTTGGAAATCGATTATCCGGGACATGTCCGTTCGAACCCTCGAACATCCGGACATGCCCAATCGACTTTTGGAGGTCACCTCCGAACAACCATCGCCACCCGCTCTACCGATCGCGCGTCTGCCGCGGCCGAAACCGCGGCTCGAAATCAGCCCAGAGCAGGCGGCCGCCTGCCGCCCAGGCGGGCGCTCGCGCACCCGCGCAAGCGGGCGCCTGCCGCCCAAGCGGGCGCTTCCCTGCTACGAACAGCAGCGCGCTGCTGCTGTTCCGGGCCACTCTCGATCCGATTTTCTCCGTCTGGCCACCGATCCGGCGGTCCTTGACCGCCCAGAAGCCGGAGAACATCTACCTTGACCCCCGGAAACCAATCGTTGGTTTGTTGTATGATTACGTACGAGATTGAAACGAAACGATGCAGAAATAAGGTTTCGATTCCATAGCTTTGTCGCGTGATTCAGAGAAGCCGAATTGTTGAGACCACGAAGCCTTCTGGTGTATGTCTCTATCCCCGACGTCCAGCCGTTTAGTGGGCAACGATCCGCTGAACCTTCCTCTTCTCCTTTCTCTCTTTAACCTAGCGTAAGAATTTATTTCTTCTGTCTCATAAATATAATTGCGCTAGCAAATTTAATTCTACAGTATAATAACTGCGCTAATCTAAATTAATTAAACAGAGAAAAATAATTGCGCTAGCTTTTATTTTCTCTCCAGAATTAACTATAGCAGCGTTTCTTAGGTTTAGAGAAAGAGAGGGTGGGGTATTTATAAAGCTACAACCTAATGGAAATTAATTATTAGGCTAAATTGCAATTTAATTAACTCGTAACTTTAATTAAATTCCACAATTTTAATTATAATTAATTCCACTATAAAATTATAATTAAATTCCCAATAATTAATTTATATTATTTCAACAATAATAATTCCGCCGAATTACATATACGACTTTCCCCGTGTTTAAGATATCTTATGTCCACGAATTAAATTTAATTACTAATAATTAAATTAATTCATTTCTTATTATCCGAGACTAGTATCACTCATCCTTATTATCATGTGGAACGAATCCACCTGCAGGGTTTACATGATAAACTTTATGAGCTCATCTCGGAGACATCATCAACCCAATAAATGGGACACGGTTTCCTGTCTATAATCTATAGCATGCCGTGTGTACAATTTCGTTTCCCAATTTACCGAGAATATTTACTAGTCAATTAGTCTCACTCACCAGTAAGTCAAAGAACCGAGAATTGGGCACACGCACCTATAATTATATAGGGATTAGGAATTCGTATATCCGTAATATCTAAGGTCTAGTTCGATTACTGCGAATAGTATAAATCGAACGCCCTCCCGTGGTCCTGATCAATACACCAAGTGTACGAGTGTAACATGATAGTCAAGACCGACTATCTACCAGTCACAAACGAACCTCTTAGTACTGAGTAATGGTTTACACTTAGGTACGCTTCATAGTATCCTTCCCATCGAAGTAACGCTATTGATGATGTACGAACGAAGCAAATCTAATTGCGAAATCATTTGGGTGGGTAAACGTCCACACTATCGTGGCTTGCCTTACCTGATGGGATTTTAGATGTGATTAGTAATTTAATGATATTATTTGAGGGAGATAATATCGGACATTAAATTGATTGTTTGTTTATATGTGCTTATAGGTTTAGAGAATAGCTATGAATCCACTTTCTGTGACTGGTACCAACCTGATGAGCCATATTTTTTGGCTCATTTTTAGGTTTTTAGAGTCAAGTATATCGAGTCTTTAGTTTGTTTTTACTTTGTTTGTGTCTGGGAGGGCACGTTTGGGTACTTGGGCAAGTTTTGCAGGTGGGCAGGTAAAGGAGTGAAAGGAGGAGCGCACTGTGTGAAAGAGGCAAGGAAATCACCTTCCATTGTCAAGAGCACTCGTTGAGCAAGTCAGACTGACGAAAAGGGTCCAGCAGAGTTGAGCAAGCAACCAGGACGTCAGCAGGTGGAGCAAGACTTGAGCTCGACCAAGTACCGCACATGGTCCGCTCCCAACACCGCTACCTCAGTCAGTCAGAGAAGGAAGTACATGGGCAAGCGCTAACATTGACGGAGGCGGAACGTTGGGCATTCGGTGTACCAGGAGTCCTGAAATTTGCGGAGTCTTCAAAGGCGACCAGATTCAGACTCCAACCCAAGTAGGACTCTCGTCCGCACTTGGAGGTATTTTCCCCCACACGTCTCTTAGCATCTAAATCCCGTCTATATAAGAGAGTGACTGATGAAGAAGGAGCACGACGTATGAGCAGCGAAGAAATCGGATCGAACCCTAACCTGTCCAGCGAAGAAGAAGGCGGCCGCGTGAGCAACCAAACTCGCCGGCGTTTATTTTCTGTTAATCCTTCGGGCCAAAAAACAATTTCCTTTATGTTTTTATGCTTTTAATTTCGTACTTGGTTTATTTCCCTTTGAACAATTTCCCGTTTTAATGCATAGTTCAGTTCGTCTTATTTCCTTTGTTTTATTTTCTGTTTTAATTATGTCAAGTAGCTAATCTGTTTGTATCTGGGCAAAGACAGAACCTGACCAACCCTAATACATGATCGCGCCGGGAGGCTTATTGATGACAGCAACTAGCTGAGTTTTGTTCCCGATTCAACAGGGTAGTAACTTAAGCATGTTAGGGACTTGGGCAATCCTACAGTGACCAGTGAGAACCCCGACTTTCCTAACACAGGAGTACGTGGATCAACGCGACCGGGAGACTGGGCGTCTGCGAAGTACAACATGTTGCTGGAGATGTGGTCGTATGACTTGGGTCTGTCCAGGCATGCTATTGGCCATTCCGGGTTCGCTTGGAGGATGAAGGCGACTTGATCAACTTAGACTCATGCGGTCACATAGTGTCGAATTGGTCAACGTCAGGAGACCTGTTGAGAGAGATCTAGCAGGACTTAAACATAAGAGCGAATAAGGGTTCGGGGTATTAATATGCGTGACATTATAGGGATGTTAATACTTGGGGTCTATAACTGGAAGACAAAACTGTTAGCAAAATGATATACGTACCAATGATCGGCAGCACATAGGTCAAGGGGGAAGTCAGGGGAGTCAATGCCTGGATACTCTATTCTATATTTGTTTCTTCTTATCTGTTTAGTCAAGTTTGTTAATTGCTCAGTCTATTAATTAGGTTGCAGCTAGTTTTATTTCTGTTTAAGTTATTTGTTATTTTCCAGTCAAGTAAACACGGTGACCACGGTTCGGCAGTGCCCAACTGCTCTCCAAAACAAAACCTTTTCAAACGTGACAACCCAATTGAGCATTCAAAGCCGGGAAAACTATAAGATAAATCGCCTCCTCGTGGGATCGACCCTATACTTGCTACTAGTACTTGTGCTAGTGAATAGTTTAGGCTTTATAAATATTATTTTGCGCTACTCCACGACGGTAGCGTCACAACCAGATAATAAAATCAAATGAAGCGGCGATGAGAGTGAATGAAGTGGCGATGGCCAAAAATGTTGAAGAAAATTTGGCCTACTCTCCACCATATTCGATGCAACCGGAGCCGCCGTGCAATCCATCATTTGATGAAATTTTTCACGATTTCATGCAATCGACCGAACAGATAATGAAAGCAAATGAAGAGGCAATGGCAAAAAGGGAAGAAGTAGAGAAAATGTCAATTGTTTTCGATGATGAGATATGTATGTTATCTACCCCAATGCGCGAGTGGGAACAAGATGAAGAAAATCATACGCGCCATATGACGGAAGTTCAGGCCCTCGCGATTCTCCAAGGTGACTACGAAGATGAGGATGTAGAACCGAATGAGGTCGAGTCCACAGTGGAGCATGTGTACCTCGATGAATTACATTTGGAGGAAGATGATGAAAAAGAGACGATTGAGAGTATGGTGTTGGAGGAGATTTCACCAAAAGTGTCATATGAAGACGAAGACTCATACAAGTTGTCCATTCCACTCCCTAGAGAACTAGAGCAAGAGACATTGTGTATCAATATAATAGTCGACAATCAAGAGGTAGTGCATTTACAAGAAGAGGAGTCATCGATACTAAATATCTCTCTTGAGTCTCAAATCTCAAATACTGATGACATGAGAGACGAGGGCAAGGAGGTTGAGGATATTTTTCCTGTGCATGCATGTGTGATCGAATCACCTTCTTCTTCTCCGAGTGATTTGTTGAATAAGAATTTCGGACACCCTCCTTCCTCACTTGGCATGATTGATCCTATGGTTGTTAAGGAGTGAAATGTGATATTTGATCATCACCCACCCAAGCCACATGATCCAGGTATTTTAAAATTTAATGGTGTTTTGGGTGTGAATGTAAGAATAGCGGATGATATGGTATTTAAGGTAGGGATTACTGATTTTGCTCCATGTGCTATAAATTATTTTTACCTCTATCCTATTAATCTCTTGGCCGAGATGATGTTTTTGCAGAAAATTAGCTCGATATTTTTATATCACAACGTTGAAGCCAAGCATGACATGCATGTAAAAGATAGTATTGGAGGGATTGAGATACTTGAGAGCAATGAAGAAAAGGAATCATCTCCACCAAAATTAGAGATGAAAGGGTTGTCTAAACAGTGGAAATACGTTTATATAGAAGAGATGACACTTGAGAAGATGAGCCTCATCGAGGCTCCATATTGATGAAATATGAGTCAAGCTCAAGACGTTAAACAAGCGCCGCGTGGAGGCTAATCCACGGACTGTGCTGCTCTTTCGGTTTCCAAAATGAGCGCCACGTGGGGGCCTTCCCACGAATTCATACGGGCTAGATCGAGAAGACCGAAGGAGTCGACATCACTGTTTGCACCTTCTTCCCCTTCCTCTTTTTATGCTTGTTCTGTATATTACGTTTTCTTAGGTAGTTTTAATTTTCGTTTGGACATGTTTTTGTTTCTCCCTTGCCTGAGATTTGCTTGCTTGTGTGTTTTACATTGAGGACAATGTATATTTCAAGTGTGGGGGGTAGCTTTGCATGTTCTTAGGGTAACCCGTTGTTTCGCGAGGTTTGTTGGGGTTATAGTAGTCTTCAAACGTCGTTTATGTTGTGTCTTTTGCTATGTTTTGTCTTGTTGATCACCCCTCCCCATTTAGCCCAATTGCGGTATAGTTGTTAGAAGCATGTTTTAGGCAATATGGGCTTCGGTTTACACATAGTTAAATTCAGGGCTTCATAATGATGATAATGACGAGTTGATTAATTGTGGGTCCTACACTTAGGATTTGCTACATAGGGAGAGCTGTGTTTTTCATGACATCGGTTAGGCACGAGTATTAAGTGGATCGAGTTCATTGATTGTTTGGCCATGTTATACACGAGGATTCTACTTTGATCGTCTCTCTTATTAGCAGTGTGGCTTAGCTATATATAGGTATTATTCGCAACCGGACGCAAAAACAGAAGACGTTCGAATAAGCTAGTTGCGTATGTGAAAAAGGGCCGGCATCCGAACTAGTAAGAAAAAATTTAATGGTTCGAAAAATCCCGTTGCCGAGAGAAAAAAAAAAGAAAAAAAAGAAAAAAAAAAGAAAAAAAGATTATAAAAAAAAAAAAATCTAGTATAAGTATTAATATTAGTAGAGCAGCCACACTGCCTATACGAGAATGATGAGTATGGGAAACCACGCTAGGATACTCGAGTGACCCTCGACTGTTTACACCTAGTAAATATTGCCTCACTTGATTAACTTGGCTAGAGATTTCTGTGGCTTTGTTTACTTGTGCTCGTTGTTGATATTGGTGGAGTGGAGTCATGGTTTGAACTGTGGGGATTTGAATACTTGAGGGACACTCACTAGTTGGTTCTGATTTGTCGAATGTGAATGACTTAAATTCCCTTATGGTTGATTGTTTGTCTTGAGCTTAGTCGATTTTTGGTTCGTATTGTATACCGTGATTGTTTGCTTGAGGACAAGCAAAGAGCTAAGTGTGGGAGAGTTGATTTAATTACATGTTTTTGTGCTACTTTTCCTTTGATATTTTGTGTCGTCTCATGCCATTTTGTGTCATTCTTGTGCATCATTCTCATGGATTATGGTAGGTTTGATGTTTTGTGGCGTGTGCAGGTGTATGAGCATGTTCGATGCGAAAACAAGCAAAAACGAGTTGAAAAACGGTAAAAGTGATTTGACCGACAAACTATCGACATTGCGCTGCAAACTTAGCCACCTCGGTTCTCCCAACTCCGATCACGTACAAACATGATCCATATATTGTCGGAAAGATCTTGAAATCCTCTACATGTCTCTACCAGTTTGTTGTCATGGTTCCCCGTCATAAAGCCGGAATTCACGGGTTTCCATCCCAGTACGCAGCTGCCCGGAGTGTATGCGCAGCAAACTTGGAGAGCTTGGGTCTCCCAACTCAGACCACCTATACCGATTATCTATATCTCTACGGAAAGCCCTTGGAGTGTTCTACATGGCCCAGCTATCCACGAGCTCGCTCGAGACCACCACTAGGCGAGCGCTCGATGACCAGGCGCTCGCCTGCCCCAGAACTTCAGAATGCTGGATTTGACACCAAGCGCCCGCTTCCCTGCCAGGCGGTCGCCTCCCAGCCAGCGCGGGCGAGCGCCTCCTCCCTCAGGCGCTCGCTTGGTCTCCTCGTCCAGCTTTGACTCGCGTTTTGACCCTCGATTCTTAGACTACTTATTGGGTATTCAACCTAGGTTTCGGGACACACTTTTTCACGCACGATTGGAGAACTCTTAGACGCTATTCCCTAGGTTTTAAACGTCTTTTTTATTTGCTTTTGATTCGTGGATTCAATCGGGGTTAGCACCGATTTTGTTTTGGTCTTGAACAAGTAACTAGTAAGTTGTTTTTATCTTTTCTTATTTATTGTTTTAGTTTATTTCTTGCTTTATTATTTTCTCTCTACTTGTTTAGTTTTCCCTTGTTCTTATTTCAATATGAATTTTCAACACGTTGTTATCGATTTCAACACGATCATGGGTAGCTAAATCTATTGCTAGGGTTAGGGGAATCCAAACTTGAATTGGGGGTTAGAGATTTACGAGTGCAACTTAGGTGTTCGATTAAATGCCAACTTGATTTTTAATGATTGTATGAGGCTTATGAGCAATTACATGACTTAGGTTAATCGAACTCACTAAAATCAACCGGAGACGGACATTTTAGTATAATTGTTTCTCGTAAATCGACGTCCCGAAATTTATGTTTGTTGAACCCGAAACCCTAGTCTTTCTCTATTTTCATTAAATCGTGTTAATTGCTTCTTGTTTAATTTCAACTTCTTAATTCTTAGTTAATTTAGTTTAAAACAAAACCAACCAAATCACGCATTATGCTATACACTTCTTCCTCTTTTCTTCGTTGCAAACATAAAAACATTTTTACGGGCCGATAGTAGTGTTTCTCGTGAGATCGACTCGGGCGAATTGCTTCGGCAATAAGTTCGGTTATTTTTATTTGATTTTTGACGCACTACAATGTCTAATCACCAGCCGAGGGTTTTTCCCGTGCGCCACCGCCGCCGACCAAGGGGTGGCTGGGGGGTCCACCTGCCGTGGCACCAGCCCACGGCGAACCCCCGGCGATCGACTTCACGTCGATCGCATGCCCCTTCGGCCGTGCGTACCGGCGGTCGAACCTTAGGGTTCGGCCGCCCCACTCGATCCTCGCCGGGGATCTCGAATCCCCGTCCTCGAGGTTCGTCGTTTTCCCGGATCGTGCGTTCATGTATGTATTACAATTTAATTCACATGAAATCATAGAAGAAGGTTTATGATTTTACCTTTGATTCGTTGTGTGGAGAAACGAAATCAAGTTGAAGACCCTTGGATCTTCTCACGTATTCCTTGCACTAGCTTGAACGTCGGGTGGGCGACGATCTTCCAAGCTTATGGATCTCCTTCAACTCTCTAGAATTATCAACTATTGATATTCTTGTCTTGTTCTATTATGAAGGCCATGTAGTGCTTTTATAGGCTACGTAGGGGATCTAAAGGAGGTGGAATATTGAGCTTCCAATATTGATGATTAAATTGAACCCAAGCCCAAATCTATTAATCCCATCAATATTAATCAATTTATTTTCCACTATATAAATTAATTGCACTCACAATATTAAACCATATTATATCAAATAATATTTATCCGGTAGTATTATTTATTCCGTGTATTTAAGATTTAAATATCCATGAATAAAATTAATTTATTGCTAATTAATTTATTCATCTTTTATATCCGAGAATAGTACCATTCAACCTTAATTATTATGCGGAACGAATCCACTCATGAGGTTTACTCCGTACATAATAATTCCTTATGAACTCATCTCGGGGATGTTATCAACCCTTACGGAATACACTTTCCCGTCAAGTATTCACGGCATGTCATATACAAAATATAGCGACCCAATTTTACCGGTAATTAACCCAATAATTAAATCGGTTAATTCCTTTGGAAAATCAAAGTCACTTATATTAAATATACACACCCGCAATAGTATCGGGGATTAAGAATAAAATACTCTGAGACTTAAATCAATTATCAACGGCAATCCTAATTGATAAATCTCAAGCGATCCGCCCAATACAGTAAGTGTACAAGTGTGATAAAATAATTAAGACAAATTATTTTCTCTCTCACACAACAACTATAACGATGGATTGGTCCGTGTCCATCTAGGTCGTGAGCAACCGTTCGATTAAATACGAGTAACCGATAGTATAATCTTCTATGTGACGACGCACACCATACTAACTACAACGTATAGAATCCAGGACTATAATTTGCATATATTTAATTATCAATAATTAAATGCAATCAATTGTTTATTAATTAAATAGATTAAATGCTATGAACGGGAGTTTACCGATACTTAAATCTAGACATTAAGTACACAACTCCAACAAGGGCTGGTACAGCGCATGGGCTCATACTTTGACGTACTGTGCCGCGACTCAGTAATTCCTCCACTTGACGTCGCAATTCCTCATGTTCAACGGGACTCATGCGGTAATGTGGACGGTTGGGTAGTGCCACACCAGGAACAAGATCGATATGGTGCTGAATATCACGCAATGGGGGTAATTCATTGGGCAACTCCTCTGGAAAAACATCCGTGAACTCGTCGAGGAGGTTCTGGATTGTCGATGGAATGGACAAGGCTGGGGTTTGCTCATGGGTGAGTAGCAGGAGTATGAACGGTCCTGTGGCTGCCTCGCGTAAAAATTTGACGCGCGAGAGAAGAAAGACTGACGGTTGTGGCGAGGCGGCGATGGGAGGTAGAGAATGCAAAACAATTTTGGAGCCGTCGAACGGGAAACAATATGTGTTGGCACGCCCATCATGCACAACCGAACGGTCGAACTTCCAGGGTCGACCCAACAACAAATGAAATGCATCCATGGGAACAAGTTGTCCTTATACTTTGAGCCAATCGAAAGATCGATGCGGACGCGGCGGTCGACGGTGATCGAATTCCCTCGCTGGGTCCAAGCTAGAGTATATGGGAAAGGATGAGGTTCAGTGGGCAAATTCAATTTGCTCACCGCGTCGGTCGACATAACATTTTCACAAGACCCCGAATCCACGATGAAGCGACATACCTTACCGACAATCGTACAAGTAGATTAAAAGATATGGTTCCGTTGGATGTCGATTGTCAGATCAATTTTAGGGGCCAAGCAAGAACGGCGGAGCACCAGTAAAGACCCGACATCGCCCCAGGCATGTTCTTCGGGTAGGTCGTCAGCCTCTTCCGTATCAAAACGAGGCGGTCCCTCATAAGTCGAAGTTTCCCACTCATCCATAAGAAGGTTACGGGGTCGGGCGCGAGGACAATCAGCGCGACGGTGGCCTGTTTCACCGCATGCGAAGCATCGGATGGTAGACGGCGATGGAGTGGCCTCTGTTCTAGGGTTCGTCGGTGCTCCAATTGGTCGTGTGACTGTTGGCGGGGCTGCTGGTGTCGTCACAGACCGAGAGGGTATAAACCCGACGGAGGAACGACGCGCGGATTGCTGTTCCAACAAAACAACACGCTGATGTGCTTCCGAAACGGATATCGGTGCTAAGAGGGTCAGCGTGTCTTGGAGGTTACAGGTCAGGCCACTGACATACCGAGAGACGAGCTGGGGTGTGAAGTCGCGTACGTCGATGCGAGATAAGTATTGATAAAACTCCTCTGTGTACGCGTCGACTGACCGAGTGCCTTGACGAAGGGTGTGGAAGCGCTGGAATAATGTACTGTCAAAATTGTGGGGAAGAAAAGCACGCTCCATGTGTTTACGAAATTTCGTCCAGGAGTCAATGGCAGGTTTCCGTTCGCGACGAAGGGACGACTTGAGTTGTTGCCACCAAGAGGAAGCTCAGTTGCGGAAACGGGTCGCGACGAGGGCCACGCGTCGATTTTCAGGTACGGATTTGAAGTCCAGGAGGTCTTCCACGACGTTGAGCCAATCGAGGAAGTCGCATGGGTCAAGGCCGCCCGAAAATTCGGGGATGTCAAACTTAAACCCCGATTCCCAGCGGCGGTCATCGTCACGAGGGGCATGCTCTCCGCGGCCCAGGGTAGCAAAAATATTGTCGACAGAGTGTGTCTCCTCTGTCGAGTCTTCGTCGCTGGAGTGCGGAGGGGACTGTCGGTGACGGGGTTGGCGTTCCGGGCAAGGGTTGGCGATCGCAAGGCGGATTTCTTCGAGGCCAGCCGTAAGGGCCGTGACCTGGCGGCTCAAGGCAGTGTAGTCGGCATCACGATGTGCTTCGGCCACAGCGGCGGCGAGGTCAGGGTTAGCGGCGCGACGAGGCATCGTACTTGAGGCTGATACCAACTGACGTAGCGGAAGCTTAATAAACAAGATTTAAAATTGTTGATTTCGAAAAATGCCGAAATTAACCGATCAAATATCGTTGATTCCTATAAATATCCGATAATTGATAAAACAAAGAGAAATAAAACTCTTTTATTCAATCTCTCAAAAAACAACTGTCTCAGTACGTGACTTCAACGAACAATAAATAGGTGAAAGGAACCCTAATTGCATGGGCTTTAATAAAAATAAATAAACAAGAAATAAGGAGATATAAATGACGTAATTTAAATCTTGGGCTTGAACACGGGGTCGTGGGCAACCTCCCATGTTAAATTAAGAACATGAACATTTTAGACTGAGGCTCAACAGTGAATTGGATGTTAACTAACAAATACTCCTAGTTGGTTTCAAAATAATAATGTTGTTTTCATTTGGTAGCATTCTAGGAATAAACTATCGAAATGCTGGAGCTATCCCATGCGGTGATAAAGGTAGAGGATAAGTCTTTGTTTGCGTTTTAAGATGGCATTGACTTTAGTATTCAACGAGACTATGATAAGCTATGGTAAAAGTTTGTGTCATCTTCGTTCGTTGAAATAGATAATACAACCCAATTCAGAAAGGAAATTTGTGTTCTTCACGAACTCAACAAACATACGTTCTTTAGACTGAATAAGAAAATGCGTTATATTTTTTGCTTTATTATTTTAATCATGCATGTAATTTATCTCTGTTCCTCACAATTCTTTTCTGCTACATTAAACCATTATCGAAAGAGCAATATATTGACTGTTTCTTACTTTCTTCAACAGAGAGATACCAATGGTCTTACATCTGAAAATAGCGAACTCAAACTACGCTTGCAAACTATGGAGCAACAAGTACACTTGCAAGACGGTAAGTATCTTTTGTTTATTGCATCTCCATCATTTTTTCACCAAATTTTCACTTCTTGCACTTTCTGGGAAGATTGATTCCTATAGCCAAAATAGAGAAACGCACTAGCTGGTCCTATCTTTTAGTGAAATTAAGTTATCACCTTTGTGATAATCCGCGTTCATTAGTGGGGAACATAGAGTTTTTTTACTACCAATATGTTCATGAAATTATGCACAGATGTTTACAGATTGTCTTTCATGAATCACAGCATTGAATGACTCTCTGAAAGAAGAGATACAACATCTGAAAGTGCTGACTGGTCAGACAATTTCCAACAGTGGACCCATGATGAATTTCCCGGCATCATATGGAGGAGCTAACCAGCAGCAATATTATGGCAATAACCAAGCGATGCACACATTACTAACAACTCAACAGATGCAGCAACTCCAGATACATTCTCAGAAGCAGCAGCAGTTTCAACAGTTGCAGTTCCAGGTGCAGCAACAAGAACAAGAGCAGGCTGGAAATGTGAACCATAGGAGTTCAATGCCAAAAGACCATGGCCCCGATGCATGTTAATGATTAGACTAACTGGAGATGTGGGAGTGCTTTTTGTGAATCTAGGCGGCGAGGTTTCAGAGCTTGTTAACTTTTAGTTATAGTCTCTGTTTCGATTTAGGTCAAAAAAGCCTATTTGATTGATATGCATTGTAGTTGGCAAGTTTATTTGTACTAGGCAAAGCTGTGTTTTGTTCTTTTATTTCGGTTTAGTTGTTCAATCAAACTCC
Organism: Euphrasia confusa; assembly: GCA_954870475.1. Classification (NCBI taxonomy): domain Eukaryota; kingdom Viridiplantae; phylum Streptophyta; class Magnoliopsida; order Lamiales; family Orobanchaceae; genus Euphrasia; species Euphrasia confusa. The sequence goes on along the minus strand of OX940955.1, from coordinate 36,877,543 downwards.
TCATTTCAAACTACAGTTTAATGAATTCTCCATTACAATATGTCGCCTCATATTTTTTTATATACCTTGTTTTATATTACAAATGTCGCCTCATGTTTTATAGGCTTGGTTACCTGCTTGGGCTGGGACCCATAGTAATTCCTTAATAAAAATATAATATTAAAGGGTGTACTAATAATTTGAGTGATTAATTAAAAAGTAGGGTGCAAAAATGAAAAGGAGGAGGGGTAAATATTCTACGCCCGTTAATAGAGATTGCTTCAGAAAAGATTTGAACTTCAGGAAAGACGCTGAACTTCAGGAAAGATTTGGGAAGGCTTCAGAAGTCTTTCCAGATGATTGAAGCCTACTTGCAGGATGCCGTCCGACAATGGCTGACGAGGCTGGAAGATGTCGCCTTTGCCGCCGATAACCTTCTGGATGAGCTCAGGTATATACATTTATCTAAGAAACTGAAGAAGACGAGTGGCGGACACAAAATCAAGAAGAAGGTGAAAATATTGTTTTCATGCAGTAATCCCTTTTCGCTCCGCATAAAATTCGGTAGTAAAATTAGGGATATTAATGAGAACCTGAAGCTCATTAACCAAGAGGCTAGGCTACTGATTCATTCTCGGTTGATGCAATTGTCATCGGAAGAGAATCCACCTGCTCATTATTTTGGAATAACAGAGAAGCTCTTCTTAAAAGACTAAGAAAAATTGGAAAGTAAAGGAATCGGTATCTACTCGTACTTGACAATATTTTGGAATGAAATTTAAATTAATTTTTGTTTCCACTTTTAATTTCATGTTCAAAATTTGATCTTGAAACAAGTTATCAAAATATATTTTACATATATCAAATTTGCAATTGAAATAAGTTTGTTCCCTATTTCACCTAACACCTATTACACGTTATTTTTGTTCAAGTTGAAGAGTTCATTTTATGATATTAATAAAATGTTATAATCTTTACAAAAGTTGAAGTGTAGTCTTGAATTGACATTTTAATTTGATAAGTATAGTTGTAATAACTAATTAATATGAAAATCAATTTTAATTTTATTGATGGATTAAATGATTAAATGTGATTGATTGATATTAAACGTGTATAAATAAAATTAATAAGGGACATTTAAATATTTTTCTATCATATTTGTAAAATTAAATTACCTTTATCCTATAAATAAATTTACAAGTAAAATAACTCCAACAAAATTGGAACATTGGATCATTTGGACAAAGTCATCTCTCAACGTTGAGTCTTAAAAAAGTTGAAAATGAACATGAAACTTACATTAATTTGAGAAGTGTACTTAATAATATAATAATCTACAGTTAAGACCTATATGGTGTATTGCCATAATAGATTAAGGGGATATGGGAAATCTTGTGCCACTCAGAATCAACAATTTTCAGGTCTTCTTTTTCTTCTTCGTTGAGCAATTGCTTTAACAGCAGTGGGCTTCCATCAATTCGTAATCGAGCTAATTTGGTGAGGCGTTGCATTGCTTCTTTAGAGGGCAGATGTCTCAACTTCTTGAAGTTGAAGATTTCTAATTCTTCGAGAGATGAGAGGTTCCCAAACCACTCGGGCAATGCTTCCATTCCAAAATCAAATAACCATAACTTTGAAAGAGAAGTGAGATGTTGAATCTGATCCGGTAGGCACTCCCAATATGACATCCCGATCAATATTACGCGGCGAAGAGAAACTCTGGATGATTGCAATATGGCGTCAACAGCCTGGTTGAAGGAAACACCATCATCCCATGAATAACAAGGACTCATTGTTAACCATTCCAAGCTGTCGAGTGACCCGATTTCTTCAGTGCTGAATCTTGAAGCGCCCATAATTTTCAATGATTTGAGACGAGGCATTTTGCTGAGACACACGACCTGAATATCCGTTAATCCACACAATGACAGGTTCACCAAGGATGTGGCGCATGATTCTATCATCTCAAAACGGGTCAGGCCTTCGCAATAGTCGATGTTTAAATCACAGAGTGAAATGAAGCCTCCTTCATGTCTTTCTGCTATTATTGACTTCAGATTCATACAATTACTTATACTCAACTTCAACATATTATGATTGTTGGAGAATAGCCCGTCTGGAAGACACTCCAAATCTTTTATTCCTCTAATTTCAAGACGAGTGAGCGAACTCAACTTGGTTGCACATATATTTTCCAGAGGCAAGCCGCTGTCAATCTCTTCAATTAATAATTCTTTGAGGCATGGAAAATGACTTGGAGCACTCGTCAATTTCCTGCATCCGATAAGTCTCAGGTACTCAAGTCGTGGAAATACAACCACTTGATTTTGATCGCCTTCACTTGCAGCCGGGGGCAGTTCTACTTCTGCCCATTCTGTCAGGCTTGACATATATGACAAATCAACCCTTTCAAGAGCTGGAAACACTTGAATTGTTGTGTCTCCATTTCTCGACTTGCGACTACAAGTTTCAATGTTGTAGAATGATGAACCAATGGATCTAACATTTTCCAGCTTATACAGACGTAGAGACTTGAGATGAGGCAAGTGGCCTAACATTGGGAGCTCTTCAACTTGCGAGCAACCTGTTAGACTAATCTCCATTAAATCTTGTACTTCCATCTTTAAAGTCCACGCTGGGAATCGTCTGCCATTGAATCCCCAAATGTGTAGGATCTTTAAATTAGGGTGTGGTTGGAGGCCTTCCAAAACACTCTCCTCATTTGCTTCATCACCTTCTGTGACTTTCCATATGAATATTAACTCCAATATGCCTTTCTTTCCAAATAAATCTACACCCAATGCCTCGTCCTTATCTCGTACAAGTTCCAGATTAGCAATATATAGTGTTCGTTTGAGATTCTTCAAGCTTCCAAGCTCTGAAATTCCATAACCCTTTTCCTCACCCACATGAAAGTATTGTAGTGTCTGAAGAGAAGTCAATCGCCCTATCTCAGGGGGCAATGTTGTACGATAATCAATGTGAAGATGCCTTAAGTTAATTAAGTACTTCAACGAATTTGGGAGCTTATGCAAATATTTATGCTCCATGTTTACTCCATCTCTTAAGGTTTCCAAGTGATACAGTTCACCAATTGTGTCCGAAAAATATGTAATCCTTGTTTCCGAAGTATCAAGATATCTTAAATGTATCAGCTCACTAATTGAAATCGGTAAAGTATCAATTTCTTTGCCCAACAAAACTAAAGTACGAAGGCTTTTAAAGTTTGAGAAATTGATATCGGAAACACTGCCTTTGAAGAATAGAGTCCGCACATACCTTGCTTTTTCCTTGGGGTTAGATAGTGACTCAATATCTCCACTGGGACTGTAACCAATGTATCGCTGTTGAAAATTTTCACATAAAATGGAACGTGCTAGATCATGCACAAGGTCGTGCATGTTGCAACACGTTACATACCCATAACCATCTCTCTTTACAACCTGTAATAAAGAGCATTGAAGTAGAATGGAAAAGAATTTACTTCCTATGCTCTCCATATTGTTGTTTTGTTCGGTTTGAAGAAGAAATCCTTCTGCCATCCAAAGTTGAATCAGTTTTTCCTTTTCAATCTCAAATCCCTTTGGAAATATCGAACAATACGCAAAACACTTCTTCAGTAATGGCAACGGCAAATTATCAAAACTCTTCTTTAATATTTTGGAGATGGGATTTTCATCTCCGAAATTCGAAAACCAATTATTTTCGAATGAGATCCACTCATCTCTTGTCTTATTTCGCAATAACCCTCCAACTACTTTCGCCGCCAGCGGCAAACCTTGACATTTTCTTGCAATATTTCTCCCCATCTCCTCATATTGATCTGCTGCATTAGAAGAAGTCTTTGCTTTGATTATGGACCAACAATCATCGGCCGATAATCCTCCCAATTTGTGAACACCAAGGGTGCTCACAATCGAAGCAACTTCATGACTCCTTGTGGTAACAACAACACAATTCCCTATGGAAGAACTAACTCCAGAGAGTGAATTTACAAAATCATCCCACTTGTCCCTCTCCTCATTCCAAACGTCATCAAGGACAAGAAGATATCTTTCACGGCCCAATGCGTTTTGAAGCTTTTTGAGAAGCGCTTCTCTGTTTCCATATTCAATGTTTTCAGCTGCCATTGATGTAAGAATGTTCTTCAAAAGAACAACTCCATCGAAGTTCCGAGGGACATGCACCCAAACACGATTACCTCCAAAATGAGATATTATCTTTTGATCACCGAATACTTTCCTAGCCAACGTAGTCTTCCCAAGTCCACCCATCCCGACAATAGGAAGGACCGAGAGTACTCGTTCTTCTGGTCTAGCAGTGACCAAATTATCGACTATACTCGACACATCATTCTCTCTTCCAATAAAAATTGGATCGAAAGAGAATGAGTCGGTTTCTATGCTCGCAGATGCGTGTGATCCAAAAGCAGGAGCACGTACACCAGCGAGTCTGGCCTGAAGGCCGAAGGTAGTTGCTTGTTGATTACTTAGTTCCAACTTCTCATTGATTTCCCTAATTCTACCACCCAAATTCTTAGAGTGAGAGAAGAGAGATAGCACCTTATTTTTTGCTCTCCTTAGGGAGATCTTCTTCACCTCTTTGGAGAGAAGTTGATAGTTGATCTCATCCAAAACATTATCAGCTTCGAATGCGAGAGCTTCGAGGTTCCTCATCCATCGTATGACAGCCCGGTCGGTGACATTTTGCATATTGGCATCGTGCAAGACGTCGTGAACATAGTCGAAAGAGCTCCTAAGCTTTGCCAGATCTTTCTTGAAATCTTTGATTTGGTCGAGCGGGAGTGAGAGCAGTTGTTGAAGCACAACTTGAAGGGTGGCTCCGATCACAGCTCCAACGACGGTTGCTTCCATTATTTGTACGTAATATATTCTGAGTATGTATGTGTTTTTGTTTTTGTTTTTGTTGTTTGAGAGAGAAGAGCAATGAGGGGTGTAGAAATTGTATAACTGAGGGTATAGTACATACAAATCTAATAAATACTATTTCCGTTTCAAATTAATTGATCATATCTCATATAAGGATTTGTAAAGGACATGTGACTGTAGATTGTAGATAAAGAAATTATTGGGAGAAGCTAAGATTCAACTCTTACAGCACATAAATCATAATTGTAAATTAATTTGATTAATATAAATAGAAAAAGTCCACTCTCCCTAAATATTTTATTAATGTAGCACTGTATTATTTTATTGAATTATTAATGTAGCACTGTATTATTTTATTGAATAATCATTCCGAAACGTACACCATTCCATATTTCCATCCCATTATCTACTATGTCAACCAAACAAGCAACAATAAAATAAATTTTATTAACCCAAACAATAAAAGCCAATTTTTGAGCAATACATATACCATACTCTAGGAGTACGATATAAATCGTGCTCTCGCCCTTTAAAATATAAAAATCATCATTCAATAATAAGAAATATTCATTTCAAAAAATAATTATTATAAACATTAAATTAGTATAACAATGAATATATTAGCATACCTAATGAATATTTATCCAAAAATACATGAAGATATAATCATGAGTGTACAATTAGAATCGTGCTCCTAGGAACAAGGTATAAATTGCCCAATTTGAGAGTACAAACCTCAAGAACCCCGGCCGAGTTTATTTTTTCATATAGATACATTTTAATTATCTCTAAGCCCACACGATACTTTTTATATTAAAACAAATAAACATGAATTTGATTTTAATTTTTAATTTTTATGCATATCTAATATCTTTCCATTATTTAAAAAGTAATTTAGAGAAAAAATAAGAATAGATTTATGATTTAAAATAAAAGGACATTTAAAAAAAAGTAATTATGTAAATAATTAAAAGGGTAAATTATAAGGGTAAACTATAAGGTAAGGGTAAATTGGGTAAATTCACCCTTTCTTAACATAATTAAAAGGGTAAAATTGGGTAAATTCTTCTTTTTTATAATTAAACAAAAGATTAAAATTATACTATAATATGGAGTAACATAATTACATTTTTTGAAAATAAATGTCCTTAATAACATATAAAATCACACCCTTTGCCTCATTTGCAAAATAAATCTAATTTTTATAATGTTGCAAAATAAACCATGACTTTTATTATTATTTGCAAAATCAATTATAAAAAATTTATTCATTATAAATAAATTTAAATATTACAAAAAATATATATAACTCACAAAAAATATATTTTTAATTATTAATAAATCATATCTTCACCACAAAAAATATATTTTTACTATTATTTCCAATAGTATTGATGATCATATATATAGTGAACAATTTAAACAAATTTATATCATTAATTCACACGAGTAAAGATCTGACAATCGGTAAAGAAATAGATAGAGGTGGACGTGAGACGGGATGAGACGAGATGGGACGGGATTAGGAGAATCCCGTCTCGTCCCGGAAATAAATTTTCGGGACGGGACGGGATTTGCATTTTTAAATTCCGTCCCGCATGTTCCAATCCCATTTGGGTTCGGATCGGGATCGTGACGAGATCGGGACGTTCCAAAATATTAAATAAAAAATAAATTAATTAATTAAATAAAAATAATTAATAAAATAATAATATTAACAACTTATAAAACAATAAAAATTCAAATAAAATAAGAATCAACAATTTTTTATAACAAATATTCATACATATACATACACGGGCATATATATATATATATATATATATATATATATATATATATATATATATATATATATATATATATATATATATATATTGAATTGATTTTAAATTTTAATTTTAAACATAAATTATTAAATAAGTAAAATAATATTATACTTATTTATATTTAATTTAAATGATATTTTAATTTTATTTAATATTTTAAAATAAAAATGTTAGTATTTTTAAACACAAATTAAACAACAAATATTAAATTATTTTGAAATATTATGAAAATTTTAAAATATACTTAATTTAATAATAAATTTAATTGAGTATGATTAATATTTTGATATTTTATTAATTTGTTTGAAAATATGAAAATTATATTATTATTAAATAAATTATCGGGACGGGATGAGATAGAACGGGATCGTCCCGATCCCGTCCCGTTATGAAAAATTTAAAACGTGACGGGATGGGACGGGATTGTCATTTTCAAAAGTGATCTTGTCTCATCTTGCTAATTTTCGGGATGAAATCGGGACGGGATCGGGATTCCGAGACGAAGCGCCCACCCCTAGAAATAGAGCGTCTTTCTTATCAAAACAAAAATATACATTGCTCAACTAAGATGATTTACATATCGATTTTCTTATTAGAACTCAGCGAACATTAGACGGTATAAGTGGATACGACACTGTTAGTCTATTACTGTTATTTCCCATAGTATTGGTGATTATAACGAAGGCAAAATTACGACACGGTCCCTACTCATCCTTGTTTTCTGCACACATAACCACCAGACCTCAACCACCCAATTTGGACCATATTAAGTAGTGTGATTATACAGTCTTATAAGGTGAAATAGTAAACAAGCCTAGCTCAGAAGTAAAAAAATCCATCCGTGAATTAATTCAACACTTTATTACATTCCCATCTGTACAAAGTCATCTCTCAAGGTTGACTCTAAAAAAGAGAAAAATCAAACATTCAGAAAACCAATGCAGCTTAAAAAATGAAAATGAAATCGACACTTACATTAATTCAACACTCTGTGATCATTATAAAAGATGTAGGGAATATGGGACACCTTGTGCCACTCAGAATCAACCATTTTTGGGTCTTCTTGATTCTTATTATTCAGCATTTGCTTTAACAGCAGTGGACATCCAGCAATGTCTAATTGAGTTAATAGGGTGAGGCATTGCATTGCTTCTTTAGAGGGCATATGTCGCAATTTTTTGAATTTGCGTAGGCATAATTCCCTGAGAGATGAGAGGTTCCCAAACCACTCGGGCAATACTTCCATTCCAAAATCAGTTAATTCTAATGAATAAAGAGTGAGATGTTGAATCTGATCCGGTAGGCACTCCCAATGTGATATCCCGTGCAATGTCAAGTAGAGAAGAGAAACTCTGGTTGATGCTTGCAATATGGTGTCAACAGCCTTATTGAATGAAATGTTATCATCCCATGAAGAACAAGGGCTCATTCTTAACTTTTGCAAGCTGCTGAGTGACCCAATTTCGATTTCTTTAATGCTGAATCTTGGAGCCTCCATAATTTCCAATGATGTGAGACGAGACATTTTTTGGAGACACTCACCTCTAATATCCATTAATCCACACAGTGACAGCTTCACCAAGGATAGAGCACATGACTCTATCATTTCAATTGGAAAATGGGTCAGGCCTGTGCACTTCTTGATGGTTAAATCACGAAGTGAAGTGAGGCCTCCTTCGTGTCTTTCTGTTGTTATTGACTTCAGATTCAAACACTCCGATACACTCAACTCCAACAGATTATGATTGTTAGAGAATAGCCCATCTGGAAGGCACTCCAAATCTTTTATTCGCCTAATGTGGAGATGAGTGAGCGAATTCAGCTTGGATCCACATATATTTTCCAAAGGCAAGCCACTGTCAATCCGATCAACCATTATTTTTTCAAGGCAACCAAAATGACTTGGAGCGCTTATCAATTGCCTGCATCCTGTAAGTTGCAAGTGCTCAAGCCGTGGAAATACGAGCACTTGAGTTTTATGACCTTCACTTGACGGGGGCAATTCTACTTCAGTCCATTCTGTCAGGTTTGACAGATTTGACAATTCAAGCCTTTCAAGAGCTGGAAACACGAGAATTATCGTGTCTCCGTTTCTTGTTTCGCGACTACAATTCTCAATGTTGTAGAATGATGAACCAATGGATCTCACATTTTCCAGCATATACAGATAAAGAAACTTGAGATGAGGCAAGTGGCCTAACATTGGGAGCTCTTCAACTCGCCTGCAATGTTTTAGACTAATCTCCATCAGATTATTAAGTCCTTGATAATATCCTACTTCCATCTTTGATGTCCATGATGGGAATCTTCTCCCATTGAATCCACCAATAGTTAGGATCTTTAAATTGGGTTGTGGATGGAGGCCTTCCAAAACACTCTCCTCGTTTTCCTCATCATAATCTGTATTAATTCTTCGAAACCATCGCCATTCTAGTGTTAACTGGAATATGTCTCTCTTTCGAAATAAATCTGCACTAAGTGCCTCATCTTTATCTCGCACCATTTCAAGATTATGAATCGCTAGTTTCCCTTTGAGATTCTTCAACCATCCAAGCTCTGAAATTCCATAACCTTTGTCATCTCGCACATGAAAATAACGTAGTGTCCGAAGAGACGTCAATCGTCCTACCTCAGGAGGCAATGTTGTATCAACACAAATGTGAAGATGTCTTAAGCTAATTAAGTACTTCAACGAATTTGGGAGCTTTTCTAAGCAACTCATATGCTCTTTGTTTATTCCGGCTCTTAATGTCTCCAAGTGATACAGTTCACCAATTGTTACAGGAAAATATCTTATCATTGTTTGTGAAGTATCAAGATATCTTAAATGTATAAGATCACTAATCGAAGTCGGTAAAGTACCAATTTCTCTTCCCACCAAAATTAAAGTACGAAGACTTTTGAAGTTTGAGAATATGATATCAAAAACATTAGCATTGAAGAATAGAGTTCGCACATACCTTGATTCTTCCTTGGGGATAGATCGTGACTCAATATCTCCACTGGAACTGTAACCAATGTATCGATGTAGAAAATTTTCATCCGCCACACTGTTATTTTCACATAAAATGGAACATGCTAGATCATGCACAAGTTCGTGCATGTTGCAACATGTTACATGCCCATACACATCTCTCTTTGCAACCTGTAACAAAGAGTTCCCAAGTAGAATGGACAAGAATTTATTGCCTATAATCTCCATATTTGTATTCTGGTCGATTTGAAGAAGAAATCCTTCTGCCATCCAAAGCTGAAACAATTTTTTCTTTTTAATCTCAGACCCCTTTGGAAATATTGAACAATACGCAAAACACTTCTTCAGTAATGGCGACGACAAATTATCAAAACTCAGCTTTAATATTTTGAAGATGGGATTAACATTTCCAAAATTTGAAAACCAATTATTTTCAAATGAGATCCACTCTTCTTTTGACTTATTGCACAGTAACCCCCCTACTACTTTCGCTGCTAGTGGCAAACCTCGACATCTTTGTGCAATATTTCTCCCCATTTCTTCATATTGATCTGTTGCATTAATAGAAGTTTTTGCTTTGATTATGGACCAACAATCATCGTCCGATAATCCTCCCAATTTGTGAACACCAACGGTGCTCACAATCAAAGCAACCACTTGACTCCTTGTAGTAACAACCACGCAATTCCCCACGGCAGAACTAACTCCGGAAAGTGAATTTACAAAATCATCCCACTTGTCCCTCTCCTCATTCCAAACGTCATCAAGGACAAGAAGATATCTTTCACGGCCCAATGCGTTTAGAAGCTTTTTGAGAAGCGCTTCTCTGTTTCCATATTCAATGTTTTCAGCTGCCATTGATGTAAGAATGTTCTTCAAAAGAACAACTACATCGAAGTTCCGAGGGACATGCACCCAAACACGATTTTTTCCAAAGTGAGATATTATCTTTTGATCACTGAATACTTCCCTAGCCAACGTAGTCTTCCCAAGTCCACCCATCCCGACAATAGGAAGGACTGAGAGTACTCGTTCTTCTGGGCTAGCAGTGACCAACATCTCAACTATACTCAACACATCATTCTCTCTTCCGAAAAAAACCGGATCGAAAGAGAATGAGTCGGTTTCCATGATCGGAGATCCATGAGATCCAGAATCACATGGCGTACGCACACCAACAAGTCTGGCCTGAAGGCCAAACCCAGTTGCTAGTTGGATACTCTGTTCCAACTTGTCATTGATATTGCTAATTTGAGCAGCAAGCCTTAGGCGGATCGCGATCGGATTCTTAGAGGTAGAGAAAAAAGATCGCACCTTATTATTTTTTGCTTTGGTTTTGGAGAGAAGATGGTATTTGATCTCGTCCAGCACATTGTCAGCTTCGAAGGCAAGAGCTTCGAGGTTCCTCATCCATCGCTTGAGAGCTCGGTCGGTGACATTCTGCATATCGGTGTCGTACAAGACGTCGTGAACATATTCGAAAGATGTCTTAAGCTTTTCCAGATCTTTCTTGAAATGTTTGATTTGGTCGAGCGGGAGTAAGAGCAGTTGTTGAAGCACGACTTGAAGGGTGGCTCCGATCACAGCTCCAACGACAGTGGCTTCCATCCTTGGTAGTAATATTGAAAGCAGGTGAATATTGGTATGTGAGAGGATAAATGGATAATGAAACTTGATTTTATTGTATGGTTCGTGTTCTTTTGGTTGATGCAAGAAATATAAATAGGTTACGGTTATTTACACCTCTAATTTTTTTTTCCACAACCCTCTTCTATTTTTCTAATTTATATAAATTTGTGAAGTATCTAAACTACCCTTTTTAAATATTAGTACTACCTACACCTCTTCATGCAAAAAAAAAAAAAAAAGGGAGTTGCTATTTGCACCCCCAAAATTTATAAGTACACTAACTTAATTTTATTTACAATAATGCCATTTAGTTAAAAGACAATTATAACCTTACTAATCTATGTATACACTCTTTTATTTATTTTTTTTCTTGCGCAAACAACTTTTTTTTTATAACTTTATATTTTGCGCACATTTTTTTATATTTCTTCTTTTCATCTTGGTTATACACAAATTAGTTTTAGTTTAAGTTTAAGTTATGTCTAATTAATTTTTTAGTTTAAAATATTAAAATATCCAAATTCAAAAGTATTTTATTGAAATATAAATTGTAAAAATTTAAAGTTTATTCTTTTATTTTTTTTGTCATTTTATTAATGGATTTTTTTTTCAAGTTCAAATTTTTTTCAGCTTTTATTTTTTATTTTTATTGTGTTTTTTTTATCATGATTTTTTCAATTTGTTTTTATGATATTTTTTTATTATAATTTTTCCAACTAATTTTGATGTGTTTTTTTTTTTTAATCTTTTTATTGTCTTTTTATTAATAATTATTTTTATTCTAAAATAAGAGATTTGTCTCATTTTTTAATGTTTTTCAATTTTTATTTTTATTATTCGCGAATTTGTTTGATTTTTTATAACACTTTATTTTTTTATAGTAGATTTTTATTTTATTTTGTAAAAAAGTAATGTATTTTTGTTTTTTTAATATAGGGGTATATTAGGTAGATCGATAGGTGTACTAAGTAAAAATTATAAAATTTATATTTTATATAGAGGTGTATTAAGTAAAGCGGTATACTTATAAAAAAGAGGGGTGCGAATAGCAACACCCAAAAAAAAATTACGGATTAAATTTTAATTCATGAACATCAAATTATTTTGGGGATAGTCGAACAAGAGGTCCAGCATTCCTTGAATATGGGGTCGGAGCAGTGCGGGCTTGGTGGGTGCAGATGAAAAAGAAACTGTCGAGGGCTTCAATCTTCGTCATCGACCCGTCGGAAGAATCAGACCTTTTCTTATTGCTTATGTTAGTGTGTAGTTCTTCCTAGTTCAACATAGAACCACGTTGTTCTTGTTTGAACTACGTTGAACTATACACTTTGTTTTGTAGTAACTTCATGTTTCATGTTTGTATGCTTTCTATTCATTAATTCATACAAGTCTGCTAGGTCAACGTAGTACGAGCTGTTGAACTGTGGAATTAACAAGTGGCTCAACGCGTGACCACGGTTCATCACCATGGAGCAAGCAGACTTAGGTTCCACAAGCATCATGGAGTTACATTAGTGCGTCAGCATCGAACGAGCTATTTCACCAACATGACTCAACGTGGATCAGTGTGAAATGCGAGTTCACCTACGCACTACCAATCAGAGAGTTCAAGGCTTACCGTGAAGACCTTGAATCAGAGCTTACACCTTGACGGACGCGGTGCAAGCATAGCTACACACACAAGAGCTGGACGATTGACTGCTAAGGAATGAAGCCAGCTGCGGGTGCGACTAGAAGACTTCGCTAGAAGGATGATAGTCAAATCAAAAATACCAAGTATTCCAGCTATGCCCATCACTAGCTCGAAGCACGAAGAACACGCTAGTGTGGCGGTGCGTAGAGCTGGGTTCGTCAAGTACGATCGAATTGGAATCTCGAATATTCCATGAAGATGCTTTGGGCTCGGCCCATTAAGCGTGAATTCCGGAAACCCTATTTCTCGACACCTATAAATAGCGGGTTGTTGGAATTCACTATTCACACATTGATTTGACATTTTCTAGAGAGAGAAAATTTGTAGACCGAGAGACTTCGCTAGAAAGCTCCGGTTCTACTCTCAGTTTAGTCTTAGTAGAACGCATCGCTAGATTAGTTCTTCGTAGAATTAGTTTTTGGTCGTGTTGACCTTTTCTACAAGATTCGCTAGAATTTTGTAGATGTGTTTGTAAGTGGTTCCACCCTTTACAAGATATATAAAAGAGTTTTCCTTTAGAATCTCCAAATTGTGTTAAGTGTTTGTACTCTACCCTGTACAATCTAGTTCTAGGTAGAACAAAGTACAAAGTACACAATTTCAATTGGTATCAGAGCGAGGTTCACCACCTTTGGTGTGATCCTAGGAAGAGATTCTACAATGGAGTCATTCACCGTTGTCAAGCCCGTCATCCTCAATTCTACAAACTACTCTTACTGGAAGAGCAAGACAAGGTTGAAGTTGAAGAACGTGGACTCACGTGTGTGGGGTGCTGTGTTGAACGGTTGGCAAGCTCCAACCATAGTTGACAAAGATGGCGACACCGTCGAGAAGGATGAGTCTACATGGACTACGGCCGAGCATGAGGCCGCCACTTTCAATTCCAAGGCCATCCACATTATCACTGACCTCATTGACGTCCACATGTTCTCTGTGGTGAGACATCTCACTTCGGCCAAGCATGTGTGGGATACTCTGGAGCGCATGTGTGAAGGGAGCGACAGCATCAAGAGATCCAAGATCAGAGGTCTTACCACTACCTTCCACCGGCTTGAAATGAGGGAAGATGAAGACCTTGACTCTTTCTTCAACAAGATCATGGCAATCGTGAGTGAATGCCAAGAACTCGGAGATCCCATTCCTCCACCACTTATTTGCACCAAGGTTCTACGAGGTGTAACGGAGAAGTTCAGCGTCAAGGTTACTACGATGGAGGACACGAAGCTTGGTCTATCGGGCGACTACAACGAGATCATGAGTCATTTGAAGAATTACGAGTTGAACTTGAAAATGAAAGATAAGTCTTACTCTATGACTCCATTTGAAAATTCTATGAAGGCTCTTGCTATTTCTCAGAATCCTTCTAGCTCTACCCCCAACAGGGACAACTCTACCCACTCTCCTCACCCTACCGAGAATAATGCCTTTCTTGCTGAAGACTCCGATGATGAGAGTGAAGCCCTTTCTCTACTTGACTCTCCAAACCCCGACAAGTTCATCGCCATTCAAGATGCCGTGAGCTATCTTGTTCGTCAAGACATCAAGAGGAAGAGGAGGTTCAAACAATTCCGAAACCAAAGGAGCCCTGGGAATTCTTTCTCCACTCCACCCGCCACCAACCGTAGTGGGTATACCCCAAGTAGGAAATTCGTTAGTGGCGCCCCCAGCAAGGACATGTCTCGAATCAAATGCTTTGAGTGCAAGGGGATGGGGCATGTGAAGAATGAATGTCCTAACTTACATCGGAAGAACAACATGGATGTGAGTTACTTGGTGTTTGATGGTGATGATGCCTTGTACTCCTCTGAAGATGACAAGGGAAAGATGGTAGAGCCCAATGAAGTTAATGCACTCCTAAGTGCTATTGATGATGAGAGTGATGAAGAGTTCGAGGTAGACCAAGCTGACTTGGCCACTCATGACAATATTTTTTGTTATACCTCTGTGGTTGCAGGCATAACTGAGAAGGGTGCTAGTTCTACCCCCAATTCTCTGGCTGGGGGCATGACCAAGAAGAAAGCTGACTCTACCCATGATGCTGAGAGGGTGAGCAAGAGGGAGTTCGAGATTGTGAAGTTGGAGTTGGAGAGGGCGCTGAAGAAGGCAAGTGAGCTGGAGGCTATTGTGAAGAAGGACGATGCGGAGAAAGATTTCTTGAGGGACTCTCTGGCCAAGATGGAAGAAGGCTATGCTATGCGCACCAAGGAACTCTACCAAGTGAAAGATAAACTTGATGTTGCTGATTGTCTTTTTAAGAAACTAAACACTGGCACCTCTAAACTTGATAATATGTTGGGTTGTGTTAACACCAAGCATTTTGGGCTTGGGTTTAAGGAAACCTTTGATTCCGTTTACTCTGACTCTCCTTATACGTTTTCTAAGTTTGTGCATGCTAAAGACAAAACTATTATTGAATCGATTGGGGTCAAGCCGGAGGATGCTCGTGCATCCAAAGGCAATGTGACTTCTACCTCAAAAGTCAAAATTCTCAAACGCACAAATACTGTTCCTCAACCTAAAATTGCGTCATTGTCCTTGGTGACACCGATCTCCAACGCCGCTCTACCCGCGACTAAACTCGAGTCTACTCATGACAAGAAATTTTTTACACGAAATGTCTCGAATCGATCTAAGACATATAACTCTACTACTAAATCCACTCGACAGGATCGATTGTCCAGATCTACTCCCTTGGTAAACCCTGCTGCGGGCATGACCACTCAGAAAAGGAGGACTCCTTCTACCCACTACAAGCGTACTTATGTGTGTCATTACTGCGGGAAGAAGGGGCACATCAAACCGTTTTGCTATAAGCGTATTGATGACTTGAACTCTCACGGAGTTGTTGTGAGGCAAGTATGGAGACCCGTGACTAGGTACACGCATGACAGGACGAAACAGAGTTGGAGAATTAAAGCTGCTCTACCCGCAGCCAAGATCATTACACCAAAACAAGTTTGGAGGAGAAAGGAAGAAGTGAAATGCAATGTGGCATTCACAGTTGCTAAAGGTACGACAAAGGAGACTTGGTATTTTGATAGTGGGTGCTCACGACACATGACCGGCACCAAAGACTCCCTGATCGACTTCGTTCCTCATTCCGGTGGCCCCGTCACTTATGGAGGTGGGGCAAAAGGAAGCATTGTTGGTAGTGGAACGCTGAATGTGAAGGGTTTACCTGCCCTCAAGAATGTACTTTTGGTCGATGGGCTGTGTGCCAATCTTATAAGCATCAGTCAACTATGTGATGATGACCTAAACGTTAAATTCAACAAAGAAAGTTGTGAAGTGTACAATGCCAAGGGAGAGTGCATTCTCACCGCGGCTCGTGCAAAGAACAATTGTTATGCCATCACTGAGTCTTGTCTAAGTGCTTCTACTCACGATGAGATTGATATATGGCACCAAAGACTTGGTCATACCAGCCTTCGAAACCTTGAAAAGTTGGTTCAAATTAAAGCAGTCAGAGGCATAGATAGTCTACCCAAGATTGACAAGAGAGTTTGTGGAGATTGTCAAATGGGAAAACAAACTAGATCCCCTCATCCAGCTATCTCTACCCATAATCGCACAACCGAGTGCTTTGAACTCCTTCATATGGACCTCATGGGTCCCATGGAAGTGCAAAGTTTGGGAAATAAGTGGTATACCCTTGTCATTGTTGATGATTTTTCTAGGTATACCTGGGTAAATTTTCTTGGCACAAAGGATGAGGCATTTGAAGCATTTCGATCTTTAGCCCGTAGAATTCGCACCACCTACGCCAAAAGAGTTCAACGAATAAGGAGTGATCATGGTGGTGAATTTCAAAATGGGGTGTTCGTGGAATATTGCACTCGCAAAGGGATCGACCATGAATTCTCTGCTCCAAAGAAACCACAACAAAACGGAATTGTTGAGAGGAAGAACAGGACTCTACAGGAGATGGCACGAGTTATGTTGGTGGCTGCGGGCATGGCAAAGGGGTTTTGGGCAGAGGCATTGAGCGCGGCGTGTTATGTGGTTAACCGGATCAGCATTCGAGCCGGTACTCAATGTACGGCGTACGAACTTTTAACTTCCAAGAAACCAAACGTGGCACATCTTCGTGTGTATGGGTGCCTTTGTTATATCTTGAATGACAGAGATCCGTTGAAGAAGTTTGATTCTAGGTCGGACAAGGCTATTTTTGTCGGCTATGCCCTTAACAGTCATGCCTACCGTGTGTTCAACCTACGGACTAAGACGGTACAAGAATCCACAAACATTAAGTTTGATGAGCATCATTTTCATGACAATCCGTCTAGGCCTACCTTGCAACGAAACAATTTTGATGCTGTTCTACCCGCAACGGAAGTGTTGGTTGAGGGGGAGGTAGATCAAGGAACAGGACCATGTGTCCAACTCAATGGGATTTCCACATCTCACAACTCTGGTGACTCTACCCCCTCAGAGAGTGATGATGAAGGTTTAAATCAAGGTAACTCATACCCTGCTGCAGGCACCACGGGCGCCTCTACCTCCACCGGAGTGCCGAACTCTGGACCTCCTGCATACATTCGTAAGAGGCATCCAGACCAACAAATGATTGGTGATCTAAATCAAAGGGTCACCCGCTCTACCCGCCATACGGACACCTTCCTCGCAAGCGACCCTTCCACTCTCTCAAATTTGGCTCTCCTATCACCGGATGTGGGCATAATGAGCTTCGTCTCCGAAATTGAGCCCAAGAATATAAAGGAGGCCATTCTAGATGAGTTTTGGATTGCGGCAATGCAGGAAGAGCTACATGAGTTTGAACGGAATAAGGTGTGGTCTTTGGTTCCTAGACCAAGAGGAGTGAATGTCATTGGCACTAAGTGGATCTACAAGAACAAAACCAACGAGTTCAATCAAATAGTGCGCAACAAGGCACGACTGGTTGCTCAAGGGTATACTCAGGTAGAGGGAATAGATTTTGAGGAGACTTTTGCCCCGGTGGCACGCATCGAGTCCATTCGTTTGCTCATTGCTGTGGCGTGTCACAAAAATATCCCATTGAGACAAATGGATGTGAAAGCGGCTTTCCTTAATGGAGTGTTGGACGAAGAGGCGTATGTCGAACAGCCCAAGGGCTTTGTAGACCCTCACAAGCCGGATCATGTCTACCTCCTCCATAAGGCCCTCTACGGCTTGAAACAAGCACCTCGTGCATGGTATAGCTGCCTTACTGAGTTTCTCTTGAAGTTTGGGTTCACTCGTGGTAATGCGGACACCACCCTCTTCATCAAAATTGTTGGGAACGAAATGCTCATTGCACAAATTTATGTCGATGACATTGTGTTTGGTGCTACCCACGACCACTTGGTAAAAGAATTCACGAATGCTATGGCTTCCTCTTTTCAAATGAGCTTGGAGGGAGAGTTGAGTCATTTTATTGGACTTCAAATCTCACAGCGTCACAATGGTATGTTTGTCTCTCAGACCAAGTATGCCATCAACATGCTCAAGAAGTTTGATATGGCGGACGCCAAGCACATGAAGACACCTATGGCTACCACGGACAAGTTGAGCAAGGCTGAGCAGGGCAAGGATGTTGACATCTCTACCTATAGGTCTCTTATTGGAAGCCTGCTCTACCTCACCGCCACTCGCCCGGACATCATGTATAGTGTGTGCCTTTGTGCCCGCTACCAAGCCCAACCAAAGGAAGAACATCTTGCTGCCGTGAAACGTATCCTTCGATATGTGGCCGGGTCTACCAACCTTGGTTTATGGTACACTAAAGATACTTCTTCTTATCTTGTTGGTTTTGCAGATGCAGATTGGGCCGGTGACAATGATGAAAGGAAGAGCACTAGCGGTGGGTGTTGCTTCTTAGGCAACAATCTTGTTTCATGGCATAGCAAGAAGCAAAATTGCATTGCTCTATCTACCGCCGAATCCGAGTATGTGGCTGCTGGGAGTTGTTGTACCCAAATGCTATGGCTTCAACAAATGCTCGCCGACTATCAAATTGAGAGCACGCCACTCACTTTAAAATGTGACAACCAAAGTGCTATAAAGATAAGTCAGAATCCGGTACAACACTCAAAGACCAAGCATATTGACATACGGTATCACTTCATTCGAGACTTGGTAGAACGGGGTAAGGTTGTAATGGAACATGTGCCTACGGAGAAACAACTCTCAGACTTCTTCACAAAACCACTTGCTTCGGAAAGATTTTTGAACTTACGGAAGTCTCTCTGCATGACCACATCTTGAAGGGTAGTAGGCCGTAAATTGGCTGCCTCCACCCACAGCCGTTTATTTTCTCAATGGAACCATGAGGTAGAGCAAGGTGAGGTTAGTTGTTGACGGTGCAAAGTGACGTAGTATTTGGACATACTGTTCTTTAAATATTTATATAAGCAATTCATTGGAGCAAACTTGTTTGCTCTATGTCTAGCAGGAAAAGTCGGCCTAAAGATTTCCTCGATGGATCGGGTCTTGACTGACTTGGTCTTCGGGCAAATGCAAAAGACATGGCCTTATACATATAATGATGAAAACAAAAATTTATGGAAACATCATCTATAACACCCCTCATTGGGTACTAATAAGCCTGCTCTACGCTTGAAAAAGCAAAAGAAATGGTCGTGATTACACGTTGAACTGGCCAAAATAGCAATACCGTCCATAAAGCACTGTCACTCTACCTCTAATATCTCTACTTAGTGTTCTTTCCAGCGATTTTGATTCACTGTGTGGTGGTACGTACGTCCACTTTGTGTGTGCCTGTTATGCCTTTAACTGTATTTCGTGTTATTAAATTTTGCAGAGTACTACTGTTCGACGAAGCATAGCTGTTCTACCCTTGAAGTGCTTCTTTAGGCTTCGTTGGTCAAGACAATTTTTAAGTGAATTTGAAATCTGGGTAATTCGACGTGTGTCTATGTGTATTTACTCCTGCTCTACGTGTGCTACTTTGAGTTCTCATGAACGTCGTTCCTGTCTAACGTGTTACTCTTTGCTTGTTGTACTGTTTGCTGACTTTACATTATAAGTATGGTTGTCCTACCCATAACTTCTTTTGCAGCGCGTGCTACTCTGTGATTTAGGTTGCTGCTTATACGTTGTGCTACCTGGCCCATGGACACACTCTGGCAGCCCATACTTTACTCCTGGAGCGTTCTACCATGTGAATCTGCCACACTTTACACCGCTGTTCTGCCCGTTATCACATTTGGTTTATACTTTCTCTCGTCTCTTTCTAAGTCTCTTGGTTACACGCTTTAATATTTTTGTGGTGCGTTGGTCTTTTTGGCTTGTGTTTTTACAGGAACGTTGTACTACATTTTCCGTGATCAACGTGTATGAGCCACTCTACGGTTGTGTCTCACGCTGTCCCACTTGCATCCACTAATCTACCTCTACGCGTGACCGACCAGTGGACACGTGGCTCACTCTAGGCCACAGAATTTCAACCGTTACGCCACCACTATAAATACCCCCTCGGGTCAAACACACAGTGCACCTTACACTGCGTGTTTTAGAGAGAGAAACCCTTGCAAATTTATTGTTCATAACTTCTACGTGCTAGCTCATATCATCTACCTGCATTTTTCCTCTTTGCTCTACGCGGATTCCACTCACTCACCGTCCTACAAAATGACTTCTTCTGATTCACTTTCCTCCGTCAAGCCCACTTATGAAACCCCTGCGTTCTACGCCGAAAAGATTGTTGCACTCAACGCCCAGCAAACTGCCCTCGAAGCTGAACAGACCGCTGAAGAAGATTTTGATAAAATCACTGCCCTGGAAGCCAAGATTGGGGTGGTACGTGCTGCAATCCTTGAACAACGTCGCCTCAAACACTTCGCTGAAAAAGCGATTAAGGAAGCAGAGGCGGCACGTAGGGCCGAAGAAGAACGAAAGAAAAAGGAGGAGGACGAACGTTTGGCGGAGTTAGAACGCAAACGTATTGCTGATGAGGCTGCACGTGTAGCCGAACTGGAGAGGAAAAAGAAGGAAAAGGAAGAGGCTGATCGTTTAGCCGAGTTAAAGAAAAAGAAGGATGAAGAGGCGGCACGTGTAGCCGCTGAGGAGAAAAAGAAGAAGGAAAAAGAGGCGGCTGCCCGTTTAGCCGTCTTGGAAAAGAAGAAAAAGGAAGTGGCTGACCGTAGAGCCACCAATACTGAAGCTGTGGTGGACCGTTCCACCCACTCTGCTGCCACCACTACTGTTCCAATTGAACAGCCCAAGGACGCTAGTGGTGCGTCCACCACTGTTGTTGCCCCTACTCCATCATCCCCACTCAACGATGAGCCCGTCGCTGAGGAAGAAAAGGTGCCTGAAAACAGGCTCGTGGCCGCGCGCCACGTTGGAGAAGGTTACTCTGCCGATTTCTTCTACGAATGGGCCAGTGACCGTTTTGACACTTTGGTTGATCAGAAGATCAACGCCGAACGGTGGTACGGCACCAAGAAGTGGGTTCAACGTGGGCTCCAGGCCTTCATGAATACGATGCATCTCATGGATGCAGTGAACTTCGACGTGGATTACAGCCCGTACGTCCACAAGGTCGTTTTTGGCCACATTGATGCTGCGTTCAGCGATCC
Source organism: Euphrasia confusa (assembly GCA_954870475.1). Classification (NCBI taxonomy): domain Eukaryota; kingdom Viridiplantae; phylum Streptophyta; class Magnoliopsida; order Lamiales; family Orobanchaceae; genus Euphrasia; species Euphrasia confusa. The sequence goes on along the minus strand of OX940955.1, from coordinate 36,855,989 downwards.
CGGCTCCGCGTCCTACGGGAAAGTTATCATCCGGGAACATGAGTATGATCTTTCCCCTGCCACGATCAACGCCATGTTCAAACGCTCCCGCATTCAAGCCTCGTGGGACGTGCCGTCCAAACATCACCCCGATGGCAAAATGCTGGGGTTCATCGTCACAGGCGGTCTTTCACCGGTCGAGGCTCCTGCTTGCACCACGTTGACCCAATTCTTCACTCACCTCAACAAAATCATTGCCAACAATTGGATCCCGACGTCGAACACATCAGTGGTGCACGCGGATGCACTACACTTAATGTATAAATTAAGTCGTGGTATCCAGGTAGATCTGGGTCAGGTGGTGTTCAACAAGATCGCGTCCTACGGCCTGATGACCGAATCTGAACTTACTCAGGCCAAACTGCCGTGCCCCCATCTGATCAGTGCAATCCTCGTGAGCCAGGGCTTCACGTACGACAAAGATGACGAAATGGAGTCCATCATCCAGTTCAGATTTGACTCTAAGTATATTGCACCACACAAGGTAGCTGATCTACCGTGGCGCCAATTGGGGAACGAGGAGGACGACAGGCGGCGCTACGCAGAGGGGCCGATCGTTGAGCCACTAACTATTGCAGGTGGCCCGAGGAAGAAAAGAACCAAGGCCCCCAGCTCATCGCGCCGCAAGGCTGCCTCTGCATTGGACTCGACGTCGGAGGAATCGGGGGAGGACTCGTCGGACGACTTATACCTCTGTGAGCCGACCACGCTCTTAAGTGACTTTTCCTACTTACGTTTTCAGATTGATGCAGCGTCGCAGTACGCTGCCTATATGCATAGGAAGTCACGTCGAGCGGCCCGTCTAGGGGGAGATGGGTCGTCCTACGCTGATCTGGGCCCGTTGAGGTTGGTCCACGCACGGCTATCAGGTATGGTTAACTTGGTGGCTGAACAGATGGAGGCGTCAAAGAACGCGGCGGACCGTCCCACAAAGAAGAGTGGGAAGAGAAAAATTGATGAGGTGGACGTAGAGGAGGAGGATGAGGAAGAAGAAGAAGATGAGGTGCAAGTTTTGCGTACAACGTTGAAGAAGAGTATGAAAGAGGCCGGTGATGCGCACAGCGGTTTGGTGAAAAACGCTGATGGCACGGTGAACGAAGTGGAGGCTGTGAAAAAGGCAGAAAAAGCCAAGGGCGCGGGCTCTTCGGGGAGCAGTGCAGTTGAGAAGCCAAAACCAAGTGATGCGCCACCCGCGCCACCCAAGCTTCCCAAAATCACATTCAAAAATTCTGGTGTCAAGGAACCCGCTCAACGTCCCACTTCAGGAGGTAAGGGTTTAAATGTTATTGGTGGCCCGCAGGCTCAGGCAAAGTTAAAAGCGCACCACGTTGGATTGGCCAAAAGTGAAGTGGCCATGGGAAAACGTAGGAAGCAATTCGCGAACAAGCCTCGACGCAAGCCATACCAATCAAACCTCAAAGCGGTTGATGAAGCGTCGGATGAAGAGGACTTGCGCCACCACACTACTCCCGAACAGTCTGACGCTGAAGCAAGTGAATGAATTGAAAATCAAGTGCTCTCTATCCCTGCTTTACGTTTTTGAACTATTTATCTTTATTGTTCGTGAATTTTTCATAACGTTGTTCTTCGCATGATACATTTGGTACTCTGTTTATTTTGCTCGTTTTGAGTAATGTAATTATTATGCTATCTTGTCGTGTTCATCGTATGCATGCTTATATCTTATGCTTTGTAGTACGTATGAATGTTTATTATGCTTCTTTGCTCTACGTCGAACCTTTTGAGTATGATACTAATTTGAGGGGGAGTTTCTCTACGAACCCCCACTTATGAAGTTGACTCAAAAAGGGGGAGATTGTTAGTGTGTAGTTCTTCCTAGTTCAACATAGAACCACGTTGTTCTTGTTTGAACTACGTTGAACTATACACTTTGTTTTGTAGTAACTTCATGTTTCATGTTTGTATGCTTTCTATTCATTAATTCATACAAGTCTGCTAGGTCAACGTAGTACGAGCTGTTGAACTGTGGAATTAACAAGTGGCTCAACGCGTGACCACGGTTCATCACCATGGAGCAAGCAGACTTAGGTTCCACAAGCATCATGGAGTTACATTAGTGCGTCAGCATCGAACGAGCTATTTCACCAACATGACTCAACGTGGATCAGTGTGAAATGCGAGTTCACCTACGCACTACCAATCAGAGAGTTCAAGGCTTACCGTGAAGACCTTGAATCAGAGCTTACACCTTGACGGACGCGGTGCAAGCATAGCTACACACACAAGAGCTGGACGATTGACTGCTAAGGAATGAAGCCAGCTGCGGGTGCGACTAGAAGACTTCGCTAGAAGGATGATAGTCAAATCAAAAATACCAAGTATTCCAGCTATGCCCATCACTAGCTCGAAGCACGAAGAACACGCTAGTGTGGCGGTGCGTAGAGCTGGGTTCGTCAAGTACGATCGAATTGGAATCTCGAATATTCCATGAAGATGCTTTGGGCTCGGCCCATTAAGCGTGAATTCCGGAAACCCTATTTCTCGACACCTATAAATAGCGGGTTGTTGGAATTCACTATTCACGCATTGATTTGACATTTTCTAGAGAGAGAAAATTTGTAGACCGAGAGACTTCGCTAGAAAGCTCCGGTTCTACTCTCAGTTTAGTCTTAGTAGAACGCATCGCTAGATTAGTTCTTCGTAGACTTAGTTTTTGGTCGTGTTGACCTTTTCTACAAGATTCGCTAGAATTTTGTAGATGTGTTTGTAAGTGGTTCCACCCTTTACAAGATATATAAAAGAGTTTTCCTTTAGAATCTCCAAATTGTGTTAAGTGTTTGTACTCTACCCTGTACAATCTAGTTCTAGGTAGAACAAAGTACAAAGTACACAATTTCAGCTTAATATCAAATGAGTTTCAATAAATTAAGGAGCACTATTGAAAAGTAGAAAAAAAAATTACAGAAGAATATAATAGGGTATAAATCTCAATCCACCCTCCCTCTCTGCTGCCAAGCCCGAAGATAACCCACGTAGTCGCCTCATATTCCATGTCGGAGAAGACAAAAAGAAGTAGTCGATTTCCTTCAACTCAATCTTCGTAGAAAACCACCGCAGGTCCATCGGAGAGTATGCAATGCGGAGAAATCGAGATCGATGGGGCCCGAAAGGGAGTTGTTTCGGAGATCGAGAAAGCGCAGGTTACTGCAGGCTGACAAAGTTGATGGCAGTCGGCCCGTGAACGAATTCGAATGAGCGACGAGATGTTCGAGCCCGGTTAAGTTACCGAACACGTTAGGGAAGTAGCCGGAGAATCTGTTTCCGGACAGGACGAGGGTTTTGAGCTTCGATAGTTTTCCGATTTCAGGACTCAACTGGCCGGAAAGATTATTATACGGAATTGTAAGGTGCTCTAAAGAAGACGAGTAAATCGAGCCTGGGATTTCGCCTGATAGAGAGTTTGAATCGAGATGGAGCCCACGGAGAGAAGTGGTGCAATTCTCGAAGGCTTCGAGCCCGCCTGTGAATCTGTTGAACGATAAATCGAGAACCTGAATGCTCTTCGAGAAGCTGCAGATTCTGGGGTCGATTCGGCCGGTGAGCAAATTGTGACTGATGTTCAAAGCAATGTCCGGAGGACTTTATGTCCTAGAAGGATCTACGGTTACTCGGAGCGACGTAATCGTACCCGCTGGTTCAAGCTGTCTTGAGGAAGCTGAGCATGCGATGCTCGCTAAGGATAAATCGATGGCTTTCGTGATGCATGGTGGTGCGGGCACTCATATTAGTACAAACAAGGAGGCTCGTTTTCGCGACTCGACGGAGTCGAATAGTAGTGCTTTGTGTTGTGGGGATGCCGATAGAGCACGCAAGAAGTACAAAGCAATTTGGGTGAGGAAATCACATTTGAGGACTAAGTTTCGACGAGGGTCGGACATAGTCAATTTTAGTTATTGAGGAGCCCGAGAGGGCCGATGGAGGAGAAAGTGGAGATCGCTATAATCGACGTGTGAAGTCTTGGTGACTTTTTGTTTTGGAGTTGTATGAGATTCTCGTCAAGGTGGAGATTTGTTGAGTGGTGTCTCGAATCGAATTAAGGGATATAATTATATTATTTGGAAAGAAGATTTGAGTTATATTTGGAATAGTATTAAAAGGGTTTTATTCATAATCCTATTGTTACCTATTTTATGGGTTTGCTACACCTATAAATAGGGATCTACATACTTGATTATTAGTATGATGTTATTGAGAGCATCAAGAAACTCGATTAATGTTATTGAGAGCATTAATTTGAGAATACCGTGAGTCACGGTGTTATTGAGAACATTGTTTTGAGAGAGCGTTTCTATTGAAAGAAATTTTCGTGTGATAAATCTATTGAGAGATCTATATTTGTAACCCCGTTAATTCGATTATAGTGATATTTTCTTCTCCTCTCGTGGTTTTTTCTTATTTTGGGTTTCCACGTAAATTCGTGTTCTATCTTTTTATATCGTTTTCTTTTCCCCATTTATTTTATATTTCAAGCTATTTTGTTTGGAGTAATTTTGGGAGCCGAAATTACAACCAAAATATTAAAAGATATATAATGATTTTTGTCCAACTGTTCATATTTTTAATTTACACATTTTTATTAATTGTACAATTTATTTTTTACGCAATCATTTTTATTAATAAAAATAATTTAATTTACATGTTTTTAATTTTTAATCTACACATTTTTATTTATTGTACAATTTAATTTATTTTCTACAATTTATTTTTAACACAATCATTTTTATTAATAAAAAAATTATAAATTTACTTATGAGTGAACTAGTGAAGGATATATAATAATTTTTGCCCGAGCATTTTGATATATTTTTTTAAGGATAGTATTTGAATGATGTTACATTTTTTTTTTGAATTATAATATTTCATATAAAAATATATATATAATAAAAATATAAAACAATATTAGTAATATATATTTTTTTAATTATTTGATAGTTGTATAATATTTTAAAATTATATGTATTTTTATTATATTTTAAAATATGATATTTTTAAAATTTTAGAATATAATTTATAATTATTGAATTAATCATGTTTTAAAAGTTTTAATTATAAATAAATATATCAAATAATATATTGAAAAAATATAATTGGTGTGATTTTCCACGGTTACATTTTAAAAATGTGTAAATTAAATAGTTTTTTATTAATAAAAAGAATTACGTAAAAAATAAATTGTACAATTAATAAAAAGATGTAGATTAAAAATATGGGCAATGTAGTACATTAATGTGGGAAATTGTAATTCGAGACTCGACGACCCCTATAAGAGATGTCGGGGATATGGGAAATCTTGTGCCACTCAGAATCAACAATTTTCGTGTCTTCTTTGAGCATCTGCTTTGACAGCAGTGGGCTTTCATGAATGTCTAATCGATATAATTTGGTGAGGCGTTGCATTGCTTCTTTAGAGGGCATATGTCTCAACTTCTTGAAATTGTATATGCGTAATTCCTGGAGAGTTGAGAGGTTCCCAAACCACTCGGGCAATGCTTCCATTCCAAAACCAATTAACCATAACTTTGAAAGAGAAGTGAGATGTTGAATCTGATCCGGTAGGCACTCCCAATATGACATCCCGATCAATATTAAGCGGCGAAGAGAAACTCTTGATGATTGCAATATGGCGTCAACAGCCAGGTTGAAGGAAACGCCATCATCCCATGAAGAACAAGGACTCATATGGAACGTTTCCAAGCTGGTGAGTGACGACCCGATTTCTTCACTGCTGAATCTTGGAGCCTCCGCAATAATCAATGATATGAGACGAGGCATTTTGCTGAGACACCCGTACTGTATATTCGTTAATCCACGTAATGACAGGTTCACCAAGGATGTGGCGCATGATTCTATCATTTCAATTGGAAAACGGGTCAAGCCTTTGCAATCGTGGATGGTTAAATCACGGAGTGAAATGAATCCTCCTTCGTGTCTTTCTGTTGTTATTGACTTCAGATTCAAACACTCCCATACACTCAACTCCAACATATTATGATTGTTAGAGAATAGTCCGTCTGGAAGACACTCCAAATCTTTTATTCCACTAATTTTGAGACGAGTGAGCGAACTCAACTTGGCTCCACATATATTTTCCAGAGGCAAGCCGCTGTCCATCTGAATAATTATTAATTCTTTGAGGCATGGAAAATGACTTGGAGCACTCGTCAATTTCCTGCATTCCAAAAGCGTCAAGTGCTCAAGTCGTGGAAATACGACCAATTGATTTTTATCGGCTTCACTTACAGCTGGGGGCAGTTCTACTTCTGCCCATTCTGCCAGGCTTTGCATATATAACAATTCAAGCTTTTCAAGAGCTGGAAACACTTGAATTGTTGTGTCTTCATTTCTCGAGTTGCGACTACAATTTTCAATGTTGTAGAATGATGAACCAATGGATCTCACATTTTCCAGGCTATTCAGCCAAAGAGACTTGAGATGCGGCAAGTGGCCTAACATTGGGAGCTCTTCAACTTGCCTGCAATGTTGTAATTTAATCTCCATCAGATTGTAAAGTACTTCCATCTTTAAAGTCCACGCTGGGAATCGTCTGCCATTGAATCCATTAATAAATAGGCTCTTTAAATTAGGGTTTGGTTGGAGGCCTTCCAAAACACTCTCATGCTTTGCTTCATCGCCTTCTGTGCCTGTCCCTTCGAATATTAACTTCAATATGCCCTTTTTTTGATATAAATTGGCATTCAGTGCCTCATTTTTATCTCTCACCTTTCTAAGGTTATGAATCACTAATTTACCTTTGAGATTCTTCAAGCTTCCAAGCTCTGAAATTCTATAACCCTTTTCCTCACCCACATGAAAGTATTCTAGTGTCTGAAGAGAAGTCAATCGTCCTATCTCAGGGGGCAATCTTATACCATTACCAATGTGAAGATGCCTTAAGTTAATTAAGTACTTAAAGGAATCTGGGACCCTTTTTAAACAAACCCTGAATTTTTCAGCTCTTAATGTCTCCAAGTGATACAGTTCACCAATTGTGTCCGGAAAAGATCTTATCATTGTTTTCGAAGTATCAAGGTATCTTAAATGTATCAGCTCACTAATTGAAGTCGGTAAATTATCAATTTCTTCGCCCAACAAAACTAAAGTACGAAGGCTTTTGAAGTTTGAGAAATTGATATCATAAACATTGCCATTGAAGAATAGAGTCCGCACATACCTTGCTTCTTCCTTGGGGATAGATCGTGACTCAATATCTCCACTGGGACTGTAACCAATGTATCGGTGTTGAAAATTTTCACATAAAATGGAACGTGCTAGATCATGCACAAGGTCATGCATGTTGCAACACGTTACATATCCATAAGCATCTCTCTTTACTACTTGTAATAAAGAGCTTTGAAGTAGAATAGAAAAAAATTTACTTCCTATGCTCTCCATATTGTTGTTTTGATCGGTTTGAAGAAGAAATCCTTCTGCCATCCAAAGTTGAATTAATTTTTCCTTTTCAATCACATATCCCTTTGGAAATATCGAACAATACGCAAAACACTTTTTCAGTAATGGCAACGACAAATTATCAAAACTCAGCTTTAATATTTTGGAGATGGGATTTTCTTCTCCGAAATTCGAAAACCAATTATTTTCGAATGAGATCCACTCATCTCTTGACTTATTGCACAATAATCCTCCAACTACTTTCGCCGCCAACGGCAAACCCTGACATCTTTTTGCAATGTTTCTCCCCATTTCCTCATATTGATCTGCTGCATTAGAAGAAGTCTTTGCTTTGATTATGGACCAACAATCATCGGCCGATAACCCTTCCAATTTGTGAACACCAAGGGTGCTCACAATCGAAGCAACCTCATGACTCCTTGTGGTAACAACCACACAAATCCCCACAGCAGAACTAACTCCGGAAAGTGAATTTACAAAATCATCCCATTTCTCCCTCTCCTCATTCCAAACGTCATCAAGGACAAGAAGATATCTTTCACGGCCCAATGCGTTTTGAAGCTTTTTGAGAAGCGCTTCTCTGTTTCCATATTCAACGTTTTCAGCTGCCATTGATGTAAGAATGTTCTTCAAAAGAACAACTCCATCGAAGTTCCGAGGGACATGCACCCAAACACGATTATCTCTGAAATAAGATTTTATCTTTTGATCATTGAACACTTTTCTAGTCAACGTAGTCTTCCCGAGTCCACCCATCCCAACAATAGGAAGGACTGAGAGTACTCGTTCTTCTGAGCTAGCAGTGACCAACATCTCAACTATACTCAACACATCATTCTCTCTTCCAATAAAAATTGGATCGAAAGAGAATGAGTCGGTTTCTATGCTCGCAGATGCGTGTGATCCAAAAGCAGGAGCACGTGCACAAGCGAGTCTGGCCTGAAGGCCGAAGGTAGTTGCTTGTTGATTATTTAGTTCCAACTTCTCATTGATTTCCCTAATTCTACCACCCAAATTCTTAGAGTGAGAGAAGAGAGATAGCACCTTATTTTTTGCTCTCCTTAGGGAGATCTTCTTCACCTCTTTGGAGAGAAGTTGATAGTTGATCTCATCCAAAACATTATCAGCCTCGAATGCGAGAGCTTCGAGGTTCCTCATCCATCGTATGACAGCCCGGTCGGTGACATTTTGCATATTGGCATCGTGCAAGATGTCGTGAACATAGTCGAAAGATGTCTTAAGCTTTTTCAGATCTTTCTTGAAATCTTTGATTTGGTCGAGCGGGAGTGAGAGCAGTTGTTGAAGCACGACTTGAAGGGTGGCTCCGATCACAGCTCCGACGACGGTGGCTTCCATCCTTGGTAGTAATATTGAACGCAGGTGAATATTGGTATATATGTGAGAGAATAATATTGGTATGTGAGACAGTGAGAGGATAATGAAACTTGATTATATTGTATGGTGCGTGTTCTTTTGGTTGTTGGACAAATAAATATTGGTCCCATTGCATGTTCTTGGATGCCTCAGAAATCATTGTTATTTGACCTGAAAATATCTTTCAATTATTGATGTAGAAAAACAAAAAAGTTAATAATTATATATTGGAATAAAATATTTTGGATGTGAGTATACATTTCTTGCAATAATAAGAAGGTGATGATTTTGGATTAAAGATAATTTTAAATACTTGTTTAGAATTAAATAACTCATTACTTTCTAATTATAAAAAAGTGGAAATTTTATTAACAACATGCTTTAATTAGAGTAGTGCGATTAATTCTTTTTTTATAATTATAACTTTAGCAATACAATTATCTAACTACTCATCTTTGTTAGTATTATATACTCCTATATTAAATTTATTGATTACTCATCCATCCCTTCCCATCAAATTATAACTATATCTATATGTTGAGATCAGAAAAATTATGAGTAATAGTTTCAAATGAATTTTATAAATTTTAATTCTGTTTTGTTTTCCTTTTTATATTGTCCTGTATAAAACTCTTTTAGTTAAAAATAAATTTGCTACATATTCTTTTACTAGAAAAAAAGACACAATTTGTTTTCTAAATTACAAATAAAGTATCGTACATTACTATGAAATATCGTATTACTTTATTTACTATTACCTTGAAACTCGTACTCATATAATTTGTTTTCTTTCATTGAAGTTGACTTACTTTCTTTTTATGTATTGAACGAACAAAAAAATGTCAACGTTGACTACCTATGCCCATTAATGTGATACAGATGAGTATGTAGATACATTAATTACAAATTAAGGTAGTAAATATCACATTTACCCTTTTAATTTTTAATATAAAAAATAAATAAATATTAGAAATAAAAAACATGGTCTACATTAATTACATACAGACAGTTTTCTTTGCAGTTATTGATATTAAATAATTAATTTCATTTTATATGTTAAGGGCAATAAAGTAATTAGACTTTACAAAAAATGTTCCTTCTTTATAATTAAGCAAATCATATATCCCTAATTAATAAATAAGTAAAAAAAATTAAAGTTAATTTTATATGGAGTGCTTTTTCCTCCCTGCAAATAAGCTGTTCAGAATACCTAGAGAAAGACAATTTGTTACAAGAAAAGGAAGAAATAATTTGCAGTTCAGAATACCTAGAGAAAGACAATTTGTTAAAGGAAAAGGAAGAAATAATTTGCAGTTCAGAATACCTAGAGAAAGACAATTTGTTACAAGAAAAGGAAGAAATAATTTGCAGTTCAGAATACCTAGAGAAAGACAATTTGTTAAAGGAAAAGGAAGAAAGAAAAGTAAAATGGTATCCATCAGGGTCAGGCTATATTCATATCCGTATACTCGTACATAAACACTTTGATACAATATCTTTTTTAAATCCGAACGTACAATTAAGTAGCAACTACAGTCCATACAAATAAAATAAATGTAAGGCTAAGGTGTTATTGACTTACTTGGTGCAATAATAAAAAAATACACTGATCTTTCTTTCAGTCTCTTTTAATTTGCTCAGAATACTCTACTGTTATGATTATAGTGAGTAATTAAGCAATTTTATATCATTCACAAGAGCAATGATCTGACAATCGGAAAAGAAAGAGAGGATGTTTCTTATCAATACAAACATACATTGCTCAATTAAGATGATTTACAGATCGATTTTCTTATTAGAACTGAACAAGCATTAGATGGTAAGGGGTCATGATATTGTTACTAATAATGATTATAACGAATTCCAAATTACAACACACTCCCAATTTGAAAACAAATAACTAATGTAATCTCAAGATACCAAACAAGAAGAGCAGAAGAAATCATACACACTTCAACAGCTAGCAACCCCAAGTGTCAAACATACCCGCGTGCTTGCTTTATACTTAGTAGCCACGTACTCTTGAACGGGATAGAAACAAGTGCAGCTACAATGAAAGGCCCAACCCAGAATATCCACTGCAATTAAAAAGGGCGCAACATTAGTCGAGTCATTTATCCACGTTTCTCGAACTATTCACGATCAACTACTGATTCAACTTACGTACAATTACAAAGTATACCCCTTGCATCTGTTTCAAGGTTAAGGGGTATATTTGTAAATCAAATTATTGTTGAGGGTGAAGTGAATTCACGCCAAGAAACAATCGCCGGAGTCACCGGAGAAAACGATCGCCGGAGACGATCGAAAAAGACGACGGAGAAGACGATCGAAGCGGGATCGAAGCTGGAGTTCTGGCCTGGTGTCGGCCGACACCAGGCCCCGTCGAATGACAAAGAAGCTCCTCGAGCTTCTGTGGAACTCGCATCTCAGCCCGAGGTGAAACACGGAATTCGTGTTGAAGGTGTCGGCCGACACCATTCTTTGTCGGCCGACAAGCTGGGGCTTTTACGCCCCAGCGGGATTTCTCTCCAGAATTGTTTTTTCTCCCCCTCTATATAAACCCTATGTGTATTGTAAAATAGGGTTAACACCTCCAGAAAATCTAGAATTCAATTATAGAGTTTACAAGCTTGTAACGGGGATCTATAATATTCTAGTGAATTATTGCAGCGGCAAGAAGTGAACGTAGCCCTCGTTAACGGTGTTGGGTATTTGATATGCGGAAAAAAAATATTAAAGAAGAAAAGGGAGTTTTTATTATGGAGTTTTTATTTTTTATTTGTTTTTATTGGATGATCAATAAACATGACCATGAACACAATTTATAGGAGAGGAATGGATACAAAGAGACACTCCATTCCAAGTCTCAAGTTCTTAAGAGAAGTAAAGAGTAGTCAAAGAATACACTTAGACTTCTACAAGTTGGAATGATGTTCCAACTTATTATGAATTATTATTTTCAACACCCCTTCTTAATTCATAATTTTCAGCATCTTCTTGAACTTCTCAAACTTCTCGATCGTCACGGCTTTGGTAAGAAAATCGGCGGCTTGATCATTGGTGTTGACGAACTCCATTGAAATTTCTCCTTCGTTGACGAGATCACGAATGTAGTGATGACGAAGCTCGATATGCTTGGACCTTGCATGAAAGACCGGATTTTTAGTCATTGCAATTGTTGACATGTTGTCACAAAAGATGGTAGTAGCTCCTGCTTGTTTTTCTTGCAAATCCGAGAGTATTCTCCTAAGCCAAACGGCTTCACAAGCGGCATCCGTCGCTGCGATATACTCGGCTTCACTTGAAGATAAAGCAACCGTCTTTTGCTTTTTAGAACTCCATGCAATCACCTTAGTACCAAGAGAAAAAACATACCCCGAAGTACTTTTTTGATCGTCCAACGAACCTGCCCAATCACTATCCGTGAAACCAATCAAGGAATTATTTTTTTCTTTTTCATATTTCAAACCTTGATTTTTTGTTCCCTGAAGGTATCGTAGGATCCTCTTTGCGGCTGCATAATGAAGCTTGCTTGGATCACTCATAAACCTCGAAACATAGCTAACGGAGTGCACTATGTCGGGTCTAGTATTTGTGAGATAGATCAGCGAACCAACAAGGCTTCTATATATTTTTGAATCCATTTTTTCAGCACCATCATCTTGTTGCAACTTCTCATTTACCGCCAAAGGTGTTGCCACGGGCTTGCAATTTTCCATGTGGAATTTTTTAAGCAAGTCGACCACATATTTTTCTTGAGATATAAAAATCTCGCCTTCATTTTGTTTCACTTGAATCCCAAGAAAATATTTCATGAGACCCAAATCGGACATCTCAAATTCTTGCATCATATTTTTCTTGAATTCCTTCACCATTTTTTCGTTAGTACCAAGATAAATAAGATCATCGACGTAGAGACAAATGATCAAAAAATCTTGAGTACCTTCTTCCTTTTTTACGTAGAGCGAGGGCTCACTTGGACTCTTGTGAAATCCATTTTTGTTGAAATATCCATCAATTTTGCTATTCCAAGCACGAGGCGCTTGTTTTAATCCGTAGAGAGCTTTCTTCAAACGGTAGACTTTTTCCTCCTTTTCGGCAACTTCAAAGCCTTGAGGTTGATGAACGTAGACTTCCTCTTCAAGCTCTCCATTTAGGAATGCGGATTTCATATCAAGTTGATAGATATTCAGCCCCAATTGAGCTCCAATCGCAAGTACACATCGAATTGTTTCCATTCGAGCTACCGGTGCGAACGTCTCGTTGAAGTCTATCCCGGGCTGTTGTGAATAGCCTTTTGCAACGAGTCTTGCCTTGTGTTTTTGGACAGAACCATCTTCATTGAGTTTGGTTTTGAACACCCACTTCAAGCCGATCAAATCTTTCCCTTGTGGCAAGTCCACAAGCTCCCAAGTTTTATTTTTTTCAATTGTTTCAATTTCGGCTTCCATGGCTTTTCTCCAAACTTCTTCTTGCTTTGCTTCTTCATAATTCTGAGGTTCACAACCAAAGAAAGCAACATCACAATGCTCATAGATATCTCTCAAAGATCGGTATTTTAATGGAGGCGATTCGGAATCCGAACTCGACGAACTTGAGGGACTTCTTTGAGGTGTTCTTTGAGGACTTGTTTGAGGTGTTTCATCCTCATGTTGCTGCTGCCCATTTGGAGTATTAAGTGATTTCACAGAATCATTTAACACCAAATTGTTTGGTGAAGAATTTTCCTCCTTTTTCCATTTGGCCATTTCATCGAAAATCACGTCTCTTGAGACGATGAGTTTTTTATTTTCCGGATTATAAAGCCGATAACCCTTCGACTCATCGCTGTAGCCAACATGAATTAATTTTTCACATTTTTTATCGTATTTGTCTCGGTTTGGAGTTGAGACATGTGAGTAAGCAATGCTTCCAAAAACTCTCAAATGATCAACCGTTGACTTCTTTCCATGCCAAGCTTCGTACGGTGTTTTATCAAGGACCGCCTTTGTTGGAGATCGGTTGAGAATGTAGATAGCCGTGTGTACAGCTTCAGCCCAAAATTGTTTTTCCAAGTTTTTCTCTTGTAGCATGCTCCTCGCCATCTCGACGATGGTTCTATTTTTTCTTTCGGCGACACCGTTTTGTTGTGGACTTCTACGAACAGTGAGTTGCCTTTGGATCCCATTTTTATTGCAATACTCCATGAATGGTTTGTAGAGAAACTCACTACCTCGATCCGTCCGCAACGACTTGATTTTTAATCCACTTTGATTTTCTACAAGAGCTTTGAATTGTAGAAAAGTGGTGAAAGCTTCTGATTTTTCACTCAAAAAATATATCCACATCATTCTTGAAAAGTCGTCGACAAAAAGAATGAAGTACTTTTTGTTACCGAGAGATGGAGTCCTCGTAGGACCGCAAATATCCGAATGGACCAGCTCCAAAAGACATTTGGCTCTCCAAGAATTTTTAGGAAAAGGTAGCCTGTGCATTTTTCCAAAAATGCACCCTTCACAAACTTGCTCCTTTCTTTCAATGGATGGAAGACCAATGACCATATTTTTATTTTTCAAAAATTCCAGCCCCTTGTTGTTAAGATGACCATATCTCAAATGCCACAGATGGAATTTATCGATGTTTTCTCCTTTGAAGGCCACTTCGTTTTTCGACGGCATGACGAAGGGAAACACCTTGTTTGATGTCATTTGGATTGTCATCACATGAGTTTTATTTTTCTTATCAAAGATGCTGCACTTGTCATCATCAAAGGATAGCCGATATCCTTTTTGCATGAGTTGGCCAACGCTCAATAAATTTTGAGAGATGTTCGGGACGAAAAGAACATCGGTAATGAACTTTTGGTTACCTCCATTCTTGTTGACAACAATAACACCTTTTCCGTTTGCTTCGAGAATGCTTCCGTCTCCAAGTTTTATTTTAGAAGTGTGACTAGTATCCATCTCCACAAAGATACTACGATCACCACACATGTGATTGCTACATGCGCTATCGATATACCACACGTTCTCAAATTCGTGTTGCTCATTCATGCAAGAAAAAAGTTGGTCTTCTTGTTGCTTGGAGAAGTTGGCTTCTTCTTTCTCGTTATTGTTCTTTTTCGGACACTTAGAATACGAGTGGTCCGCATCCTTGCAGCTCTTGCATTTAAAGAAACAAGCTTTCGTTTCATGGTTTGATTTTTTTGCAAATACGACAACACGAAGACGAATTTTCAGCTTGTTGTTGTTTTCCTCCTTTGAAGAATTTTCCTTGCTTTTTTTCTTTGTTGTTGAAGCCGCCTTTTCCACCTTGCCAACTTGATTTGTTCTTGCCCGAAATATGAAGTTTCGATTGAAACGCTTGATCAACGGGCTGATTTGATGATCGATTCAACCTTTCCTCATGAACTTGAAGAGAGCTCATAAGTTCATTAAAAGTGTAGGTGGCAAGATTCTTGGATTCTTCTATGGCTGCAACAACATGATCGAATTTCGCCGGAAGACTTCGAAGGATTTTTAGAACAATTTTACGTTCTTCGATAACATCGCCAAGGCTTCGAATTTGGTTGACGATTTCAGCAACTTTCGAAAGAAATGATTGCATCCCATCGCCTTCTTTCATCGCCATGTTATCGAAATCTCTCCAAAGAGATTGTAACTTCAAGGAAGTGACTTTCTCATCTCCTTTGTAACTTTGTTGAAGAATTTCCCAAGCTTGTTTCGCCTTTTTCGCTCCGAAAATTCTCGGAAAGATGGTTTTACTCACGCCTTGTTGGAGATATCTCAAGGCACTTGCATCTCTCCGAATATTATCCTTGTAGAGTTTTTGATGATCTTCACTCCAAGTTGTACTTGTAGCTTGTTTCGGTGGCTCGGCGTATGTATTTTCCACTATATCCCAAAGATCCAATGAGATATATAGAGTTTGCATTTGACTACTCCAATAGTCGTAGTGTTCTCCATCAAAGATGGGTACTTGGTTGGGGGTAAGAGCAAACATGGTGGATTTTTATTTTTAGTGTGCGAGATTAGCCAAGAAAACTAACTCGGCTCTGATACCAAATTTGTTGGGTATTTGATATGCGGAAAAAAAATATTAAAGAAGAAAAGGGAGTTTTTATTATGGAGTTTTTATTTTTTATTTGTTTTTATTGGATGATCAATAAACATGATCATGAACACAATTTATAGGAGATGAATGGATACAAAGAGACACTCCATTCCAAGTCCCAAGTTCTTAAGAGAAATAAAGAGTAGTCAAAGAATACACTTAGACTTCTACAAGTTGGAATGATGTTCCAACTTATTAGGAATTATTATTTTCAACAAACGGGTGAACCACTATAAATTTCTGTGTCCTTTATTTTTCGTATTTTTCGTTCTTTTGTGTGTTCGTGTGCTTTTCAGGAAGGGAATTCGGACGCGAATTTCCCAACAACTGGTATCAGAGCGCTAGGGTTATAGCGATCGGGGAAAAGCGATGACGGACACCACCACCTCGTTCAGGGTTACAAAATTTTACGGGAATAACTATGGACACTGGAAGATGCAGATCGAGGACTACCTTTACGGGAAGAGGCTCGGAATTCCTTTGAAGGGTAGACCGGAGAACATCATGGATGACGAGGAATGGGAAAGCCTCGACAGGCAGGTGTTGGGATTGATACGTTTGTCTCTAGCTTCAAACGTGTCATTCAACGTGCGCTCAATTCCCACTACCAAGGGTTTGATGGCTGCCCTATCAAACATGTACGAGCAACCTTCAGCGAACAACAAGGTGTACCTCATGAAGCAGTTGTTCAACCTGAAGATGTCGGACAATGCAAACGCAGCCAACCACATAAACGAGCTGAATTCCATCTTGGACAAGTTGAAGGGAGTCGGGGTGAACTTCGATGATGAAATTTACGCCTTGATCCTACTTGCGTCTCTACCGGACAGTTGGGAGCCCATGCGGGCAGCTGTTAGCAACTCCATGGGGAAGGAGAATCTGCAGTTCTCCGAAGTTAGAGATAAAATCCTTGCCGAGGAAATCCGGAGAAAGGATTTCAAGGGAAAGTCTTCTAGTTCGGCCTTGAGTGTGGAGAACCGGGGGAAAAACTCGGGCAGGAACGCTAACAGGAACAGAGGGAGATCCAAGTCTAGGAATGGAAGAGATAGCTCGAGGTCCGAGGATAATGAGTGCTGGAATTGTGGGAAGACGGGGCACTTCAAGAGGGATTGTCGCTCTCGGGGGAAGAACGACAACAAGAAGAAGGGTACCGCCAATGCGGTGGTGCAGGAGGATGACGACGATGGGGACGTCCTTCTCTGTTCGGTCGACTCACCGATCGATTCCTGGGTGCTGGACTCAGGGGCTTCTTTCCATACTACTGCACAGCGGGAGGTAATGCTTAATTACGTTTCGGGTGACTATGGAAAGGTTTTTCTTGCAGATGACGAGCCAATCGATATAGTCGGGATGGGAGATATCAACCTGAAGCTGTCTAATGGGCAAACCTGGAAGATTACCAAGGTCAGACATGTGCCGGGGTTGATGAGGAACCTAATTTCGGCGGGCCAGCTTGATAATGATGGCTACCGGACGTCATTTGGAGATGGGTCGTGGAAGGTTTCGAGGAACGCCATGACCATTGCTCGAGGTCATAAGACAGGCACACTTTACTTGACGACGAGCATGAGGGATTCGGTTGGTGTTGTTGATAGCACCCAGAAGACCGAACTGTGGCATTGCAGGCTAGGGCGCATGAGTGAGAAAGGGATGAAGATCATGGAAGAGAACGGGCTGCTGCCCGAACTCAAGGCGATTGAGTCTCACGTGTGCGAGAGCTGCATTCTTGGAAAGCAGAAACGAGTGAGTTTTTCCAAAGTTGGAAGGGAGCCCAAGGCGGAGAAGCTGGAACCAGTACACACGGACGTTTGGGGACCAGCTCCCGTCGCCTCACTCGGGGGATCACTCTATTACGTTACCTTCATCGATGACTCCACACGGAAGGTATGAGTATACTTCATGAAAAATAAGAGTGACGTGTTCTCTGTTTTCAGGAAATGGAAAGCCGAGGTTGAGAATGAAACAAATCTCAAGGTGAAGTGTTTGAGGTCCGACAACGGTGGTGAGTACGTTGACGCCGACTTCAAGCAATTTTGTGTCGAGAATGGGATCAAGATGGTGAAGACTATTCCGGGGACCCCACAACAAAACGGAATAGCGGAGCTGCTCGTAGCAAGCTTGATCCTAAATCCAAGAAGTGCTTCTTCATTGGATATGGCGGCACGGAGTTCGGATACCGATTTTGGGATTCCGAAAATCATAAGGTGATCCGAAGCAAGAATGTGATCTTCAACGAGGCGGTCTTGTACAAGGGTAAAGGCGAGGTTGTTGAAGAAAGCATTGATCCCGTGGGAGACACGGAGGAGGTTCCGGTGGAGGTCGCGGAGACCGAGAAGATCGAGGAGAGCAACACGAGCAGCGAGGATGAGCAAGATGAGAATGCTCATCCCAACATCGATCCAGTCACACCGAAGCCATGGAGGTCCACTAGGGTAAGAAGACCTCCCCATAAATTTTCACCTTCTCTTAACTATATCTTGCTGATTGATAGGGGTGAGCCAGAGAGCTACACCGAGGCTATACAAGCGAGGGATTCAATCAAGTGGGAGTCTGCCATGAAAGAAGAAATGAGCTCTTTGATGTCGAATCAGACTTGGGAACTAGCCGAGCTTCCGAAGGAGAAGAAGGCCTTGCACAATAAATGGGTCTTCCGGGCAAAGGAAGAACACGATGGAAGCGTTCGGTACAAGGCAAGGTTAGTGATGAAAGGCTTCCAGCAAAAGGAAGGGATCGACTACACGGAGATCTTTGCTCCGGTAGTCAAGATGGTAACCATCCGGGTGGTGCTTAGCTTGGTGGCACAGGAAAACTTACATCTTCAGCAAATGGATGTAAAGACCGCATTTTTTCACGGGGATCTGGATGAAGAAATATACATGAAGCAACCGGAGGGTTTCGAAGTCCGAAGAAAGGAGAAGCTGGTGTGTAAGCTTCAAAAGAGCTTGTATGGGTTGAAGCAAGCTCCGAGGCAGTGGTACAAGAAGTTCGACATGTTCATGAAGCGGGTCGAATTCACGCGGTGCGAGGCGGACCACTGCTGCTATTTCAAGAGTCTTGGAAAAGGTAACTACATAATTTTGCTCCTTTATGTAGATGACATGCTGATAGTCGGGGCGAGCTTGGCGGAGATCGACAAGCTCAAGAAGAGTCTATCGAGGGAGTTCTCTATGAAGGATTTGGGTGCTGCCAAACAAATCCTGGGGATGAGAATCACGAGGAGCAAATATGGTCTTGAGTTGTCTCAAGAGGAGTATCTGAAGAAGGTATTGGCGAGGTTTAGCATGGAGGATGCGAAACCCGTGAGCACTCCTTTGGCTAGTTACTTCCGTCTGTCAAAGGAGGACTCGCCGACGAGCGAGAAGGAGATGGAGCATATGGATAAGGTCCCTTACGCCTCTGCGATTGGGAGCCTTATGTATGCCATGGTGTGCACGAGGCCTGACATTGCCCATGCAGTGGGAGTAGTCAGCCGGTTTATGAGTAATCCGGGGAAGCAACATTGGGAAGCCGTCAAGTGGATCTTTCGATACTTGAGAGGGACTACCGATTTTGCTTTGAGGTTCCGAAAATCAGATTCGGGGTTACTTGGGTTCGTGGACGCGGATAACGGAGGTGATGTGGATAGTAGGAAGAGCACTACTAGGTACGTGTACACTTTCGGGGGTACCGCGATAAGCTGGGTGTCGAGGTTGCAGAAGATAGTAGCACTATCGAGTTGTGAGGCGGAGTACGTCGCTGTGACGGAAGCCGCGAAGGAGATGATGTGGCTACAGGCATTCCTGCTAGAGCTGAGGCAAGATCACTCGGGGAGTATCTTGTATTCCGACAGTCAGAGCGCCATTCACTTGCCGAAAAATCCGGTGTACCATGCTCGAACGAAGCATATCCAGCTGAGATATCACTTCATTCGATCGGCCTTAGAGGAAGGCGTTTTGGTGTTGGAGAAGATTCTTAGGAGTAAGAATCTGGCCGACATGTTTACGAAGGTGGTACCGTGTGATAAGTTGAGGTTGTGTTCAACCTTGGTTGGTCTTCTGGGATGAGGACCGGGGACGTCGCTGCAATGGGAAGAGACAACAGGGGGGCTGTGAATTAACTTCAAGTGGGAGATTGTTGAGGGTGAAGTGAATTCACGCCGAGAAACAATCGCCGGAGTCGCCGGAGAAAACGATCGCCGGAGACGATCGAAGAAGACGACGGAGAAGACGATCGAAGCGGGATCGAAGCTGGAGTTCTGGCCTGGTGTCGGCCGACACCAGGCCCCGTCGGACGACAAAGAAGCTCCTCGAGCTTCTGTGGAACTCGCATCTCAGCCCAAGGTGAAACACGCAATTCGTGTTGAAGGTGTCGGCCGACACCATTCTTTGTCGGCCGACAAGCTGGGGCTTTTACGCCCCAGCGGGATTTTTCTCCAGAATTTTTTTTTCTCCCCCTCTATATAAACCCTATGTGTATTGTAAAATAGGGTTAAAACCTTCAGAAAATCTAGAATTCAATTATAGAGTTTACAAGCTTGTAACGGGGATCTATAATATTCTAGTGAATTATTGCAGCGGCAAGAAGTAGACGTAGCCCTCGTTAACGGGTGAACCACTATAAATTTCTGTGTCCTTTATTTTTCGTATTTTTCGTTCTTTTGTGTGTTCGTGTGCTTTTCAGGAAGGGAATTCGGACGCGAATTTCCCAACAATTATCACCAAGGCCGCGGGGGGCAGGGTTGATACAAGTACCTGCAGTAATGAGGACGGTTGCCAAAATAATGGAAAATCCAATGGGAAGAGGGAGCCAAAAGCTGCAAGCTGACAGAATACAAATCAAATTAGCTCGATCAACTTAAATATGTTTCATGATCATTGAATCTTGTGACGGATTCAAGGAAAACGAAACATTTCTAGTCCTACAAAATACGATTTTAAATATTCCTAAGAACTGAACATGATTCTCCATTTCTCTTAAATACAGTCAGAATAACTAAAAATGTGTTATTTTCTACAAGTCAGTTGAAGTACGTACATACAGTTACAGGGACATGATATTCTCTGGCATTTATAATTGGCATCAGTAGCAGAAAATACAAGGAGAAAGGATGGTTGAATCACAGAGAATATGACCACTTGAGAGTTTTATCAGCTTCACTTGGTGGGGGCAATTCTACTTCTGTCCATTCTGTCGTCAGGCTTGACATATGACAACTCAAGCCTTTCAAGAGCTGAAAACACGAGAATTATCGTGTCTCCATTTCTCGACTTGCGACTACAATTGTCAATGTTGTAGAATGATGAACCAATGGATCTCACATTAAATATTTCAAATGCAAGTTTATATATATTAAATATTTTCTACAACTAATTTCACGATTCAAAATTTGGAGAAATATACTGATAAAAGGGATAGAGTCTGGTGTTATGGCAGCTGCTGCTGCTTCAGCACTTTTACACATTCAACAAGTCCTCGAAGTAAGGCATCCATCCGCGGATCAAATCGACACTGTATTACATTCCCATTTGGACAAAGTCATCTCTCAAGGTTGACTGTAAAAAAAAAAAGGGAAAATCAAACATTTAGACAAACCAATGCAACTCAAAAAATGAAAATGAAATTGACACTTACATTGATTTTAAAAGTGTTAATTCGACAGTGGATGAAAACTATAATCTACGTAGCGAATATGGGAAACCTTGTGCCATTCCGAACCAACCATTTTTGGGTCTTCTTGATTCTTATTATTGAGCATTTGCTTTAACAGCAGTGGGCTTAAATCTATCTCTAATGCAGTTAATCGGGTGAGGCGTTGCATTGCTTCTTTAGAGGGCAGATGTCGCAACTTCTTAAATTTGCTTAGGTATAATAACTCCAACAAAATTGGAACATTGGATCATTTGGACAAAGTCATCTCTCAAGGTATAAGATGTAAAATATAAAGAAAAAATATGAGAAAGCTGGAACTTTTATTTATCACGTTGTGATTTTTTTCATCTAGACATCACAGCTAGTTCAACTATTTATTCTCCTTGCTTCACATGAAATTTAAAGCAAATAAATAGTAATACTAAATACATGTGACTTTTGATTTAGCTAGAACTTAGAAAGACATTATTAGAATCTTAAGGGACTATTTTGGTTTACTCCGACATTGCCTCCCTTAAACCAAAACTTTTCCAACTCCCATTGCAGCAACATTTTTCTTGAACACCTGTGCACCAAGGGCCTTTGTGAAGATATCAGCGACTTGTTCTTCACTTCGACAATACTCAAGATTAATCTCTCCTTCATGAACAAGTTCTCTTAGAAATTGGAATCGCAAACGAATATGTTTTGTTCTTCCATGTAAGACTGGATCTTTTGAGACAGAGATTGTAGAACTATTGTCACAATAAACGATCGTAGGATCATTTTGTTTGAAACTCAAGTTTTCCAGAATTCCCCTTAGCCACAAAGTTTGGCTTCCGGCCAAAGACGCCGCAATGTATTCTGCTTCGACAGTAGAAAGCGCCACAACCGGTTGCGTCTTTGAACACCATGATATTATTCCACTTCCTAAGCTAAAAGCATAGCCCGAAGTGCTTCGTGAATCATCCATGCTACCACCATGATCACTATCAGTATATCCAACAAGTTTCACGGGTACTCGAGCTTCGTAAAAAATACCATAATCAATGGTCCCTTTTATGTACCTCAAAATTCTTTTAGCAGCTTCCCAATGGTTTGAAAAAGGCTTCTCCATAAATCTGCTAACTAAACTTACCGCATACATGATATCGGGCCTCGTTGCGGTGAGATACATCAAATTTCCGACAAGGCTACGAAACAAAGTTGGATCAACCATTTTTCCTTCACCTTCCTTGCATAATTTCACTCCCGTGACACAAGGAGTTGAAACCGAATTTGCATTTTGCATGTTGAACTTCTCCAAAATTTGACTTGCATATTGCTCTTGAGAAATAAAAGTGCCATTTTTTGATTGCTGGACTTTTATTCCCAAAAAATGATGCAATTCTCCCAAGTCGGTCATCTCGAACTCATTCATCATTGAATTCTTGAATTCGGATAGCATTTCTTCATCATCTCCGGTGAAGACAAGATCATCAACATATAAGCTTACTATCATGAAACCTCCATTTGATTTTTTTGACATAAAGAGTGTGTTCGTAAGGACACCTTACAAACCCTTTTGCCAAGAAAAAATTATATATCCGATCATACCATGCTCGAGGCGATTGTTTCAGCCCGTATAACGCCTTTCGCAATTTATACACCTTTTCTTCTTCTCCATTTTTCACAAAACCAGGAGGTTGCTCAAGATAAGAGGTTGCTCAAGATAAATTTCATCTTGAAGAAGACCATTCAAGAAAGCAGACTTTACGTCCATTTGCAATAATTTCCAATTGTTTTGGGCAGCAAGAGAAATTACCAAACGAACCGTATCGAGTCGGGAGACAGGAGCAAAAACTTCATTAAAGTCCTCCCCTTCTTTTTGCTTGTATCCCTTTGCGACTAATCGCGCTTTGTGCTTGTTGATCGAACCATCGAGATTGTTTTTTGTTTTAAATACCCACTTCACACCAATGGCTGTTTTGTGTGAAGGAAGTGACGTGAGCTCCCACGTATTATTTTTCTCAATAGCTTTCATTTCTTCATCCATTGCATTCACCCATTTTTTTTCTTTTGACGCTTCCTCAAAAGTAATAGGATCTTCTCCTGCAAAAAATGCAAAGTATACAAAATCCGTTACTTCTTCGGTTGTATTGTAAAGATCCCTCAAAGATCTCGATTGTCTTAACGCCGTTGGAGGTGAATTTTGTTGTGGTTCTTCTTCATTATGAACATGATCTGGTTGTTCATTAAAATCATCTTCTTGTTCCACGGAAAAATCTTCTTAAAAAATAAGAGTATTCCAACCCGGCAATTTATCAGAAAATTCCGAAAAATTGTAGCATCCATTTTCGTCAAAGCGAACATCTCTACTAAGCACGACCTTTTTTGTGCTTGGATTATAAAGCTTGTAAGCTTTAGTTCTTTGGCTGTAACCGATGAAGATGCATTTTTCAGATTTGAAGTCGAGTTTTGATCTCAAAGCATTCGGAATATGAGAGAAAGCAAGACACCCGAACGTTTTCAAGTGAGAAACATTTGGCTTTTTACCATACCACAGCTCATTTGGAGTAGAATTCTCCAATTTCTTTGTCGGCGACCGGTTCATCAAGTAGACGGCACAAGACACCGCTTCAGCCCAAAAACATGCAGGCATATTTTTTTTCTTTAACATGCATCTGACCATGTTCATTATTGTCCGATTCTTGCGCTCCGCAACTCCGTTTTGTTGAGGTGAATACCTCGCTGTTAATTCATGACGTATTCCATGATCTCGACAAAACTCTTCAAATAAAGAAGACAAGAATTCTCCCCCACGATCACTTCTTAGATTCTTTATGGAATTTCCAGAAAATTTTTCAACCCCAGATTTGTACTCTTTAAAGCACGAGAAAGCTTCGGATTTTTCTTTTATGCAATAGACCCATATTTTTCTTGTATAATCATCAACAAATAACAAGAAATATCGGGTACCTCCAAGAGACGGTACTTGCATCGGTCCACAAATATCCGTGTGCACAAGCTCTAAAGGGGACTGAGAAATCCACTTAGACTTCGATGGAAAAGATTCACGATATTGTTTACCAAATTGGCATTCCTCGCACACTTCTTTAATCACCTCTAAATGAGGTAATCCATGAACAATATTTTTGCTGGACAATTCTTTTAGACTCCGAAAATTTATATGCCCAAACCTATCATGCCACAACTTGGAAACATCGATATCATTTGAGGTAGCAACCAAGCACGTACCATGTATAACATCGAGTTTGATCGGAAATAATTTGTTGAAGCCCATGGTAATTTTAGCCACTTGTAGGTTGTTCTTTTCATGGTGCATGTATCTCCAAGGAATTGAAAATCAAATCCCTTTTGAAGTAGGTGACCAATGCTGAGAAGATTACTCCGCAATCCCGGTACATATAGAACCTCCGACATCTTTTCGACACTCCCTGTCTTTGTTGTGAAAGAAATTTCCCCAATACCTTGAATTTTGTACGACTTAGCATCTCCAATCGTCACTTGACCTTCGTTAGTCTCCACAAATGAAGAAAATAAATTTTTATTACCCGTCATATGTCGACTCGCTCCGCTGTCCAAATACCAAATATTTTCGATTCTTCCATCGGCCGCGATTAACAAAGTTTCTGACTTTTCTCCATCGTTGTGTATCAAACCAGCCACGGGTTTTTTTTCGGGGTGTTTCTCCCAACAAAAAATTTCTTTGTGTCCAGGCTTGTGGCAAAAATTACACTCAAAGTAAGGTTTTTTACCTTTGTAAGTGCTCCTTCCTTTACCTTTCTCGGATGATGAATTTTGTTGCTTTTTTGATTCATCATTTTTTTCACCGCTTCCACTTTGCCATTTGTTTTGTCCTCGATTTTTCTCATGCTTGCCTTGAGCTTTCGTCGGAGTAAAGTGAGATTTTAAGGCTTGATCTTGAGAGAAATTTGATTGACTTCTTCTCTGAAGAATTCTAGCCCCGTGAGCCTCCAATCTTCCTTGTAAACTTTCAAGAGACATCGAAGAAATATCATTAGATTCTTCAATAGCAACGACAATATGGTCGAATTTAATTGGCATGCTCCGTAGAACTTTTTCAACGGCTCTTTGAATCTCCAGAACTTCTCCGTTGGACGCCATTTGATTAACAATGGAAGTGAGACGAGTAAAATACTCCGAGATCTTTTCATCTTCTTTCATCTCCAATTTTTCAAACTCCGCCCGCAACGATTGCAAACGAACCTTCTTTACTTGATCTTGTCCAGAATATGTTGTATTCAAAATCCTCCAGGCCTCTTGAGCGTTTTCGGCCTTAGAGATTCTTTCATAAACCGGAATTTCAAGTGTTTGATAAATTTGAAAAAGAGCTTTCCTATCCTTTTGCCTCTTTGCCTTCAAAAGATCTCTTTGGGCTGCTGTAAGTTGAGTTTCATCTTTTGGTGCTCCAACACCTTCTTCAACTACAATCCACAAGTCTTGAGATTCAAGGCACAACTTCATTAGATTACTCCAATAATCAAATCTTTCGCCATTGAAACGAGGGACAAGAGAAACGAGATTGTTTGCCATTTTTTTATTAACCGGCTCTGATACCAGTTTGTAAAATATAAAGAAAAAATATGAGAAAGCTGGAACTTTTATTTATCACGTTGTGATTTTTTTCATCTAGACATCACAGCTAGTTCAACTATTTATTCTCCTTGCTTCACATGAAATTTAAAGCAAATAAATATTAATACTAAATACATGTGACTTTTGATTTAGCTAGAACTTAGAAAGACATTATTAGAATCTTAAGGGACTATTTTGGTTTACTCCAACATAAGACTCTAAAAAAGTTGAAAATGAACATGACACTTGCATTAATTTGAGAAGTTTTAATTCGTGAGTCGATGATGGTTATAAGAGATGGAGGGGATATGGGAAATCTTGTGCCACTCGGAATCAACAATTTTCGGGTCTTCTTCTTCTTTGGGCATTTGCTTCAAGAGCAGTGGACTTCCATCAATTTGTAATCGAGCTAATTTGGTGAGGCGTTGCATTGCTTCTTTAGAGGGCATATGTCTCAACTTCTTGAAGTTGTGTATGTCTAATTCCTTGAGAGATGAGAGGTTCCCAAACCACTCGGGCAATGCTTCTATTCCGTAGTCAAATAATTCTAATGTTGAAAGAGAAGTGAGATGTTGGATTTGATCCGGTAGGCACTCCCAATATGACATCCCGATCAATATTACGCGGCGAAGAGAAACTATGGATGATTGCAATATGGCGTCAATAGCCTGGTTGAAGGAAACACTATCATCCCATGAAGAACAAGGACTCATTCTTAAATATTGCAAGCTGTCGAGTGACCCAATTTCTTCAATGCTGAATCCACACAATGACAGTCTCTCCAAGGATGGGGCGCACGACTCTATCAATATTTCAATTGGAAAACGGGTCAGGCCTTCGCAATAGTTGATGGTTAAATCACGGAGTGAAATGAATCCTCCTTCATGTCTTTCTGCTATTATTGACTTCAGATTCAAACACTCAAATATACTCAAACCCATCATATTATGATTGTTAGAGAATAACCCGACTGGAAAACACTCTAAATCTTTTATTCCACTAATTTCAAGATGAGTGAGCGAACTCAACTTGGGTCCACATATATTTTCCAGAGGCAAGCCGCTGTCAATCCCATCAATTATTAATTCTTTGAGGCATGGAAAATGACTTGGAGCACTCGTCAATTTCCTGCATCCCGTAAGTTTCAAGTACTCATGTCGTGGAAATACGACCACTTGAGTTTTATCGCCTTCACTGGCAGCCGGGGGCAGTTCTACTAATACCCATTCTGTCAGGCTTGTCATATATGACAAATCAACCCTTTCAAGAGCCGGAAACACTTGAATTATCGTGTCTCCATTTCTCGACTTGCGACTACAATTGTCAATGCTGTAGAATGATGAATTAATGGATCTAACATTTTCCAGCTTATACAAACGAAGATACTTGAGATGAGGCATGTGGCCTAACATTGGGAGCTCTTCAACTTGCGTGCAATGTCTTAGAACAATCTCCATCAGATTGTTAAGTGCTTGATCTGTTGGGAAATTCGCGTCCGAATTCCCCTCCTGAAAAGCACACGAACAAACAAAGAACGAAAAATACGGAAATAAAAGAGACACGAGGAATTATAGTGGTTCACCCGTTAACGAGAGCTACGTCCACTTTCTTGCCGCTGCAATAATTCACTAGAACAATTATAGTACTTGATTACACGACTTTGTAATGCTATAATTGCTTCTAGAGTTCCTGGAGGTGTTAACCCTAATTCACAATAGGGTTACATATTTATAGGAGGAAGAAACTTGCCCAACAAGCCAAAAACGCGATTGCTGAAAACTATGACGTAGCACCCGCTACGAATGGTAGCGCCCGCTAGCTTCACCCTAGCGAGCGCTAGGAAGGCTAGCAATTGCTAGCTTCCAGACCTCAAACAATCTGCCCGTTCTGCCTCTTTTCACGAAGGGCCAGCGCCCGCTGGCCTTGTCCAGCGCCCGCTGGAGCATGTATGGCACCCGCTAGACCTCCCGGCGGGTGTTGAGCCTGCCTTTGTCGATTTTCCGCGTGAATTCACCCTTCACACTCAACAATCTCCCACTTAAAGTTAATTCACGACCCCTATCGTCTCTTCCCATTGCAGCAGTGTCCCCGGTCCTCATCCCAGAAGACCAACCGAGGTTGAACACAACCTCAACTTGTCGCACGGTACCACCTTCGTAAACATGTCGGCCGGATTCTTACTCCCAAGAATCTTCTCCAACACCAAGACGCCTTCCTCTAAGGTCGATCGAATGAAGTGATATCTCAGCTGGATATGCTTCGTTCGAACATGGTACACCGGATTCTTCGCCAAGTGAATGGCGCTCTGACTGTCGGAATACAAGATACTCCCCGAGTGATCTTGCCTCAGCTCTAGCAGAAATGCCTGTAGCCACATCATTTCCTTCGCGGCTTCCGTCACAGCGACGTACTCCGCCTCGCAACTCGACAATGCTACGATCTTCTGCAACCTCGACACCCAGCTAATCGCAGTACCCCCGAAAGTGTACACGTACCCAGTAGTGCTCTTCCTACTATCCACATCTCCTCCGTTGTCTGCATCCACGAACCCAAGTAACCCCTAATCTGATTTTTGGAACCTCAAAACAAAACCGGAAGTCCCTCTCAAGTATCGAAAGATCCACTTGACGGCTTCCCAATGTTGCTTTCCCGGATTACTCATAAACCGGCTGACTACTCCCACTGCATGGGCAATGTCATGACTCGTGCACACCATAACATACATAAGGTGTTGGAGTTGTGTACTTAATGTCTAGATTTAAGTATCGATAAACTCCCGGTCATAGCATTTAATCTATTTAATTAATAAAAAATTATTTGCATTTAATTATTATTAATTAATTATGCAAAATATAGTCCTGGATTTTATACGTTGTAGTTAGTATGGTGTGCATGGGCACACAGAAGATCATACTATCGGTTACTCGTATTTAATCGAACAGATGCTCACGACCTAGATGGACATGGACCAATCCATCGGTATAGTCGTTGTGTGAGAGAGAAAATAATTTATCTTAATTATTTTATCACACTTGTACACTTGGTGTATTGGGCGGATCGCTTGAGATTTATTGATTAGGATTGCCTTGGATAATCAATTTAAATCTCAGAGTATTTTATTCTTAATCCCCGATATTATTGCGGGTGTATATATTTAATATTAGAGACTTTGATTTTCCAAAGGAATTAACCGATTTAATTATTGGGTTAATTACCGGTAAAATTGGGTCGCTATATTTTATATATGACATGCCGTGAATACTTGACGGGAAAGTGTATCCCGGAAGGGTTGATAATATCCCCGAGATGATTTCATAAGGAATTATTGTGTAAACCTCATGAGTGGATTCATTCCGCACGATAATAAAGGTTGAACGGTACTAGTCTCGGATATAAGAGATGAATATAATTTATTAAGCAATAAATAAATTTATTCATGGATATTTAAATCTTAAATACACGGAATAAATAATACTACCGGAGAAATATTATTTGATATAATATGGTTTAATATTGGGAGTGCAATTAATTTATATAGTGGAAAATAAATTAATTAATATTGATAAGGATTAATGGACTTGAGCATTGGGCTCAATTTAATCTTCAATATTGGGAGCCTAATATTCCACCTCCTTATGATCCCCTACGTAGCCTATAAAAGCACTACATGGTCTTCACTTTTCACAACTCAATTTTAACCTACGCCAATCATAAAGTCTTGGAGAGTGAAGGAGATCCATAGGAGTTCGATAGATCGTCGCCCACACGACGTTCGGACGAGGTGCAAGGAATACGTAGGAAGATCGCAAGGTCATCGTTTGATTTCGTTTCTCCGTACAACGAATCGAGGTAATATAATCGAGAACCCCCTTCATGATTATATGCTCGTTTATTGTGATATATACATGAACAAGACGATCCGGGAAAGCGTCGAAACCGGGATACGGGGATCACGCGATCCCCGTCGGGATCGAGAGAGGCGGCCGAACCCTAGGGTTCGACCGCCGGCGCGCGCGGACGAGGGAGCCCCGGCAGTCCAGCCGGGGCATGCGATCGACGCGAAGTCGATCGCGGGGAGGTTCGCCGTGGGCTGGTGCCACGGCGGGTGAACCCCCCCAGCCACCTCGCCTGGTGGCGTGCGCAAGGAGACGCCGCGGTTGGATGCCGCGGCTGGGGGCGATCGAGCCCTTCGCTCGATCGCTGGGGGGACTGCCGCGGGCTGGTGCCGCGGCTGGTGGCTCCCCCCGCCTCCTGTGATGGCGGTGAGTCGCCGGACTCACCGCCCGGGGCTGCCGGAGCAGCCCATGCGATCGAACTCGATCGCGAGCCCGCGGTGGGGCTCGGCTAGGGTTTAGCCGCGGGTTCGTCCCGCGGCGATGCTCGGGTCGAGCTCCGGACATCGTGGCGTTCGCGTTCGGTTTCCGGCGATAGGGTTTCGATCGGGTTATCGGTTCCGCATAATTTTTGATAGCCCGGGACATCGAATCCCAGCAATTGGTTGTACATCATTATAGGGATCTCCCAACCCATGCCACTTCTACCAAGGTTCACTTTCCTAAAATTAATTCGGTTTTCCTATTTGAGTGTTCTCCTTTTGGAAACTCTCATGGATTAGGAAAAGAATTAATTGGAATTAATTTTATTCCTATTGATTTATTTCCTTTATGGAGATATTAATGGATTAGGAATCTAATTGATTTGGTGTTAATTTATTTCCTATTTGATTATTCCTATTATTGGGAATTTTCATTAGATGGAAATTAATTAATAATGGAAAGTAGAAGAGTCCTAATTTATTTTATTTCCTTATTCTATTATAGAAGTCTTCTAGAATATTCCAAGTTTTACTTGGATAGATTATTCTAGAGATTTAATAGAATTAGATAGGAAAATAAATAAATAAAAGTATTAATAATATTTAATTTTATTTTTGATATATTCAATTGACTTAATTTTGAATTAAGTAACTTTTGGATTAATTGAAAATAAATAGATTTAAATATTGGAGATTAATATTCTCGTCACATGGAGCATTCAAGAACGAAGACTGAAGACTAGAAGATGCATATGAAGATGGAATAAAGCCATGATAGTCGGGAAAATAATTTTTCTAGCATTATTTTGACTATATGATCTATGTGCTTTATTGCTTTATGCATGCTATATGTGTTTACTTTATGCACTATATAGCGTATCCCTTTATTGTAAAAAGCTAAGTGGGAGAGGGGATGGAAACATTCTCATGGTCTCCATTGCTGTTCCCTTGGTGACTCTTATGGACTTTCGAAGTTCGTATAGACGAGTCATTGGAGGAGAATTCTTGTAATTCCTTTTACAAGAAACATTGATCAAAGTTTATCAAACAATGCCTAATTTGTCTTTCTGAAACTGATTTCAAGTCGACTCATTCTCACCCCGGGGAGTGGAATGGAGCCAAAGCCACTTGGTCATGTGGATGACACAAATTAGAAACCTTCGTACCATTCTTTGATAGATGGATCGATTGTCTGCTCGGCTCCCTCATTTATGAGAGATAGGGTCGTTCGCATGGTGAATCACTGGTTAGAAACTTCGAGTTTCACTTATGATTCTCCAAGTCTTGATTTGCGAAAATCGAATGGTTCAAGTAATTGGATTTCAATTATATAAATCTTTTGGTATAGTAAACGTCCACACGAACGTGGCTTGCTACACTGAATGGGATTTTAAATTAATTAATGTAGACAGTTATAGGGAATTGTGAAGGATTGCAAGTTGTCGTAAACGTCCACACAAACGTGGCTTGCGGTGACGTAACAATTCTAAGCGATCCGCCTTAGTACTGAGTGATGGTTTACACTTAGGTACGCTTTGTAGTATTCTTCCCAACGAAGTAACGCTATAATGATGTACGACCGAAGCAAAACTAGTTGCTAAATCATTTGGGTGGGTAAACGTCCACACGAACGTGGCTTGCCTTACCTGATGAGATTTTAGACGCAATTAGTAATTTAATGATATTATTTGAGGGAGATAATATCGGAAATTAAATTGATTGTTTGTTTACGTGTGCTTATAGGTTTAGAGAATAGCTATGAATCCACTTTCTATGATACTCAAGGAACAAAAACTCACTGGTCCAAACTATATTGATTGGAAGAGAAATTTAGACATTGTCCTGACTGCTGAAGAGTACAAGTTTGTACTCTATGAGCAATGTCCTGCTGAACCCACGGCTGCCTCAACTGATGAGGAAAAAGAAGCATATCGGAAGTGGAAAAAGGCTGATGAAATGGCTAGGTGCTATATTTTGGCTTCTATGTCAAATGTACTCCAAACCCAGCATCAGTCGATGAACACTGCCGAGGATATGTTATTTAACCTCAAGGAGATGTTTGGGCATCATGACCGTGCGGGTAGGCAAGAAGCCATGAGAGTCCTCATGTCAACTACTCAATCTGAAGGAACGCCCGTTGGGGACCACGTTCTTAAGATGATGAGTCTGTTGAATGAATTGGAGGTCCTAGGAGCTATGATTGATGGTGAGACGCAAGTCGACATCATACTCCAGTCTCTGGCCCCTAGTTTTGAGCAGTTTCGTATGAGCTATAATATGGGTAAACTATCTTATACTCTTGCGCAACTCCTGACTGAACTGAAGGCGGCAGAGGGGATCTACAAGAAGGGCAAGTCTCAAGCGCTTGTAGCTACCAAGTCCAAAAGCTTGAAAGCTATTGGAGGTAGGGGCAAGAAAAGGAAGCAAGCCTTGAAACCCAGTGGTGCCAAGAGGAATGGACCACGAGTGGGGGCTAGTAAGCCAAGGGGCAAGTGCTTCCGATGCAACAAGTCTGGACACTGGAAGTCTGAATGTCCTCTCAGAGGTACGAATTTTTCTTTAGTCGTAAAAACATAGTCAGCGGTATTATCTACCAGAATTCTGGTGTGTAGATATGGAACCACTGACGGTATGTGCATTGTTTTAAATGCAGGGGTTCCAGAAAACCCGGCGACTTAGAAAAGAAGAGTTCGAGTCTACATGGGCGAAGCTGTTGGGGTAGCAGCGGTTGCAGTGGAAGACATTTATCTGCTTTTAGTAGTTTTAGGATTTCATTTCAAAGTTATTTCTTTATGTACCCCTTTATTTTGAAAAAGAACTTTTGTTCTGGTTTTCTTTATTAATGAATGGATATTTATTTCTTTAATCATTGACTGATTTAGATAAGAAATAATGGTGTTATCTATTCTGGTACATTAGATAGCAATATATGAATGATGAATCCTTAGTCTACCACGATGCAACAAATTGATATGTATAACTTGTTTTAGTTATTAGATGTATTATCTTATCAATCATTATACTTGTGAATTCTTGAACTTGGTAGTATCTATTCAAAAGAGGATTCAAAAGGTCGAAGTTGATTTGATCAATTATAGTTGGAGGAACGGACCTCCCGACCTAAGAATCAAATTTTGGAAGATGATACAACTAAGTTAACCTTTCTGGATAAAGGATGGAATTCGGACAAGTATTGAGAATGATTTATGATTAATGCGGTAACATGTGTAATTAGAAAGGTATGAGTCGTTCTTTCAAAGAATGTTCGGAGATGGATTAGAATACTTGATGTGACATAAAAGCGAAGTGTTTATCGTAGACACGAAGCTATTATGGGGAACCTTCAAAGTATATCCATTAAAAGCCTGCGACTTGTTCGCGGAGGCTGTCACCTGTCTAAATGACACATAGCATATATCAAGGATTGAGATTAAATCTCAAAGGACTACACCATACACTGGAGTGTAGACATGGTGTGTCAGAAATAAGAAATAGGAATTCTAATAGTAAAAGAACAAGTTTGTTCGGAACTACCTATGTTCTATGGATATTTCTGGATACAACGGCACATTCAATGTGATTGTAGAATATCCTAGAAGAACAAGTAATTTGTATGTTCAATAGTAATATGAACCAGAGGGGTGTCCTCGCCCGGTTCTTAGAGAAGACTGTTAGATGAACTACAATGCCCTACCTGACTAGGTACTTTAATATGAGGAAATGGAAAGACTGAGAACCAGCCTAACCGAGTAGTAGTACACCACTAACTGCACCTAATGTTATTACTGTTATACACCGGAACGCCATTGCAGTGGGAGGTTGTTAAGCAACCGGAGATGTTCATAAGACTGGAGGAGTTTTGAACTCTGGATCTAGTAGACATGAAATCGATCCCTAGTTCTGCATAAGGGGCGGTACTTATCTAAATGTGCCTACTTGGATAGCAATAAGTATTATTGTTAAGAGGCAAGATCATTTAGAGGTACAAGCTTAGTGAATCCATTTATGGATCACAACAAAGCTGTGGAACTTGCGAATAAAGGCAAGGAGAGGTGTGTTAGAGACGTAATGGAAACAGGGTGGTGTTTCTTGGAATTTTGTGAAGATAACACTTCATCGTTGGCAACAATGTAAAAGTGTTGTCAGACATAAAATAGAGGTTGTCTAAATGAATCGAGATATAAGATTAAGAGTAAGTTGGATCATGTTATTGGAATCTTTCGATCTCTAGATAAGAACATTTGTACTTCTCTTAAGATATCTTATGCGATTATGATTTGTTTTAAACATGTATAATTCTGAGAAAGGTTATTGCCTTTCGGGAACAGAATGAATCTATCTAAAGTTGTGTGTTTTGAACACATAAAGGAGATAGATATAGACTAAGCAGTTTCCTGCACTTCGAGTGTAGAGAGCTTTGTAGATGCAGTGTTGTAAAACAAGAACCTGATATCAACTATGCGGTTAGCGTAGTGGGAGGATATCAAAGTAATCTGGATAAGAGATATTCGAATGCTGTAAAAGGTACTTGGAAGTACTAGATTACTGAGCAAGACGAAATCTTCTTGGATTACAGTTTCTCAGATCCAAAATCAGAGAAAGATCAGTGTAAGTCGATATCAGGCTATGTGTTCACTTTTAGAAGAGGTGTAACCTAAGGATGAAAGAGTGATAAGCGTGATGCTTCTCGGACTCTATCATAAACCGAATAGCAGCCTCAGAGGCAGCGGAAGTTTTGGTTAGGTTCCGGAATGACCTCTGAACTTGGATATGATTCTTGGTTCACCAAAGGCTATGTATATAGCGGTGCATGGTAAACTGGAAGAAGTCATAAGTTCGAAAGGTTATGATAACACATAGAGCAAGTACCACCTGATTCGAGTCATCGTCTAGGGAGACGACGCAGTAGTCATGATACGAACCTCGTCGGGGATAGAAAGATAGAAGATGAACGATTAACGAAAAGATAAAAGATACCGGTGGAAGGTCCCAAAATCTCTGAATCTGATTCGTGAAATAATCTAAGGACGAAACCCTAGACCCCAACACGTGATCGACGCAGCAACTCGGGGATGAGGAAGACACACGAACGAAGGGTGGATCGCTTCGTTGATTCGCCAGTTGAATTCTTTGGATAGTCGGGTAGAATTCGAACCCCAGAGAGAATTTTAGTAAAACTCACAAAAAATAATTTTATTCATCAATAATGTTCTGATTAAAACAATGCGTTGGGGAGCTTTATATAAGCAATGCCCTAATTATTAAATAAAAGAATTAAAACAATTAAAATCAAAACAATTAAAAACTGACGCAAATAAAAACAATTAAAATCAAAACAATTTAAAAAACTGACGCAAATAAAACAATTAAAACTCACGCAAATAAACTTAACGCTGAACCGCTGCGCTACTTTTCTGAATATGTCGGCCGACAGAATATGGGTGTCGGCCGACACCAACCCAAACTCGGGTTCTTCCTCGGGTTGAGCCGCGGGATCTTCAGAATCTCGATTTTCTGCACTCATGTCGGCCGACAGGCCTTGGTGTCGGCCGACACCAAGCCAGAAACTCGACCGAACTTCACGGCGCGTCCTCGGCACACTCTTGACCTCCGTTCTACCGTCTTCGTCGTCGTTCTAGATTTTAGACAGAACTCGGGTCGCATCATTCCCCTCCTCTTGAAGAGGATTTGTCCTCAAATCCACGTCGATGCCAGGGTCGAACACCACTCTCACGAACAAGCTCGGAACTACATACTTCTGCAGCTCACACCCTCGATGTAGAGGAAAACTAGGCGATCCTTCTTCAGGGAAGACTCCATTAAATTCCTGCAAAATAGAAAGAATAGAAGGGCGTAGAAATGATATCATCACCAACATCGGCTGCCCCTCATTCACTGTTAGTTTCACCATGGGTAACTCCAATGACGGAAGGTCCTCGGAACCCACCAAATCCTCCTCTATGTCGGACCCCACCGACTCCTCCCCGATGTCGGAATCCACCGAAACCTCCTCTTCGGACTCTACTGAAGCCTCCTCCTCGGACTCTACCGAAGCCTCTTCCGCGACGTCAGAATCCACCGAAACCGACGGTGTCGGTTCGTCATACTCTTCAACGAACTCCACCGAAGCCGAATCTTCCTCGGAATACACCAAGACCGACTCTTCTTCGGACTCCACCGCTGCCTTCGGTTCTGGCTTCTCGCCTTCGTCATCAGTCGCTACTTTTCCAGCAGCCATGGACGCATGTACTAGCTCCTCTAACAGTCGCTCAATATTGCTCCACCTCTCGTCCTGGATCTCAGCTCGGGACCTCCTCTCATCAATGTCAGAGGCTTTATCCTTCTCAACACGAAACTCCCGACTACGATCACGGGCTCGATGATGGTCATTCCGAAATCCTTGGTATCCGCCGCCACCTCTTTGATACCATGCATTATCTCGACGAGGTCTCTCCTTCAAGGTGGTAAGTCGCTCATGCTCCGACTTAATGAATTCCCTCATTTCAAAACGCAAGGTCTCCATCATGAACTTAGCCTGTGGGTCATCCAACTCAGTCATCCTGCAAAAGTGTTAGAAATAAAATAGAGAAATCCTCACCACTCTCGTGTATCACTCAAGTTTTTGAATCCTCACAGCACTCGTGTTTTCTCTCAACTTCTCTCTCAAAGAATCGAACAATCCCAATCTACCGGTAGAATTCAACTCCAACAAAATCCACGAATCCAAAATAAGGTCAGAAGGGTGATAAAATTGGTACGAAAAAATTGCTAGATTCAAATTGGCTCACAACGATGCCGGGAAGCTAAAAAAAAATCACTCACAAAATTTTGGTATAAGATTTTTTTTTTATTATTATTATTTTTTTTTTTACTAATGAACAGTGATTTTTTTTTTAAAGGAAGAAGAAGAAACGAAGAAAGAAAAAAAAACGAAAGAAAAACGAGGTTACGTAATCGAAAAATTGAACCCTAACCTGGGCTCTGATACCAAATGATACGAACCTCGTCGGGGATAGAAAGATAGAAGATGAACGATTAACGAAAAGATAAAAGATACCGGTGGAAGGTCCCAAAACCTCTGAATCTGATTCGTGAAATAATCTAAGGACGAAACCCTAGACCCCAACACGTGATCGACGCAGCAACTCGGGGATGAGGAAGACACACGAACGAAGGGTGGATCGCTTCGTTGATTCGCCGGTTGAATTCTTTGGATAGTCGGGTAGAATTCGAACCCCAGAGAGAATTTTAGTAAAACTCACAAAAAATAATTTTATTCATCAATAATGTTCTGATTAAAACAATGCGTTGGGGAGCTTTATATAAGCAATGCCCTAATTATTAAATAAAAGAATTAAAACAATTAAAATCAAAACAATTAAAAACTGACGCAAATAAAAACAATTAAAATCAAAACAATTTAAAAAACTGACGCAAATAAAACAATTAAAACTCACGCAAATAAACTTTAACGCTGAACCGCTGCGCTACTTTTCTGAAGATGTCGGCCGACAGAATATGGGTGT
Organism: Euphrasia confusa; assembly: GCA_954870475.1. Taxonomy (NCBI): domain Eukaryota; kingdom Viridiplantae; phylum Streptophyta; class Magnoliopsida; order Lamiales; family Orobanchaceae; genus Euphrasia; species Euphrasia confusa. Next base: position 36,818,003 of record OX940955.1, on the reverse strand, counting down.
CGGCCGACACCAACCCAAACTCGGGTTCTTCCTCGGGTTGAGCCGCGGGATCTTCAGAATCTCGATTTTCTGCACTCATGTCGGCCGACAGGCCTTGGTGTCGGCCGACACCAAGCCAGAAACTCGACCGAACTTCACGGCGCGTCCTCGGCACACTCTTGACCTCCGTTCTACCGTCTTCGTCGTCGTTCTAGCTTTTAGACAGAACTCGGGTCGCATCATTCCCCTCCTCTTGAAGAGGATTTGTCCTCAAATCCACGTCGATGCCAGGGTCGAACACCACTCTCACGAACAAGCTCGGAACTACATACTTCTGCAGCTCACACCCTCGATGTAGAGGAAAACTAGGCGATCCTTCTTCAGGGAAGACTCCATTAAATTCCTGCAAAATAGAAAGAATAGAAGGGCGTAGAAATGATATCATCACCAACATCGGCTGCCCCTCATTCACTGTTAGTTTCACCATGGGTAACTCCAATGACGGAAGGTCCTCGGAACCCACCAAATCCTCCTCTATGTCGGACCCCACCGACTCCTCCCCGATGTCGGAATCCACCGAAACCTCCTCTTCGGACTCTACTGAAGCCTCCTCCTCGGACTCTACCGAAGCCTCTTCCGCGACGTCAGAATCCACCGAAACCGACGGTGTCGGTTCGTCATACTCTTCAACGAACTCCACCGAAGCCGAATCTTCCTCGGAATACACCAAGACCGACTCTTTTTCGGACTCCACCGCTGCCTTCGGTTCTGGCTTCTCGCCTTCGTCATCAGTCGCTACTTTCCCAGCAGCCATGGACGCATGTACTAGCTCCTCTAACAGTCGCTCAATATTGCTCCACCTCTCGTCCTGGATCTCAGCTCGGGACCTCCTCTCATCAATGTCAGAGGCTTTATCCTTCTCAACACGAAACTCCCGACTACGATCACGGGCTCGATGATGGTCATTCCGAAATCCTTGGTATCCGCCGCCACCTCTTTGATACCATGCATTATCTCGACGAGGTCTCTCCTTCAAGGTGGTAAGTCGCTCATGCTCCGACTTAATGAATTCCCTCATTTCAAAACGCAAGGTCTCCATCATGAACTTAGCCTGTGGGTCATCCAACTCAGTCATCCTGCAAAAGTGTTAGAAATAAAATAGAGAAATCCTCACCACTCTCGTGTATCACTCAAGTTTTTGAATCCTCACAGCACTCTTGTTTTCTCTCAACTTCTCTCTCAAAGAATCGAACAATCCCAATCTACCGGTAGAATTCAACTCCAACAAAATCCACGAATCCAAAATAAGGTCAGAAGGGTGATAAAATTGGTACGAAAAAATTGCTAGATTCAAATTGGCTCACAACGATGCCGGGAAGCTAAAAAAAAATCACTCACAAAATTTTGGTATAAGATTTTTTTTTTATTATTATTATTATTTTTTTTTTACTGATGAACAGTAATTTTTTTTTTAAAGGAAGAAGAAGAAACGAAGAAAGAAAAAAAACGAAAGAAAAACGAGGTTACGTAATCGAAAAATTGAACCCTAACCTGGGCTCTGATACCAAATGATACGAACCTCGTCGGGGATAGAAAGATAGAAGATGATCGATTAACGAAAAGATAAAAGATACCGGTGGAAGGTCCCAAAACCTCTGAATCTGATTCGTGAAATAATCTAAGGACGAAACCCTAGACCCCAACACGTGATCGACGCAGCAACTCGGGGATGAGGAAGACACACGAACGAAGGGTGGATCGCTTCGTTGATTCGCCGGTTGAATTCTTTGGATAGTCGGGTAGAATTCGAACCCCAGAGAGAATTTTAGTAAAACTCACAAAAAATAATTTTATTCATCAATAATGTTCTGATTAAAACAATGCGTTGGGGAGCTTTATATAAGCAATGCCCTAATTATTAAATAAAAGAATTAAAACAATTAAAATCAAAACAATTAAAAACTGACGCAAATAAAAACAATTAAAATCAAAACCATTTAAAAAACTGACGCAAATAAAACTATTAAAACTCACGCAAATAAACTTAACGCTGAACCGCTGCGCTACTTTTCTGAAGATGTCGGCCGACAGAATATGGGTGTCGGCCGACACCAACCCAAACTCGGGTTCTTCCTCGGGTTGAGCCGCGGGATCTTCAGAATCTCGATTTTCTGCACTCATGTCGGCCGACAGGCCTTGGTGTCGGCCGACACCAAGCCAGAAACTCGACCGAACTTCACGGCGGGTCCTCGGCACACTCTTGACCTCCGTTCTACCGTCTTCGTCGTCGTTCTAGCTTTTAGACAGAACTCGGGTCGCATCAAGTCACCAAGATAACTTCAGAGCGGCAACCTAGATTGCTCATTCACATAATACTTCTAGGAAGTATAACTTAAGCACGTGATGAGTATGGGAGTCGGGAGTTTGGAGGAAATGACTAGACCTTAGTACAAGTGGGAGATTGTTGGAGTTGTGTACTTAATGTCTAGATTTAAGTGTCGATAAACTCCCGGTCATAGCATTTAATCTATTTAATTAATAAACAATTATTTGCATTTAATTATTATTAATTAATTATGCAAAATATAGTCCTGGATTTTATACGTTGTAGTTAGTATGGTGTGCATGGGCACACAGAAGATCATACTATCGGTTACTCGTATTTAATCGAACAGATGCTCACGACCTAGATGGACATGGACCAATCCATCGGTATAGTCGTTGTGTGAGAGAGAAAATAATTTATCTTCATTATTTTATCACACTTGTACACTTGGTGTATTGGACGGATCGCTTGAGATTTATTGATTAGGATTGCCTTGGATAATCAATTTAAATCTCAGATTATTTTATTCTTAATCCCCGATATTATTGCGTGTGTATATATTTAATATTAGAGACTTTGATTTTCCAAAGGAATTAACCGATTTAATTATTGGGTTAATTACCGGTAAAATTGGGTCGCTATATTTTATATATGTCATGCCGTGAATACTTGACGGGAAAGTGTATCCCGGAAGGGTTGATAATATCCCCGAGATGAGTTAATAAGGAATTATTGTGTAAACCTCATGAGTGGATTCGTTCCGCACGATAATAAAGGTTGAACGGTACTAGTCTCGGATATAAGAGATGAATATAATTTATTAAGCAATAAATAAATTTATTCATGGATATTTAAATCTTAAATACACGGAATAAATAATACTACCGGAGAAATATTATTTGATATAATATGGTTTAATATTGGGAGTGCAATTAATTTATATAGTGGAAAATAAATTAATTAATATTGATAAGGATTAATGGATATAATATGGTTCAATATTGGGAGCCCAATATTCCACCTCCTTATGATCCCCTACGTAGCCTATAAAAGCACTACATGGTCTTCACTTTTCACAACTCAATTTTAACCTACGCCAATCATAAAGTCTTGGAGAGTGAAGGAGATCCATAGGAGTTCGATAGATCGTCGCCCACACGACGTTCGGACGAGGTGCAAGGAATACGTAGGAAGATCGAAAGGTCATCGTTTGATTTCGTTTCTTCGTACAACGAATCGAGGTAATATAATTGAGAACCCCCTTCATGATTATATGCTCGTTTATTGTGATATATACATGAACAAGACGATCCGGGAAAGCGTCGAAACCGGGATACGGGGATCACGCGATCCCCGTCGGGATCGAGAGAGGCGGCCGAACCCTAGGGTTCGACCGCCGGCGCGCGCGGACGAGGGAGCCCCGGCTGGACTGCCGGGGCATGCGATCGACGCGAAGTCGATCGCGGGGAGGTTCGCCGTGGGCTGGTGCCACGACGGGTGAACCCCCAGCCACCTCGCCTGGTGGCGTGCGCAAGGAGACGCCGCGGCTGGATGCCGCGGCTGGGGGCGATCGAGCCCTTCGCTCGATCGCCGGGGGGACTGCCGCGGCTGGTGGCTCCCCCCGCCTCCTGTGATGGCGGTGAGTCGCTGGACTCACCGCCCGGGGCTGCCGGAGCAGCCCATGCGATCGAACTCGATCGCGAGCCCGCGGTGGGGCTCGGCTAGGGTTTAGCCGCGGGTTCGTCCCGCGGCGATGCTCGGGTCGAGCTCCGGACATCGTGGCGTTCGCGTTCGGTTTCCGACGATAGGGTTTCGATCGGGTTATCGGTTCCGCATAATTTTTGATAGCCCGGGACATCGAATCCCAGCATAAGGCTCCCAATCGCAGAGGCGTAAGGGACCTTATCCATATGCTCCATCTCCTTCTCGCTCGTCGGCGATTCCTCCTTTGATAGACGGAAGTGACTAGCCAAAGGAGTGCTCACGGGTTTCGCATCCTCCACGTTAAACCGTGCTAGTACCTTATTCAGGTAATCCTCTTGAGACAACTCAAGACCATCCTTGCTCCTCGTAATTCTCATCCCAGGATTTGTTTGGCAGCACCCAAATCCTTCATAGAGAACTCCCTCGATAGACTCTTCTTGAGCTTGTCAATCTCCGCCAAGCTCGCCCCGACTATCAGCATATCATCTACATAAAGAAGCAAAATTATGTAGGTACCTCCGAGTTTCTTGAAATAGCAGCAGTGGCCCGCCTCGCACCGCGTGAATTTGACCCGCTTCATGAACATGTCGAACTTCTTGTACCACTGCCTCGGAGCTTGCTTCAACCCATACAAGCTCTTCTGAAGCTTACACACCAGCTTCTCCTTGCCTCGGACTTCGAAACCCTCCGGTTGCTTCATATAGATTTCTTCATCTAGGTCCCCATGAAGAAATGCGATCTTTACATCCATTTGCTGAAGATGTAAATCCTCCTTTGCCACCAAGCTAAGCACCACCCGGATGGTTACCATCTTGACTACCGGAGCGAAGATCTCCGTGTAGTCGATCCCCTCCTTCTGCTGGAACCCTTTCACCACTAACCTTGCCTTGTACCGAACGCTTCCATCATGTTCTTCCTTTGCCCGGAAGACCCATTTATTGTGCAAGGCCTTCTTCTCCTTCGGAAGCTCGGCTAGTTCCCAAGTCTGATTCGACATCAATGAGCTCATCTCCTTTTTCATGGCGGACTCCCACTTGATCGAATCCCTCGCTTGTATAGCCTCAGTGTAGCTCTCCGGCTCACCCCTATTAGTCAGCAAGATATAGTTAAGGGAAGGTGAAAATTTATGGGGAGGTCTTCTTACCCTTGTTGACCTCCACGGCTTCGGTGTAACTGGATCGATGTTGGGATGAGCATTCTCATCTTGCTCATCCTCGCTGCTCGTGTTGCTTTCCTCGATCTTCTCGGACTCCGTGACCTCCACCGGAACCTCCTCCGTGTCTCCCACAGGATCAATGCTTTTTTCAACAACCTCGCCTTTACCCTTGTACAAGACTGCCTCGTTGAAGATCACATTCTTGCTTCGGATCACCTTATGATTTTAGACATCCCAAAATCGGTATCCGAACTCCGTGCCGCCATATCCAATGAAGAAGCATTTCTTGGATTTAGGATCAAGCTTGCTACGAGCAGCTTCGTCGATATGGACATACGCCAGACACCCGAACACCCTCAAGTAGGACAGATTCAGCTTCTTCCCACTTCAAACCTCCTCAGGAATCCGGTATTCCAAAGGAACCGACGGTGCTCTGTTGATCAAATGAGCTGCCATGTCGATGGCATACGCCCAAAACATCTTGGGCATCCCCGAATGTAACCGCATACTCCGGGCCTTCTCATTTAGCGTCCTGTTCATTCGTTCCACTATTCCGTTCTGTTGTGGGGTCCCCGGAATAGTCTTCACCATTTTGATCCCACTCTCGACACAAAACTGTTTGAAGTCAGCGTCAACGTACTCACCACCATTGTCGGACCTCAAACACTTCACCTTGAGATTTGTTTCATTCTCAACCTCGGCTTTCCATTTCCTGAAAATAGAGAACACGTCACTCTTATTTTTCATGAAGTATACCCATACCTTCCGTGTGGAGTCATCGATGAAGGTAACATAGTAGAGTGACCCTCCGAGTGAGGCGATGGGAGCTGGCCCCCAAACATCCGTGTGTACTAGTTCCAGCTTCTCCGCCTTGGGCTCCCTTCCACCTTTGGAAAAACTCACTCGTTTCTGCTTTCCAAGAATGCAGATCTCGCACGTGTGAGACTCAATCGCCTTGAGTTCGGGCAGCAGCCCATTCTTTGCCATGATCTTCATCCCCTTCTCACTCATGTGCCCCAGCCTGCAATGCCACAGTTCGGTCTTCTGGGTGACATCAACAACACCAACCGAGTCCCTCATGCTCGTAGTCAAGTAAAGTGTGCCTGTCTTATGACCTCGAGCAATGGTCATGGCGTTCCTCGAAACCTTCCACGACCCATCTCCAAATGACGTCCGGTAGCCATCATTATCAAGCTGGCCCACCGAAATTAGGTTCCTCATCAACCCCGGCACATGTCTGACCTTGGTAATCTTCCAGGTTTGCCCATTAGGCAGCTTTAGGTTGATATCTCCCATCCCGACTATATCGAGTGGCTCGTCATCTGCAAGAAAAACCTTTTCATAGTCACCCGAGACATAATTCAACATTACCTCTCGCTGTGCAGTAGTATGGAAAGAAGCCCCTGAGTCCAGCACCCAGGAATCGATCGGTGAGTCGAACGAACAGAGAAGGACGTCCCCATCGTCGTCATCCTCCTGCACCACCGCATTGGCGGTTGCCTTCTTCTTGTTGTCGTTCTTCCCCCGAGAGCGACAATCCCTCTTAAAGTGCCCCGTCTTCCCACAATTCCAACACTCATTATCCTCGGACCTCGAGCTATCTCTTCCATTCTTAGACTTGGATCTCCCTCTGTTCCTGTTAGCATTCCTGTCCGAGTTTCTCCCCCGGCTCTCTACACTCAAGGCCGAACTAGGAGTCTTTCCCTTGAAATCTTTTCTCCGGATTTCCTCGGCAAGGATCTTATCTCTAACTTCGGAGAACTGCAGATTCTCCTTCCCCATAGAGTTGCTAACAGCTGCCGGCATGGGCTCCCAACTATCCGGTAGAGACGCAAGTAGGATCAAGGCGTAAATTTCGTCATCGAAGTTCACCCCGACTCCCTTCAACTTGTCCAAGATGGAATTCAGCTCGTTGATATGGTTGGCTGCGTTTGCATTGTCCGACATCTTCAGATTGAACAACTGCTTCATGAGATACACCTTGTTGTTCGCTGAAGGTTGCTCGTACATGTTTTATAGGGCAGCCATCAAACCCTTGGTTATGGGAATTGAGCGCACATTGAATGACACATTTGAAGCTAGCGACAAACGTATAAATCCCAACACCTGCCTGTCGAGGCTTTCCCATTCCTCGTCATCTGTGATCTTCTCCGGTCAACCCTTCAAAGGAATTCCGAGCCTCTTCCCATAAAGGTAGTCCTCGATCTGCATCTTCCAGTGTCCATAGTTATTCCCGTCAAATTTCGTAACCCCGAACGAGGTGGTGGTGTCCGTCATCGCTTTTCCCCGATCGCTATAACCCTAGCGCTCTGATACCAGTTGTTGGGAAATTCGCGTCCGAATTCCCCTCCTGAAAATCACACGAACAAACAAAGAACGAAAAAGAGACACGAGAAATTATAGTGGTTCACCCGTTAACGAGGGCTACGTCCACTTTCTTGCCGCTGCAATAATTCACTAGAACAATTATAGTACTTGATTACACGACTTTGTAATGCTATAATTGCTTCTAGAGTTCCTGGAGGTGTTAACCATAATTTACAATAGGGTTACATATTTATAGGAGGAAGAAACTAGAACAATTATAGTACTTGATTCACTAGAACAATTATAGTACTTGATTACACGACTTTGTAATGCTATAATTGCTTCTAGAGTTCCTGGAGGTGTTAACCCTAATTTACAATAGGGTTACATATTTATAGGAGGAAGAAACTTGCCCAACAAGCCAAAAACGCGATTGCTGAAAACTATGACGTAGCACCCGCTACGAATGGTAGCGCCCGCTAGCTTCACCCTAGCGAGCGCTAGGAAGGCTAGCAATTGCTAGCTTCCAGACCTCAAACAATCTGCCCGTTCTGCCTCTTTTCACGAAGGGCCAGCGCCCGCTGGCCTTGTCCAGCGCCCGCTGGAGCATGTCTGGCACCCGCTAGACCTCCCGGCGGGTGTTGAGCCTGCCTTTGTCGATTTTCCGCGTGAATTCACCCTTCACACTCAACATGATCATCTTGCACTTCCATCTTTAAAGTCCACGCTGGGAATCGTCTCCCATTGAATCCACTCATATTTAGGCTCTTTAAATTAGGGTGTGGTTGGAGGCCTTCCAAAACACTCTCCTCGTTTGCTTCATCACCTTTTGTCCATTCAAATGTTAACTTGATAATGCCTTTTTTCCGATATAAATTGGCACTCAGTGCCTCATTCTTATCTCGTGAAATGCCGATGTTATGCTCGATTTTATTGTTGTTTTCGGGGCGGTTTTAGATATATTTTGGGTATATATGTGTATGATTATCGAGGGTTTGCTTATTATTGATGTGACGGAACTTATGCACGGTATAGTCGAGTTTGTGTGTGAAATGTAGGTGAAAACAAGGCTAAACCGAGAGAAACGAGGAGAAGATCCGAACCCGGAATATGCAGCAACTTCAACACAAAAACTGCTATTGCTCGGTTAGTACCGTGGGTCGAGCCATACACGGTTGGAAAGATCTTGAAGTCGGGAATCCGGGGAATTTGGAATCGAGAAGATCGGAGTCCGGACGAAAAAGATATGATGAAATTCGAGAAGCTGCGCATAGAAGAAGGTGATTCGAGCGAAGTCGAGAAGCGTTGACTAGGGCGTTGACTCGCGCCGAGACTCGCGGACATGCTCGCGGACAAGGTCGCGGAAGAGCTAGGCATAAGTTGAAGAGAAAATGTGAGTTTCACAGATCAATCCGCGGGATCCTCGCATTTAAACTCGCATCGAAGTGGTGTAGCTCGCGGTGGTGAAGGTCTTGTTGACTTGTGTGGACTCGCGGACAGAGGAGGTTGACTCGCGGTTGACCTTGCAGCAGAGGAGGTTCAATGCGAGTGAAATGCACTTCAATGCGAGTGAATAGAGGCTCAATGCGAGTAAAAAGCACTTCAATGCGAGTGAGTAAAAAGGAGGTTCAATGCGAGCTAAAATGTCTTGTCCTCGAGTTGACTATTTTGACTAAGGCTTAAATTGTCATTTATCAACCAAATTAAGGGGGATTTTCGGCGGGAGAACTATAAATAAGAGGGGGGGAAGCACATGAACGGACTTTTGACACACGAGAACAATTTGAAGAGCTAAGAGAGAGAAATTTCATCTTCCCCAAAAAGCAAGTCTCCATTGACGACGGATTCGAGCTCGGGCAAGGACGACGGAATCGAGATCTACTACCTACGATCACGAGACTTCACCTTGGCTATTTCTTCTCCCTTCTCTCTTTATTGCATTTTGTAGAATTTTCATACTTTGCTTGATTTGTAAAATTTGAACTTGGATTGTATTGAATGATGTTAATTGAGCTTGGTTTTATGATTTTCATGCTGGAGTTGTTGATTTCCATGGCTATTGTTGGCTAGATTTTCATTAGGAGATGAAGTGAAAGTCATGCCTACAAGGTGTTTGATGTAATGCTAGAGAGAGTTTAAATTGCCCTAATTGATTTATTTTCGAACCACGATTGAGTATGATCTTTGGTGAACGGGATTAAACTCATTTGGGTATTAAAATGATTGCTATCACCGGGAACGGGGGCTTTCTTCCTAAGGTTCGATTATAATCAATTATTGTTCAAAACTTAAGGAACGGAATTGGTCATCTAGTGAATTCACCACCATCAAGGGGTGCTTTACTAGGGAATTAAATCAATTAGCGTACGGTGATCGTTGCTTTTCTTTCCGGTCCAATTCTCGAACTTAAATACAAGGTTGTATGATTTGGAAGAGGATTACAACCGGATTACTCTCTTGTGCTTCATAATTCACTTTAGGACGACTATTACTTTGTCTCCGATTTTCTCCCATTTGATAAACCTCACATTTACTTGCTTTGATTGTCTTATTGTAATTACTTGAACTCTCGATAATTGAAATGGAATTTTCTACGAAAACCCCTCACTCTAGTCCTCCCTCGGATTGATATTCCGAGAGGTCGATTTACAACGTACCCTCGATTTTTGAAGCGAGGTAAAACATTTTTTCTTTCATTCGTGATCGAAAAATGCTTCTTCAAAATGGCGCCGTTGCCGGGGAGGTCTAGTTGACGTTTTCTAGTCTAATTCACTTCAATTTCTACTTGTTTTTTTTTTTTGTTATTTTACTTACTATTTTCCCCCTATTAGCTTACTAGTTGTTGTTTGATTTTGCATGCTTACTAGGGCTCAAAGGAGAAAAGCTCTTGAACAAGAGGGCATAGAACGAGCCGAGCTAGAAAGAGAGCGAACCAAAAGTCTTGAACCCATGGCAAACAACATTGGTGCTTCCACTTCTACACACCATATGCTACAAAGAGATGGAAGACCCGAGGGAACCTTCAACCAACCGGAATTCCCTCCGGGTTTCAATATTCGAAATTCTCCTCAACATAATCCGGACTATGAAGATGACCTCAATGACGAAGAGGAGATATATCATCAACCCACTCCTCAACCACGAACAAGACGTACAAATTCACCACCTCATTATCGACAACGAACCGGATTCCAAGAGTGGTGTGAGCATATTCGGGGTCATTTGGTGATGAAGGTTCTTTTTGTTGATAAAGGGTCATTCTTTAGGATCGTGCATAAAAGGGACGTGGTGAACTTGAGCATGTTGTTAGTAATTCTTGGAAAAAGCCAAACCCTCTAAAAATGAAAAAAAAAAGAATGAATGATGAGAAGAAATGATGTATGATGTATGATATTGTTGCAAAAAAGAAAGAAATAAAAATATAAAAAAATAAGTGCATGAAAAGAGCCTAAAAAATAAAAGCAAAAATGTTTGGCCAACGAAAAAAAAAAGAGAAGAAGAAGAATGAAATAATTGAAAAAGGCGAGGGTTTTTCTTGAAATATATGTATTGTTTTATAAGCTCGGTTTACTTATGTTCCTTGCACGTAGATGGAGAAATAAGGGCGTGGTGATTGTGAGATACATCCGGTGTAGGAGGGGACGAGGGAGTAGTGAGTGCCTTATTCTTGTGTCATTTTATCCTACCCTAACCTTATCCTACCATTGAGATCACATTTTGATTTAAGGAAAGTGAGATTGATTGAGCATAATCGTTTTTGAGCTTGTGATGTGCGAAATGTATATATAATGCGTGCTATCCATTCTACTTGAGCTTCTTTGACTAAATGCAAGTTACTTGTTCTATCTCTTGCATAATGAGTGTATTTGGCCTATGATTCGATTTTTGAGAGGAAAGAAACGAGTGAACCGTGTGTTGAGTGATTCGAATAGTGTGTGTCATATTACTTTAACAATGCTTGATGAGATGAACATGGGATTGGTTTGAACGTTCTTCTCCGGCTAGTTAGTGTATCACGTTTGAACACTATGCTCGGGACGAGCATTGCTTTTTCGTTGTAGTAGTTTGAAATGCCGATGTTATGCTCGATTTTATTGTTGTTTTCGGGGTGGTTTTAGGTATATTTTGGGTATATATGTGTATGATTATCGAGGGTTTGCTTATTATTGATGTGACGGAACTTATGCACGGTATAGTCGAGTTTGTGTGTGAAATGTAAGTGAAAACGAGGCTAAACCGAGAGAAACGAGGAGAAGATCCGAACCCGGAATATGCAGCAACTTCAACACAAAAACTGCTATTGCTCGGTTAGTACCGTGGGTCGAGCCATACACGGTTGGAAAGATCTTGAAGTCGGGAATCCGGGGAATTTGGAATCGAGAAGATCGGAGTCCGGACGAAAAAGATATGATGAAAGTCGAGAAGCTGCGCATAGAAGAAGGTGATTCGAGCGAAGTCGAGAAGCGTTGACTAGGGCGTTGACTCGCGTCGAGACTCGCGGACATGCTCGCGGACAAGTTCGCGGAAGAGCTAGGCATAAGTTGAAGAGAAAATGTGAGTTTCACAGATCAATCCGCGGGATCCTCGCATTTAAACTCGCATCGAAGTGGTGTAGCTCGCGGTGGTGAAGGTCTTGTTGACTTGTGTGGACTCGCGGACAGAGGAGGTTGACTCGCGGTTGACCTTGCAGCAGAGGAGGTTCAATGCGAGTGAAGTGCACTTCAATGCGAGTGAATAGAGGCTCAATGCAAGTAAAAAGCACTTCAATGCGAGTGAGTAAAAAGGAGGTTCAATGCGAGCTAAAATGTCTTGTCCTCGAGTTGACTATGTTGACTAAGGCTTAAATTGTCATTTATCAACCAAATTAAGGGGGATTTTCGGCGGGAGAACAATAAATAAGAGGGGGGGGGGGGGGGGGGGGGGGGGGGGAAGCACATTGTTGGGATTAGGGTCGTCCGTGGGCTCGACCTGACCCGTTGAGGATTAAAATGAATGTATTTTAATTCATAATATAATATATATATATATATATATATATATATATATATTATTTGTAATATAATATACATTATAGATGTATATCCAAAACATCTCTCTACTGCGGTTATTTTGCGCAGATATCTCTGTGTATAATATACAGATTAATTATATACAGAAATTAACATTTGTGTTAAAGCATGCGAAAGGTAGAACAAAGAAAAACAAAAATGAAGCAGTACAATACATTGGGGTTCTTAGATCGTGAAGAACAATTCAACACTCCAATCGGGAGAGTGTTGTAGACACTGCGTAGTACGAGAAGCAACACGCAACAAGAGGATTCGGTCTGTTCGATTTACGTTTCCGCATCGAAAACAAGTAAGTCTTCTTATTTATTGTTATCAAATTGCTTATGTCGTTTAAGTAATTCCTTCATTGGTATCAGAGATAGTGTGATCGGATCCCTTGTGAATTATGTGTTTGATTTTGTTTGTTCATGTTTATTATTTATGTTCATTGTTAATCGAGCATGAATTGTATTTAATTATTCTGCGTATATTATTTTGTGTGATATTTACTGCATGAAGTTTTGGGTGAACTTGTGATGTAACTCTGCGTAGATATAACTTTGCGTAAAATGTTATTCAAAAGGGTTATCTGTGCGTAGATGTAACTCTGCGTAAAATGTTATGCAAAGGGTTATTTGTTTTGTGTGAACTTACGCTTGTTTGAACTTACTGCATGAATTGGTTATTTGTTCCACTCTGCGTAAAATGTTATGCAAAGGGTTATTTGTTTTGTGTGAACTTACGCTTGTTTGAACTTACTGCATGAATTGGTTATTTGTTCGTGTGTTTGAACTTACTGCATGAATTGGTTATTTGTTCTGTGTGAACTTACGCGTGTCTGAACTTACTGCATGAATTGCGTTAGTTCTTTTGTGAACTATGTGCGTTACTTGTTCTGGGAACTTGCGTATTATTTATTCTCTTGGGAATGAATTTTGCGTTATTTAATTGTTCTAAGTGAACTGGTGTAACTTTTGCGCTATGTATTTGAATGATTTTAAATTGTTCTCTGCAAATAATTTTTATTTTAAAAGTGAAATTTATTTTGAATGATCATTTTAAAATATAATTTAAATTAATATTTTAAAATATTAAAAGTATTTTAAATTAAAATTAATTTAAAATATAAATTAATAATCTAAACTAGCTTTTTTTTTAAATACTTCGCGATCAATCCTACCCTTCCCACTAGATTCACCATCGTCTTCTTCCCCAATTAAAAAAAAAATCAAAACCGTAATAATGATGATTAAAGAAGGGTTGAGAAGTAAGGACCACGTACAGAATCATAACAAAACTCTAATTAAGTTAACACAACACACACTCAAATAATTTTTATTTTAAAAGTGAAATTTATTTTGTGTGAATTTATTTATAGTGAATTAATATAGTGAATTAAAATTCATTCTGTATGAATTTATTTTACTAATTTATTTGTAGTGAATTAAAATTCATTTTGTATGAATTTATTTTTACTGAATTGAAATTTATTCTGTGTGAATTTATTTCAAGTAAATTTTATTCAGTGTGAATAATTTTCAGTGAATAATTTTTAATTATTCGGGCGTAAAATATATGTACAGAGTACATATAATTGCGTTAAACAATGTTTATTAATTGATTTTATTTTATTTGTTTTGTATAAACATTATTTAATAAAATAAATAAAATTACCTATGTACAGAGTACATATAATTGTGTTAAACAATGTTTATTAATTGATTTTATTTTATTTGTTTTGTATAAACATTATTTAATAAAATAAATAAAATTACCGTTTATTTAAAACTTATTATGTGTGAATAATAAAATTAAATAAAAAAAGTACATTTGATTTAAAAATTATTCGGTGTGAATATTTTTTTTATTCTGTGTGAATATTGTATTACGCTCAAAATGTCTCTTGAGAATTTTTAAAAATAATAATTTTTAAGGTTTTTGGATTTTTTTTAAAATCTTATTAAATTATTATTAAATTATTTTCTATGTGAAAATAATATTTATTATTTTTTTTTTTGAATTCATGTAATATTTTGAGCATGTGAAAGTAATACAATTTGGCTATCTTAACTGGCGGCACTTAATAAGTTATATGCCATATATTCGCATGAATATCGGATTTTCTAACGTTTAAGCTATGTGTGTCATTTTGATAAGGGGAGTGACTTAGTGTTACTTATACCATTTAGACATGTTATACGATCAAGTGTGTTCGTTAATTATAATTTTAAATTGGAAGTGTCCGACTTTTAACACTTGTCTAAGTGCAGGTACTATGTGTATCGTTCGAGAATTATTTCTCTGAAGATGAAACCAACATATACTTATTGAGGTCATGTGTTGAACATGCATTGCAAGTATAAGACCATGTGGAATAATGTTGGTGATTTGTTCAATTGGGACGAGCTTAAAATCATTTTTAGAAATTCTCTACCCTTTGAATGGCATGAGATGTGGGAAATGATTTGGAATCAAGAACATGAATTCTTTCATGATATCTATCTCACTTGTGTCATAGCTATATTTGAAGAGTTCTATAGTCATGGTACTGAACACCAGTGGGTGACCCCTATCGTTTTCAAGACAAAGGGAAAAATGTACTATAGGACTGAGCCTATTAAGATGATGCCAAAAGCTCATGCTCATTTGTGGGCATGTTATCGTGTACATTAGAAGTTAGTGTGTACTGACTATTGGTACTTTGTTTGTTTTACAAACACTGTTTTTAGTTTCGTAGTTTTTATTTGACCTTGGTGGTCATTCTGATTAAACTATGCAATGTTTTGATTACTTAATGTATATATTTCGTTTGTCGTTTTATATATGTTTTCATTTAAACATTAGTTGTTTGAATGTTTAAGTGTCAAAGTGGGATTTTTAAATGGTTTGGTTAATTAAGTGTTTTTGGGATTGAGTTCATTATGATAAGACCTAATTGGGGCCGATGATTAAGATATTAAGTCTTCTTTCGACGTTCTGTTTAGGGAGGATTGTTTTGAGCAAAAGTATTCTAAATGATCACTTAATTGTTTTACACACAATAAGAGCATGATTTATATTTACTTTCCTGATTTGCCTGTGTCTAGCAAATCAGTCATTGGTGATATGATTAAAGGAAATAAGCTCGATGAAGACAACTATAATCCGTGGTACCGAAAGGTTGGTACGTAATGGATGGTAAAGATGTTATCCATATTGCGAACCATGAGATGTTCGGTCCTGGACAGGACACTGGTCCTCAGGATTGTAGAAACTAAGATGTGCTGGGATTCGATGTCCCGGGCTATCAAAAAATTGCGGAACCGATAACCCGACCGAAAACCCGTCGCCGGAGATTGCACGAACACCGACTCATCCGCCGGAGTCCGACCTTTGGAGACCACGCGCCCGAAGACACGCAGCCCGCCCCCAGCCGAACCCCCGCGAGTCGGAAACTACGAACGCGAACCACACGCGAAGAACCGGGCTCGACGAGAGCATCGCCGCGGGATGAACCCGCGGCTAAACCCTAGCCGAACCCCATCGCGGGGTTCGCGATCGCCGTGCATGGCGATCGCCGGGGATGCGCGGCATCCCCGTGGGGCTGTTCGGAACAGCCCCCTGGCGGTGAGTCCGGCGACTCACCGCCTTCGCCGTCGAGGGGAGGGCGGTCAGCCCAGCTGACCCGCCGCGGCCTAGCCGCGGCTGCCTTAGCGATCGACTTCCGAGTCGATCGCTTGCCCCGGCTTCAGCCGGGGCCCCCTTCGAGCGCACGCCGCCGTCGAGGGCGGCTGGGGTCCGCCACGGCACCAGCCCGTGGCACCCCAGCGATCGACCGAAGTCGATCGCACTCGAACCCTAGGGTTCGGCCGCTCCCTCGATCCTCGCCGGGGATCTCGAATCCCCGTCCCCGAGGTTCGTCGTTTTCCCGGATCGTGCGTTCATGTATATATCACAATTAATCAAGCACAAATAATCATGAAGGGGGTTTATGATTATTACCTCGATTCGTTGTACGGAGAAACGAAATCAAACGACCTTGCGATCTTCCTACGTATTCCTTGCACTTCGTCCGAACGTCGTGTGGGCGACGATCTATCGAACTCCTATGGATCTCCTTCACTCTCCAAGACTTTATGATTGGCGTAGGTTAAAATCAAGTTGTGAAAAGTGAAGACCATGTAGTGCTTATATAGGCTACGTAGGGGATCATAAGGAGATTAAATATTGGGCTTCTAATATTGAAGATTAAATTGGGTCCAACCCAAATCCATTAATCCTTATCAATATTAATTTTATTTATTTTCCACTATATAAATAAAATTGCACTCCCAATATTTATCCATATTATATCAAATAATATTTCTCCGGTTAGTATTATTTATTCCGTGTATTTAAGATTTAAATATCCATGAATAAATTTATTTATTGCTCAATAAATAATATTCATATCTTATATCCGAGACTAGTACCGTTCAACCTTTATTATTGTGCGGAACGAATCCACTCATGAGGTTTACACAATAATTCCTTATGAACTCATCTCGGGGATATTATCAACCCTTCCGGGATACACTTTCCCGTCAAGTATTCACGGCATGTCATATATAAAATATAGCGACCCAATTTTACCGGTAATTAACCCAATAATTAAATCGGTTAATTCCTTTGGAAAATCAAAGTCTCTAATATTAAATATACACACCCGCAATAATATCGGGGATTAAGAATAAAATACTCTGAGATTTAAATTGATTATCCAAGGCAATCCTAATCAATAAATCTCAAGCGATCCGCCCAATACACCAAGTGTACAAGTGTGATAAAATAATTAAGATAAATTATTTTCTTTCTCACACAACGACTATACCGATGGATTGGTCCGTGTCCATCTAGGTCGTGAGCAACTGTTCGATTAAATACGAGGAACCGATAGTATGATCTTCTGTGTGCCCATGCACACCATACTAACTACAACGTATAAAATCCAGGACTATATTTTGCATAATTAATTAATAATAATTAAATGCAAATAATTGTTTATTAATAAATAGGTAAAATGCTATGACCGGGAGTTTACCGATACTTAAATCTAGACATTAAGTACACAACTCCAACAATCTCCCACTTGTACTAAGGTCTAGTCATTTCCTCCAAACTCCCGACTTCCATACTCATCACGTGCTTAAGTCATACTTCCCAGAAGTATTATGTGAATGAGCAATCTAGGTTGCCGCTCTGAAGTTATCTTGGTGACTACTGCGTCGTCTCCCTGACGATGACTCGAATCAGGTGGTACTGGCTCTATGTGTTATCATCATCTTTTGAACTTATGACTTCTTCCAGTTTACCATGCACCGCTATATACATAGCCTTTGGTGAACCAAGAATCATATACAAGTTCAGAGGTCATTCCGGAACCTAACCAAAACTTCCGCTGCCTCTGAGGCTGCTATTCGGCTTATGATAGAGTCCGAGAAGCATCACGCTTATCACTCTTTCATCCTTAGGTTCCACCTCTTCTAAAAGTGAACACATAGCCTGATATCGACTTACACTGGTCTTTCTCTGATTTTGGATCTGAGAAACTGTAATCTAAGAAGATTTCGTTTTGCTAGTAATCCAGTACTTCCAAGTACTTTTACAGCATTCGAACATTTCTTATCCAGATTACTTTGATATCCTCCCACTACGCTAACCGCATAGTTGATATCAGGTTCTTGTTTTTCAACATTGCATCTACAAAGCTCTTTACACTCGAAGTGTAGGAAACTGCTTTGTGTATACCTATCCATTTTATGCGTTCGAAACACATACCTTTAGATAGATGTATTCTGTTCCCGAAAGGCAATAACCTTTCTCAGAATTGTGCATGTTTAAAACAAACCATAATCGTATAAGATATCTTAAGAGAAGTACAAATGTTCTTATCTATAGATCGAAAGATTTCTAAGAACATGATCCAACTTCATCTTAATCTTATACCTCGATTCAGACAACCTCTATTTCATGTCTGACAACACTTTTACATTGTTGCCAACGATGAAGTGTTATCTACACAAAATTCCGAGAAACACCACTTTGTTTCCATTACGTCTCTAACACACCTCTCCTTGCCTTTTGCAAGCTCCACAGCTTTGTGATAATCCATAAATGGATTTACTAAGCTTGTACTTCTAAATGATCTTGCCTCTTAACAATAATACTTATTGCTATCCAAGTAGGCACATTTAGATTAGTACTGCCTCCTATGCAGAACTAGGGATCGATTTCATGTATACTAGATCCAGAGTTCAAAACTCCTCCAGTCTTATGAACATCTCTGGTTGCTTAACAACCTCCCACTGCAATGGCGTTCCGGTGTATAACAGTAATAACATTAGGTGCAGTTAGTGGTGTACCACTACTCGGTTAGGCTGGTTCTCAGTCTTCCCTTTCCTCCTTTTAAAGTACTTTGTCAGTTAGGGCATTGTAGTTCATCTAATAGTTTTCCTCTAAGAACCGGGCGAGGATACCCCTCTGGTTCGTAGTACTATCGAACCTACAATTACTTGTTCTTCTAGGATATTCTACAACCACATGGAGTTTGCCGTTGTATCCAGAAATATCCATAGAACATAGGTAGTTCCGAACTAACTTTTCCTTTTACTATTAGAATTCCATTTCTTATTCCTGACACACCATGTCTACACATCAGTGTATGGTGTAGTCGTTTAAGACTTAATCTCAATCTTTGATTTATGCTATGTGTTATTCAGATAGGTGATAGCCTCCGCGAACAAGTCGCAGGCTTCTAATGGATATACTTTGAAGGTTCCCCATAATGGCTTTGTGTCGAAAAACACTTCGCTTTTATGGCACATCAAGTATTCTAATCCATCTTCGAGTATTCTTGAAAGAACAACTCGTACCTCTCTTATTACACATGTCACCGCATTAATCATAAATCATTTTCAATACTTGTCCGAATTCCATCCTTTATCCAGAAAGGTTAACTTAGTTGTATCATCTTTCAAGATCGATTCTTAGGTCGGGAGGTCCATTCCTCCAACTATAATTGATCAAATCAATTTCGACCTTTTGAATCCCTTTTGAATAGATACTACCAAGTTCAAGAATTCACAAGTATAATGATTGATAAGAGAAATACATCTAATAAGTAAAACAAGTTATACATATCAATTTGTTGCATCGTGGTAGACTAAGGATTCATCATTCATATATTGCTATCTAATGTACCAGAATAGATAACACCATTATTTCTTATCTAAATCACTCAATGATTAAAGAAATAAATATTCATTCATTAATAAAGAAAACCAGAACAAAAGTTCTTTTTCAAAATAAAGGGGTACATAAAGCAATAACTTAAAATGAAATCCTAAAACAGATAAATGTCTTCCACTGCAACCGCTGCTACCCCAACAGCTTCGCCCATGTAGACTCGAACTCTTCTTCTCTAAGTCGCCGGGTTTTCTGGAACCCCTGCATTTAAAACAATGCACATACCGTCAGTGGTTCCATATCTACACACCAGAATTCTGGTAGATAATACCGCTGACTATGTTTTTACGACTAAAGAAAAATTCGTACCTCTGAGAGGACATTCAGACTTCCAGTGTCCAGACTTGTTGCATCGGAAGCACTTGCCCCTTGGCTTACTAGCCCCCACTCGTGGTCCATTCCTCTTGGCACCACTGGGTTTCATGGCTTGCTTCCTTTTCTTGCCCCTACCTCCAATAGCTTTCAAGATTTTGGACTTGGTAGCCACAAGCGCTTGAGACTTGCCCTTCTTGTAGATCCCCTCTGCCGCCTTCAGTTCAGTCAGGAGTTGCGCAAGAGTATAAGATAGTTTACCCATATTATAGCTCATACGAAACTGCTCAAAACTAGGGGTCAGAGACTGGAGTATGATGTCGACTTGCGTCTCACCATCAATCATAGCTCCTAGGACCTCCAATTCATTAAACAGACTCATCATCTTGAGAACATGCTCCTCAACGGGCGTTCATTCAGACTGAGTAGTCGACATGAGGACTCTCATGGCTTCTTGCCTACCCGCACGGTCATGATGCCCAAACATCTCCTTGAGGTTAAATAACATATCCTCGGCAGTGTTCATCGACTGATGCTGGGTTTGGAGTACATTTGACATGGAAGCCAAAATATAGCACCTAGCCATTTCATCAGCCTTTTTCCACTTCCGATATGCTTCTTTTTCCTCATCAGTTGAGGCGGCCGTGGGTTCAGTAGGACATTGCTCATAGAGTACAAACTTGTACTCTTCAGCAGTCAGGACAATGTCTAAATTTCTCTTCCAATCAATGTAGTTTGGACCAGTGAGTTTTTGTTCCTTGAGTATCATAGAAAGTGGATTCATAGCTATTCTCTAAACCTATAAGCACATGTAAACAAACAATCAATTTAATGTCCGATATTATCTCCCTCAAATAATATCATGAAATTACTAATTGCGTCTAAAATCCCATCAGGTAAGGCAAGCCACGTGGTGTGGACGTTTACCCACCCAAATGATTTAGCAATTAGATTTTTCTTTGGTCATACATCGATTATAGCGTAACTTCGTGGGGAAGAATACTATAATGCGTATCTAAGTGTAAACCATCACTCAGCACTAAAGTACATCGCTTGGAATTGCTACGTCACCGCAAGCCACGTGGTGTGGACGTTTACGATAATTTCACAACTCTTCACAATTACTTATAACTGTCTACATCAATTAATCCAAAATCCGTTAGCATAGCAAGCCACGTGGTGTGGACATTTACTATACTAAGAGACTTTTATAATTGACTCCCAATTACAAGATCCATTAGATTTTGTAAATCAAGACTCGGAGAATCATAAGTGAAACTCGAAGTTTCTAACCAGTGATTCGCCATGCGAGCGACCCTATCTCTCATAAATGAGGGAGCCGAGCAGACAATCGACCCACCTATCAAAGAATGGTACGAAGGTCTCTAATTTGTGTCATCCACATGACCAAGTGGCTTTGGCTCCATTCCACTCCCCGGGGTGAGAATGAGTCGACTTGAAGTCAGTTTCAGAAAGACAAATTAGGCATTGTTTGATAAACTTGATCAATGTTTCTTGTAAAAGGAATTACAAGAATTCTCCTCCAATGACTTGTCTATATGAACTTCGAGAGTCCATAAAAGTCACCAAGAGAACAGTGATGGAGACCATGGGAATGTTTCCATCCCCTCTCCCACTTAGCTTTTTACGATAAAGGGATACGCTATCTAGTGCATAAAATAAACACATATAGCATGCATATAAGCAATAAAGCACATAGTATCACATAGTCAAAATAATGCTAGAAAATTATTTTCCCGACTATCATGGCTTTATTCCATCTTCATATGCATCTTCTAGTCTTCAGTCTTCGTTTCTTGAATGCTCCATGTGACGAGAATATTAATCTCCAATATTTAAATCTATTTATTTTCAATTAATCCAAAAGTTACTTAATTCGAAAATTAAGTCAATTGAATATATTAAAAATAAAATTAAATATTATTAATATTTTTATTTATTTATTTTCCTATCTAATTCTATTAAATCTCTAGAATAATCTATCCAAGTAAAACTTGGAATATTCTAGAAGATATCTATAATAGAACAAGGAAATAAAATAAATTAGGACTACTACTCTCCATTAATTAATTTCCATCTAATGAAAATTCCCAAGAATAGGAATAGTCAAATCGGAAATAAATTAGTACAATTAAATTCCTAATCCATGAATATCTCCATGAAGGAAATAAATCAATAGGAATTAATTCAAATTAATTCTTTTTCTAATCCATGAGAGTTTCCAAAAGGAGAACACTCAAATAGGAAAAATCGAATTAATTTTTTTTGGAAAGTGAATCTTGGTAGAAGTGGCATGGGTTGGGAGATCCCCATACCACCATCGACCGCCACCACCATGGAGGAGGGAACCGCCGCCGCCACCCCAGCTGGCCGGCCACCACCGCCGGCGGCAGCCCCAGCCGAGGGGCGATCGACCCCTCCCCATGGCTTCGGTCATGGGGTCGATCATGGGGTTGATCGACTCCCCGGTTTTTCATCCCTTTCGTCTTCGTCACACGTCTTCGTCTTCCGGCGATCGTCTCATCATCGAACCAACGTAAATAAATTACAAAATTTAAATTACACTATCCGGTATCGATTCTATACATGAAATCGACCCTATACATTTTCCGGAAAATAAAGAACATAATAATAAATCCTAAATTCGGTCAACCCCCGAATTTTTACTATTACAAACATTTAACCACACAAAAACGAATCTCGACATGTCCGAGAGTTTAATCATGATAATTAATTAAAGAAAAAACAATAATTAAATCCAACCATGATAGCCGGAAATCCAGCAAGGTAGAACAATAATCGAACATATACATGAACACGAAACCAAACGCTCTGATACCAATTGCTGGGATTCGATGTCCCGGGCTATCAAAAAATTGCGGAACCGATAACCCGACCGAAAACCCGTCGCCGGAGATTGCACGAACACCGACTCATCCGCCGGAGTCCGACCTTTGGAGACCACGCGCCCGAAGACACGCAGCCCGCCCCCAGCCGAACCCCCGCGAGTCGGAAACTACGAACGCTAACCACACGCGAAGAACCGGGCTCGACGAGAGCATCATCGCGGGATGAACCCGCGGCTAAACCCTAGCCGAACCCCATCGCGGGGTTCGCGATCGCCGTGCATGGCGATCGCCGGGGATGCGCGGCATCCCCGTGGGGCTGTTCGGAACAGCCCCCTGGCGGTGAGTCCGGCGACTCACCGCCTTCGCCGTCGAGGGGAGGACGGTCAGCCCAGCTGACCCGCCGCGGCCTAGCCGCGGCTGCCCTAGCGATCGACTTCCGAGTCGATCGCTTGCCCCGGCTTCAGCCAGGGCCCCCTTCGAGCGCACGCCGCCGTCGAGGGCGGCTGGGGTCTGCCACGGCACCAGCCCGTGGCACCCCAGCGATCGACCGAAGTCGATCGCATGCCCCGACGTCCAGCCGGGGCTCGCCCCTCGTCGCGCGCACGCGGCGGTCGAACCCTAGGGTTCGGCTGCTCCCTCGATCCTCGCCGGGGATCTCGAATCCCCGTCCCCGAGGTTCGTCGTTTTCCCGGATCGTGCGTTCATGTATATATCACAATTAATCAAGCACAAATAATCATGAAGGGGGTTTATGATTATTACCTCGATTCGTTGTACGGAGAAACGAAATCAAACGACCTTGCGATCTTCCTACGTATTCCTTGCACTTCGTCCGAACGTCGTGTGGGCGACGATCTATCGAACTCCTATGGATCTCCTTCACTCTCCAAGACTTTATGATTGGCGTAGGTTAAAATCAAGTTGTGAAAAGTGAAGACCATCTAGTGCTTATATAGGCTACGTAGGGGATCATAAGGAGATTAAATATTGGGCTTCTAATATTGAAGATTAAATTGGGTCCAACCCAAATCCATTAATCCTTATCAATATTAATTTTATTTATTTTCCACTATATAAATAAAATTGCACTCCCAATATTTATCCATATTATATCAAATAATATTTCTCCGGTTAGTATTATTTATTCCATGTATTTAAGATTTAAATATCCATGAATAAATTTATTTATTGCTCAATAAATAATATTCATATCTTATATCCGAGACTAGTACCGTTCAACCTTTATTATTGTGCGGAACGAATCCACTCATGAGGTTTACACAATAATTCCTTATGAACTCATCTCGGGGATATTATCAACCCTTCCGGGATACACTTTCCCGTCAAGTATTCACGGCATGTCATATATAAAATATAGCGACCATATTTTACCGGTAATTAACCCAATAATTAAATCGGTTAATTCCTTTGGAAAATCAAAGTCTCTAATATTAAATATACACACCCGCAATAATATCGGGGATTAAGAATAAAATACTCTGAGATTTAAATTGATTATCCAAGGCAATCCTAATCAATAAATCTCAAGCGATCCGCCCAATACACCAAGTGTACAAGTGTGATAAAATAATTAAGATAAATTATTTTCTTTCTCACACAACGACTATACCGATGGATTGGTCCGTGTCCATCTAGGTCGTGAGCAACTGTTCGATTAAATACGAGTAACCGATAGTATGATCTTCTGTGTGCCCATGCACACCATACTAACTACAACGTATAAAATCCAGGACTATATTTTGCATAATTAATTAATAATAATTAAATGCAAATAATTGTTTATTAATAAATAGGTAAAATGCTATGACCGGGAGTTTACCGATACTTAAATCTAGACATTAAGTACACAACTCCAACAAGATGCTTATAAGACTTGAAAGAAAAAGGATTCTAAAGTCAAGGGCATCATTATTGCATCCGTCGAGGATGACATGACTTTTGAATGTGAGTTGCAAGGTATACTGCGCATGTCATGTGGGAGTATTTGCGTGATAAGTATGGTGATACTTGTGTCACTAAGCTTCGTCAGTTGAAAATCAAAATTGATACCTACACGAAGCGTGGTCATCATTCTGTTAAACAACAAGTGAGAATTATGTCTAACATGATTGTGGAGCTTAGGACAGTTGGACACATTCTTTCAGATGAACAACGAGTTCAAACCTTAATATTTTTCCTTCGTGACCAGTGGGAGCACATTAAGGTCACATTACCCACAATGATAACATCAAAATCTTCAATGATGCAGCTCAACATGTTGAGCTTGAGGATGAGCGACTAGGTGTTGTGAAACCTCATAAAGATGATGTTTATGTGGCTGAGAGTTCTGGTTCCAATAAAAACATTGGTTTTTAGCGTAAATGGAACAAGAACAAAGGAAATGGTAAAGAATCTAGTGAAGGTTCAAAGAAGGATACTGATAAAAATGAACGGAAATAATTTCCTAAGAATCCATTTTTTTCAGTAGTAGTTCTTCTTCGTTGAGGTTATCATTTGTTGGTTTGAAAATTACATGGTTTCTATTATATATGATAATGCTGTGTGCAATAACGAACATCTTAATGCCGACTTTATAGTTAATTATGGTTTGTCTCTTAATTGTAGTAGTACATCTCTTTAACTATTACGTCAATCATGGTTTGTCTCATAATGTTTCTTCTACTTGTTTTGAGCATGTTTATGGTGTGTTTTGATATGCACGTTTGAGACACATTGGGAAAGATAAGATAAATCGTCAAGTGAATAAAGAACTTTTGGGTTCACTTTCTAAATTCGATTTGTCCACATGTGAAATATGTCTTGCATGTAAAATGACTCTCAAGCCTTTTTAGTAAGGCAGCAAGAGTTGAATATCCATTGCAATCAATACATACTGACATTTGTGATTCATTGAGTGTGACAGCTCGTCACTGAGCTTCATATTTTATGACATTCATTGAAGACTTCACGCATTTTGATTAAGTGTATTTGATATCTCACAAGTTTGAAGCACAAGGTTGTTTCAAATACTTCATGAGTGAAGTCGAGAATCAAAAGAATGAACAATCAAAACTTTGAGAACCGATTGCGGGCGTGAATATTTGTCAGAACAGTTTTGGGAACTGTGTATTGAAAAAGGGATTACTCGATATTTGACTACTCCTAATACTCCACAGCAAAACAGTGTTGCTGAGAGAAGGAATAGAACTTTATTAGACATTGTGAGATCCATGATGGCGCAAGTTAACCTATCTATTTCCTTTTGGGGAGATATTTTTGTTAACTACAACATATATTCTAAATTGAGTATCATCCAAGTCAGTGACATCATCTCCGTATGAACTATGGACAGGTAGGAGACCTGACCTAAATAATCTCAAGCCTTGGGGTTCGGCTGCACATGTGTACAACGTACATGATATGTACGGAAAGCTAACTCTAAGAGAAAATAAGTGTATTTTCATAAGGTACTCAAAGGAGTTCAATGGTTATGTGTTCATTAGTGACAATGGAGATGATCATATCACCGAAATAGTATCGAGAAATGCAAATTTTCTAGAGACTGAATTCCCAAGTCGAGGTGAATTGCGAAACAAAGAATCGTTCTTTGAGGTTAATGATGAGAATGGGGACACAGAATTAGCTTCTGATCCTCTAGAGGTACAAGGTTCAGACCTAACACCACTCAACATTTCTCGTAGTGTTGATCAGAGTGGGAGAGATGTATATGTTACACCTCTAGATGAATATACCTAAAAGTTCGATCAAAGTTCGATCATCAGAACCTATTCGTTATTCTTGTAGAAAGAGTATACCTAAATGTCATTATGACATTGATGAGTATGCTTTTATGACTAATTCAGGAAGAAGAGTCTGCCATCGATACTTTATCCTTTGTTTTCTTGATAAAACTTGAAGGTTATATGGAAAATTGCAATGGAATATCAGAATTCCATGAAGAGTAACTATGTCTGGGAACTAGTTGATCTCCTGAGTGGATGCAAGACAATTTGGGAACAAGTGAGTTCTCAAAATTAAGCGAAAGGATGATAGTATTAAAGAATATCCTCAAATCAAGGATTCTACATAATTGAAATATACTCATATTACTCCTTGATTTATTATTCACCTCAATCATGGAAGATTTGTTGTAATTAGAATATTTGTAGTGATTGGTAATGATGTAGTTACCATATAGTATAGCTAACCTCATGTATATAAATTGTTAGAGTTTAAATCATACTGTAAGAAATAAGAATAATAAACATTGTTTATTTCTTCTATATGGTATCAGAGCCAATATAAGACTCTAACGTGCATATCCATGGCTATTGAGAATACTAACACCACGAATACCACCCACCCCATTATCCCCATCACAGCAAATACACACATCAAGATCACTCTTACCACAAAAAACTATCCAGCATGGAGAGCTCATGTTACTGCCTTGCTCAAAGGCCTGAGACTTTTTTCCTTCGTAGATGCCTCCATACCCACCCCATCTGCAAATTCACCTGAATTCACAGTTGGGAAGCACAAGATCAACTTATCTTAGCAGCTCTTCTCGGATCCCTTGACACGACAGTGTCGCCACTGGTATCTGCGGCCACCACTTCCGTCGACGTGTGGGCAACACTCACCCGACTATTTGCTAGTCGCTCTCGTGCGCGCGTAATGCAACTCAAAGACGATCTCTCCAAAACCACTCTCGGGTCTCAATCGGTTAGTGATTTTTTATTAGCCATTAAAAGCAAAGCCGACGAACTTGCAGCTATTGACACTCCTCTATCCGACGATGATCTTACTCTTTATATACTTGGTGGTTTGGGCCCTGGATTTCGTGAGTTAGCAGCATCAATTTGTGCTAGAGACACCCCAATCTCATTTGCTGATTTACATGACAAAGTCATCGCCCAAGATTTGTATGTCAAACAACAAGAGAAGGAACAAACTACTCTTTTAGCCACCGCTAATGCAGCCCAATTTCAGCCGTACAACTCCAACCGAAATAACTCGCAACCTCGCGGAAACGGAAACGAAAATCGCAATTGGAGAGGGAGAGGGGGTCGAACATCTGGACGCAACTCAACCGGAGGACGTGGACAGTCCAACCAAAATCCCAACAAGCCAAATATCACTTGCCAATTATGTGGCATATATGGGCATGCTGCACCCACTTGCCGAAATTTTTTTCCGCAGGCTAATATGGCTCAATCATCATCATCTAATCCATCTAGTACTACACCATCTTGGTTACTTGATTCAGGTGCATCTCACAATCTTGCCAATGATATTAATCAACTGACCATTCACTCAGAATATGACGGGACAGAGGAAGTCCAGTTAGCCGATGGATCTGGACTCCCTATTACACATACGGGTACATCATTTATTAAATTTCCGTCTCGCAACTTCATTTTATCTAACGTCTTATGCGTACCTACCGCAACCCAAAATATTCTCTCAGTTCATCAATTTACTAAAGAAAATAATGTCTCAGTTGAATTTCACCCCTCACATTTTATTGTTAAGGATCAAGCCACGGGGGCGCCTCTGGCGCAAGGGCCGTGCAATAATGGTATGTACCACATCAGCCTAACCATGCATAACTTGAAGACAGATGTTAATTTTGTCACCCTTGGAGTAAGAACGGATTCAAGTACATGGCATTCACGACTTGGACATCCATCTTTCAAGACCAGCAATTCTCTTATTTCATGTTGCAATTTACCACTTTCGAATAAGTCTCCAGTTTTGGAGAAAATGTGTGCTTCTTGTTTGGTTTCCAAATCTCATAAACTTCCATTTCACGAGACGTCTATTAATTCTCTTCATCCATTGCATTACATATTCACAGATATTTGGGGACCGACGACTACTTCTTTAGATGGCTCGCGCTTCTATTTATTACTTGTGGACCATTACACAAAGTATTGCTGGTTATTTCCCATGCATCAGAAATCTCAGGTGGCTTCAATATTTCCACAGTTTAAGGGCCTTGTGGAAAAACAATTTAATCACAAAATCAAGAACGTTTTTAGTGATAACGGCGGAGAGTTTACAGCGTTACGCCCATTTTTTAATTCAGCTGGGATAAGTTGGCTAACTACTGCCCCTTACACTCCGGAACAAAACGGAACTACAGAACGGCGCCATCGTCATATTCTTGAAACTGGTCGTGCTCTCTTACATCAAGCCAACTTGCCTTCTGAGTATTGGTCATATGCGCTACAAACAAGTATTTATTTAATTAATCGCCTTCCCACACCAGTGCTACAAGGAAAAAGTCCTTTTGAGTTATTATTTTCAGCGCAACCGAATTATTTAAATCTCCGCATTTTCGGTTGCTTGTGTTTTCCATGGCTAAAACCATACACGAGTGGGAAATTAGATTATCCATCTCAGCCGTGCTTATTTCTTGGCAACAGTACATCTCAAAGTGCCTATAAATGCATGGATTTAACCACTAGACGGGTGTTTATTTCACGTCATGTCAAATTTAATGAATTTTATTTTCCCTACAGGAAGAAAAAGAACACTGACCAACAACTTCTCCAATCTTCTTGTATGGAGTCCAGTGAATCAATTCCCATATTTATTCACCCCAGTAAAGCTTCCTCACCTTCTGACCTTGCTCAAATGACAGAAAATACACCACTTGAAGACCACTCTTCGACGTCTGCATCCACCTCTCAACCCTCGTTGGTTGAACTCTCTACAAATGAAGTTCGGTTGCCACCCGCTGAACAAATCGATGCACCCAATCGAACCCACAAAATGGTCACGCGCAGCCAAATTGGAACTTACAAACCCAAGCTCGTCAACTCCGTTACCAAATATCCTTTACCTAATGATGTCGAACCAACTTGCGTCTCACAAGCCTTAACAGATCCTCGTTGGCGTGCTGCCATGTCGGATGAATTTACCGCCTTACAACGTCATGGAACATGGGATCTCGTGCCCCAACCTGAAAATTCCAACCTTATTGGTTGTAAATGGGTATTCCGCATCAAACGCAATCCTGATGGCTCTATTGATCGATTTAAAGCTCGTCTAGTGGCTAAAGGTTTTCATCAACGACCTGGCATTGATTATAATGAAACTTTCAGTCCTGTCATAAAGCCCGTCACCATTCGTGTTGTTCTCTCCATCGCTTTAATGTACGGTTGGTCTACTCGACAACTTGACATCAGCAACGCCTTTCTCCATGGAAGTTTGGCAGAACCGGTTTTTATGACCCAACCCCCAGGGTTTGTTGACTCCACAGCTCCGTCTCATGTTTGTCGATTACGAAAGTCACTTTATGGTCTGAAACAAGCTCCGAGGGCCTGGTATCAAGCGTTGAGCTCCTCCTTACTTTCATTTGGGTTTTCTCAATCAATGGCCGATACTTCACTTTTTATATATAAACGTGATTCTGTAACTTTATTTGTCCTTGTTTATGTTGATGATTTGGTACTCACAGGTTCTTCTCCAGAACTCATCACCAATGTTATTTCACACTTGCAATCGCGCTTTGCCGTAAAAGACTTGGGTCCTCTATCTTACTTTCTCGGTGTTGAAGTTGCATCTTGTAAGGAAGGTCTCTTTCTTTCCCAACACAAATACACCGTGGATTTATTGCGTCGTCATCATATGGATGGTGCAAAACCATTAAGTACTCCCATGGCATCCAAAACACCTCCTCCCTCATCAAGTCCTACTGATGCTACTGAGTTTCGTCGGGCCATTGGTGGTTTACAATATCTCACACTTACTCGACCTGACATATCATTCACTGTTAACCGCTTAGCTCAATCCATGTCTTCTCCCACTGAGCATGATTGGAGTGCAGTCAAACGTCTATTTCGATATCTCAAAGGGACCTTACACCATGGATTACTGTTGCGTCGGCCTACCGCATTATCTATCACTGCCTACTCTGACTCAGATTTTGGTGGCAGTCCTATCGATAGCAAATCAACGTCTGCATATATTGTTTTTCTAGGTCCAAACCCTATATCTTGGAGATCTCGCAAACAAAATGGGGTTGCTCGCTCCTCTACTGAAGTTGAATATCGATCCCTTGCTAGTACCGCTGCTGAAGTGTGTTGGCTCAAATCCTTGTTTCAAGAACTTGGCATTTCTTCTCCAACCATGCCAAAACTCTTGTGTGACAACATAAGTGCCACTCGCCTGGCCCTACATCCTGTACTACATTCTCGCATGAAGCATATCGGCATTGACATACATTTTGTTCGGGACCTTACGGAAAAGGGTATTTTATCGGTCTCCCACGTTAGCACAATCGATCAACTTGCTGACCTTCTCACAAAATCTCTTCCACGTCTACGATTCGAACTTCTCCGCTCCAAAATCTCGGTGGCTGATGGCACCTCAATTTTGCGGGGGCGTATTAAAGAATATCCTCAAATTAAGTATTCTACATAATTGAAATATACTCATATTACTCCTTGATTTATTATTCACCTCAATCATGGAAGATTTGTTGTAATTAGAATATTTGTAGTGATTGGTAATGATGTAGTTACCATATAGTATAGCTAACCTCATGTATATAAATTGTTAGAGTTTATATCATACTGTAAGAAATAAGAATAATAAACATTGTTTATTTCTTCTATAGATAGGACAACTGAACGATACTAAGCTCATTTAGTTGCTAAAGGCTATAACCTATTTGAGGATATAGACTATGAAGAAACCTTCTCGCTGAGTGTGAAGTTTTTTCTTCGATTCACCTACTTCTAGCCATTGTAGCCAATTTCGATTTGGGTCTACATCAAATTAACGTTAAGACTATTTTTCTCAATGGAGAATTGAAGGAAAATATCTATATGGAACAACCAGTGGGTATTGTTGTCCAGTCAATGGTACTGGAAATCTCATCAGGTGATGATGATGACCATTGTGATTATGTATGTCAAACGTTCAGAAAAGTGTTTCGTGATATTATCATTATATGTTAATGATATTCTTTTGGCTGGAAATGATATCGAGTACTTGAATGAGATCAATAAATGACTATCCTTATCTTCGAGATGAAGGATGTGGGTGAAGCTGAGTATGGCATCAAAATCTATAGGATTCGTTCTCAAAGGTTGCTTAGAATCTCGCAAGAGACTAATACCCATAAGCTCCTTAAACGATTCAAGATGGATACCTGTAAAGTCATTGATATTTTTTTTCAAAAGGTGAAGACCTAAGCCGAAACATGGATCCCAAAAGTAGTGAAAAAAGGCATTTCATGATAAAGGATTGTAAGCACACCAGTGGGTGATGTGAGGATCAAATGTGATAGTCAAGCAGTGTTAAACTATGTCAGGGACATTGTTGAAACGAAAAGAGTAAATATTATATATCTATGCATTTGATGGTGACTAATCCTATGACCAAACCAATACCTAACGAGGTGTTCAAGAATCATGTCGAGTCTTTGGAATTGCATAGAATTTGATTATACGTAATCAATCAATAACAATATATGTGTTGCTCTATTGAAATTAATATATGTATTAATGTTGTGTGTACAAG
Source organism: Euphrasia confusa (assembly GCA_954870475.1). Lineage (NCBI taxonomy): Eukaryota > Viridiplantae > Streptophyta > Magnoliopsida > Lamiales > Orobanchaceae > Euphrasia > Euphrasia confusa. The sequence goes on along the minus strand of OX940955.1, from coordinate 36,785,501 downwards.
TATGTATTATACTTGAAAAGTATGTCTACAAGTTGTGACTGGTTCTCTCACATGACCAGTCACCTCTGACATCGAGGATGTGCAGAGAAATGAATCCCCACATTCATGGACTTGTAATATAGCCAGATTGCAGTTCTCCTGGAGACAGTGGGAGTCTCTGAGGACGTAACAGAGGGGAGAATTCAGGTCAAGTGGGAGACGGACACTTGAACTATAATCTGTACGATGCTAAGTTGAAAGACATACGCTTCCAAAGTGGAAGAAGAGCATCGTAGCGCGTGTTCATACCACGTGTGCTTTTGTGATCATTAAAAGGTGAATGAGAGAAACTTCCCTGTTTTCTCATTATGTGAGACCTTGAGGTTGAAACGATGTCGTTAACCTCACTTCGTTACCCTTAAGACTTCCAACTGTGTCTTGAGATTTCACTAAGTGCTGCTACTTTGATATCTTACCAAATAACCATAGAAATTCGGTAAATGCGGTACATATCAGGAAAGCAACTGAAGTGGAGTTTAGGGGCTCTAGTGAGGAAGGAAGATTATCTTAAAACATGCACTTAACTTGGTATTCAAGGCTAGCCCAATTGTGTACTGACATGATTGTGAATATGAGTTGAGACAAGGTCGAGTATGCTAAGTATCTGAGGGGGATAAGAGATACGTCGACTAGTGCGGTATATAAAGATATCTGGGGTATAGCGAGTAAAAGTCCTCAATATATTTCGTGAACTGTCATAATACACTAACCGGTTTATGACGACGACATAGTTCACACGCTCGAAGGTCACACGATCTATTTGCCCTGTATGAAATGATGTTGAGAATGTTTATCTGGACGTCGAGTCAAGCCCTTTGTGCGAGTGGGAGATGTTGGGATTAGGGTCGCCCGTGGGCTCGACCCGACCCGTTGAGGAATTAAAATAAATGTATTTTAATTCATAATATAATATATATATATATATATATATTATTTGTAATATAATATACATTATAGATGTATATCCAAAACATCTCTCTACTGCGGTTATTTTGCGCAGTTATATCTGTGTATAATATACAGAAATTAACATTTGTGTTAACGCATGCAAAAGGTAGAACAAAGAAAAAAAAATGAAACAGTACAATACATTGGGGTTCTTAGATCGTGAAGAACAATTCAACACTCCAATCGGGAGAGTGTTGTAGACACTGCGTAGTACGAGAAGCAACACGCAACAAGAGGATTCGGTCCGTTCGATTTACGTTTCCGCATCGAAAACAAGTAAGTCTTTTTATTTATTGTTATCGAATTGCTTATGTCGTTTAAGTAATTCCTTCACACATGAACGGACTTTTGACACACGAGAACAATTTGAAGAGCTAAGAGAGAGAGAAATTTCATCTTCCCCAAAAAGCAAGTCTCCATTGACGACGGATTCGAGCTCGGGCAAGGACGACGAAATCGAGATCTACTACCTACGATCACGAGACTTCACCTTGGCTATTTCTTCTCCCTTCTCTCTTTATTGCATTTTGTAGATTTTCATACTTTGCTTGATTTGTGAAATTTGAACTTTGGATTGTATTGAATGATGTTAATTGAGCTTGGTTTTATGATTTTCATGTTCGAGTTGTTGATTTCCATGGCTATTGTTGGCTAGATTTTCATTAGGAGATGAAGTGAAAGTCATGCCTACAAGGTGTTTGATGTAATGCTAGAGAGAGTTTAAATTGTCCTAATTGATTTATTTTCGAACCACGATTGGGTATGATCTTTGGTGAACGGGAATAAACTCATTTGGGGATTAAAATAATTGCTATCACTGGGAACGGGGGCTTTCTTCCTAATGTTCGATTATAATCAATTATTGTTCAAAACCTAAGGAACGGAATTGGTCATCTAGTGAATTCACCACCATCAAGGGGTGCTTTACTAGGGAATTAAATCAATTAGCGTACGGTGATCGTTGCTTTTCTTTCCGGTCCATTTCTCGAACTTAAATACAAGGTTGTATGATTTGGAAGATGATTACAACCGGATTACTCGCTTGTGCTTCATAATTCACTTTGTAGGACTACTATTACTTTGTCTCCGATTTTCTCCCATTTGATAAACCTCACGTTTACTTGCTTTGATTGTCTTATTGTAATTACTTGAACTCTCGATAATTGAAATGGAATTTTCTACGAAAACTCCTCACTCTAGTCCTCCCTCGGATTGATATTCCGAGAGGTCGATTTACAACGTACCCTCGATTTTTGAAGCGAGGTAAAACATTTTCTCTTTCATTCGTGATCGAAAAATGCTTCTTCATCTCGCACCAGTTCCAGATTATCAATCTCTAGTTTTCCTTTGAGATTCTTCAAGCTTCCAAGCTCTGAAATTCTATAACCTTTTTCCTCACCCACATGAAAGTATTGTAGTGTCTGAATAGAAGTCAATCGCCCTATTGATTGGCTCATTTTTGGTGCGTAGTTCAGGTCGTTTATGGTTCATTATGCCTCTCTTTGGTGCTTGATTATCCCGTATTATGAGCTTATGGTATTACTTTGATGAAATAGTATGATCGAGACAAGTTTTGTGCCATGTAGGTGAAAACGGCGTTAAAATGAAGCTTTGAGATGTAGAGAAGATGATACGAAGAAGCATGCCGGCGACCAGCACTGCGCGACGTTGGAAGAACCGCATTTCCCGCTTCGTTAACCGTCGGATCAGCCCCGAATTTGGACTGTGTGTTCCTGACTTCAACCTCTACAATGTCAACGGTCAAGATCGTGTTTGGATGCCCGAGAAGGGAGTTATGAATCGACGATTGCACCAGCTCTTACCTTAGGCAAATTTGAGTAGGAAATAAATTGTTTGACTTTTGTTGACCCTTTTACTAAGGGTATAAATAGTCTTTTGGCTTGTATTTTTTAACTAACACTTTCACAACTTTCATTTCCCCAATTTTTTAGAGATTGCATTTAGCTTCTTCTCCAAGCTTTCCATAATCCATTTTTGTGTTCTTCAATTTCTCAACATAAATTCACGATCTAAACTCCGTACGTCGAGAATCCGACAAAATCTCATTCACAAACGTTGTTCACCTCATCGAGACGGACATTTCCATCGGATTAGTTTCTTCGTGTGACAAGTTGAAGCTCGGTCCCGATTTTGGAAGCTTTTCTCGAGCGCCTCCTTCATCCATCGATTCCATTATTCCCGTGGTGAGATTCTCTTCGTTTCCTCTCGATTATGGCTTATTCGATTGTGGATTGTGATGTTGAGTGCTTGATTATGGCTAGCTAAACTTGTGTGAGGGTGTTTGATGAAATTCCTCAATGAATTAGAGTTGATCTTCTAAAGTAGCTCGATTTCTATTAATTGGACGATTACACCTCTCGATTTGTGGTCTCGTGTCGAACAACTTCGTAGTATATCGCTAGTGGACCATACGGTCGATGTGTAGTTAGACGATCATTGGTGAGGGAGCACGTGACAACACCGTAATCTCTTTAGTCCGATTATTAGTCAATTGGGAGTTTATAAATTTAATTCAACTCTAGTTCGTTAGGAAGAGTAATCGGAACACCCTTGCTTTACCAACTCATTTGTTACAAAAAGATCTTTAATTACTCGCTTTTAATTACTCGTTCGTAGTTGTTAATCAATCACTCATTGCAACCCCCTTAGTTTAATGATTTTCTTCCCCCTCTTGGAACTTTTACTTAACATATACAAATTGATATTCACAAGCCGATAGCATTGCTCCTCGAGAGATCGACTCGGGGGATTTACGTAGTAAATCTTTCGAATTTTATAAATAACTTTTGAGCAATCAAAAATGGCGCCGTTTCCGGGGAGCAATTTAGGCGACGTGAATTGAATTTTGTGTTAGTTAAGTTCTTGTTTCTTTGTTTATTTTCCTTTTGTTTCTTTTAGTCCTTTCTCGTGTTATCGTTGTATTTTACACTCGGTGCGTGTAATCCCTTTCTTTGAGTGTTGTGTATGCAAGGTTGAAGACGTTATCCCTTTCATACTTCCATCTCTCCTACAACGACCGAGTTGATCACATGGCTAGACGCAACGATAACCGAGCTTATTCTATTGATGATTATGATTACCCATCCGAGAGGGGTAGCTCTTCTTCAAGTCATCGGTACAATCAACGAGTTCATGAGCCATATCGTCGACCTCGGCAAACCGATGTTGAATATGAAGATAACCGAGATTATTCACCTCCTCGCCACCGGAAGCATCATGGATATCGTGAGTATTCTTATGACGAGAGGGAGTACATGTCCCCACCTCCTAGTGACTATTGTCGAGAAAGAGAGGCACCACGAGATCAAAACCGTGGACACTACCGTAAGGAGAGTTTTGGGAGTAGAAATGGATATCATCGTCAACCTTCCTTAGAGCAAGGTGTTAAAAGGAGACCAATAGGAGATTTCTCCAAACCACATCTCCATTTGTCGGGAAGTCGCTACGTTGATAAAGAACCATACGAGAGGCGCCGTTCCAACTCTTCTAGCGAAAGTCTTAAGCCGGGGGTTCGAAAAGAAAATCTCACGTCCCATCATTTATCTCAATTGCCATTATTTTTCGGGTTATCAAATGAGAATGCTATTAAGTTCATCAAGGACTTTTCTATTGTAGTTGGCACTTAATTTCCCGTTGGACGGTCGTGATGAAGATGAGTTGAAGATTTGGTGTTTTTGCTATTGTATGAGGGATGAAGCTAGGAATTGGTTTTCGAGTTTGCCACCTTGTTCGAAGTCTACATGGGGTGATATTTTTAAGGTATTCATTGATCGATTTTTTCGAGAGACACCAAAACCTTCTACACCACTATCTTCTTCATTGAATACTTTAATAGATGTGGTTGAGGTTGAGTTAGACCACTTGCTACTTGATGTTATTTTCGATTGTGTGGAGGAGTCCTCATACCATGATTTGATTTCCGATGATGACCTCGATAGAGCTTCCTTGGTGATCACTACACCGAAAGAGAAAGTTGTTTCCGTATCCGATGAGAGTGAAGAGACACCGGAGGGCCCGATGGTATTTCCTATACTTGATATTCCGGGTGAGTCTCTTCTTATTACTACGATTCCTTTGAAGTATGATACACCGATTCTTTCTTTATTTGACGAGGACATGACGTTGTTGGGAATGGATGAGGTCAAGGAACCCATACATGTCGAGTTTATTTTGGAGGGTGATGTTAGTATCCATCCGGTTGGGCTTCTTCTTGAGGATGTTAGTAGAGAGGAGGAGAAGGTTTTGGAAGAGTATGTGGATTTTAATTTCTTGGTTGAGATTTCTAATCCTTCTCCGGTTTCGGATATTCAAGAGAAGAGAAAATCATGGTGTTTTGGTCGGAGAATTTACGGGTTGGAGGATTTGGGAGTTGATATTGGATTCTCCACTTCTTGTGTGCTCCCTCCCTCTCCTATTAAGACTCAAGAGTACGATGATGGTGATCTCGACCCACCTAAGCCGCCTAATCCGGGTAATAGAGCTTTTGACATTATTTGCGGTTTAGGTGAGAATTTATTGGAATTGAGTGCATTAAGGGCTAATGATAAATATTTTGACGCTCGGTTGATTGATGATTGTTATGAAGAAGCTCACGTTATGTTGACCGAGATGGTGTTTTTAAGGAAGTTTAGCTCGATATTTTTACCGGTTGAGGTGGATGGTAAAAAGGGAGTTGATTGGATATCATATTTCGGTCAAACACTTGATACATTTAAAATAGATGACTTTTCCCCTTTGGCCGAAATGATATATCTCCGAAAGTATAGCTCGTATTTCTTATCGGTCGAGATAGAGGTATCATACGAGTTACCTCGAGCCGCGAGAATGGGCGACAAATTTATCTTGGGCACTAAGTTTCCATATTCCTTCGCTTATACTTTCAATGGCTCGTATTCGAAAAAGCGACATCTTCTAATCGAGATGGTATTCTTGAAGTGGTGGAGTTCGATATTTTTAGCCTTGACACGGTAGAGCTCGGAGCCATAAATCGAGCGCCGCGTGGGGGCAAGCCCACGACACGTCGAGCTAACGACATTAATCAAGCGCTTCGTGGGAGGCAACCCACGTTTTTTGTGTTACTAATGCCTTTTCCTTCATGTTTGCCTTTGGTGTGTAGGCGTTTTTCTTATTCGAGAGGTTGACACGGTAGAGCTCGGAGCCATAAATCGAGCGCCGCGTGGGGGCAAGCCCACGACACGTCGAGCTAACGACATTAATCAAGCGCTTCGTGGGAGGCAACCCACGTTTTTTGTGTTACTAATGCCTTTTCCTTCATGTTTGCCTTTGGTGTGTAGGCGTTTTTCTTATTCGAGAGGTTGACACGGTAGAGCTCGGAGCCATAAATCGAGCGCCGCGTGGGGGCAAGCCCACGACACGTCGAGCTAACGACATTAATCAAGCGCTTCGTGGGAGGCAACCCACGTTTTTTGTGTTACTAATGCCTTTTCCTTCATGTTTGCCTTTGGTGTGTAGGTGTTTTTCTTATTCGAGAGGTTGATTGTCACATGTTGGGGGATTCGGAGTATAGAAATCGATGTTTCGGAGGTATTCGGGATTAAAACGGAGATTGGAGGACTTTGTACGGTCATTAAATTGCATTTCGGAGGAGAAAACCCGATTTCTAAAAACCTTGGGACTGGCGCGTTCGCGCTGCCCTGGCGCGTTCGCGCTGGAGCTCTCTGAAAATTGACGAGTTCGCGCCACCCTGGCGCGTTCGCGCTGGAGCCGCAGTCAATTGGCGCGTTCGCGCTGGAGTACCATTAGTTGGCGCGTTCGCGCTGTGTTGAAGAGTTCGCGCTGAACTCTCTGATTGTTGGCGAGAGTGCGCTGGTTACTTCATTTACCCCCTTATTTTACATTTAATAAAAAAAAAATCAGAAAATTGAAATTGGGGGATTAGGTTTCCTGTTACCCGCCTCCCTCCTTTCTCTTCTTCTCCATCGTCAATCAATCTCCATCGCCGACTATCACCATCCCCACACTTCCACAAGCCATCGCCGAACCCCACCAGCCACCATCGCCGACCACCACCATCGTCGACACCTCAGCCCGCCTCTGTCCGAGCTCACTCCACCATCGACCACCGCACCAGAACCACCGCATCACGCCGGCGACCCCATCTCCGTCCAGCTTCGACTGCCGATTGCTCAGCCCCGTTCCCGTCCTACCACCGCTACTACTCGCCTTCGTCCAGCCGCCTGACCATCACAGGACCGCGACCCCGCTCCAATTCCTGCCGAGAACCGCCACCATCGCTGACCTCCGACGACCTCGACGTCACCACTACTACTCCGACACTCAACCTCTAACTCGAGCGCTCCAGCCACCACCGCGACTCCGTCGCACCACAGCCCGCTCGACCACATCTCCGGCAGTCTCCATTCAAGTCGACTCCTCCGCGTCGTCAGCCCTTTCGAAAAATCTCCGTCTTCGTCGGCTCTCGTTCGATCTCCTCTCCGTTTTAGGTTTCTCGGCTTTTCTTTCTCCGATCATTAACTGTGGGCTCTCCGTTGTATACTGTTAGTAAGGACGACCGAAATTTCAGTTGTTACCTTGCTGCCTCCTGCTTTTGAATTTCTGGTATTACTCGGCAGCCCCGTCTCCAACTATCATTCTCCGTTAAGGTATGCGTCAACCAAGAAAAGCTCGTGGAGGTAAAGATACCGGGACATCGAAAGCTATTGTACTTCATACGGATGATGCACCTCCAGGCCCGAAAAATCTTCGGCAATATAAAGCGCCTTTTGATATTTTTTCCGAGAAAGAGGGAGAAGCTTACACTCGTTTCAAGAACTTGAAGATGACTACAGGTAGACCGTTTGATTGGCAACTTATTTCGAATTTACGCCTTAAGGAACAAGTGGAGTTGTATTTAACTCGGTTGGGACTCCTCGACTACGCTCGAATGGATTTCACTTATCAAATGCCGTTTGCCTTGGAGTTTCTTCCTACTATTGAGCATAAAGATGTGATGATGGATAGTGAGCATATACGATGTCGAATTAAGAACAAGGAAGTTAAGGTCTATAGTGACGATATGGCACGTATCTTCAAATTCTCACCGCATGGACCAAGATGTCGATCCTCTGATTTTAACGATGCCGAGGCATGGAAGGATCTCACGACTTGCGATAATTGGAAGCCTAGTGATAGTAAGAGTATTTTCCTTCAAGATCCGGCACTTTTCCTCGTACACAAGTTCCTTTCTTTCAACATATTTGAGAAGTCGGATTGCAGCAAGGTAAATGCTAGTGAGCTTTTTCTACTACACAGTGCCAAACACTCGAAGAGGGTCGCCGTGGTATTTTTCGTTTTTGCAGCCCTTGCCTACCAAACAACGCATAATGTTCGACCTTCCCTTCCACACTTGGCTACTCACATTGCCCTGGGTGAACTTAATCCGAATTTTGTGGTTGGGGCTGGACATAAGAGTGTACTCGTAGGTGCCATAGACTACAAACAACTTGCTAAGGGAGGATTTCTTAAAAATGAGTACACGGTGAAGCCGTGGGGAGAGCGCCTAGTTGTAAAGGAATATTTAGAACGTGTGAATAGACCGACCTTGTTGACAACAAAAGGGAAGGAGCCGATGACAAACTACGATAAAGATGCCACGGAAGAAGAGTGTGAATTAGATCGTGCCGACGAGGGTACCAATGACGATAGGGAGGAGACCGGTGCCGAACTTCCCCGTAGGGCTACTATTTCCCGTATGCATCCGGACGACCTTCGTGAGATATTGGAGCACATCGACACTCGGATGGCCGAGAATCGAAAGTGGTACGAGGCCATGAATGCAAGCCTTGTTGCTATGGAGACCCGCGAGAACGAGAGAGACGCCCACCGTGCCGACTTTGAAGCTCAAGTCCTCGCTTTGCTCCGACCATCGCACCCCCCGGGACCTTGATGATTTGGTGATTTCTACTCCTTTTGCTTTTGTTACTTGGTGGTGTTTCTAGGCTTTCTTTTATTATTTTGGTTTGTTGAATATTGTGTTTGGATCTTATTTTCTTCCTGTGATGTTTTGATTTGGTGCAATGTTATGTTATTTTATTTTTGTTTTTGTGGATATGTTGGTTTTTGGTGGTTTATTATTGGAATGTGTTTGTATATTCTTGTTGTGTGGTTTTGGTTGTTTCCCGGTTTCTTTATATATGTAGAGGTCATGCCCGGTTTTCTTGACTTATGCATGCTATTTGTTCGCATGGGGACATGCTCTATTTCTAAGTGTGGGGGGGATTTTCCGAAACCTCGGTGAGTTTGAAATGATCGATAATTGAAGTTCTTTCCGGTGAAACTAAATTTTTTTGAGAAAAGGTTGGATATTTCAAAGTTGAATGTTAGGTGAGTGAGTACGTAATTTGGTTGCTTTGACAAATTCGAATTTTTCAAAAGCCGACTTGTGAGTCTTGAGCCTTGTAAGCTTCTTTCTTTGAGCGAACCTCTAAAATCTCGTTGCTTCTTTGAGACTCATGCTTTATTGTTCTTTAACTTGGTGTGTTTGAGGATATGAGATGACTAGAACACGTGTATTTTGGTTTTCAAAACTCTATATCATAACCATCATGATCTTGGAAATGAAAGGATTTAATCGCTTAGGATCAAACCTTTTCAAGGAGATTTCATAACCCCGAGCCCGTCGAGGGACACCATAGAAAACCCCTTTGAGACTACATTTAGCCTTTTGTTCATCACCCTATATTCCCGATGTTGGAGAGTGTGTGTAAAGAAAAATGTGTGAGAAAAACTCCGTGTTGTGTGATGAGTGCTTCGTACCTCGAGGTGTTGCTAGTAGCCGCCATAATTTTGATATTTCCATTTCCTATGCGTGCGAATAGCCGCTTGTACTCCCCACATTGCTCTATGCTATTATATCCTCTCTTAAAAAAAAATATTATATATCCATGAAAAGAGAGTGAATTGTTGTGTAAATACAAAAGAGAGAGCCACCATATACAAAGTGTGAGTACTTGTGTTCTTTGTTCCTTGATAACCCAAAATTTGGGGTAATGTTCATGATATTAAAAGTTGATCTTGAGTGACATTTGTGAAATGAGAGTGAAGATGAGGGTGAGGAGATAAGGAGAAATAAGGTTGGGGCCACAATGGCCAATGAGTCCACTATTCCAAATATTACCCGAATCTCCCTTAACCTAGCCCCATTACAACCTTGCATCGATTAGAGATTCCCGATTCTTGAGATTGATAAATTTGATGAGTGGAGTCTTCCTTGTACACGTGCTTATGGTTGTTATCTTTTGCACATTTCGGTTATTACATGAGTTCTCTCCTTGATAATGCTCTTGTGATCTATCCTTTCTTAAATATGCAAGTTCATCTTGAGTTGATTCTTTTCGCTTGCATATGACTATTTGGAGTGTTCCCATGCTTCGAGAGGTAAAAGAAATGAGTGCATCATTTGTAAGGAAAAAGACGGTTTGTTGAGTAGCACGATTGCTTATGAACTTGCTCGATGTGATCTTTGTGGTGTTTGAACTTTTCTCGGTAGTACATGCTTTTGATCGATAGCCGGAATTAACTTTTAGACTCTTTTGTGGAGAACTTGCCTTGTTTTCGTTTTTCTTTGTGTGCTTTTGTTTGCTCGAGGACGAGCAAAGGTGTAAGTGTGGGGGGGTTGATTGGCTCATTTTTGGTGCGTAGTTCGGGTCGTTTATGGTTCATTATGCCTCTCTTTGGTGCTTGATTATCCCGTATTATGTGCTTATGGTATTACTTTGATGAAATAGTATGATCGAGACATGTTTTGTGGCATGTAGGTGAAAACGGCGTTAAAATGAAGCTTTGAGATGTAGAGAAGATGATACGAAGAAGCATGCCGGCGACCAGCACTGCGCGACGTTGGAAAAACCGCATTTCCCGCTTCGTTAACCGTCGGATCAGCCCCGAATTTGGACTGTGTGTTCCTGACTTCAACCTCTAAAAAATTTCAACGGTCAAGATCGTGTTTGGATGCCCGAGAAGGGAGTTATGAATCGACGATTGCACCAGCTCTTACCTTAGGCAAATTTGAGTAGGAAATAAATTGTTTGACTTTTGTTGACCCTTTTACTAAGGGTATAAATAGTCTTTTGGCTTGTATTTTTTAACTAACACTTTCACAACTTTCATTTTCCCAATTTTTTAGAGATTGCATTTAGCTTCTTCTCCAAGCTTTCCATAATCCATTTTTGTGTTCTTCAATTTCTCAACATAAATTCACGATCTAAACTCCGTACGTCGAGAATCCGACAAAATCTCATTCACAAACGTTGTTCACCTCATCGAGACGGACGTTTCCATCGGATTAGTTTCTTCGTGTGACAAGTTGAAGCTCGGTCCCGATTTTGGAAGCTTTTCTCGAGCGCCTCCTTCATCCATCGATTCCATTATTCCCGTGGTGAGATTCTCTTCGTTTCCTCTCGATTATGGCTTATTCGATTGTGGATTGTGATGTTGAGTGCTTGATTATGGCTAGCTAAACTTGTGTGAGGGTGTTTGATAAAATTCCTCAATGAATTAGAGTTGATCTTTTAAAGTAGCTCGATTTCTATTAATTGGACGATTACACCTCTCGATTTGTGGTCTCGTGTCGAACAACTTCGTAGTATATCGCTAGTGGATCATACGGTCGATGTGTAGTTAGACGATCATTGGTGAGGGAGCACGTGACAACACCGTGATCTCTTTAGTCCGATTATTAGTCAATTGGGAGTTTATAAATCTAATTCAACTCTAGTTCGTTAGGAAGAGTAATCGGAACACCCTTGCTTTACCAACTCATTTGTTACAAAAAGATCTTTAATTACTCGCTTTTAATTACTCGTTCGTAGTTGTTAATCAATCACTCATTGCAACCCCCTTAGTTTAATGATTTTCTTCCCCCTCTTGGAACTTTTACTTAACATATACAAATTGATATTCACAAGTCGATAGCATTGCTCCTCGAGAGATCGACTCGGGGGATTTACGTAGTAAATCTTTCGAATTTTATAAATAACTTTTGAGCAATCACCTATCTCATGGGGCAATGATGTACCATCATCAATATAAAGATGCCTTAAGTTACTTAAGTACTTCAATCATGGGGCAATGATGTACCATCATCAATATAAAGATGCCTTAAGTTACTTAAGTACTTCAACGAATCTGGGACCATTTTTAAAGAACTCCAGATCTTTTCAGCTCTTAATGTTTCCAAGTGATACAGTTCACCAATTGTGTCCGGGAAATATCTAATCATTGTTTCCGAAGTACCAAGATATCTTAAATGTATGAGCTCACTAATTGAAGTCGGTAAGGTATCAATTTTTCTGCCCGACAAAATTAAAGTACGAAGGCTTTTGAAGTTTGAGAATTTGATTTCAGAAACGTTGCCATTGAAGATTAGTGTCCGCACATACCTCGCTTCTTCTTTGGAGATAGACCGGGACTCAATATCTCCATTGGAATTGTAACCAATATATCGATTTTGAAAATTTTCTTCTGAGCCACTGTTATTTTCACATAAAATGGAACGTGCTAGATCGTGCACAAGGTCGTGCATGTTGCAACACCTTACATACCCATAAGCATCTCTCTTTACAACCTGTAATAAAGAACTTTGAAGTAGAATAGAAAAGAATTTACTTCCTATGTTCTCCATATTGTTGTTTTGATCGGTTTGAAGAAGAAATCCTTCTGCCATCCAAAGTTGAATCAGTTTTTCCTTTTCAATCTCAAATCCCTTTGGAAATATCGAACAATACGCAAAACACTTCTTCAGTAATGGCAACGACAAATTATCAAAACTCAGCTTTAATATTTTGGAGATGGGATTTTCATCTCCGAAATTTGAAAACCAGTTCTTTTCAAATGAGATCCACTCATCTCTTGACTTATTGCTCAATAATCCCCCTACTACTTTCGCCGCCAGCGGCAAACCTTGACATTTTCTTGCAATATTTTCTCATATTGATCTGCTGCATTAGAAGTCTTTGCTTTGATTATGGACCAACAATCATCGGTCGATAATCCTCCCAATTCGTGAACATCAAGTGTTGTCACAATCGAAGCAACCTCACGACTCCTTGTGGTAACAACCACGCAATTTCCCACGGCAGAACTAACTCCGGAGAATGAATTTACAAAATCATTCCACTTGTCCCTCTCCTCATTCCAAACGTCATCAAGGACAAGAAGATATCTTTCACGGCCCAAAGTGTTCTTAAGCTTTTTGAGAAGCGCTTCTCTGTTTCCATATTCAACGTTTTCAGCTGCCATTGATATAAGAATATTCTTCAAAAGAACAACTCCATCAAATTTCTGAGGGACATGCACCCAAACACGATTATCTCCAAAATGAGATATGATGTTTTGATCACTGAATACTTTCCTAGCTAACGTTGTCTTCCCAAGTCCACCAATCCCGATAATAGAAATGACAGAAATTACTCGTTCTGCTGGGCTAGGAGTGACCAGTATCTCAACTATTCTGGACACGACATTTTCTCTTCCGAAAAAAACCGGATCTGAATGAATCGGTCTCCATGCTTGGTGATCCAGAATCGGGCGCATGCACACCAGAAAGTCTGGCTTGAAGGCCAAAGCTGGCTGCTTGATTGTTGCTAAGTTCCAACTTGTTATTGATATCCCTGATTTGAGCTGAAAGCCTTAGGCGGTTTGCGACCGGATTCTTAGAGAGAGAGAACAAAGATCGCACCTTATTTTTTGTTTTGGTTTGGGTGATTATCTCCGTGTTCTTAGAGAGAGAACAAAGATCGCACCTTATTTTTTGTTTTGGTTTGGGTAATTATCTCCGTGTTTTTGGAGAGAAGTTGATAGTTGATCTCATCCAACACTTTGTCAGCTTCGAAAGCAAGAGCTTCGAGGTTCCTCATCCATCGCTTGAGAGCACGGTCAGTGACATTCTGCATGTCGGTGTCGTACAAGACATCATGAACATATTCGAAAGAGATCTTAAGCTTTCCGTGTTCTTTACTTTCCGTACGTGTGTATTAGTTCGTTGTGTGATTTATTTTTAATTAATTCCGCTGCAATTTATATACATATATCACATATATATTTATCACTTAAACAATCTGACTAATCTAAATAAAATACTTAAATTAAGTAACTCACGAAAAACGAACATTTTCTGTACAAGGCATCATGCTGCGGCATACGTTGTTCTGCCGCAGAACACTGCCTTATCTGGGCAGCGCATTTCACTGCGTTTTATTAACTATAGACTTTCAAGGGATATTAATTAGCACCTGAAGCTCATTAACCAAGAGGCTACTGATTCATTCTCGGTTGATGCAATTGTCATCGGAAGAGAGAATCCGACCTGCTCATTATTAAGAATATGCTTATCACCCGATTCTCCACTAGCCCAGCACTTTCTGTGCTTCCTATTGTCCAATGGGTGGGCTCGGAAATTTAAAATCAATTTTTGTTTCCACTTTTAATTTCATGCTCAAAATTTGATCTTGAAACAAGTTATCAAAAAATATTTTACATATATCAAATTTGCAATTTGATGTAGCGGAAGCGTATAGAACAAGACTAAAACTCGTTGATTCGAAAGAATACCCGAGAATTAAAACATCAAATTTTCGTTGATTCCGAAATATACCGAAACCTGATAAAAAACCTCAAGAGAGGAACCTTTTTATTTCATATTAAAACAGTTGTTCAACTAAATGAGAAAAACGGCATAACCCTGAGGACGCGACGCAAGGGCAGCGACACGTTGACGTGGCGTAAAGCAACAACTTGTTGAGGTAGGGCATGAACAACAACTTGGAGATGTGGCATAGTAACAGAGTTGTGAAGAGTATATAAACACAATTGTTCAAATGTCACAAAACTAACCTCCGCAGGTGGAAAAGAAGTGGAGAATATCTTCATGGTGGAGTCTGACATATTATGTCCCGTAGAATGTGCAACCTCATTTTCAAGGAAATATCCAACAGGAACAAAAAATCTATCGACACAATCACCGTCAAGAGTATGGTTGCATTGGAAGTCAGGCTCGGATGAAGTTGTCGAAGTCAAGCATGAGCGTCTTACCACAACTAATGGTTCGACATTCCCGACCACGTATTTCTCGGGGAGTACTAAGAGGGGCTCCTCACCAAATCTAGGCGGACCATCATAATGAGTCGTTTCATCTTCATCCACATATAGCATGTTAGGAGGCATCGTTCGGCTCTGATACCAACTGATGTAGCGGAAGCGTATAGAACAAGATTAAAACTCGTTGATTCAAAAGAATACCCGAGAATTAAAATATCAAATTTTCGTTGATTTCGAAAAATACTGAAACCTGATAAAAAACCTCAAGAGATGAACCTTTTTATTTCATATTAAAACAGCTGTTCAACTAAATGAGAAAAGCGGTATATAAATAGTACTTCTAAAACACTAATAGAATGAATTAAAATAAATAAAATAATAAAAATATGAAAGTCGGTAGGCAGTAAATAAAACGCAGTGAAATGCGCTGCCTAGACAAAGCAGTGTTATGCGGCAGAGCAGTGTATGTCGCAGCACAATGCCTTGTACTGAAAACGTTCGTTTTTCGTGATTTACTTAGTTTATGTATTATAAACAGATTGATCAGATTGTTTATATGATAAATATGTATGTGATATATATATATATATATATATATATATATATATATATATATATATATATATATATAAATTTCAGCGAAATTAATTAAAAATAGGGAGAATTTTTTTCTTGGTCTCATAAAGTTGGGTCATTTTCGATTTGGTCCCATTTAGTTACATATTTTCAATTTAGTTCCATATAGATTAAAAACTTGTCCAATTTAATCCTTTTTCGCCGGAATTTTCAATTTTTATCGGTCAACTCATGACGTGGCAGCCCGGACCAACAATCGAGACACGCGTCCTCATCTGATTGGATGTTGTTGATTTTTTTATTAAAATAAAATAAAAAATGCCACCTCATTATTTTGCTAAATTAATAAATACAAAAAGAAATTAAAAATACATTTCAAAATCTTTTATGAGCTCAACCGGTTACGGGGTAATTTTTATAGCAAAAGAAAAAAAAAATCAGTTCTTACTTCTCCCATCTCCCCTTTCCCCTCTCCCGTAAAAATTGAAAAACCTAAAATGCTTAAATCTTATGAACACTAATTTCTCAACCCAATTACCTACCTAATCTTAGGAATTACTGTGTTTATTGTTGAAATTTGGGTGAGGGTTCAAGGTGATGGGTTTGTCGTCGCCGATCGCAACACACGACGTCGTCGAGCAGATAATGAGGCTCCAGTGCTTGCTGCCGGAGCGGCCCGAATCGAAGAAATCGAAGTTGCGGAAGCTCTGATCCGGAACGTGGAGCGTGAGGATCAGGCGCGGCTCGAGGGGATCGCAAGTCAAATCAAGGGTAAAAATGTCCCGGAATAATTTTTCCAGATACTGCAAGAGATGTATAGGAGCATGGTTCACATACAGAGCCAAGAGCAGAAGTTGGAGGCTCTGAAATTGTTGGATCTCGAGCGTGCCCACAGGGTGTTCGACGATTTAAATCTTTGTATGTGTATTTAAATTATACACATACGAAACGGTTTTACGACCAAAAACTTTATTAAAGAACAAGTCTTTACAAAAGAATACTCTTGGATTTACAAATGATTTTACCAAAGGCTATACACATGTATGCCTTCGTATTAACTGTATCCGAAGAGTATGAACAATCAACAACAAACCTAGCTACTGGAATTTCATACACCTATGATCAGTGATCGACTCATCAATGAAACAAAAGAACTCTCATACAGGTGAGAGAACGAACGGCACGAGAAACTTCACATGTGATGCTCTCGGCACTAAATGATGATTGACCCTAAGGTAAGAAAGAAAGTGTTTCTAAGGTGTTGTAATGTAATCTCGATTGTTCAGGAAATGCAGCTGGGACTTCTTGTTTTTATAGGTGAAGAGCTCCAACTGATTTCCTTAATTAGCTAGGTCAACAAGCGGTTGAGATAATCTAGGGCAGGCTGTTTTGACCACTGCCGCAGGACTGCCTTCTGAAGTTCTTCTGGAATTCACTGCCACACTGCACTGCCTTCCATACTCTCTTGACTTCAGCAATCCTTTGCCCTTAGCTCATGCTTCGCTCGATCTCTGATCTCAACGCCTTGTACATGCCTTGCATAGCTGCGGCATAAGACTGCCTTGCTGTGCTGCGGCAGACAACTTCCATGTTGATTGTTTTTCAAAGCACGTTCCAACTAATGAACTATGCTAAATAAAATCACCAATATGACAAGTGATTACAACAGTTCAATTGTGAAGAAAGAAGAAAACAAATAAATATGTTAGCATAGCAACTTCTGCCTAGATCCTTTAAGACATTGTTATGCCCAAACATATTTATCCTTACAAACTCCCCCTTTTTATCTTTCTTCACAAAACCACGAGGCAGCAGCGCATAGGAACACTCCCCCTCAATGAAATACATCTAACTAAAAAGTATATGAAATTTATCTTGAAAATTCAACTAAGGCATAAAACTTCCCCTTAGTTAATACTTTCTAAGTAGTACACAAATTTATTGAACAATAATTCTAAGTAACAAGTAACCAAGTAAACCTAAAATAACACACCAATTTTTTTCAAAGGGAAACAGTACTTAATTAAAAATTGTTCAAAAACAATAAATCAAAAACCGAATTGTTCAAAATAAAGCAAACATAAATAAGAATTGTTCAAAGCAAAAGAACTATAAATCAAAAAGAAGAAATAATATTTCTCCGGGTCTTCAATTCTTCACATCTTCAATCATCATGCTCGGGAGACGATCCATCACCTTCTTCATCAATCTCTCAAGCAGTGGTGTCTGCGGCAGCTTCATCTTCTGCGGCAGCTTCCTTCTCTGCAGCAGACTCTTCTGCAGCAGACTCTTCTGCAGCAACCTTCTGCTCTTCCTCTTCAATGCGTTCCTTCATCATCTTCAGAATGTTCTTCTTGGCCTCCTTGCGATCAGCTGGAGATGCTGCTGCTGGTACTCCCCCTTTTTGTGAAGTAAAGCCTTCATCTTCAAGGAAAAAGGAAATGCCATCTGCAATTGCGGTGGTCAGTTGATCCTTCATGAACATGAAGTGATAGGCAGCAAACTCCTCGGCAAAGGCTTGCGCTCGAGCTTGAATACTTGTCTTCTGGGCAGAGGAGATGGGGCGGCTTGGCAGCTTTCTTTGGAGTCGGAGGCACTGCGGCAGTGGCATGCAGACCAGTCCATGGCAGATCGTTGCTCTCACGAACAGCCAATTTGTAAGTTGTTGGAGGATCAACCAGGAGATCAGACTTTTTATAGGACAAGCCTTGTGCCTTAAACATCTCCCAGATCAGCGAGGGGAACGCCATGCTCTGCTGCGGCGATGGATTTTCTGCCTGCGACGCAATCTTCTCAAATATGTGCTCACCAAAATTCACCTGCCTACCTGCACCAAGGTGAAATAAAATCTCCCCCATAGTGGTATGCACATAGTGCATGTTGGTTGTAGGAGCCCAGTTGTGGCAAGCAATGGTGAAGAGCAGGTAGTAGAAAGAGGTGAGCTTGGATACAACAATGTTGTTCACATCAGGTAGGGCAGTGGTGATGCGGTGAGAAATTGCGGCAGTAGAGGGAGCAGGAGCTGCGGCAGGGTGCTCGATGCCAGTGCGGTCCAAGAAATCATTTATTGTGGCAGGGGTGAAATTGAACACTTTCTCCCGGAGATAAACTTTGTCGTAGCCGCGGGAGCCGTCATCTCCAAAGCACGGGCGGATGTTTGCGTAAAAATCACGCACCAGATCCTCGCAGTTGCGGTATGGAATGAGAGGTTTGGTGGAATAGAACTTGGGTCCAAGGATTGCACGTCTCTCCGACCAAAACCTTTTGGAGTAGGCTTTGGTGGGTTCTGTTTCAGAATCAGAATCCTCATTGGGGGCATCAAATTTAATACCTTTTCCCTTCTTGCCTGAAGGAAGGACTGCGGCATGAGTTGGTCCTGCGGCATCAGCACTGTGGGAGATGTCAGTCTTTGCGGCAGCTACCCCTTTCCCTTTACGGGATTTCTTCACCGTGGCCTCCAAATCAATTGGATTGGCCATGGAAGTGGGTGGCAGCTCCGGGCCTTTGCCTTTGGCAGCAGTGGAGGCACGGGTAGATGGCTGGCGAGGAGTGGCGGTGGTTTCCGGCTTGCGCTTCCTCGTGGCAAGCTCTTTCAGCGGCGGGTCAGACTCCGTGTCAGAGTTCTCTGCGGCATCACGCTGCTGCTGGCTGGAGTGGCCAGATTCTTCGTCGTCAGAGAGAGGTTGTTCAGAAGCGTAAGGTGTTGGCTTGCGATCCTTCACCTTCTTGGATTTCTTCCCCAGGTTGGGATAGTTGTCGTAGAGCTCGGAGTAATCAAAATCATCATCGTCATCCCTTCGATTGTAGGGCTGCTTACCGCTCTGCCCAGTTTCTGCCACGTTGAAGGCAGAAGATGCGGCAGTGCCGGTGTCAGTGGAGTAGAGGCCCTTGAAGTCGTCGGTGTTGAGGCATCTCTCGTCCAGGCCGGCGCCATACTCAATCACGTTGGTGATTCCGGGAATCACCACCAACGGTGTGGGGGTCTGAGAAGGCTCAGATTCTGCAGGCTCAGGGAGGATTTTCTGCAACGGCTCCGGCTCCGGGAACACTCTTTCTGCTCCTGCGGCTGATTCATCCTCTGCGGCAGGATTGGTACCTGGAGGAGAAATGTTCATCGGGGAATTCTTACCTGAACTATCACCGGCCTCCGTGAGTGGCGGCGAGTCAGGAAACATGGAGGGTTGAGTGGGAGCGGCGGCGGCGTCGAGAGCTTTGAGGCGTGCGATGGCGTGCATCGACTCGGTGTCCTCGAGGTCCTCCATTGTTGCGTCGGGTCGCAATTCCCTGACGATCTCCAGAAAACGGGCATCCTCATAATAGCGGGCGAAAGGATTGGGAATCGGGGATGAAGTAGCCATTGTTTTCGAGTTCTTGAGAGATTTAGGGTTTGAATAAAACAGATAACACAAAAAAAATCGACACAAGGGGTGATGAATTTATAGTCGTGCGTTCGACGGAGAGATTTAGGGTTGAAGAATTCAAAGAAATTCAAACTCTTAATCGGATTTGGTGGAGAGGATGGAGATTTAGGAGTTTTGAATTTTGGTAATATTAAAAGATAAGAATTGAAAAGAGTTTTATGAGAGTTAAATTCGGATTATAGTTAATGGACGATTCACTAGGCAACGGTTACTTCTGCGCTAAAGCTGAAGCGTCGTCTGCCGCACACTCGAGTGCTGCCCAACAGTTACTTACGGCAGTGCTCTGCGGCTGAGTGTTTCCAAACATAAAACTCAATTTTTTTTAATTCTATTTTTTTTTTCTATTTTTGATATTTTGTGCTTTTTTTGTTTTTAGCATATTTTCTTTTTCTATTTTTCATATATATATAATTTTTTTTGAATAAAATAAGTACAATATTTTGTGGTGTGAAAAATCAAGGTTTACAAAAATAACATTAGGAAAAGATAAAGTACTTCTAATCCTAATGAAGCATCATGCTGGATAATGAGTGTTTATTCTCTACTTGGACATAATGCTATGTCAAAAATGAGATTATTAAATACTTAGGCCACTTAGTACTAGGGGTGGGCACTTCGTCTCGGAATCCCGATCTCGTCCCGATCCCATCCCGAAAATTAGCGGGATGGGACGGGATCACTTTTGAAATTGGCAATCCCGTCCCATCCCGTCCCGTTTTAAATTTTTCATAATGGGACGGGACGGGATCGGGACGGTCCCGTTGTATCCCGTCCCGCCCCGATAATTTATTTAATAATAATATAATTTTTACTTTATCAAAAAAATTATTAAAATATCAAAATATTAATTATACTATCAATTAAATTTATTATTTAAGTAAGTATATTTTTAAATTTTCATAATATTTCAAAATAATTTATTTTTGTTATCTAATTTGTCTTTAAAAATACTAACATTTCTATTTTTAAATATTTAATAAAATCAAAATATCATTTAAATTGAATATAAAATAAGTCCAATATTATTTTACTTATTTAATAATGTATGTTTAAGATTAAAAATTAAAATCAATTCAATATATATATGCATGTGTATATATATTTGTTATAGAAAATTGTCGATTCTTATTTTATTTTAAATTTTTATTGTTTTATAAATCGTTAATATTATTATTTTTTTATTTTTTTATTTAATTAGTTATTTTTATTTTTTATTTAATATTTTGGGACGACCCGATCCCGACCCGAACCCAAATGGGATTGGGACGTGCGGGACGGATTTTAAAAATGCAAATCCCGTCTCGTCCTGTCCCGAAATTTTTTTTACGGGACGGGACGGGATTCTCCTAATCCCGTCCCACGCCCACCCCTACTTAGTACATAGTATCTCAACCCATTGAGTATTAATTACATGTATAATGGGTTTGACTATGTTGCCTTCAGTGATTTTGGTATTTTCTCTTCCTTCGGAAAATTTTAACCTCATTAGTTTACTAAGGCAGAATGTTGCGGTAGTGATTCAGCAGGCATGTCAGTGCGGCAGCATGATGCAGATCAGCATCTAAGGCATGGTGCATATGCACAAAGAATTTCTGAGAGCTATGAATCGATCTGAGTTCAGGGGCTTGGTGAATATATCAGCAATTTGCTTCTCCGTTGTAATGTGATCCGTCCTCAAAAGACGTTTATCCACCGAGTCTCGTATGAAATGATGTCTTATGCTGATGTGCTTTGTTCGTGAGTGCTGAACTGGATTGTGACTTATGTTTATGAAGCTCGTATTGTCGCAGTAGAGTGTGAGAATACTACTATCCAAATAGTAATCATCAAGCATGTGCTTCAACCAAATGAGTTGGGTACAGCAGCTTCCTGCGATAACATATTCTGATTCGGGAGTGGATAGAGAAATGCAGGTTTGCTTGCGGTTGTGCCATGAAATGATGTTGTTTCCAAGAAAGCAACATCCTCCGCTTGTGCTCTTGCGATCATCCATGTCTCCAACCCAATCGGCGTCTGAATATCCAACTAAGTTGGTATTGGTATCTTTGGTGTACCATATGCCTAACTCGACTGTTGCGGCAACATAGCGTATGATGCGTTTGACTGCCTTCAAGTGTTCGTCCCTTGAAGCGGCTTGAAACCTGGCACATAAACACACGCTATACATGATATCAGGTCTGGTTTCCGTAAGATAAAGCAAACTCCCTATCATGGATCGGTAGAGTGTCTGATCCACTGCGGCAGTGTCAGTGCCTCGGGAGATTTTGTCCGTAGATCTCATAGGTGTTCTCATGGGCTTGGATCCTTCAAGTTGGAATCGTTTGATAAGATTTTTGGCATATGTGGTTTGGGAGAGGAACGTTCCATTCGAAGATTGCTTGATATGGAACCCTAAAAAGTGAGTTAGTTCTCCTACCATGCTCATTTCAAATTTTGATGCCATGACAGAGGTAAATGACTTAAGCATGGTGTTAAATGTGGATCCAAACACAATATCATCTACATAAATTTGAGCTATTAAGATTTTAGATGAATTAAACTTTACAAACAAGGTCTTGTCGGCAGTGCCTCGAGTGAAACCAAAACTGAGTAAAAAATCAGTTAGGCAGCCATACCAAGCTCTAGAAGCTTTTTATAGGCCGTACAATGCCTTGTGTAGTTGATACACATGGTCAGGATGTTTCGGATCTTCCAAGCCCTTTGGTTGTCAACGTATGCCTCTTCTTCGAGTATGCCGTTGAGGAAGGCTGCCTTCACATCCATTTGATGTAAGGTTATGTTGAGGTGGCATGCAATGGCAATGAGTAGGCGTATGGATTTCATGCGTGCTACGGGGGCAAAATTTTCATCAAAGTCGATGGCTTCAACTTGTGTGTAGCCTTGCGCCACGAGCCTTGCCTTGTTGCGCACAACCTGCCCATGCTCATTCGATTTGTTCTTGAAAATCTACTTAGTCCCAATGATATTCTTGTTTTTAGGACGAGGAATGAGCTTCCAAACTTTGTTTCTTTCAAACTCGTTCATCTCTTCTTGCATTGCAATAATCCAAAATTCATCGGCCAATGCTTCTTTCACATTCTTCGGTTCTAATGTCGAGAGGTACGAGACGATGCCTATTTCAATGCATGTAGCTGACATGCTTACATTCTTGGTCATGTTTCGGTAGTCGATGTATGGATGAAACCTTGTCCGTCTAGGCAAGATTTGGGTTGAAGGGTGATTTCGGCGGACATGTCCTGGGGGATCCCTTCGTTGTTGATTTGATGTCTCTTCAACGTCTGATGAGTCTGATTGTTGAGGAGTAATATCATCGTTTGAGTGATCAGAAGAATCAGTAGATGGTTGGGGATCATCAGTCAGACCTGTGGTGCGGCAGTAGGCTACGCAGGTGTGAAGCTGCCTTCGATTGCTTCTACTGCGGCAGGCTCGAGCAAATCTTTTACATCTTCTTCTTTGGGTTTCCTGAGTCTACTTAGATCATCAAACTCTACATTCACAGATTCAATGATGGCTTTAGTTTGTATAACATAAAGGGCTAAATACACTTTGCCACCTCAGGATATGCGGTTTTTACGCTTTGCAACCTCGTCGGAAAACTTTTACCGATGAGTACCACAGGATAAGCAATATTACAATTTGCAACCTGCCGGCTGCCGGATCGGAATATTCTAAGGAATATTCCGTTTTGAAGGGTGTTTTGGTAAATTTCAAACAAAAAAAAGGCTAATTACTTATTTGCCCATTCTCTCTTCTAAACTAATATTCCTTTTCATTTACATTTAATTTAAAAAATAAAAAACACAAATTGGTATCGGTATTTATTTTTTAATTTTTTAATTCCCTCTTGTCTCTTTCTCTTCTTCCTCTTCCATCTCCATACCAGAAACGAAATTCGGGAATTTTTCTCTAAGAATACGCTATTGAATACACACAATTTCTCATGTCTTTATATATGTTTCAAAAAGAAAAATCAAAGAAGAAAAATCAAAGAAGACACAATTTCTCATGTCTTTTTTTACAGGTCCCGTCTTCTCCATCAGCCTCGGGGTCCACACGGCCTTCGTCATCAGCATCTCCAACGCCGTCTAAGAGTGCTTCACCACAAACGACAAGATCCTCAACAAAAGGCCCAAGTCCACCGTCGGCCAGTACTTCGGCTACAACTACGCGGGCTTCGGGTTTACCCAGGGCCGTACTGGCGCGAGGTTCGAAAGCTCTTCGTCCACGAGCTCCTCTCCATGAAAAGTCTCCAAGCGCTGAAATTGGCTTAGGGTTCTTATTAGTCGATGAAATTGGATATACGAGAATTGGGAGATTTGAATTTTAGGAATTTTCTATTTCCAGAAAAAAAAATTGGGGGTTAGGGTTCTTGAAGATTGGGGATTTTTTAATGGGGTGGAATGAATTGTGTAATGAATATTTGGATTTAATTTATTTTTAATTAATATTGTGTAAGTACTGAAATAACCTTCTTCTCTATTATTAATTTTACTCTCACGCGCTTAATTGGAGCGTGCATGCCAAATTCCCGGAATATTCCATGGAATATTCCGATCCGGCAGCCGGCAGGTTGCAAATTGTAATATTGCTTATCCTGTGGTACTCATCGGTAAAAGTTTTCCGACGAGGTTGCAAAACGTAAAAACCGCATATCCTGAGGTGGCAAAGTGTATTTAGCCCTAACATAAATGCGATAGGCATGACTATTTCTAGAATATCCAACAAATAGCCCTTTAAGTGACTTTGGATCAAGCTTGGATCTAGGTTCCCTGTCATTTAAAACATAACAAACAGAACCAAAAACATTAAAATATTTTAAATTAGGCTTTCTATTGTTCAAAATTTCGTAGGCCGTCTTTGTTGTTCCTGAGCGTACGCTTATGCAGTTCAGGATATGGCATGCAGCATTGAAAGCTTCTGCCCAAATTTGCTTGTTTAAGCCCTTGGCGATCAGCATTGTGCACGCCATTTCTTTGAGATTTCGATTCTTCTTTTCAGCCACACCGTTTTGTTGGGGTGTTATGGGGGCAGAAAATTCTTGGGTAATGCCATGCGCATTACAAAATGTGAAAAGCCTTTGGTTTCCGAACTCGGTGCCATGGTCACTCCTTATTCTCTTTACGTTGGCTTCATGGTTGGTCTTTATCCACCTAATGAGATTTGACACTTCATCATATGTCTCACTTTTGTCTTTGAGGAAACGCACCCATGAGTATCTTGAGTAGTCATCAACTACGACGAGCACGTAGCGTTTCTCGGAGTGACTTTTTGTCTCGATTGGTCTCATTAGGTCCATAGGGAGTAGATCAAAACATTTGGTTTGCTTTTGATAGAGTCCTGCCTTGGATTCTGTCATTCCTGCGGCAGAGGCATCTTTCTGTCCTGCGGCAGGTAATGCTAGATGACTTGCCCGGGTCATTTTTCCTTGTTGGCAATGTCCACACATCGTCTTCCGAATTTTTGGGAGGGATGGAAGTCCACGGACAGCATTGAGCTTGATTAGACGCTCCAAATTCCCAAGACTTGTGTGTCCACGTTTTTGATGCCATAGGTTTATGTCATCTTTGACTTGTGTAGAGAGGCATGTTTCTCCAATGGAATAGCAATTGTTCGACTTGGAACGCTCCCCCTGGATTAGTGGGTCCCCTGCATGGTCAAACACTTCACATAATTCGTGAGTAAACTTGACATTCAAGCCTTCATCGCATAGTTGGCTTATGCTTATGAAATTTGTCATAAGGCCTTCAACATGAAGCACTTGCTGCAACTTTGGCAGCCCTTGCACATTCAATGTGCCTCGGCCAACAATTGTGCCACTGGAACCTCCTCCGAACGTGACTTCACCTCCTTGAAACACTTTGTAGTTGATGAGGTGATCACTGTTTCCGGTAATGTGCCGTGAGCATACGCTATCAAAGTATCACTTATCATCTTTGGTAGCTTTGAGGGCAGTGAAAGTGACATTGCATGTTTCATTACTTTGGATGGCATTTGATGCGGCAGATGATGCGTCGGAGGGATCTGTAAAGGAAACACTTGTGGTGAGTTTCGATTTAGGCATCCATTTGCGTTGAGTCACTGCCTTCTTATTGTCCCGTTGCGTGGAAGGAAGGATTTTTGAGAAACGATGTCGTGTCCAAGTGTTGGAGTGGAAATAGTATCCTCTTGCGTGATCCTCCTCACGTCTCCAACATAAAGGTCGGATGTGACCGGGCACCAAACAGTAGTGGCAAATGTATCCTCTTTTCGATTTAAATAGGTGCTTAGGCAGGGACTTCTTTGTCTTCAATCTGCCTGTTGATTCTTGCCTTCGCTGAGGCCTTCTGCGGCAGTCTTTTGCTGGGGCAGTGGCCTTGTCTTCGGTTGACTTAACCCTTTTTGGAATTGAGGGTTGTGCGGCAGTTGTTGAATCATCACTTGATGCCTTTACAAATGCCATGTCCATAGCATTTTTCTTTGGAAAAATGGCATCTACGATTTTTTCATGTTTGAGGCCTTGCCTTTCAACATGTGATATGCTCATTACGGCATCTAATTTTGATGTTGCCGTGTTCAATTTTTTAAACGTATTGTTAACAACTTCTAATTTTGCATTTACACGATTTAGTTCAATTTTTAGTTGTTCAGTCTCCATGTCTTTTCTTATAAGTTGGACATCAAATTTCTTTAGTTGATCTTCAAGGTCAATCTTCTCCGTGAGCATCTTTTCAATTTCCATGGCCTGCTTCTTCACTTTTTCTTCAAATCCGGATTTGTTTGAAGTCAGCATCTTCATCATCTTGGTCTGCCGTGCGAAGTCCATGCGTAGCTCGTCGAAATTGTCTTTGAGCTCGATGAAAATATCAATGGGAACAATATCTTCTTCAGATTCATAGCCATTGATGGAGGCAGTGAGGCACAAGCAGTGCTCTGCGGCAGGTGTTTCTGTCTTTGTTGCGGCAGAGGCGAGAAAATGCAACATGTCGTTGTGCAGGTACATGGGATGGGCCATCATCTTCTGCGTCGGATAGGGATATGCCTTCGAGATGAGCAGCAAGCGCAGTGGTGGTAGAGTCTTCAAGGCACAGTTCTTCCATATCCTCCTGGACAATCATGGAGTTCAATATTCCAATGCCTCGATCTTTCGAAGGGCATTCAGTTGAGTAGTATCCGATCCCTTGACAAGTGTGACACATAATCTTTGACCAGTTCCTTGGGCTTGAGCTTGAGCTTGTTCCTGTGCTCGGATGGCGAACCACGACTCGTCTATCTTGATTTTGTGGTTTTGATGGAAATTTCCTTCGTCAGGGGTCGTACGGCTTCTTCAGCGAGCGGACAAGTACAGCATCCAATTTTTTGGAAAGGAATGCATACTTGTCTTCTCCACCATCAGATCCGAGCAACTCATATATTTTTTCATCGGACAAGTCATTTGCGGTAGGTGGACTGCTGCTTTGAGAGCTTGACTCTCTGCCGCATGATGGTTCTGTCACAGTGCAGGCCTGATTTCTCTCGTTGCTACGTGAGTTAGATTTACCATGAGTTTCAGGATCTGCATCGTTAAGCTCATAGTTCTTGAAGATCGCCATTAATGAAACAAAATCTTCATCTGACAAGGGGGTGTCTTCAATGGAAGTAACCTTCGGCTTAAACTTAGAGCTCGTCGATCTCATGATTTTACTACACACTGCTGGGTTGCTAAAGGGTGAACCAAGGTCAGCACATTCAGTAACAATGGACATTAATTCTCCAAATTACTGAAGGCATGTCTCGTCTTCGTTCATACGCAAGTTCTCGAAACGAGACATGAGCATGCGTACCTTGGTCTTCTTTAATGTGTTGTTACCTTCACAATGAAGAGCAAGTATGTCCCATATTTCTTTGGCAGTAGTACATTGTTTTACAATTCTGTACATATTGCAATCGATGGACTCAAGGATGACACACCTTGCCCTATCGTTTGCAGTAGCTGCGGCAACCTCATCAGTTGTTCACTTCTCCGGAGATTTTTCAAGCATACCGCCTTCAGGGATTTCCTCCTGAGGTGGTTTCCATCCTCGAAGTACGGACAGTCACGCATAGCGATCAATTGATTTGATCCTTTCTTCAATGCGGGTTTTCCAAAATCCATAATTTGTAGCGTCAAGAACAATCGGTGTTCGTACGATGTAAGATGGATCTGCCATTGTAAGTGTGCGTGATCAGACGGACCTTAAACACTAAGTAAGTCTAATGCCCGCTCTGATACCACTCGAAAGTCGGTAAGCAGTAAATAAAACATAGTGAAATGCGCTGCTGACGAGCGCGAATATTTGTCGTGGAGCAAACACGCTGTCAAAATGAAATTTATATTTAGCCAGTACTCTTATAACTACAAAACGTAGATAATGGCAAGTACGTGGGGTCGGTCCCACAAGGAGGCAATTACAGTAGGTGATCTCGGCTTTGCCCAAGGGGTTGTCACAAAAAGATTTTGGTTTGGGTTGCTGTGGGCACAACGGTTTTGCAAACGTTTCAAACATTTCGATCTAACTACGGCTAACAGAAATAGCATGCAAGTAAATAAATCTAAAAGTAAACAAAGCAAACACTCAGATCTAACAGAATACTAAAAGGGAAAACTTAAACTCAAATAGGAAACAAAGCATCCGGGCAGATGACTTCACTCAGGATCATTAGGGCAAACTACCGGTCATCGGCACTAAGGATTTCTACCAGCGGTTTGTCAGCAGTTATAGGGTGCAAAAACAAAAGTGGTCCTATTGCGTCACGCCCAGCAATTGCCCCACCCCTCATCTATCCTTACTGTGTAAAGAGAAGGCTAGCTATCACTATGCCTAAACCCCTGGATCTGAACAATTCGATAACCTATGCGACCAAACATGGATCTAGTTTGCCCAAACCCGCATTACCCTCTAGACAGACCCGCTCGGCCAATAGCATGCTCGAAACATACGACCGCATCTCCTGCAAGTTCTAGTGCTATGCCCGCAACAATACTACAAGGTACATCTATGCGGTTTGCCAATCACCAGTATCCCAGTTTGTAAAGGTTCACTAGTGGTCGTCCTAGTTTGCCCATACTCCCCGGAAACAAACCTCAACCAACTTTGCCTCGGGAACAAACGCCCAACCGGCTACTCTAGCCCCATCGACCTCGCGGCTTAAACTAAAACCCTAAATCACCATCGATCCGTCCCTGCCCAGATGCACGATGAATTTAGCTACTCATTCTGGAAATAAAAGACAAAGTAAATAAGGGAAATCGAACTATATTATTCATGCTTCAAATCGTAAAACTTTTTTGAAGGAATTGAAATACGGAATTGAAAACTTAAAAACAAAACATAAAACGAAATTGTTTCTCGACCCGAAGGTTGGATCTACTGCAAAACAAATAAAGAGACTCAGACGAACAGCTCTGATCTCTTCTCCGGCGACTTCTCCGGCGACTTGCTACGGGACCGGCGGCTCTCTCGATTTCTCGATGCGTAGTATTGTATCTTCTCCTGCTGCCCACCGCGCCCCTCTTTTAAAGACTTCGAATTTGAATTTTGAATTAGCGGCTGTTGCTCCTTCCTAAAGAATAGGCGCCAGCAGTCAACGGGTTGGAGGATAAATGAGATCCCCCAAATCCAGGAATTCTGGTACGCTGACAGCTTGCCCGCAGCGGATCTCCTGTCAACAGCCGCTTCTGCCCAAACTGAAATCCGCAGGTATTTCTTCTCCTCCACAGATGGTCGGACCAGGCACGGTACTTGGTAAGAATTTTGGGTCTTCTGCTTCATGACCTTACCCATTGGCCCGATGTGGTCAAACTGTTGCTTGTCACTACCGCTCCAGAATCTGATTTGCCCAAAGAAGGGGATTTCCTTGCCTCTTTTGCCCAGTGCGCCACCTGTTACCTGCATCAACACACACTCTGCCCAAACACCTAATTGTGCCCTCCCAGACACGTTAACGACTCAAACTGACTCAATAAAGAGTGTAAAAGTGCTCTAAGATGAGCAAATAAAATGGCTCATCAGAACCGCACACACTTGGATACGCTTGTCCCCAAGCGTGGGCTCTGATTTGCCTGACTCAAGACCAAAGTGAAAAATAGAAATGAAAGAATTAGGAAGAAATAAAGCAAAGGACTTTAGCATGATCAGTACAGGGCATAGTACATACAGATAACACAAAATTCAAGTAAAGATAAAAATAAGTCAAGAGTCTGTTCTAGGTCTTAGGGTTCACTCCCTCACAGTGTTTCTCTCTTTTCAGTGTATGGGTTCAATGACACTCATTTTCTGCTGTGATTCCACTTTGCCTAAATTTGCCTTATTGCTAATCTGAGTTTGTTTTAACTAAGCAGGGGGGTTATCAAAGGGACTTTTATTGGGTTGTAGTGTTGGGCTCATAAGGGTAGATTTTTCTGGGAGTAGGCTCTATTTGGGCAGAGGGCTTTTTGATGTTAGCCTTTTCTCTGCCACTTTGCCCCTTTCTTACGGGCCTTAACACAACAACTTTTTATTCATCTTTTTCTTTTTTTTTCTGATTTTTTTTCTTTTTTTTTTCATTTTTTTTTCTTTTTTTTCTTTTTTTTATCTTTTTTTTTTTAACACTATGCCCTAACTCCCTTTCTTCTCTCTGGCTGCCTATGTAATGTGGGCATAATACCAGAATGGGTTCACAAAGAAAATCAATCAGGCTCCAAGGGCTAGCAAGGGGCAGTGTTATTTATTCAAACAAACTGAAACAAGAAAATGCCCTAATCATTTAACAACCCTACTTAGTCAAACTACTCAATTCAGCAAACAGGCAAAGACAAGCATTGTAAAGATCACAGCAGACTCTCAAAGAAAGAAATAATTTATCAATGTAGGCTCAATTCTCACAGTTTTCCTAGAATAAATCCATCATCCCTATTTCATGCATCTTAACTATAAATTTTGAGTTACTGTATGTATGTTTGCCCAAGGTGATCACATAATCATGTTGACTCGATTAGAAACAGGGGTTTGCCCTTTCCCTTTCCCCCCTCACACACTTTGCCTGGGCAAAGTGTGCAAAAGTAATAAGATCAGTAGGGGCTACCCTCGACCAGACTATGTCTCAAAAAGTTGGCGCACCTGCCCCCTCACACACTTTTCCTGGGCAAAGTGTGTCAGCAGGGAGATCAACCTAGTCTCCCCCGAACCAAAGTGACTCGGGGGTGACCTTAACAAAAAAACAGAAAAAATAAAAGAAAATAAAAACCTAACTACTAAAACAAGGGAGGGAAAAAATTAGGAGGTGGAAGCAGGTGTGTACCTGAATCCACTGTAGTCAAAGTATGCGATCATCATCGTCTTCACTTCCTCAAACACCTTCTCAATCTTCTCCAACCGAGCCTCGATGGCTCCCTGTCTCTCTGCAATTTCCTCTTTGGCCTTAGCCTCTGCAACCGAATCTCTCGCCTCTACCTTCACTGGTTTCTCCTCCAAAAACTTCACACTGCCATCACTCAAAGGCACAATATCTTGCATGCGCTTGAAGCACTGGATGTCAAACTTGCCCTCCACCATCATCTCCAGTTCTTTGCCCTTCTTGATCAGGTTCATCTTGGCCGCGTACACCATCGGAAAATGGGCCAATGATAGGCGCTGGAGGGGGTGAGTTTGCAGCCACTTCATTTGGGCACATAGGCAGGCACTGAAATGCAGTCTGATCTTCTGATGCATGCACCATAGTATGCCCAACTCGAGATGGGAAATAGCACTGCTGGTGTCGATCTTGCCGAAGAAATTGATTGCCAGGATCCGGTGGCAAACCCTGAGTGCATGGCTCTTCAACTGGATTGACTTGGTGCTTTGCCCCACGAACTCCCCTCCTTTGCCCAACTGCTTCCAGTGTTGGAATTCGATATCTCGGGTTATTAAAATTTGCGGAAACCAATAACCCGAACGAAAACCTCAATCGCCGGAGAAACCACGAGCCTACGCGAACCGGGACCCGACCGAACGCGTCGCGCGCACAAGGCACGCGAACGCCCAGCCGAGTCCCCGCGAGGGGACTCCCGATCGCTGCGGGCGATCGCTGGGTTGCTACGAGCAACCCCGCAGCAGATCCGTTGATCCGCTGCTACGCGACTAGGGCTCGCGTCTAGCGAGCCGCTGCGGGGAACCCGCAGCTCGCTACGAGCTGCTACGGGTCAAGCCCCGTAGCCCTAGCGATCAGCCTCGTAGGGCTCGATCGATCCTCGGCGTCCAGCCGAGGGTTCGCGCGTTCGATCCCCATGAGGGATCTTCGAGCCGCCGGCGGTCCGGTGGTTCGACCACCACCGCCCGACTCGACCCTCGTCCCGGGGTTCGATCCTCAGATCTTTATTCTACGGTATTCTCGATAAATTCAAATCAAAATAATATCGAGGGAGTTTAGATATTATACCTTCGATTCGTTGTTCGGAGAAACGAAATCAAACACCTTTGAATCATCCCACGTATTCCTTGCACTCCGTTCGAACGTCGGGTGGGCGACGATCTATCGAACTCCTATGGATCTCCTTCAACTCTCTAGAACTATCAAATAATGATATTCTTGTCTTATGTTTTATGAAGGCCATGTAGTGCTTTTATAGGCTACGTAGGGGATCAAAAGGAGGTGGAATATTGGGCTTCTAATATTGAAGATTAAATTGAGCCCAGCCCAAATCTATTAATTCTTATCAATATTAATTTTATTTATTTTCCACTATATAAATAAAATTGCACTCCCAATATTTACCCATATTATATCGAATAATATTTCTCCGGTTAGTATTATTTATTCCGTGTATTTAAGATTTAAATATCCATGAATAAAATTTATTTATTGCTTAATAAATTTATTCATCTCTTATATCCGAGAATAGTACCACTCAACCTTATTTATTATGCGGGAACAAATCCACTCGCGAGGTTTACATAATAAATCCTTATGAGCTCATCTCGGGGATATTATCAACCCTTCCGGGATACACTGTCCCTTCAAGAATTCACGGCATGCCATATATAAAATATAGTGACCCAACTCAACCGGTAATTAACCCAATAATTAAATCGGTTAATTCCTTTGGAAAATCAAAGTCACTTATATTAAATATACACACCCGCAATTGTTTCAGGGATTAAGAATAAAATACTCCGAGACTTAAATCAATTATCACAGAGCAATCCTAATTGATAAGTCTCAAGCAATCCGCTCAATACACCAAGTGTACAAGTGTGATAAAATAATTAAGACAAATTATTTTCTCTCTCACACAACGACTATACCGATGGCTTGGTCCGTGTCCATCTAGGTCGTGAGCAACTGTTCGATTAAATACGAGTAACCGATAGTATGATCTTCTGTGTGACGTCGCACACCATACTAACTACAACGTATATAATCTAGAACTATAATTTGCATACATTTAATTAACAATTAATTAAAAGCAAATGAATGTTTATTTCAATAGATAAATGATAGTGTACAAGGAGTTCAGAATACTCAAATCTAGACATTTAAATATACTACTCCAACATTCTCCCACTTATACTAAGGTCTAGTCTTATCTTCCAAACTTCTGACTCCCAAACCCTCCAAGTGCTTGAAATATACTTCCTTAGGAAGTATCTTGGTGAAAGGGTCCGCTAGGTTGTCCTCCGAAGCTATCTTGGTGACTACTGCATCGCCCCTCTTGACGATGTCTCGAATCAGGTGGTACTTGCGCTCTATGTGTTTCGTAGCACTATGGGACCGTGGTTCCTTACTGTTTGCCACTGCACCGCTATTGTCACAATAAATTGTCATAGCCTTGGGCAAACTCGGAATCACATCTAAGTCCTGGAGGAAATTAAGGAACCATACTGACTCTTTCGCTGCCTCTGAGGCTGCAACATATTCAGCTTCCATGGTAGAGTCTGAAATGCACTTTTGCTTAACACTCTTCCATGATACGGCTCCACCTCCCAAAGTGTACACATAGCCTGATGTCGACTTACGCCGGTCCTTATCAGCTTGGAAATCCGAATATGTGTAACCCAAAGGAATCAGATTGTCTGCTCCGTATCTCAGAACATAATCCTTAGTATTTTGCAAATACTTGAAAATGCTCTTTACGGCAGTCCAATGAGCCTTTCCAGGGTTACTCTGATATCTCGCTACTATGCCAACTGCATAACAGATATCAGGCCTCGTGCATAACATTGCATACATTAAGCTTCCCACAGCCGAAGCGTAGGGAACCGCTTTCATTTCATCTTTCTCCTTCTGTGTCTGAGGACACATCTCCTTAGAAAGATAAGTTCCTTTACTGAAGGGCAGATCACCCTTCTTGGAATCTTGCATGTTAAAGCGAGCTAGAATCGTGTCTATGTAAGACTGCTGGGAAAGATACAATGTTCTATTCCGGAGATCCCTTATAACTTTGATCCCTAGAACATGTCCAACTTCTCCCAAATCTTTCATATCGAATTGTCTAGACAACCATCCCTTTATGTCTGATAACATCTTTACACTGTTGCCAATGAGAAGTATGTCGTCTACATAAAGCACGAGGAACACCACCTTCTTTCCATCACGTTTCCAATACACACACGATTCGTCCATGCTTTGAATGAATCCAAAAGATTGGACTACTTCATCAAACCGCAGGTTCCACGATCTCGAGGCTTGTATCAATCCATAAATGGATCGATTAAGCTTGCACACTTGATGATCTCGCCCCTTAGCAATGAATCCTTCTGGCTGTTTCATATAAATCGTCTCGTCAAGACTTCCATTCAGGAAAGCTGTCTTGACATCCATTTGCCACACCTCATAATCCATATGAACTGCTATGGATAAGAGAATCCGGATCGACTTTATCTTGGCTACCGGCGAGAAGGTCTCCTCATAATCGATTCCCTCTTTCTGAGTATATCCTTTCGCAACAAGCCGAGCTTTAAAGGTTTCAACCTTTCCGTCAGATCCTCTCTTTCTCTTGTAGACCCATTTACACCCAATTGGCTTTACGCCGCTTGGTGGTTCTACAAGATCCCAGATTTTATTAGAATCCATAGATTCTATTTCGGATTTCATCGCTTTCTTCCAAGAAGGCGCATCTATATCTTGTACCGCCTCATCATAGGTCCAGGGATCGATTTCATGAACTCCGGGTGCCGAGTCCGAAGACTCACCCAGTCCAATCCATCTGTCTGGTTGTTTAAAAACCCTCCCACTACGACGGCATTCCAGTGTATCAACAGTGACAGTATTAGGTGCAGGTTCCAGTGGTGTATCTACACTCGGTCCGGCTGTATCTAAGTCTTCTTTGTTACCTCTCAACTCATCAAGCATTATGTCACTTTTGGGCTTGTGGTCCATGACATAGTCTTCTTCTAGAAACCGAGCGTTAGTACTTATAACGATCTTCTGGTCCGTAGGACTATAGAACATGCCACCCTTAGTTCCTCTAGGATATCCTATAAACAACCGCGCTTCAGTACGAGGTTCTAACTTATCAGCCCCTGTCTTCAACACGTGTGCAGGACACCCCCAGATCCGAACGTGTCTCAGGCTAGGCTTGCGCCCGCTCCAACGTTCCATGGGTGTTGAAGGAACTGTTTTAGATGGAACCAAGTTCAGAATGTGCGTCGCTGTTTCTAAGGCATATCCCCAGAACATAATAGGTAAATCCGAGTAACTCATCATTGAACGTACCATCTCCATAAGAGTCCTATTCCTTCGTTCTGACACACCATTCTGCTGAGGAGTGTATGGTGAAGTCATTTGAGAATCAATCCCATTCTCTGCCAAGTATGCCTTGAATTCTCCAGACAGGTACTCGCCTCCGCGATCAGATCGCAGGCATTTTATAGACTTACCATGAAGGTTCTCCACAAGAGCCTTGAATTCCTTGAATTTGTCAAAGGATTCGCTCTTGCGGCGCATCAGGTATACAAATCCATACCTTGAATAATCATCAGTAAAAGTGATGAAATATTCGTACCCTCCTCTTGCCTGGGTAGACATAGGTCCGCATACATCAGAGTGAATCAAATCCAATACTTGTTCGGATCTCCGTCCTTTACCAGAAAAAGAACGCTTGGTCATTTTACCCTCCAAACAGGATTCGCAGGTTGGAAGGTCCTCTCCTTCTATGCCGCTAATGAGACCATCAGCTTTCAACCTTTGAATTCTATTCGAATTAATATGACCTAGCCTTAGATGCCACAAGTATAATTTATTCATTTTAGAAGGTTCCTTTCTCTTATTGGTGTTCGTAGATGTGTTATTACTCTCGGTTAGTTGCATCGTGTTAGACTCAGGATTTAGAACATACAAATCGTCTATCAATGTACCAGAACAGACAATCTCACTATTTCTTCTTATGACCACAGAGTGATCAAAAGAAACAGAATATCCATTCAGAATTAACTTAGAAACTGAAATTAAATTCTTTCTAAAATTCGGTACATAAAGACAATTTTGTAAAACTAAAACCCTATCACTACTAAAGCGTAAGTGAATGTCTCCCACTGCAACAGCCGCCACCTTCGCGGCATTGCCCATGTAGACCACGATTTCTCCCTCTCTAAGTCTCCGGGTTTCCTAAAACCCCTGCAATGAATTGCAGACATGGTCAGTGGCGCCCGTATCTACACACCAGGTGCTGGTAGATATCACCGCTGACAATGTTTCAGTGACTAAGGAAAATTTCGTACCTTTGATGAGAGGACAATCAGACCTCCAGTGCCCAAACTGCTTGCATCGAAATCATCTGCCCAAGGGCTTGCCTCTCCCAATCCGTGGTTTTAAACCACTGGGCTTCTTTGCACGCCTTTCCTCTAGCCTTGCCACAAAAGCTTGTGATTCTCTTAACTTACGCACAAACTCCGCTTTCGCCGAATCCTTTTTAAGGGACTCATTGAGAGAGGATTCTGTGAGCATGTTAATCACCTCTTGTCCGGCTTCCACGCTATGTCTCAACATCATCCTGAGGTCATCCTTAATATCCTCATCAGTTGGGACAATAGTGGATTCGGAAAGCTCAGCAGTCTGAACAATGTCCAGATTTCGTTCCCAATCATTACTATATGGAACCGGTGAGTTTTCATCCTTAAGTATATCACAAAGTGGGGTCACAGTCATTCTTAACCTATAAGCACATAAAACAAACAAACAATTTAATGTCGATATTATCTCCCTCAAATAATATCATTAAATCACTAATTACATCTAAAATCCCATCAGGTAAGGCAAGCCACGATAGTGTGGACTTTTACCCACCCAAACGACTTCGCAATTAGATTTCCTTCGGTCGTACATCATCAATAGCGTTACTTCGATGGGAAGGATACTATGAAGCGTACCTAAGTGTAAACCATTACTCAGTACTAAGAAGTTCGTTTGGGACTCGCACATCACCGCAAGCCACGATAGTGTGGACGTTTACGTTGACACACGGATCCTTCACTCCCTTCTATAACTGTCTACATCAATCGTTCCAAAATCCCATTCAGTGCAGCAAGCCACGATAGTGTGAACGTTTACTACACCAAAAGACTTTTACAATTGACTCCCTAATTACTTGATCCATTCAATCTTGTAAATCAAGACGTGGAGAATCATAAGTGAAACTCGAAGTTTCTAACCAGTGACTCACCATGCGAACAACCCTATCTCTCATAAATGAGGGAGCCGAGCAGACAATCGATCCATCTATCAAAGAATGGTACGAAGGTCTCTAATTTGTGTCCTCTACATGACCAAGTGGCTATGGCTCCATTCCACTCCCCGTGGTGAGAATGAGTCGACTTGAAATCAGCTTTGGAAAGACAAATTAGACATTGTTTGATAAACTTAATCAATGTTTCTCGTAAGAGGAATTACAAGAACTCTCCTCCAATAACTTATCTATATAAACTTCAAAAGTTTATAAAAGTCACCAAGAGAGCAGCAATGGAGACCATGGGTATGTTTCCATACCCTCTCCCACTTAGATTTTTACAATAAAGGGATACGCTATCTAGTGCATAAAGTAAACACATATAGCATGCATACATGTAATAAAGCACATAGTATTATCACATAATCAAAATAATACTAGAATATTATTTTACGACTATTATGGCTTTATCACATCTCCGTACGCATCTTCTAGTCTTCAGTCTTCGTTTCTTGAATGCTCCATGTGACGAGAATATTAATTTCCAATATTTAAATCTATTCATTTTCAATTAATCCAAAAGTTACTTAATTCGAAAATTAGTTCAATCGAATATATCGAAAATAAAATTAAATATTATTAATATTTTTATTTATTTTTATTTTCTTTTCTACTCCATTAAATCTCTAGAATAATCTATCCAAGACCCACTTGGAATATTCTAGAAGATTTCTATAATGAAATAAGGAAATAAAATAAATTAGGACTCTTCTACTTTCCATAATTAATTAATTTCCATCTAATGAAAATTCCCAACAATAGGAATGATCATATAGGAAATAAATTAATAGCAAATTAATTAGACTTCTAATCCATGAATATTTCCATAATAGAAATAAAACAATAGGAATGCTAATTAATTCCAAATTGATTCTTTTCCTTATCCATGAGAGTTCCCAAAAAATAGGAGTACTCAAAAAAAGAAAAATCCAAATCAAATTAGGAAAGTGGATCTTCGGGAGGACACGAAAACCCTAAGGCTCCCGCGCACCCCCTTTCGACCGCACGCCTACCGAGGCTCATGCGCCGCCGCCGCCCGGCCCACGCGCCACCTCCACTGGTGGCCGGCGTGGCCGGGGCTCCCGCGGACAGCCCGCTTTCGGCCGTGGGTCGATCGATCCCCTCGGGATCGATCATGGGGATTGATCGATCCCCGGTCCTTCGTCTTCTCATCACTTCGTCTTCTCCGGCGGTCTTCGATTCATCGATCCAATCGCAAAATAAATTAAACGAGTAATTAATCAAGCCATAATAGTCGAAACCCTGCAAGGTAGAACAATTTTATCGAAAATACTGCGAACGTAAACCACGCTCTGATACCAAATTGTTGGAATTCGATATCCCGGGTTATTAAAATTTGCGAAAACCAATAACCCGAACGAAAACCTCAATCGCCGGAGAAACCACGAGCCTACGCGAACCGGGACCCGACCGAACGCGTCGCGCGCACAAGGCACGCGAACGCCCAGCCGAGTCCCCGCGAGGGGACTCGCGATCGCTGCGGGCGATCGCTGGGTTGCTACGAGCAACCCCGCAGCGGATCCGTTGATCCGCTGCAACGCGACTAGGGCTCGCGTCTAGCGAGCCGCTGCGGGGAACCCGCAGCTCGCTACGAGCTGCTACGGGTCAAGCCTCGTAGCCCTAGCGATCAGCCCCGTAGGGCTCGATCGATCCTCGGCGTCCAGCCGAGGGTTCGCGCGTTCGATCCCCATGAGGGATCTTCGAGCCGCCGGCGGTCCGATGGTTCGACCACCACCGCCCCACTCGACCCTCGTCCCGGGGTTCGATCCTCGGATCTTTATTCTACGGTATTCTCTATAAATTCAAATCAAAATAATATCGAGGGAGTTTAGATATTATACCTTCGATTCGTTGTTCGGAGAAACGAAATCAAACACCTTTGAATCTTCCCACGTATTCCTTGCACTCCGTTCGAACGTCGGGTGGGCGACGATCTATCGAACTCCTATGGATCTCCTTCAACTCTCTTGAACTATCAAATAATGATATTCTTGTCTTATGTTTTATGAAGGCCATGTAGTGCTTTTATAGGCTACGTAGGGGATCAAAAGGAGGTGGAATATTGGGCTTCTAATATTGAAGATTAAATTGAGCCCAGCCCAAATCTATTAATCCTTATCAATATTAATTTTATTTATTTTCCACTATATAAATAAAATTGCACTCCCAATATTTACCCATATTATATCGAATAATATTTCTCCGGTTAGTATTATTTATTCCGTGTATTTAAGATTTAAATATCCATGAATAAAATTTATTTATTGCTTAATAAATTTATTCATCTCTTATATCCGAGAATAGTACCACTCAACCTTATTTATTATGCGGGAACAAATCCACTCGCGAGGTTTAGATAATAAATCCTTATGAGCTCATCTCGGGGATATTATCAACCCTTCCGGGATACACTGTCCCTTCAAGAATTCACGGCATGCCATATATAAAATATAGTGACCCAACTCAACCGGTAATTAACCCAATAATTAAATCGGTTAATTCCTTTGGAAAATCAAAGTCACTTATATTAAATATACACACCCGCAATTGTTTCAGGGATTAAGAATAAAATACTCCGAGACTTAAATCAATTATCACAGAGCAATCCTAATTAATAAGTCTCAAGCGATCCGCTCAATACACCAAGTGTACAAGTGTGATAAAATAATTAAGACAAATTATTTTCTCTCTCACACAACGACTATACCGATGGCTTGGTCCGTGTCCATCTAGGTCGTGAGCAACTGTTCGATTAAATACGAGTAACCGATAGTATGATCTTCTGTGTGACGGCGCACACCATACTAACTACAACGTATATAATCTAAGACTATAATTTGCATACATTTAATTAACAATTAATTAAAAGCAAATGAATGTTTATTTCAATAGATAAATGATAGTGTACAAGGAGTTCAGAATACTCAAATCTAGACATTAAGTATACTACTCCAACATCCAGATCTTCTGCAGCTCCTTCTTTGTGTACTCTGGCAAAGCCCTCAGTGACTCCTGGTACGCCTTTGCCTTCAAGTCCTCGATACATGCCATATCCAAACATAAATCAAGTTCATTACCACCAATAGAAACAGCTCGATCTAACAACTCAAACTGGATCCCTATAACTCCTTCATCTCTGGTTTCTTTGATTCCCAGCGAACCAAAGAACTCTCGCACCACCTCCTCACTGATTTGCCCAGACCACTCAAGAAACGGCTCCCACCCTATGGCCTTGAAATAGCCTCGAACCTCCTTCTCCACACCCATCAGTTTGAGCGATTCGAAGCACACCGTCTTGGGGGCCGCGATTTCGCGCGCCGATGTGTCGACCGCCTTCCTCTTTTTAGTGGATGCACGGGTTCTGCTTTTGGGGGCTGGGCTTTTGATGACCACCTCCTCTTCTTCTTCTTCCACCGGAGTTTTACCGCCGGCGGTTGAATCTTCGTTGTCGTTGGAGGTAGATCCGGCAGTGGGGGTCACCGAGGCCTTCTTTTTGCCTTTGCCCGCCGCCTTTTTCTGCTTCTTTTTCGGAGGGCTCTCAACAGCTTTGCCCTCCTCCTGGGCGGCGGTGGCTAGGGTTTCCAGATCCTTCTCGCTGGTGGTTTCGTCGATCTCCTTGGCCAGATCGTCGATTGGGGTGTTGTCCGTCTCCGTCGTGGCTGGGCTTGGTGGTATGGTGACCAGGGGGACGGCGTGGATGGCTTCTTCGGCGGCGGGGGATTTGGGCTTCGCCGGACTCGATTTCTTGGGAGACACCATCTTTTTCAGTTTGGTTGCAGCGGTTCCAATGGTGAGATCAATTAGGTTTCCGGTGGGTATTTTCCTTAGTTTGTTTTTTGCACGGGTGGATACCATGAGAGAGAAAGGTAAAGAGTATATAATGTGTTTTTTGAATTTTGAAAATATGGGAGTTATTGGCAGTTTCGGGAATCGCGGGTGGATAGGGATAGAGGCGTGATGATGGTGGAATTACAGAGTCCCTGATGGGACGGCCTCCAGTCCTTGAAAATCGCAACCGCCCACTTGCGTACCCATTTGCCCAAAGTTCCGGTCTGCCCAAAGTCCTCCTGCAAAATCAAAAACACAATATACCCTTTCTCGTGGCATAGTCAAAGTCCCTTGTTGCTAGTAGTTTATTCCTAATGTAAAAAAAATGAAATAACAAAATTATACAAACATACCAGGTTGCCTCCTGGCCAGCGCCCTATTTATAGTCCCGGGCAGGACCCAATTGCTTTATTCTATCACTCGATTAGGGCAAGCTGCCCTTCCAGATTTTCTTTCCCAAAGTAGGGCTTCACTCTATGGCCATTCACCTTGAAGATATAGTCATCATCTTTTTTGCTTTTCAACTCCACAGATCCATTTGGGCTTACATGGTGAACAAAATAGGGTCCTTCCCACTTAGAGGACAGTTTGCCCGAACGGAACTGATTTCTGGTTTGGTACAGTAAGACTAACTGTCCAGCCTCAATCTTTTTCCTCTTAATCAGTTTGTCATGAGCCCTTTTGGTCCGCTCTTTGTAGTGGGCAGCATGGTCATACGCCTCAATGCGCAACTGCTACAACTCCACCAGATCCAGTTTTCTTTCATTCCCCGCGAGATCCCAGTCAAAGTTGACTTTATTCACCGCCCAGTGTGCCTTATGCTCTATCTCTACGGGCAAATGGCAAGCTTTCCCAAATATCATTCGGTAAGGGGAGATGCCAAAAGGAGTCTTAAATGCAGTGCGATATGCCAATAGTGCATCATCCAGTTTGCCTGCCCAATCCTTCCCCTCTGGCCTAACTGTCTTCCTCAGAATGGCTTTAATGATCCGATTGGAGAGT
Organism: Euphrasia confusa; assembly: GCA_954870475.1. NCBI lineage: Eukaryota > Viridiplantae > Streptophyta > Magnoliopsida > Lamiales > Orobanchaceae > Euphrasia > Euphrasia confusa. The sequence continues at coordinate 36,742,916 of OX940955.1, read as the reverse complement.
TCTGCTTGGCCGTTTGCCTGGGGGTGATAGGCACAAGTGATTCGATGAGTGACTCCATATTTCCGAAACATCCTCTCAATTACATAGTTGCAAAAATGGGTCCCCTGATCGCTTATTAGTGCTCTGGGCACACCAAACCGAGTGAAAATATTCCCTTTGAGAAATTCAGCCACAATGCGCGAATCGTTGGTGGGAGTTGCCTTTGCCTCGACCCATTTTGAGACATAATCAACTGCTAGGAGTATATATTCCTTACCTTGCGAATTTGGAAATGGCCCCATGAAGTCTATGCCCCAGACATCAAAAATTTCTACTGGCAGTATGGGCACAGAGGGCATTTCATTGCGCTTGATCAAGTTGCCTTCCTTCTGGCACTCATCACATCTCTTGCATAGCTCATAGCAGTCTCGAACCAAAGTGTTCCAGTAGAATCCGCAATCCAGAATCTTTCTTGCTGTACGCCTAGGCCCAAAGTGGCCTCCACAGGGTTGCTTGTGGCAGTGATCCACTATGCCCTGCTGCTCGGACTCAGGAATGCATCTTCTAAGGACTTGGTCTTCACACCTTTTCCACAAATAGGGTTCATCCCAGACATAGCTCCTTGCCTCTCGTTTCATTTTATTTTTCTCATAGTAGGTCATGCCGTCCCTGAAAATACCAGTAACCATGAAGTTCACAAGGTCAGCAAACCATGGCTCTTCGCCCAAAGCGGTGATAGAATACAAATGCTCGTCAGGGAACGTTTCGGTTATAGGCATATCCTCTTCTTTCTGGAGAATCCTACTTAGATGATCTGCAATGAGGTTCTGATTGCCAGACTTGTCTCGAATTTCGATGTCAAACTCCTGAAGTAACAGGATCCATCGAATAAGCCTTGGTTTAGTCTCCTTCTTTGCCATGAGATACTTTAGTGCAGCGTGGTCTGTACACACTATGGTCTTACTGCCCAGCAGATATGACCTAAACTTCTCAAAGGCAAAGACTATGGCCAAAAGCTCCTTCTCAGTCGTGGCATAGTTACTTTGGGCAGCATTAAGGGTCTTCGAGGCATAGTAAATCACATGCCTTTCTTTCCATTTCATTTTCCCTAACACAGCTCCCACTGCATATCCACTTGCATCACACATCAGCTCGAATGGCATGCCCCATTCTGGTGGCTGAATAATAGGCGCTGTGACCAATCTCTCCTTCAAATGGTTGAAGGCAGCCTTGCAGTCCTCATCAAAATCCCATTCTACATCGTTCTGAAGCAGTCTGGTCAAAGGGCGAGCAATTTGGGCAAAGTCCTTCACAAAGCGTCTGTAGAAGCCAGCATGCCCTAAGAACCCTCTGACTTGCTTCACATTCCTCGGGTATGGCAGTTTTGAGATGACTTCGATCTTGGCTTTATCCACCTATATGCCCTTAGCTGAAATAACATGCCCAAGGACAATTCCCTCTTCGACCATGAAATGGCATTTTTTGTAGTTTAGAACAAGGCTCTTCTCCACACACCTTTTGAGCACCATCTCTAAGTGTTCCAGGCAGGAGTCAAAGGAGTTGCCATACACGGTGAAATCGTCCATGAACACTTCAATTCCATTCTCGAGCAGGTCAGCGAAGATACTCATCATGCACCTTTGAAAGGTTCCTGGTGCATTGCAGAGACCAAAGGGCATTCTCCTGTAGGCAAAGGTGCCAAAAGGACAGGTGAAGGTGGTTTTGTCCTGATCCTCTTGAGCAACCCATATCTGCATATACCCTGAATAGCCATCCAGAAAGCAAAAGTGCTTCTTCCCAGCCAATCTTTCCAACATTTCATCAATGAAGGGCAAAGGGAAGTGATCCTTGCGGGTTACCTTGTTCAGTTTGCGGTAGTCAATGCAAACTCTCCACCCAGTTTGTAGTCGTGTGGCAAACTGCTCATTTCTTTCATTCTCTATGACTTGAACTCCAGACTTCTTTGGCACCACATGCACTGGGCTAACCCACTTGCTATCTGACACTGGGTAGATTATGCCCACACTGAGAAGCTTCTTGATCTCTTTGAGCACAACTTCCTTCATTGCTGGATTGAGCTTCCTTTGAGGATCTCGTACGGGCACAGAGTCGTCTTCCAGAAGAATGTGGTGTTGGCAGATGCTTGGACTTATCCCTCTGATGTCAGCCAAAGTCCACCCTATGGCCTGTGTGTACTTCCCCAGCACATATCTCAACTTTGCCTCCTCTGCCTCTTGCAGATAGGCACTTATGATGACGGGCAAAGTGTCATTATCTCCCAAGTATAAATACTTAAGGTGTTTGGGCAGCTTCTTCAGCTCCAGAATTGGTGGCTTTTCAAGTGAAGGCATCATGATCATCTCTTCAACCTCTATCGGTTTGCCCGGGTTGCCTTTGAAATTCTCCAGAGAGTCTAACTGCTCAATTGCCTCTTGCAATTCTTCCGGTTCGTCCTCCATGTCACACTCTGTAAGCCCTTGTTGAATGGCTATCTCAGTATGATCATACTTGCCACATTGGAGCGCCTTTGCCTCCACTGCCTTCTCAATTTGGTCAATGTAGTGGATCTCTTCGGTGTCAGCTGGGTGCTTCATGGATTTGTAGAGGTCAAAGGTGACCGTCTCTCCCTTGAATTTGCACGTCAGCCTACCGGTTTCGCAGTCGATGTGGGTCCTTGCTGTTTTTAGGAACGGTCTGCCCAATATCATCACTGGGGCTTTACTTGATCTGCCCATATCGAGCACATAGAAGTCAGCAGGGAATATCAACTCTTCCACTTTGACCAGGACATCTTCCAGTATGCCCTCAAGATAAACGTTCGATCTATCAGCCAGTTGGATCACAACTCGAGTGGGCTTCAGTTGCCCTATTTCCAAGTCTTCGTACATTGTTTTGGGCATAACGTTGATTGATGCTCCAAGATCGAGCATTGCCTTCTCTATCTTCATATTCCCTATGATGCACGGAATGTAGAACATGCCTGGGTCTCCACACTTTGTAGGTCCAGTCTTTTTGATCACGGCAGAGACATTCTCCCCCACCTCAAACTTTGCATCATCTTGATATTTGACCTTCTTTGTGCAAAGCTCCTTCAAGAACTTAGCACATCTGGGCATAGCGTTCTGTATGGTTAGAAGGGGCATATTGATTTCCACCTTCTTAAACATTTTGAACATCTCTTGAGTTTCTTCCCTCTCACGGTTTTTACTCAATCTGCCCGGGAAGGGTGGCCTGATTTTCGGTGGTGGGGACTTGTCCCTCTTTGCCCTGACTATCACCTCTTCTTGCTCATTATCTGTCCCAGGATCTTCCTCAATGACTGGAGGGTCATCTAACACAGGCTCTTTGCCCTATACTGCAGACTTTTCCACTATGGTAAGTGGTTTGCCACTCCTGAGCTGGACGGCATTAACATGGGCATTGTTTACTTCGACTTTCGGGGGCAAAGTACCTCCTTTCTGTTCCAGCTTTGCCACCACTTGAGTGAGATGTGAGACTTTGGATCCTAGACTTTGGAACTTCCCTCTAGTCTTTTGCTTGAATTTCTCATTCTCTTGGTGGGCTTTGGCATTCTCTTGCTGGAACTTGATGTTTTCTTTGACCAAAGTTTCCATCATTTCAGACAAAGTAGGCCCTTTGGTCTGAGTAGGTTGGTGGTACATCCCGGGACCATGCTGTTGGTACTGCCCCGGTTGGTTGTAGCGCTGGAAATTTTGATTACCACTATACCCATCATTGTAGTTGTTGTTATTCCCATACCTATTATCATAGTATGGTTTCCCCCTTCCTTGCCTGTTGTCGTTGCTCTGCCCCATTGCTTTGACCTCCTCATCATACAGCGTGGGGCACTCATCAGTGGCATGCTCTGTGCCCTGACAGATCTGGCAAGCTTTCACACCTCTCTTTGGCCCGGTGGCCATAGTATTCATAAACTTCTCCATTGCACTGCACAGTTTGTCGATTTTTAAATCCACAGCGGTGGTTGTCCCCAAATTGGTCCTGGGCAACTCACTTCCATCATCCCTGAACTCCTCTGCCATCTCCTTGAAGAGTTTAAATGCCTCCTCAGCACTTTTATTCAGGATGGACCCTCCACTGGCAGCGTGCAGGAGGGTTCTCTCGTGCATCCTTAGCCCAGACACAAAGTATTGGATCAAATCGTGGTCAGGGATCTGGTGCTGAGGACACTTTGCCAACATCTGTTTAAACCGTGCCCAATATGCGGGAAACTCTTCGCCTGCCCCCATCTTAATGCTACTGATGTTCCTTCGCATGTGTTGGATTCGGGCGGCAGGGAATTATTTTTCCAAAAACTTCTGTTGGAGCTGTGCCCAAGTAGTGATTTTTCCTTCGGGCGGAGTGTAGAGCCACTCTCGTGCTCCATCCCCAAGTGAAAAGGGAAAAGCCAGCAGCCGGATGTATTCACTCAAAGGGGGCCCTCCCCTTATAGTTCCGCAGGCTAACTCGAGGTCTTGAAGATGCCTCTGTGGGTCTTCCATGGGCATATCGCTGAACTTAGGCAGTATTTGGATGAAATTGTGTTTCATAGCCCAGTTCTCGTTGATGGTGGGCAAAGTGATGCCTGATGGTCAGAGGTTCAGATTGGCAGGGAACATCATTTCCCTGAGGGTTTGGTTTGCCATAGTGGCTGGTTCTGGTGAAGGTCTAGGTGGGGTAATTGGTTCACCTCTCCTTGCCCTTCGCGGATTTTCTGCCCTTGGTGTATGGGCAGCTTCTTGGGCGGCACGTGCTAACGCTTTGGCTAGCCTTGTTTCTTTCCGGATTCGCTTTGCGGTCTTTTCGATCTCAAGATCGTACCAGGTTACAATCTCTTTGCCAGAAGCAGAATCCTGCATAAACAAAACAAGTCAAACTGTTAGCACAAACGACTTACTGTTAGAAATTTGCCTCCCCGGCAACGGCGCCAATTTTGACGAGCGCGAATACTTGTCGTGGAGCAAACACGCTGTCAAAATGAAATTTATATTTAGCCAGTACTCTTATAACTACAAAACGTATATAATGGCAAGTACGTGGGGTCGGTCCCACAAGGAGGCAATTACAGTAGGTGATCTCGGCTTTGCCCAAGGGGTTGTCACAAAAAGATTTTGGTTTGGGTTGCTGTGGGCACAGCGGTTTTGCAAACGTTTCAAACACTTCGATCTAACTACGGCTAACAGAAATAGCATGCAAGTAAATAAATCTAAAAGTAAACAAAGCAAACACTCAGATCTAACAGAATACTAAAAGGGAAAACTTAAACTCAAATAGGAAACAAAGCATCCGGGCAGATGACTTCACTCAGGATCATTAGGGCAAACTACGGGTCATCGGCACTAAGGATTTCTACCAGCGGTTTGTCAGCAGTTATAGGGTGCAAAAACAAAAGTGGTCCTATTGCGTCACGCCCAGCAATTGCCCCACCCCTCATCTATCCTTACTGTGTAAAGAGAAGGCTAGCTATCACTATGCCTAAACCCCTGGATCTGAACAATTCGATAACCTATGCGACCAAACATGGATCTAGTTTGCCCAAACCCGCATTGCCCTCTAGACAGACCCGCTCGGCCAATAGCATGCTCGAAACATACGACCGCATCTCCTGCAAGTTCTAGTGCTATGCCCGCAACAATACTACAAGGTACATCTATGCGGTTTGCCAATCACCAGTATCCCAGTTTGTAAAGGTTCACTAGTGGTCGTCCTAGTTTGCCCATACTCCCCGGAAATAAACCTCAACCAACTTTGCCTCGGGAACAAACGCCCAACCGGCTACTCTAGCCCCATCGACCTCGCGGCTTAAACTAAAACCCTAAATCACCATCGATCCGTCCCTGCCCAGATGCACGATGAATTTAGCTACTCATTCTGGAAATAAAAGACAAAGTAAATAAGGGAAATCGAACTATATTATTCATGCTTCAAATCGTAAAACTTTTTTGAAGGAATTGAAATACGGAATTGAAAACTTAAAAACAAAACATAAAACGAAATTGTTTCTCGACCCGAAGGTCGGATCTACTGCAAAACAAATAAAGTGACTCGGACGAACAGCTCCGATCTCTTCTCCGGCGACTTGCTACGGGACCGGCGGCTCTCTCGATTTCTCGATGCGTAGTATTGTATCTTCTCCTGCTGCCCACCGCGCCCCTCTTTTAAAGACTTCGAATTTGAATTTTGAATTAGCGGTTGTTGCTCCTTCCTAAAGAATAGGCGCCAGCAGTCAACGGGTTGGAGGATAAATGAGATCCCCCAAATCCAGGAATTCTGGTACGCTGACAGCTTGCCCGCAGCGGATCTCCTGTCAACAGCCGCTTCTGCCCAAACTGAAATCCGCAGGTATTTCTTCTCCTCCACAGATGGTCGGACCAGGCACGGTACTTGGTAAGAATTCTGGGTCTTCTGCTTCATGACCTTACCCATTTGCCCGATGTGGTCAAATTGTTGCTTGTCACTACCGCTCCAGAATCTGATTTGCCCAAAGAAGGGGATTTCCTTGCCTCTTTTGCCCAGTGCGCCACCTGTTACCTGCATCAACACACACTCTGCCCAAACACCTAATTGTGCCCTCCCAGACACGTTAACGACTCAAACTGACTCAATAAAGGGTGTAAAAGTGCTCTAAGATAAGCAAATAAAATGGCTCATCAGCTGCCTAGACAAAGCAGTGTTCTGCGGCAGAACAGTGTATGCCGCAGCACAATGCCTTGTACTGAAAACGTTAATTTTTCGTGATTTACTTAGTTTATGTATTTTAAACAGATTGATCAAATTGTTTATATGATAAATATGTTGTGATATATATATATATATATATAAATTGCAGCGGAATTAATTAAAAATAAATCACTTCAACGAACACACACACACGTATAAAAATAAAGAACGCCGAATTAAATCTTTGTATATGTATTTAAATTATACACATACGAAACGGTCTTACGACCAGAAACTTTATTAAAGAACAAGTCTTTACAAAAGAATACTCTTGGATTAATTACAAATGATTTTACCAAAAGCTATACACATGTATGCCTTCGTATTAACCGTATCCGAAGAGTATGAACAATCAACAACAAACCTAGCTACTGGAATTTCATACACCTATGATCAGTGATCAACTCATCAATGAAACAAAAGAACTCTCAAACAGGTGAGAGAACGAATGACACGAGAAACTTCACATGTGATGCTCTCGGCACTAAATGATGATCGACCCTAAGGTAAGAAAGAAAGTGTTTCTAAGGTGTTGTAATGTAATCTCGATTGTTCAGGAAATGCAGCTGGGACGTCTTGCATTTATAGGTGAAGAGCTCCAACTGATTTCTTTAATTAGCTAGGTCAACAAACGGTTGAGATAATTTAGGGCAGGCTGTTTTGACCACTGCCGCAGGACTGCTTTCTGAAGTTCTTCTGGAATTCACTGCCACAATGCACTGCCTTCCATACTCTCTTGACTTCAGCAATCCTTTGCCCTTAGCTCATGCTTCGCTCGATCTCTGATCTCAACGCCTTGTACATGCCTTGCATAGCTGCGGCATAAGACTGTCTTGCTGTGCTGCGCCAGACAGCTTCCATGTTGATTGTTTTTTCAAGCACGTTCCAACTAATGAACTATGCTAAATCAAATCACCAATATGACAAGTGATTACAACAGTTCAATTGTGAAGAAAGAAGAAAACAAATAAATTTGTTAGTATAGCAACTTCTGCCTAAATCCTTGAAGGCATTGTTATGCCCAAACATATTTATCCTTATAAAATAATTTAGAGAGCAAGATACAATCTTTGACTATTATATCTGAATCACAATTGAAATAAGTTTGTTCACTATTTCACCCAACACTTGATAATTAAAACTATTAGACTTTCTCGTTATTTTTGTTCTTCAAGTTGAAGAGTTCATTTTATGATATTAATAAAATGTTATTAACTTTACAAAAGTTGAAGGGTAGTCTTGAATTGACATTTTAATTTGATACGTATAGTTGTTCGTATAATTAATTAATACGAAAATAAAATTTAATTTTATTGATGGATTAAATATTTTATTAGATGTGATTGATTGATCTTCAAGTTGAAGAGTTCATTTTATGATATTAATAAAATGTTATTAACTTTACAAAAGTTGAATGGTAGTCTTGAATTGACAATTTAATTTGATACGTATAGTTGTTCGAATAATTAATTAATACGAAAATAAATTTTAATTTTATTGATGGGTTAAATATTTTATTAAATGTGATTGATTGAATTTAAACGTGTATAAATAAAATTAGGGACATTTAAATATTTTTCTAATCATATTTGTAAAACCAAATTACCTTTATCCTATAAATATATTTACAAGTAAAATAACTCCAACAAAATTGGAACATTGGATCATGTGGACAAACTCATCTCTCAAGGTTGACTCTTAAAAAATTGACGTAGTGGAAGCCATGTACACGGACTAATACTAATACCGAAAATTAAAATATTTTAGACTTAATTTCAGTTCATTTCATTTCAGTTCGGTTCAGATCGTTTCAGTTCAATTTCGATTAAGTTTGTCTTCAAATAAATTAAAATAAATAAAATAAAAAATAATTTGAATCAATAATTTTAATTATAAATTCTAGTTAATGTCACAATATAATTAATATTTTTCTAAAAATATTTTAATTATAATATTTGCGTAATCTTTATTTAAATAAAATTTCAATAATATTTGTTTATAATTTTAAAGAATAATTAAATGTATTTTTTAATTCTATTTCTAAATTTACATGATTCTAATTGATTGAATATTGGAAAGTAATTACATATTCAAAAGGAGTGCATAATTTACCCCTCTTCAATCTTTTATCATTCAATTTTTTTATTTTATAATTAAAATCAGTAATTGAAACATTACATTTCTGGTCAACTTTTACATAATTAAATCCTTAACTTTGGAAATAATTTCCGTCTTTTCTTCTTCCCCCTTCCTTTATTCTCCTTTTTCCCAAATTCTGAATCTTCATCCGAATTCCAAATTCTCAATCTTTATCCGCTTCTTTTTATTAAAAAAAAACAATTTCAGATCAAGTCCAAATTATAAACAAATATTATTGAAATTTTATTTAAATAATTAAAATAAAAAATTAAGAAAACAATATTAACGCTAATATTATGTAAATATTATTAAAATAAAAATCAAGCAAATATTTTTGAAATAAGAAAAATGTAAGAAAACTATTTGCGTAAGATTATAATAGATTCCTTCGCTTATAACATTCGACATAGTTGCCATGTACACGGACTAATACTAATACCCGAAAATTAAAACATTTTAAATTTAATTAATTTCAGTTCAGATCGATTCAGTTTCAGTTCAATCGATTCAGTTCAGTTTCAATTAAGTTCGTTTCCAAATAAATTAAAATAAATTAAATAAAAAATAATTTGAATCAATAATTTTAAGTATACATTCTAGTGTCACAATATTATTAATATTTTAAAAAAAATATTTAATAATTTATAATAATTATTATTATTTTTATAAAAAAATCAGTTTAGTTTATTTTTATAAAAAAAATCAGTTTAGTTCAGTTCAGATGGATTAAGTTCAGTTTAGTCTGTTTCAGTCCAAAAAAACAGATTCTAAGATAGGTTGTATCTATTGAATACTATAACTTAAAATAAAGAGAAAACTCTTTTATTCCATATAAAAAACAACTATCTTAATGAATGAATGAAAATAAGGAAATATAAATAGTTCAAAAGGGCAATTTATACCATGGTACTAGTACCATATGGAACAGCATGGTACCACATTTTAATATTTAAGCATTTTATTTTTCAAACTCTATTTTTTTTTTCTTTTTTTTTCTCTTTCTCCCTTTTTTTTCTCTCTCCTCTCTTTCTCTCTAACCCTAGCCCCAAATTTTCACAAACCCTGTGCAGATTTTCAGCGGCGGCAACCACGTTCCAACATCGATTTCACGTGCAAGGCCGAATCTGACCTAGAGGCGAGCTCGTGCGCCGCCGCCGAGAGGAAGGCGGACAGAGCCTACAGAGGCGTGCGGCGGCGACCCTGGGGGAAATTCGCGGCGGAGATCAGGGATTGTACTCGCAACGGCGTTCGCGTCTGGTTGGGGACTTTCGACAGCCCTTGCATATTTTTAGTCAGCGTTCTCGATGCGGGGGTGCGCGGCGGTCCTGAACTTCCCGGCAGACCACGTGAGGGAGTCTCTGCGGGAGATGAGGGGCGGGGTCGAGCAGCCGGAGGAGGAGTTTGGGTGCTCCCCTGTGATTGCGCTCAAGAGGAGGGGTGCTCCCCTGTGAGGTCGCCCAATTCGCCTTCACCGTGAGTTAGTCGAGTTTTATTTTTCTAAATTAATTCACGTTTTCAATCGATTTCTCCGAGCCGAGCTGACGAATTTTTTTGTTTTTATGTACATAATAATTGCCTCGGTTCCTAATATCATTGGCTGGCTTGCGATTTCATTTGCCCAAGTGAGTGTTGGGATTTGAAGCTTATGACTGAATGTTTTTATAGTTGCAATGTTTTAATGCATAATATACTGCTACATGACTCCTACTTCTTGTTTGTGGGAAGTTTGTTTGAAGGATTTGGAGTCGAAATAATTTCTTACACGGTGATATATAACTCTGATGAAATAGTTCAGATAATCAACTTCCATTCGATCTACTTATTTTTGTGTTTCGTGTGTGTGTGTTTAGTCATGATTGTATAAGGTGCTTGTATACATAGCAGAAATCACACCTCAAAACCTGAGAAGCTGCCGTCCAGGGCTGGATATTGAGGGGTGTTAATCGAGTCGCATGTTATTTTTTATTGTTTCTCTTAATTAATTATTGATTCCGTATTATGTTTTTGTTGAAGAGCTTCCTTATTTTGCTTGGAATGAATTCAGTTTTAGTATAGAGACCTCGAGCCCGCCGTGTCCGCATGGCACTCTGCCTTCTGCCGCCTCGCGAGATTTTAGCGCGACTTTGTCCGGTCCCTCCACTCCTGGTTCAAGCTCAATCCCCATCCATCACGAGCCCCAACCAGCCAACACCGCCAACAAAGAGCAAATTTTGAATGCTTTCTCCTTCTGCGACGAGTGGAAAATCACATATATGTACATAAATATTGTAATAGTTATTATTTTAATATAATTTTTAATAATAAAATTAGTTCTACTCTATTTTATAAAAGGTTCTACTCTATTGATAATACATTCTACTCTATTTGTATAACGAGTTCTCTATTTTGACTAATACCTAGATTCTTTATCTTTAGTTTCACTTTTTTTTTATTAAAACTGAAGAGGAGACATTTTATAAATATATTTATGATCCGGTTGTTGTTTATATATGATCATTTGGAAAATATAGATTTCAACTTATACAATGATTATGTTTTATTATGTATTCTACTGTTTTTAATGCTGAGTTTTACTCTGTTTTAAACTTAGTTCTACTTTATTTTTAATACTTTTTTGCTGTGTTTTTTTAGGATGGCGATGGTAGTTTCAATGTGCACCTTGTTTCTGAAGATCAAAGATTAATAGTTGTTTCGATATAAGACCACCCCCCTTTGATCCCTTTATAAAATATGTAATTCTTATTTTATTAAATAATTTTTATTCATTTTATATATGTTGTTTATTTCATATTAGGAATTCTTTAGTTATAAATATACTAGAATACAGATACAATAGAATTTATTAACAATTGTAGTAGAATATTGATATAAAGAGAATAAAATTCATTAACAATTGTAGTAGAATATTGATATAAAGAGAATAAAATTCATTAACAATTGTAGTAGAATATTGATATAAAGAGAATAAAATTCATTAATAAATAGAGTAGAATTCATTAACAATATATTGATATAAAGAAAATAAAATTAATTAATAAATGGAGTAGAATTCATTAACAATTGGAGAAGAATATTGACACAAAAAGAGTAGAATGCACTACTACATGCAGTAGAATTCATTAGAACATGGCGTCGTCCTCGATTCTAGTTCGCTGACCTCGATTATAGATCGCAACTTCGATGCAAGACATTTTGAAACAATACCCACTTTAGTGTTTTTGATTTTAGGGTTTAAGGTTTTACAATTTAGGGTTTATGGTTTTAGAATTTAGGGTTTATGGTTTTAGAATTTAGGGTTTAGGATTTAGGGTTTAGGGGTTTAGAATTTAGGGTTTAGGGTTTAGGCTTTAAGCTTTAGGGTTTTAGAATTTAGGGTTTAGGGTTTTGGGTTTTAGAATTTAGGGTTTAGGGTTTTAGAATTTAGGGTTTAGAGTTTAGGGCTTTGGAATTTAGGGTTTAGGGTTTTAGAATTTAGGGTTACGATTTTAGAATTTAGGAGTAGAATATGCAAATAAACATAGCAGAATGCTTTACCTCACGCAGTCGAACTCATTAGGGTTTAGGTTTCAAGGTTTAGGGTTTAGGGTTTTAGAATTTAGGGTTTAGGGTTTAGGGTTTTTGAATTTAGTGTTTTTGATTTTAGGGTTTAGAATTTAGGGTTTTAGAATTTAAGGTTTTAGAATTTAGGGTTTTTGAATTTAGGGTTTATGGTTTTAGAATTTATGGTTTAGGATTTTAGAATTTAGGAGTAGAATATGCAAATAAACAGAGCAGAATGCTTTACCTCACGTAGTAGAACTCATTAGGGTTTAGTGTTTTTGAATTTTGGGTTTTTGAATTTACTACTAAATTAAAGAAAGTAACATTCACAAACCAATCCAGTAGAATTCACTAATTAATAGAGTAAATGTTTGAAATACGAATAGTAGAAAACTATATTGAAAAGAATGTAATAAATAGATTAAAATTCATAAAGAGATATAGTAGAATTTCACTGCAACTTGAGTAGAAATCCAATGTCCCATTCATCTAGTTCACAACAATTCACAATTCACAGTACATTTTAAAATACACCTAGTTCATCAATATAAATATTATAATCAACAAAACCCTTTCTCAATCTGCAATCCAACTTTAACAAATTCATTATCCACTACTGCATTTTCTCTGCCTTTTCTTGTTATTTTTTTCTGCACTTCATTCATCTCCATCATTATAATTGCTAAACAATATTTGATACGAAGCACATTAATGAACTCATCGTCATGTTCAAAAGTAAAACACAAAACAATATTTTTACAACCTACGGTAATAATGATTTAAAACCAAAAATCCATCACAAAACACATAAGAAATAGTTAAAAAAAATTACCATGTTCGTTATAAATCCACTGTCCTATTCATCTACTTCTCTCTTTTTCTTCTTTTCATCGTTGTGTTTCTTTCTATCGAGATCTTGTTCTTTCTTCTTTAGAGCTGCATATATTTCAACTGTTTTCTCCTTCTCTCTTTTTATTCTTTTCATCGTCATGTTTCTTTCTATCGAGATCGTTTTTTGCTGCAATTTTGAACCACATATATTTTAGTATTTATTATGCATTTGAGATCGTTCTCTATAGTGAACAATTCATTCATAAATCACAAATCATAATGATTACTAACTTACTAAACTAACAGTCCAAACAGAGAAGAATTCATGTCAATTCAGTGTAGATTCTATTTTACAATTGTGATGATTCACCTTTTGATCTTAAATTTTACTGAATTCATACTAATTACATGCCACAAAATAACATATCAAATAGAAGAGAATGCATTACAAATCAGTGTAAATTCTAGTAAATCATAAATCAAAATTTATAATAATTTCTACCTTACTAAACTAACACAGCAAAAATAGATGAAATTATGTCAATTAAGTGTAGATTCTAGTTTACAACACTGATGATTCACCTTTTGATCTAATTTTCACTCAATTCATACACATTACCAGCTACAAGATAACAAAGGAAAGAAAGGAGAATGCATAACAAATCAGGGTAGATTCTACTCAATAATCGTGATGATTCACCTTCTCATTTTACATTTCGATTGTAAAGAGCTACAAAAATGGAAATCTAACTCAATTTTAAAAATTGAAATACATATAGACTACAATTCGATTGCCTATAGCCTGCACCCAATATCACATAATAATAAATTATATTAAGTTTCTACAATATGAAGCACCAATCACGAATCATATTTATAGTGTAATTTTCTTAATTGATGCATGATGACTAGCTCACTTTTTGCTACAAGAAATCGAAAACAAACAAGCAGAACATGAAACGATACTAATTCGAACTGAGGAGCACACTATAAGCTCACCTCGATATCAACGGCGGTTCCGTATTTCTGGGGTGGAGTAGTCGCAAACGGAGAGGATTTTCCCGACTGTTTTTACTATGCCGAATCGGACCAGCTCCTTCTTTACTACCCTGGTGCTTGAAACGACAAACAGAGCCGAGAAGCTGGCTTCTACCGCAGACGGATTGTCCGACAACACGGTTTCTAAGTTGTATAGCTGGCGCACTAACCCCGGTGCTTCTGCGATTCTGCGCTGTTATAACCCCGGGGCTCGTCGGAGCAGGTGATATTGCGAGGTGGATCGAAGGCTCATTGGCGCTGCTATTGTTCGGAGTTTTTCAGCGTTGGAGCGGCGTGACGCGGTGCAGGTACTCCGGTCGATTATCTAGGCGGCGACTATGCGGTGGTTCGTCAACGGCGACATAGGAGTGGTGGTTCGTGGACGCTGCTGCTACTCACAGATCTACGGCGTGACTCTGGTACGTAGGTCGACGGTGGCAGTGCGGTGGATTTCGCCGACGGCGGTAGCACGGTCGTCATCGATGGCGTCGTATGTGGTGGTGGCGGAGCGTTGAAGTGAAATTGGGGTTATTAAGGTTAGTATGTTTGCGGAGAACAAAGAATGATGTTGAAATTGGGCTTTTTTGTAATGATGTTGAAATTGGGTTTTTTTGTTTTGTTTACGGGCCGATACCATACTGTTCATATTCATATGTTACCAGTAACCAGTAACCATGGTATAGGGCCTCGTTCAAAAGCTAATGGGCTTGAATAATAAAACTAATAAAGACTAAAGACTATAAAATAAATAATAAAAAAACAAACTATTATTTATTGTAATTCGAGACTCGACGACCCTTAATCCTTATAATAGATGAGAAATATTGGGGATATGGAAAATCTTGTGCCACTCGGAATCAACAATTTTCGGGCCTTCTTCGTTGAGCATATGCCACTCAGGAAGTGCTTCCATTCCAAAATCAAATAAGCACAAGGAATCAAGAGAAGTGAGATGTTGAATCTGATCCGGTAGGCACTCCTAATATGACAACCCGAACAATTCTACGCGCTGAAGAAAATATCTGGTTGAAGGAAACGTTTATTTGAAATTTATTTTTTAATTAATCAATTAAAATAATTTATTTACTTTCAAATTTTTAATAACTAAAATATTTTTACTAAATTAAATAATAGAAGAAAATTAAATAAAATATAATTTAATTCTTATTACCAAATTTATAGAAATCATATCAAAAAATAATAATAAATACTTTAATCAATAATGTTAATGTTGTGTCAAAATTTTATTGACGGTAAATGTAGCGTCTTCCAGTTATAAGAGATGTAGGGGATATGGGAAATCTTGTGCCACTCAGAATCAACAATTTTCGGGTCTTCTTCGTTGGGCATTTCCTTTAACAACAGTGGGCTTTCATGAATGCGTAATCCAGCTAATTTGGTGAGGCCTTGCATTGCTTCTTTAGAGGGCATATGTCTCAACTTCTTGAAATTGTCTATGACTAATAACCTGAGAGATGAGAGGTTCCCAAACCACTCAGGAAGTGCTTCCATTCCAAAATCAGATAAGTACAAGAAAGTAAGAGAAGTGAGATGTTGAATCTGATCCGGTAGGCACTCCCAATGTGACATCCCGAACAATAAAAAGTGGAGAAGAGAAACTCTGGATGCTTGCAATATTGCGTCAACAACCAGGTTGAAGGAAACACTATCATCCCATGATGAACAAGGACTCATTCTTAAATATTCCAAGCTGCCAAGTGACCCGATTTCTTCAGTGCTGAATCTTGGAGCGTCCGTAATAACCAACGATGAGAGACGAGGCATTTTGGTGAGACACACGTCCTGCATATTCGTTAATTCACACAATGACAGCTTCACCAAGGATGTGGCGCATGATTCTATCAATATTTCAATTGGAAAACGGGTCAGGCCTTCGCAATAGTTGATGGTTAAATCACGGAGTGAAATGAATCCTCCTTCATGTCTTTCTGTTGTTATTGACTTCAGATTCAAACACCTAGATATACTAAACTCCAACAGATTATGATTGTTAGAGAATAGCCCGTCTGGAAGACACTCCAAATCTTTTATTCCACTAATTTCAAGATGAGTGAGCGAACTCAACTTGGCTCCACATATATTTTCCAGAGGCAAGCCGCTATCAATCCCATCAATTATTAATTCTTTGAGGCATGGAAAATGACTCAGAGCACTCGTCAATTTCCTGCATTCTGCAATTTTCAAGTACTCAAGTCGTGGAAATACAAGCACTTGAGTTTTATCGCCTTCACTTGCAGCCTGGGGCAGTTCTACTTCTGCCCATTCTGTCAGGCTTGGCATATCGGACAAATCAACCCTTTCAAGAGCTGGAAACACTTGAATTGTTGTGTCTCCATTTCTCGAGTTGCGACTACAATTGTCAATGTTGTAGAATGATGAAGCAATGGATCTCACATTTTTCAGCATACACAGATACAGAGACTTGAGATGCGGCAAGTGGCCTAACATTGGGAGCTCTTCAACTTGCGTGCAATGTCTTAGAACAATCTCCATCAGATTGTTTAGTGCTTCCATCTTTAAAGTCCATGCCGGGAATCGTCTGCCGTTGAATCCCCAAATGTATAGGCCCTTTAAATTAGGGTGTGGTTGGAGGCCTTCCAAAACACTCTCATCATTTGCTTCATCACCTTCTGTGACTGTCCATTTGAATTTTAACTCTAATATGCCTTTCTTTCGAAATAAATCTGCACCCAATGCTTCGTCCTTATCTTGCACCATTTCCAGATTATCAATATATAGTTTCCCTTTGAGATTCTTCAAGCTTCCAAGCTCTGAAATTCCATAACCCTTCTTCTCACGCACATGAAAGTATGGTAGTGTCTGAAGAGAAGTGAATCGTCCTATCTCAGGGGGCAAGGTTGTTTCAACATGAATGTAAAGATGCCTTAAGTTAATTAGGTACTTCATGGAATCCGGCAGCTTTTCCAAATACCTTATATCCCATTGCCATTGAAAAAAAGAGTCCGCACATACCTTGAAAATAGTTACAATGTTCTTTTGTGCTCTTAATGTTTCCAGGTGGTATAGTTCACCCAATGACTCTGGAAAATATCTAATCTTTGTTTCTGAAGTATCAAGATATCTTAAATGTATGAGCTCACTAATTGAAGTCGGTAAAGTATCAACTTCTTTGCCCAACAAAACTAAAGTACGAAGGCTTTTGAAGTTTGAGAAATTGATATCGGAAACACTGCCATTGAAGAATAGAGTCCTCACATACCTTGCTTCTTCCTTGGGGATGGATCGTGACTCAATATCTCCACTGGGACTGTAACCAATGTATCGCTGTTGAAAATTTTCATATGTGACACTGTTATTTTCACATAAAATGGAACGTGCTAGATCATGCACATGGTCGTGCATGTTGCAACACGTTACATATCCATAATCATCTCTCTTTGCAACCTGTAATAAAGAGCTTTGAAGTAGAATGGAAAAGAATCTACTTCCTATGCGCTCCATATTGTTGTTTTGATCGGTTTGAAGAAGAAATCCTTCTGCCATCCAAAGTCGAATCAGTTGTTCCTTTTCAATCTCAAATCCCTTTGGAAATATCGAACAATACGCAAAACACTTCTTCAGTAATGGCAACGACAAATTATCAAAACTCGTCTTTAATATTTTGGAGATGGGATTTTCATCTCCAAAATTCGAAAACCAATTATTTTCGAATGAGATCCACTCATCTCTTGACTTATTGCACAATAACCCCCCTACTACTTTCGCTGCCAGCGGCAAACCTTGACATCTTTTTGCAATGTTTCTCCCCATTTCCTCATATTGATCTGCTGCATTATAAGAAGTCTTCGCTTTGATTATGGACCAACAATCATCGGCTGATAATCCTTTTAGTTCATGAGCAGCAAGTGTTTTCACAATCGAAGCAACCTCATGACTCCTTGTGGTAACAACCACACAATTCCCCACTGAAGAACTAACTCCAGAGAGTGAATTTACAAAATCATCCCACTTGTCCCTCTCTTCATTCCAAACGTTATCAAGGACAAGAAGATATCTTTCACGGCCCAACTTTTTCTGAAGCTTTTTGAGAAGCGCTTCTCTGTTTCCATATTCAACGTTTTTAGCTGCCATTGATGTAAGAATGTTCTTCAAAAGAACAACTACATCAAAGTTTCGAGGGACATGCACCCAAACACGATTTTTTCCAAAGTGAGATATTATCTTTTGATCACCGAATACTTTCCTAGCCAACGTAGTCTTCCCAAGTCCACCCATCCCGACAATAGGAAGGACCGAGAGTACTCGTTCTGCTGGGCTAGCAGTGACCAACATCTCAACTATACTCAACACATCATTCTCTCTTCCAACAAAAACCGGATCGAAA
The DNA here is from genome assembly GCA_954870475.1 of Euphrasia confusa. Classification (NCBI taxonomy): domain Eukaryota; kingdom Viridiplantae; phylum Streptophyta; class Magnoliopsida; order Lamiales; family Orobanchaceae; genus Euphrasia; species Euphrasia confusa. The sequence goes on along the minus strand of OX940955.1, from coordinate 36,724,306 downwards.
GAGAATGAGTCGGTTTCCATGATCGCAGATCCATGAGATCCAAAATCACTAGGCGTACGCACACAAACAAGTCTGGCCTGAAGGCCAAGGCCAGTTGCCTGTTGGATGCTCTGTTCCAACTTGTTATTTATATCCCTGATTTGAGCAGCAAGCCTTATGCGGTTTGCGATTGGATTCTTAGAGAGAGAGAAGAAAGGTCGCACCTTATTATTTTTAGTTTTGGTTTTGGAGAGAAGATGGTATTTGATCTCGTCCAGCACGTTGTCAGCTTCGAAGGCAAGATCTTCGAGGTTCCTCATCCACCGCTTGAGAGCTCGGTCGGTCACATTCTGCATATCGGTGTCGTACAAGACGTCGTTGACCAAGTCAAAAGAGGTCTTAAGCTTTTTGAGATCTTTCTTGAAATCTTTGATTTGGTCGAGGGGGAGTGAGAGCAGTTGTTGAAGCACAACTTGAAGGGTGGCTCCGATCACAGCTCCGACGACCGTGGCTTCCATCCTTGGTAATATTGGTATGTGAGAGGATTATGAAACTTAATTTTATTGTATTGTGCGTGTTCTTTTGGTTGTTGGACAAATAAATATTGGTCCTATTGCATGTTCTTAGATGCTACCGAATTCATTGTCATTTGACTTGGAATTATCATGTAGAAAAACAAAAAGGTTAATAATTATATATTGGAATAAAATAATTCAGATGTGAGTACAGAGTACAGACAGTTCTTGCAATAATAAGAAAATACACTAATTTTTGTTCTCAAACTACTCTTGTTTGTTGGAATCACAATGTGATTGGATCCGAGGTTCGTAATTACGAATAGGAAATATATGAGATGAGAAAACGAATTAAATAAAAGTGACTTTCTATTTTCGAAAGTGTCTCAATTTAGAATGTCTCAATTTAGAAAGTGCACTGTACAGGTATTCTGATTTAGGAAATTGGAAAAAAAAATATATTACTCATATTGATGAGAAAAATAATTTTAGCATGAAAATATAATTGTTATATTTTTACGGTAATATTTGAGATGAGAAACGAGAAAACACATATTAATATTTTATAATACCATTGAAAGTATATTAATTAAATATATGTATAAATAATTTTATTAATTAATTATGAAAATGAAATTGACACTTACATTGATTTTAAAAGTGTTAATTCGACACTGGATGAAACCTATAATCTACGTAGCGAATATGGGAAACCTTGTGCCACTCATAATCAACCATTTTTGGGTCTTCTTGATTCTTATTATTGAGCATTTGCTTTAACAGCAGTGGGCTTAAATCTATCTCTAATGCAGTCTTCTTTAGAGGGCAGATGTCGCAACTTCTTAAATTTGCTTAGGTATAATAACTCCAACAAAATTGGAACATTGGATCATTTGGACAAAGTCATCTCTCAAGGTATAAGACTAAAAAAATGAAAATGAGCATGACATGACACTTACATTAATTTGAGAAGTTTTAATTCGAGACTCGACGATGGTTGTAAGATATTATTTTAAGTTACTTTAATTTTCCGAATTGATAAATTTGAAGAGTGCAAATTTCATTCAAGAACAAGTTGTACAGACACAAAAAAAGTTTCCGAATGAGATAAAATTCGTATTTGCGAAGGGAAGACGGAAATGGAGCACAAGCATTCAGAACATTTATATATAATAGTACTACTAATCAAGATATAAAGACAAAAGATTTACCTGCAATACTTTTACCTGCCCAAAATTTTAATTATATAACTTTCAAAGGCATTCTCAATTCTTTAAAAGGTATTCTAAATCTCTTAAAAATCATTTAAATGAACTTTAAAATATTTAAAAATTATTTTATAATCATTTAAAATTTATTGTAAGACACTTTAAAATGGTTAAAAATAATTTAAATTGTTTAAAAAATATTTTAAATAACTCTAAAATGTTAAAAAAAACTATTCAAATTAATTAAAAAATATTTTAATATATTTTAAATAGTTTAAAAAGTATTTCTAACTACTTAAAAATTTATTTTTGATTTTTATTTTATTTTTTTAACATACTTTGAAATGGTTAAAAGTTATTTTAAATCATTAAAAAATATTTTAAATAACTTGAAAATATTTACAAAGTATGACAAATCACTTAATTGTTATTTTAAGATATTCTTAAATATTTTTAAAAAATAAAAAAATTAAACTACTTAAAAATTATTTTAAGACATTTTAAGATCTTTAATAGGTATTTCTTAGATTACTTCAAAAATATTTAAAACACTTTAAACTGCTTCAAAGATATTTGAAAATACTTTAAATGCACTTGGATTAACTAAAATTATTTTAGTAAATATTCAATAAAAATTTCAAATCCATTAAAAATATTTTTTAAATGACATAAGAATATTAATAAATATTTTAAATCATTTAAAAATATATCAAAATACTTTAAATGTGTCTCAAATCACTTCAATTTTATTTTTGAGACACTTTAAATGTATCTCAAATAAATTAAAATTTTATTTTAAAGATATTTTAAAATGTTTTAAATGTATTTTAAATCTCTTTAAAATTGTTTAGATACAATCTAAAAATGTTTCAAAATTATTTCAAATCAATTATAAATTATTTAAATACATGTTGTAAACATAATTTAAGTCAATTAAAATGTATTTTAAATTACTTAAAATATTATTGGAAAACACTTAGATTTGTTTGAAATTTATTTCAAATAGTAAAATAATATTTTAAGCCATATTACAGAAAAGTAAAATGTATTTTTTAAATCACTTCAAAATTATTTTTACAAAAATTAAAAGGTTTAAAAGGTATTTAACTAATAGTATCATTTAATATTTAATTTAAAACACTTGGTTAACTAATTTTAAATCATTTAAAATTGATATTAAATTACATTAAGAAAATTAAAAAGTGTCTGAGATACTTCAAAATTATATTAAGATATTTTAAATATTTTATAAAGATACTTGAAATCACTTATAATTATTTCAAAACACATTTAAATGTATTTTAAATCACTTATAATTATTTAAATATGCATTAAAATATTTAAAAAATATTTCAAATTATATATATTATATTTTATTTATAATTATTAATTAAATATCATAAATATATTAAAAACCTTCCATTCACAACTTCTACGGGCGGGTAGAAGTATCTCTACCTCAAACTCCTCACCTATGCCACATCATCATATTTACAATGGTAATTATATAATCTTTGAGGTAAAGTTAGGAGTACACATAGGACTTCTACCTACTTGTAGATGCTCTAAGAGCATCTCCAGTGGTAGTTTCAACTTTTGGGTGAGAAGTAGGCCACATATGCACCAACTCATATTTTTTCTATTTTACCTAAAAAAACTTCTACTAGTTTCAACTTTTGGGTGAGGAGTAGGCCACATATGCATCAACTCATACTTTTTCTACTTCTACCTAAAAAAACTTTTACCTAATCCAACGGTTCTACCTACAAAATAAATTTTAAGTCTCACCACTAACTTATTTTTTTATTTTTTATTTTTTATTTAATATTTATAGAAATAATTACAAATATACTGATTTTAAAATTTTAATTATTTCAAAATTTTCATTTTTAATTAAATTTTATATAAAATAAAAAATAATTTCTAACACTAAAAATTTAACTATTTCAAAAATTTTATTTCGTATTAATTTTTATATAAAATAAAATAATTCGTTGAAATACAAAATAAGTTAAAATTTAATTTATTTCCAAATTTCTTAATTTTAAATAATTTTTATATATTCAAAATTTTATTTTTAATTAATTTTTATATAAATAATTTTTAACGCTAAAAATTTAACTATTTGAAATTTTTTATTTTGTATTAATTTTTATATAAAATAGAATAATTCGTTCAAATACAAAATAAGTTAAAATTGAATCTATTTCAAAAATTTTAATTTTAAATAATTTTTATACAAAATAAATAATAATACTTACGTTAAAAATTACAATGGCAGTATTAATTTTGTTAATAATGGTAAATAATAATAATAAAATAATATTATTTTTCATAGAAGTTCTTCTACCCAAAAGTTTTAGGAACTTCTAATCTCAACACGTCAGCGCACCTCCAATGATTTTTACGTTTTGGGGTGAGAGGTAGAAGTACACAATTACAGTTCATTTTCAGATGTAACAACAAACAGGGATTAAAAAAAGCAAACTAATTGAATGGGTCTCTGAGTAAATATATGCCAGATACTTTTTTTTTCGAATTGATAAATTTGAAGTGTGCAAATTCCATTCAAGAACAAGTTGTACAGACATGAAAACAAGTTTCCACAAAATAACTTCAAAGCCAATGAGATAAAATTCATATTTGTGAAGGGAAGATGGAAATGGAGTAAGCATTCAGAACATTTACATATATATATATATATAGAGTCCCCCTTCCTATGCGGACTAATCCGTACGAACTTAATAAATTCTGAATATTTTATTAATTTATATTCAATACTTTTTTTTGTTAAATTGATTTTGTCTTTTGATCGCAAATGACTGAAGCTGATCTCGAAACTCTCGCATCTGCGCATCACGCGAGGGAAGAGCAGGGCGATGAAAGAGCAGAGGCCCGTATCACGCGAGTAAAGACAAAAGATGTACCTGCAATGGCTGCAATACTTGGCGATTAGAAGATTTTCCCTCCCTGCAAATAAGCAATTCCAGAATACCTTAAGATACACTCCTACATAAACATTTAAATACAAACAATATCTTTTTAAATCCGAACTTACAATTAAGTGGCAACTACAGTCCATTTAAATAAAAGAAATGTGGCTAAGGAATAAGGCTGGACTGGTATTCAACCGAAACTTGAGTTTTCTTTCTTCTCCTTTTAAATTTATTTCTCTAAACATAATTAAGTATGCACAAAGCTACCGCATAACATAGGGAAATAGTAATAAATTGTACTAGTATCTTTTAAGGTTTTCTACATTCAATAGAAAAACTGTACAACGCAAGTTTTTGGCATCAAACAACTTATACGAGAAAGAAAACGAATGCTCTCTTTCTCTAAGTCCCACTCAATCATGTCGTATCGAATAAGCAATATTTTAGTCAATATTTGGATTGTTAACCCTGCTCTCTTTCTCTATGTCCCACTAAAAATCATGTCGTATCTAATAAGCAATATTTTAGTCAATATTTGTACGACACATAACCATACCAGCCAAAGAAAGAACAAAATCACTTTGAATCTAGGTGGTTGAAATTTCCTGTTCTTAATTCATCTACTCGGTTAGTAGAAGCATATGGATAACTTAATTCTACAACCCATTTAACAAACATTTATCTGGAAAAAAGAAAAAAAACCAATGCTAAAGTTGTACATGCTTCACAAATTTGATTCCCATCTAATTCTTGATGTCGGCCGTAGAGTACCGGATTAGATCAATTACTATAACAATAGGCAAGTGATAATAATCAAACACAAAGGAAATTCAAATCAAACACAAAGAAAATTCATAGAGGAGATCGATCAAAGCCCATTTTACTACATCTAAAAGTGTACCTTCCTCTTCCTCCACCAATATTATTATGCAACAACACACCAAACACACATTTCCAACAATATAACTTTCAAATAGTTCAATACGTCCTGCATAATCGTTAATCCACACAATGACAGGTTTACCAAGGATGGGGCGCATGACTCTATCATTTCAATTGGAAAACGGGTCAGGCCTTTGCAATAGTTGATGTTCAAGTCACGGAGTGAAAAGAATCCTCCTTCTGTTGTTATTGACTTCAGATTCAAACAATAAGATATACTCAACTCCAACATATTATGATTGTTAGAGAATAGCCCGTCTGGAAGACACTCCAAATCTTTTATTCCACTAATTTTGAGACGAGTGAGCGAACTCAACTTGGTTTCGCATATATTTTCCAGAGGCAAGCCGCTGTCAATCCCATCAACTATTAATTCTTTGAGGCATGGAAAATGACTTGGAGCACTCGTCAATTTCCTGCATACCGTAAGTTTCAAGTACTCAAGTCGTGGAAATACGACCACTTGATTTTTATCGCCTTCACTTGCAGCCAGGGGCAGTTCTACTTCTGCCCATTCTGTCAGGCTTGGCATATATGACAAATCAACCCTTTCAAGAGCTGGAAACACTTGAATTGTTGTGTCTCCATTTCTCGACTTGCGACTACAATTTTCAATGTTGTAGAATGATGAACCAATGGATCTAACATTTTCCAGCTTATACAGAAACAGAGAATTGAGATGCGGCAAGTGGCCTAACATTGGGAGCTCTTCAACTTGCGAGCAACGTGTTAGACTAATCTCCATTAGATTGTTAAGTGCTTGACCATCTTTTAATTCCATCTTTACAGTCCACGCTGGGAATCGTCTGCCATTGAATCCACTAATATTTAGGCTCTTTAAATTAGGGTGTGGTTGGAGGCCTTCCAAAACACTCTCCTCATTTGCTTCAATGGATTCCCATAAAAAATTTAACTCCAATATCTCTTTCTTTCCAAATAAATCTGCACTCGGTGCATCATTTTTATCTCTCACTCTTCCTAGATTACGAATCTCTAGTTTTTCTTTCAGATTCTTCAAGCTTCCAAGCTCTGAAATTCCATAACCCTTTTCCTCACCCACCTTAAAGTATGGTAGTGTCTGAAGAGAAGTCAATCGTCCTATGTGAGGGGGCAATGTTGCAGTTTTGGGAATGTGAAGATGCCTTAAGCTAATTAAGTACTTCACGGAATCCGGCAGCTTTTCCAAATAACTTCTGCTCAATTTGTTTCTTTGTGCTCTTAGTGTTTGCAAGTGGTATAATTCACCCAATGATTCTGGAAAATATATAATCCTTGTTTCCGAAGTATCAAGATATCTTAAATGTATGAGTTCACTAATTGATGTCGGTAAAGTATCAAATTCTTTGCCCAGCAAAACTAAAGTACGAAGGCTTTTGAAGTTTGAGAAATTGATATCGAAAACACTGCCATTGAAGAATAGAGTCCGCACATACCTTGCTTCTTCCTTGGGGATAGATCGTGACTCAATATCTCCACTGGGACTGTAGCCAATGTATCGGTGTTGAAAATTTTCACATAAAATGGGACGTGCTAGATCATGCACAAGGTCGTGCATGTTGCAACACGTTACATTCCCATAAGCATCTCTCTTTACTACTTGTAATAGAGAGCTTTGAAGTAGAATGGAAAAGAATTGACTTCCTATGCTCTCCATATTGTTGTTTTGATCAGTTTGAAGAAGAAGTCCTTCTGCCATCCAAAGTTGAATCAGTTGTTCCTTTTCAATCTCAAATCCCTTTGGAAATATCGAACAATACGCAAAACACTTCTTCAGTAATGGCAAAGACAAATTATCAAAACTCAGCTTTAATATTTTGGAGATGGGATTTAGATCTCTAAAGTTCGAAATCCAATTCTTTTCAAATGAGATCCACTCATCTCTTGACTTATTGCTCAATAACCCCCCTACTACTTTCGCCGCCAGCGGCAAACCTTGACATCTCTTTGCAATGTTTCTCCCCATTTCCTCATATTGATCTACTAAATTATCTCCCACCTTAAAAGTCTTTGCTCTGATTATGGACCAACAATCATCGTCTGGTAATCCTTCCAGTTCATGAGCAACAAATGTTGTCACAATCGAAGCAACCTCACGAATCCTTGTGGTAACAACCACGCAATTCCCCACTGCAGAACTAACTCCGGAGAGTGAATTTACTAAATCTTCCCACTTCTCCCTCTCCTCATTCCAAACGTCATCAAGGACAAGAAGATATCTTTCACAGCCCAACGTGTTTTGAAGCTTTTTGAGAAGTGCTTCTCTGTTTCCATGTTCAACGTTTTCCATTGTCATTGATGTAAGAATGTTCTTCAAAAGAACAACTACATCGAAGTTGCGAGGGACATGCACCCAAACACGATTTTTTCCAAAGTGAGATATTATCTTTTGATCACCGAATACTTTCCTAGCCAACGTAGTCTTCCCAAGTCCACCCATCCCGAAAATAGGAAGGACCGAGAGTACTCGTTCTGTTGGGCTAGAAGTGACCAGCATCTCAACTATACTCAACACATCATTCTCTCTTCCAACAAAAACCGGATCGACAGTGAATGAATCAGTTTCCATGATCGGAGATCCGTGAGATCCAGAATCATTAGGCGTACGCACACCAACAAGTCTGGCCTGAAGGCCGAAACCAGTTGCTTGTTGGATACTCTGTTCCAACTTGTTATTTATATCCCTGATTTGAGCAGCAAGCCTTAGGCGGGTTGCGATCGGATTCTTAGAGGGAGAGAAGAAAGATCGCACCTTATTTTTTGTTTTGGTATTGGAGAGAAGTTGATATTTGAACTCGTCCAGCACGTTGTCAGCTTCGAAGGCAAGATCTTCGAGGTTCCTCATCCACCGCTTGAGAGCTCGGTCGATGACATTCTGCATGTCGGTGTCGTACAAGAAGTCGTTGACCATGTCGAAAGAGGTCTTAAGTTTTTCCAGATCTTTCTTGAAATCTTTGACTTGGTCGAGCGGCAGTGAGAGCAGTTGTTGAAGGACGACTTGAAATCTTTCCCATTGCATGTTCTTGGATGCCACTGACATCATTGTCAGTTGACCTGGAAATACCCTTCAACTAATTGATGCAGAAAAAAAAAAGGTTAATAATTATAAATTGGAATACAATATTTTGGATGTGAGTATAAATAAAAAAAATGCACTAATCATTGTTCTCTAACTATTGACCAAAAGATTATTAGTACGAGTTTCAAAGATTTTGTTTTTCATTTCATATATAACTCTTTCATTTAACAGACACATTTACTTTTGTACATTACTATGAGTAAATTGTAAATTAAAAGTAGAGGTGTTTTTTTTACTATTCCCTTGCAACTCATACTCATATAATTTTTTTTAATTCATTGAAATTTTCTTACTTTTTATCGAGTAATTCAAACAATTCAACATTTAAAATGTTTAGTATTTTTAATCATTTAAAAATTATCTTAAATAACTTTAAAATGTTTAAAAAGTATTTAAAATAAATTAAATATTATTTTAAGATACTTTTCAATGTTTACAAAAATAATTTAAACCACTTAAAAATTATTTCAAAACATTTTAATTTCTTTAAAATGTAGTATTTCTTAAATTACTTCAAAATTATGTTAAAACACTTAACAATGCTTAAAAGATATTTCAAATCACTTATAAATTATTTTAAAACAGTTTTAAATGTATTTTAAATAATTTTAATACATTTTAAAATATTCTTATCTTTCAATCATTTTATCTTAAGCATCAACACCCTAGTCGTCAGCTCTTGTTCTTCCTATCTGTTTGTCTTTCATTTAAACGTCCAAACAAGCCGAGAATTATCGATTTAGACATCTCATAGATTGGTGAATCAATCCATTTTTATTTTTTGGCAATGACCATGATTCTAAAAAAAGAGAATTTGGATGAGCCATGAACCAAGTGCAACTGGTACACATATTATAAAGAGAATGAGACAACTTACATTTAGATAATCGGATGGCGATCCACTGTGATGTGCAGGATATGGGAAATCTTGGTCCACTCGGATTCAAAAATTTGTGGAACTTCATCTCCTTTAATAGCAGCGGACAGTTGGCCATACTTAAAATAGTTAATTCGGTGAGGCATTGCATTGCTCGTTTGTGGAACATTTTGCAATTCCCTAAATGTAATGACAAGAGAGAGGACATGTTCCCAAACCACTCAGACAATGCTTCCATTCCAAAACCAATTAATTCTGATGTCGAAAGAGAAGTGAGATGATGATGATGAATCTGATCCGGTAGGTGCTTCCAATGTGGCATTCATCAGGCATCAGGCTATTTTCATATCCCTACACTCGTATGTAAACACTTTGATACAATATCTTTTTAAATCCGAACGTACAAATCTACAGTCCATATAAATAAAAGAAATGTACGTAGCTAAGGAATAAGGCTGAACTGGTATTCAACTTAAACTTGTGTTTTCTTTCTTTTTATTTTAAATATATTTCTCTAAACATAATTAAGTATGCACAAAGCTACCGCATAACATAGGGAAATAATAAATTGTAGTATCCATTAAGGTTTTCTACATTCAACAAAAAAACTGTACAACACAAGTTTTTGGGATCAAACAACTTATATGGGAAAACGAATGCTCTCTTTCTCTGAGTGAGTCCCACTCAATCAGGTCTTATCTAAGCAATATTTTAGTCAATATTTGGATTGCTAACACAAGGGTTACGAACTTACGATACATAGCCATACCGACCAAATAAAGAACAAAATCACTTTGAATCAAGGTGGTTTGAAATTCCCCGTAGTAGAAGCATATGGATAGCTTAATTCTAAAAACCATTTAACAAACATATATCTGGGGGAAAAACAATGATAAAGCTGTACATGCTTCACAAATTCGATTCCCGTCTAATTCTTGATGTCGGCCGTTGAGTACCGGATTACATCAATTACTATATATCCATAGGTCAAGTGATAATAATCAAACACAAAGGAAATTCATATTGGAGATCGACCAAAGCCCATTTTACTACATCTAAAAGTGTACCTTCTTCTTCCTCCACCAATATTATTATGCAACAACAAACTGTTGGAAAAATTGGAATAAAATAATTGGTTTGACCAATATTTGACCGATTTTTTGTGGCTAAATATTAATTCACGTTGGAATTAATTTGTTGATAATTTTCTACGATGTTGCGTAGTTAATTATAGTATTTTATTTCGTCAAGATCCGATTTTTCGGTGAGTGAGAAATAAATAATGAATTAGCCAAGTGAAAAAGGTATTATTGAATGAGATAATTAAGTCTCATCCCACATCGAAATGTGGGAGATAATGGGTTTGTGAAAACCATTATAAAAGGTCATGTGTATTGATTGTTGAAAATGTGAAAAGTCACAATCCCATATTGAATGTGGTGAGAAAGTTAATACTTTTGTGATGTTATATGAGGAGTTAGAAAATGTTTCAACTTTAAGTAAGCCTATTGACTTGAATTATTATTCTTGGCCAATTGGGAAATGATGATTTAGACTTTGGGCCTCCGAGATTTTTTTTGGGCCTATAAGAGTTTAATAAGTACAAATTGTATTTATAGTGGGCCTGTAAAATAATAACAAGTAAGGTTATTTTGGCTTGGGCTTACCAGTCTTTGGGCTGAGTAAAATTAGTTTAAATATTTTAGTTGGCTTAAGCTGTTGGGCTAGCCTAAATGGGTTGTACGAAATTTGAATAGTTTTTCAGAATTTTATTTATATATTTAATAAAAATATATAAATTAATCCTCATTATGAGTGTGACCTTTGGGTTGCTAAAGACCTTTGAGTTGCCTTTGTCTTTTGATACTCCCCCCTAATGAGTATAAATAGGAGCTTGTAGTTGAGAGAGAAAATCCCATTACACAATCAAAATCAGATTATATCCCACATCTGAAATCTCTTCTCTCTAAGCTCATAAGCATTCTAGTGTTAGAATATTGTGTAGGCAATATTAGTTCCTTGCATTTGCATATGCTCGGTTCTCGCTCTTTCCCTGTTCGCCGGAGCTTCTACCTGGTGTGCCTCAGACTAGAAGATGATTGAAAGTCTTTGTATCTTTGGGGACTAACGTCGCAAAACCGTAGCATGCACGGGGCGTTTTAGTCTTGCGGATAGCGAAAGCGCCTCGACTACCCGCAACAAGTTTCTGTTCGAAGCCCGATTCAAGGTTAATTTATTTAATTATTTTATTTAATTTTATTCTGGAATTGTAAAGATCAGTAGTACTGTTCTAGTCCAGATTTTATTTTATTTTATGTTTCGGATTTAGACATTTTGTACAAAAATAACCAACAACGCAAGACTAAAATCGTTCTCGTACTAAATGTCTACCTCCGGGACCGATGGATTCGGTTTGGTATCTCAATGATGGACATTTGGTCATCTACGAGAATGAGACAGATGCTGAGAAACGTGTAACGTTTGAAGCATAAGAGCAAGGTTTTACCTATGACGGAATATTGTCCTTAATGGATTGAATATTGAACTATACGATGTGTATAGAGTATGACTTCGTCCAAAGCACTTTGAGTGTCTAAGGAGAAGAAATATAAGATTGAGGACGTTGGAACTAGAATGTTCATCGTCGGTATGTTCTTGAATTATTAAATGATCGTGACTAAGATCGTGATATTTTTTAATTCCAAGAGTACCAATTGATGTATACATCGCCGCTGAAGGCATGTCGATCAGTGAGTATTTCCAAATGAGTGTTGCATTTGAGAAATTAAATTTGTTCTGAAAATGAGATAATTTTTTCAAACGACGGTTCGTATTCACCGCAATTGAATGGTGTGGTTGAAGGAAAAAAATAATAATAATAATATTTATTATTATTATTATATTAAACTCTTGAAGAGTTGATGAACGTAGTATTGATTAATTATGAGTTATTTCAGAGCATGTGGGGGAAAGTTGTTTTAACAAGCTAACCACGTATTGAATAAATACCCACTAAAATAAAATAAAAATAAGAGGTGTTTCGGATTTTTGAAAAAAAAAAAAAATCGTAAACCGTCTTATAAATATTTTAAAGTGTGGGGGTGTTTGGATAAGGTGTATATTCCTAAACCAAAGCAAGTGAAAATGCTTGTGTCTTCTGTGATGATTCACTGTAATAGCCAAGTTGCTATAGAAAGAGCATAAGGCATTTTGTATAACGGTAAATCTCGACATGTTCGTCGGAGAATTAACATCGTTAGACAATTGATCTCAAATGGAGTAATTTTCTTAGAATGTGTGAAATCTAAGAAAAATAAAATTGATTGATCCTTTGACGAAAGGAATTGATAGAGATCAATTGAGTATGTGGTAAAGGGATTGGGTTTGAAAAACCACATTTTAATGAACGATCATAACGGTAACCCTACCATGATGAATGGAGATCCCAGGAACTTGGTTCAAAGGGAAAATTAAGTTATGAAAATTCAGTTGAGCACTTGAAAAATATATTTATATAGTTTATATATTTATATATTTTCTGAACTCATCCCTAAGGGCAAATCAAGTGCTAAATCCTGATGTGTGGTAAAAGGTTAAGTTCTCGTGGAGACTTTTAATGAATCCCAACCGTTGAAAGGTGAAGTATGTCAGGATACTTTTGTGGGAGGTCACCTATATAAATGTGAAGTGAGGGCCGCTTCAAATGTAAACATTTATGAATCCAAAGTGAGTCCATGGTCAAAACGGACACAACAATAGAACGGGAAATTGTTGAGGATTTATTGTGTAAATATCATTGACTCGTTGTACGTTGTGGGGGAATAGTTCAAGGCATCGCGTCCACTAGGCCTCCTGTACTTCCGATGATAATTTACTACGGGAGGTTCAAAGCCGCAAACTACTTTTCCTGAAGCAATAAATTCTCTTGAGAATCGAGCACTAGGTCTGCATATATGGCATGCATTCATTTTCACTCATGTGGGGGATTGTTGGAAAAATTGGAATAAAATAATTGGTTTGATCAATATTTGACCGATTTTTTGTGGCTAAATATTAATTCACGTTGGAATTAATTTGTTGATAATTTTCTACGATGTTGCGTAGTTAATTATAGTATTTTATTTCGTCAAAATCCGATTTTTCGGTGAGTGAGAAATAAATAATGAATTAGCCAAGTGAAAAAGGTATTATTGAATGAGATAATTAAGTCTCATCCCACATCGAAATGTGGGAGATAATGGGTTTGTGAAAACCATTATAAAAGGTCATGTGTATTGATTGTTGAGAATGTGAAAAGTCACAATCCCACATTGAATGTGGTGAGAAAGTTAATACTTTTGTGATGTTATATGAGGAGTTAGAAAATGTTTCAACTTTAAGTAAGCCTATTGACTTGAATTATTATTCTTGACCAATTGGGAAATGATGATTTAGACTTTGGGCCTCCGAAATTTTTCTTGGGCCTATAAGAGTTTAATAAGTACAAATTGTATTTATAGTGGGCCTGTAAAATAATAACAAGTAAGGTTATTATGGCTTGGGCATACCAGTCTTTGGGCTGAGTAAAATTAGTTGAAATTATGAGTGTGACCTTTGGGTTGCTAAAGACCTTTGAGTTGCCTTTGTCTTTTGATACTCCCCCCTAATGAGTATAAATAGGAGCTTGTAGTTGAGAGAGAAAATCCCATTACACAATCAAAATCAGATTATATCCCACATCTGAAATCTCTTCTCTCTAAGCTCATAAGCATTCTAGTGTTAGAATATTGTGTAGGCAATATTAGTTTCTTGCATTTGCATATGCTCGGTTCTCGCTCTTTCCCTGTTCGCCGGAGCTTCTAGCTGGTGTGCCTCAGACTAGAAGATGATTGAAAGTCGTTGTATCTTTGGGGACTAACGTCGCAAAACCGTAGCATACACGGGGCGTTCTAGTCTTGCGGATAGCGAAAGCGCCTCGACTACCCGCAACAAGTTTCTGTTCGAAGCCCGATTCAAGGTTAATTTATTTAATTATTTTATTTAATTTTATTCTGGAATTGTAAAGATCAGTAGTACTGTTCTAGTCCAGATTTTATTTTATTTTATGTTTCGGATTTAGACATTTTGTACAAAAATAATCAACACAAACCAAATACACATTTCCAACCATATAACTTTCAAATAGTTAAATACCAAAATAAATAAAAATCGTATTTTCGAAATATTGCAAAACTGCCATTTTTAATACTGTATATGTTAAAACCTTAGAGTAAGGAAGGATGTGGTGGTCATGGCAGAGGAAACCGGGGCAATCCACAAGCTTCCTGAAAACAGTATTCATCTCTCCCCCTTGATTTTCTCCCTCCTCGGGTTCGGGTTTTCGGGCCGGATTTGGAGGTCTTGAATAGCGATTGCTCCTCTGTTAAGAGCGAGCTCGCGATCGACAAGTGCGGTTGCAAAAGGTTACGTAGTTGGTCGGGCCGGGCTTGAGGAGGAGAAGCTCTTTTTTTTTGTTCCTTCGATTTTTCAAAATATGGGTTGCGGATATATGGTAAATTGGGGTTTGGATTTTACTCCCTCCGGTCATTAATAGATGTCATACTTTTCTGAGCACAGAGTTTAAGAAAATTGTTATTTTTTTACTTTTTAATTGAAAAGTAAATGTTAAAATATATTTTAAAAGTGAAAAATAAAGTTAAAATAAAAAAAGTAGGTAAGGTAAGTAGAATAAAATTGTATATTAAAATGAAAAAGTT
The DNA here is from genome assembly GCA_954870475.1 of Euphrasia confusa. Lineage (NCBI taxonomy): Eukaryota > Viridiplantae > Streptophyta > Magnoliopsida > Lamiales > Orobanchaceae > Euphrasia > Euphrasia confusa. The sequence goes on along the minus strand of OX940955.1, from coordinate 36,709,038 downwards.
AAAATAATTATTTCCTTTTTTGGGGTGTGTCAACTATTGTTGGACACCCTAAAAAGGAAAGTATGACAACTATCTTTGGACCGAGGAAGTATATTATAAAAAAATATGAATAATTAAGTTATTTTGAACATAATTTTTGCTTGTTTCACATTCACTTATATCCATTCATCTGTCTATAAAGGAGTATAACAAAAGACTTTTCTTTTTCGATCGTTTCAGGATCGATTCGAGGATTTCTTCTTTGATTCTTTATTGTATTTTATTGTTCTTGATCTAGTGTTTCAGATTATTCGTGCAGGTACTGTGCTGCTGTGGGAGGTTTGGGAGTCGTTTTTGGAGGTAGGATGTAAATCGAGGAATGTGCCCGAGTAGCAGACACCTGCGTAATATTTCAATAAAAATTTGTCCCACTCGAGATTCGAACCCTGCGTCGCCGGGGAATTACACACACATCATCACATGCCTTACCACTCGGCTATGGTCTTAGGGACAAATCGATAAATTGTTTGTTTCATAAATATGTAATTATAGGGTTTAGTCGATGCTCCTCCCGGTGTATTCCACCCCTCCACACATTAATTGACACGTGTAAATACTTGTATGTTTTTAATTGTTAATTTATTTTTAATTTTTTCTTTTATAGTAGTTCGATTCTAGATTTTTTTTCAATCCTTATTTTTTTCTCCTCTCTCGAAAATCACAGTAGTTCGTGACACCCAAACAGTAGTTCGTGACAAGTAGTTCGTGAGACTATCTTTATTGGTGATTTTCACCAATCGATCATCAATAAGACAAAATCATCTTTTTAAAAGAAAAAGAAAAATTAAAACTAAACTTGCCGAACCAGGAGCGATTCATGTTCACTAAAGATCACGCCACAGATTTGTTGAAAACTTATATTTAATTTCAATTAATTTTGTATATAAAAACTTGTATACTACATATATGTATTTATTTTATTTAAAAATAAAATAAAAAATTCTAAAATTCATAATTTTAAATTATCTACAAAATGAGTATAATATTTATATGGTTTCGTATACAAACAAAATTTTATTTTTATAAATTTTATTTCAAAATTTTAAATTCTTTTTTTTTTAATTTTCAAATAATATTTTTTATATTACTATTAATATAATTATTTTTTAAAAACATAATGAAAATTTATTATATGAATTAAAAAAAATAAATAATTTTAGATTGGGTTGGGTTGTTGATAAAGTTAGAAAATTTGTAAAATGGTTGTTGTTATAAATTGTGTAAGAAAAAGTAAAGTAAAATAATATTTTATTAAAAGTTTGGATTGGGTTGCTAATAAACATAGTCCAACGTGATTCTAGATTTTTTTTCAATCCTTATTTTTCTCTCCTCTCTCGAAAATCACAGTAGTTCGTGACGGCACACGATGAAAAATTTCTTCTTTCCAATTCAAATCAACTAAGAGTGTTTAGTTTCAATTTCATCCAGGTTTTCTAGATTTTAGGTTTTCTATTTTGCCGATTCTATGAGTTTCTAGATTGTTTGCTGATTCAATTTCTTCCAAGTTTTCTCCATGGTTTGCGGTTTTTTGAAGTCTTTTACAAAATAATTATAGCTGCTAACTATAAATATAAAAAAAAACAATTTTATTAATTTAAAAAATGTCAATAATAGAAAAAACAAAAATTACTAAATAAAAAAATTAATTATCAGTATTATGAACTCGAATGTACGATCTTTTGTACTCGGTTCATAAAACTTAGTACTACTATATATCAAAACTCATACCGCGTTAGAAACTAACTTGGGTGCACGGCATTGATTGGGTAATCATTGTGTCTCTGAACGTACCATCTGCACAAAAAATAAACCACAAAAAGCACAGCAAAACCAACGACACTGCCAACAATCATTATCAAGTTAGTGGAAATCATCTTTTTTTTATTCCCAAAAAACTTCAAACTACTTTGAAGTAAAAAAAATTGAATTATGACTTTGATGGTTTTATAGAATTTGTGATCTGATTCAAGAAAAGAGTAAGTTTTTTAAATATAGAAAATTAACTAAATAATAGTATTTCTTTTCTTTTTTTTATTAATTAATGTTTTCTAATGTTGTATTATATGGAAGGAGAGATCATCCATCCATAGAGACTGAGGCCCTATACCGTGGTTACCGGTACCATATGAACAGTGTGGTACCGGCCCAAATACAAAACTCAATTGGCCCAATATTCTTTCTTTCCCTCGCCAACTCTCTCAGCCCTAATTCAAGCGCACACAGAAAAACCAATTTCTCTCCCTCGAAACCACCGTGACCGCTGCGAACACCGTGCCGCCCCGACCAAATTGTGATTCTTATCCACGCGACTCCCTTTGAGATCTTCTCCATGTCTCCAGATAGGTTTCCTTCCGTGGCGATTTCCAAAGTTTCTCGATCTCGATCGTCGTCGTCGTCGTAGTGCTGTTAGTCTCCGCCGCGGAGGAATCTCCCTCCGCCGCACCGTCGCAGCGTCCATCCGCTTCATCGTCGAGGACGTCGCCTCTATCCCCAGCGTCGTCGACACCGTCGTCCGTCTCTCCCCAAACGAGTCCTGCGCTCGCCGCCTCTTTTCCCCAAGCAAGTCCTTGACACCCTCCAATTGAGTAGTCGTCGGTGTTGATCGGTGGGGCCGGGTTCGCGTCGGAAGAGAGCATCACGTGGTCGTACATCTCAGAGGACTCGCCAGCCATCTGATCGTAATACTCCCTTTCTCGCCCGCCATCTGATCATGGTGGCCTTGGGGAGTGGGTGCTTGAAACCAACATTATCTCTCTCGGTGCAGATCAGTTTGGCTCTAACTTTAAGAAGCTCTCCACTTTCTTCAACTGCGCATATTTTGCCTTTTGCAGCGGTTAGCTTTTGGCCCTTACTCTGCTCGTATGGATTCAAACTCACTCCGGTATGGATGTTGGGTTTGGTGTTTCTGCGGCTGTCATGGGTGTCGCCTTGATTAACTTCATCTCTGGATCTTGCCTTTACAGAAATAGCCGCCACCGCCCTCGTGGGACTATATTCACACCAATACCCCAGGTACTAATTAGGATAGGATAGGAGCTAGATTCCATTTGGACTACTGCAGAGATTCATTATTTTTGTTTTTGCTTCTTCAACAAAAGGTTTTTGTAGCAGCAATTTCAAAGAGAGCAAACCTGCTCGTCAAATGCAGAGATGCTGCACCATATCAGCCAAGACGAAACAACTACAAATTTCACCACCCTCAGTCAAACAACTACATAAACACAATAGAAAACTAAAACCCTCTTGGTTATTGAATTCTACTGCATTGGTTAGTGAATTCTACTCTATTTATTATTATATTCTACACCATTTACATTTTCTTATGGTCGTTTGAATTTCTTGCTCTGTAATCTCTTTCTTTTGTTCTTTAAATGTTCTGCTTTTAATTGCAGGTTCGTGTGAAATAAATCAAGAACTCGGCTAATTGGTCCAAACTGTCCAGGTATCATCAAGCCAGGGGAGTGTAAAATTGGAATTATGCCATGATACATTCACAAATTAAACCTGGACGCATTGAAATTGTTTCTCGATCTCATACATTGACTTATGAAGCGGTGAGATTAATTTCTGGTTGTACGATGTCTTTTTTGAAGTTGAATTGTTCAATATCCCCCACCCAAGTCTTTTCATTCTTAAAAAACACATTAATCATAATGAATATGATACCGTGTGCATCATATATAAACCTCTATATGGTGTCTTTTGTATGATTTAACCAAAGCTATTTCAATCTTAGCGTGTCTTAAACGTATTAATTAGTGTATGAAAATTAGTGTATATCAACATCTAGGCTGTAAAATTAGTGTATGAATCATCCATCACATTTATCGAACTAAAATTATAATATAACAATGATATTGTTTCTATAAAAAAAAGTATTCTAGTTTATTTAATTTTAATACACGGAAAAATTATTTTGTAGTGTATTTTATTCTTAATCATTACTTTTATTGAGAATAATCTACTCTTATTTGTAATGAATTTTACTGAGATTTGTCATGAATTGTCTTCTGTTTTGTCTTCTTTTTGTGAATTTTAATTACTATGAATTCTGCAAAAAAGAATAAAGAAGAAATCTACTTTGAATTGTGATTAATTCTCCAATTTTGTTGTTTTCTTTTCCGTGACTTTTTAATTATTAATTAATTTAAATCATAAATAATAATTGATATGATTTGCGTGAGAAACCACAAACAAACAAAAAATGAAAGATCAAAAGGTAAGGTGAATCATCACACTTATTGTGAGAAACCACAAACAAACAAAAAATGAAAGATCAAAAGGTGAATCATCACACTTATTTACTAGAATCTACACTGATTTGTGTTGCGTTCTCCAGTGTTTGATATGTTATTAGAATGAATTTTGATATGTTATTAGAATGAATTTCGTGAAGTGTAAGATCAAAATCTGAAACAGGATGTTATGTTATTTTCTTTTTTTTGGAACAGGATGATGATTTCGTCAAAGTTCTTCGTGTGAAATACTGTTCGGCCATTATAATAATGGACATCAATGAGGTGAAGAAAGAAGTTATTCGAAAAGTTGAAGAAAATGCATACGTGGATGATGAAATTGTTAAAGCTGAATTGCAAATTGAGAAAGAGTTTTGACGATGAGTTCCTCAATGTGCTTCATATCAAATATTGTTCGGAAATTATAATGATGGAGAAGAATGAAGTGCAGAAAGAAGTAACAAGAAAAGTCAAAGAAAATGCAGTTGTGGATAATGAAATTGTTAAAGTCGGAATGCAGATTGAGAAAGGGTATTGTTGATTGTAATATTTATATTGATGAACTAGGTGTATTCTAAAATGTATATTTAAATTGACGAACTAGTTGTGTTTATGATCTCTATTCAAGTTAAAGTGAAATTCTACTAAATCTCTTGATGAATTCTACTATATTTATCGTACATTCTTTTAAATACTGTATTATAACTCTCTGTATTCTAAATTTCTACTCTATTTAGTACTGAATTCTACTGCATTGGTTAGTGTATTTACTCTTTTATTACTATATTCTACTATATTTATTCCTAAACTCAAAACCTAAATGCTAAAACCCTAAACAAAAAAAATCCTAAACCCTAAAAATAAACCCCTGAATGCTAAAATCCTAAAAATAAACTCTAAACAAAAAAAACCCTAAGCTCTAAACCCTATAAATAAGCCCTAAATTCTAAAAAAAACCTTATACTCTAAAAATAAACCCTAAACCCTAAAAATAAACCTACACCCTAAACCCTAAACCCTAAACCCTAAATAAATTCTAAACCCTAAAAATAAACCTACACCCTAAACTCTAAACCCTAAACCTTAAATTGTGGAAGACGAACTAGAATCGAGAGCGGCGCCATGTTCTAATGAGTTCTACTGCATTTCGTGGTGCATTCTACTCTTTTTATGTGCATATTCTACGTCATTTATTCATGAATTCTACTATATTTGTACACAACATATCTAAATGAATTCTAAATGAAAAACCTAAATCCTAAACCCGAAACACTAAATGAGAAACCCTAAACCCTAAACCTTGAACTAAACCTTAAACCCTAAATGAGAAACCCTAAACCCTAAACCCTAAACTAAACCCTAAACAAGAAACCTTAAACGAGAAACCCTAAACCCTAAACGAGAAACCCTAAACCCTAAATCGAGGACAGTGCCATTTTCTAATGAGTTATAATGCATTTTGTAGTGCATTCTACTCTCTTTATGTGCATATTCTACTCCATTTATTCATAAATTCTACTGTATTTGTAAACTCTAAACCCTAAACTAAACCCTAAACCCTAAACGAGAAATCCTAAACCCTAAACGAGAAATCCTAAACCCTAAATGAGAAACCCTAAACCTTAAACCCTAAACTAAATGATAAACCCTAAACCCTAACCCCTAAAAAAGAAACCTTAAACCCTAAACACTAAACATTAAATGATAAACCCTAAACTAAACCCTAAACCCTAAACGAGAAACCTTAAACCCTAAACGAGAAACCCTAAACCTTAAATCGAGGACGGTGCCATTTTCTAATGAGTTATAATGCATTTAATAGTATATTCTACTCTCTTTATGTGAATATTCTACTCCATTTATTCATGAATTCTACTGTATTTGTAAGTGGTCTTGTATTGATAGGTCTTGTATCAAGTGAAGATCTATAGACGATCTATAATCTTCTCCATGTTCTAATTAATTCTACTCTCTTTATATCAATATTCTAATCTACTTATTAATGAAATCTACTCTCTTTATACTTCACTTATTAATGAATTTTACTCTCTTTATAACAATATTCTACTCTATTTATTTATGAATTCTATTTTATTTTAAACTATACTCAACTATTTTTCACTCTTTTATAACCAAATTATTCTTGATATGAAATACACAACATATATAACTTAAAATTTTAGTAAAAAGATAGAAGAATGTAATCTAAAAGTAATAAGAATAACGTTGAACAGGATGAGAAAATACAAATCTGAATTTGAATTAAAAAAAATGGAACCATACACCAACACTAAAAAACTCAATATCATCAGCACAACATTGACAAAAAAAAATCATGTGATTGGATCTAATAACACTGCAGGGAATTTGAAACTTGTATTACGAAGAAACAACTTCTAGGCATCAAACTTCATAAACATGGTGCACAATGAAACTACCCTCGCCATCCTAAAAAAACATAGCATAAAAGTATTAAAAACAGAGTAGATGTAAGCATAAAACAGAGCATAACTCTACATTAAAAACAATAGAATACATAATAAATCATAATCATTGTATAAGTCGAAATCTTCATTTTCCGATTTATTTAGCATAACCGCCAACCTGATCATAAACATCTTTATAAAATGTCCCCATTGAAGTTTTAATACAAAAATAGAGAACACATTATAAAAACATAGTAGAATGTAGTATCAAACAGAGTCGAACCCAATATAAAACAGAGTAGAAATCGTTTTATTATTAAAAATTATATTAAGATGCTAACAGTGATATGCTAAAAAACGACAAAAACCATATGTTACCTAGAACTTATCGAAACGCCATTACAAGAAAGAATAAAAAAGACTGTAAATAGCCTCCTGAAAGTCGGGAGAGCGGACAGTATCTTCCCCGACTTGAGCGGGATTCACAGCAGCAAACATTAATAATACTATTCTTAGTAATAAGAACCATGGTATATAGATCGAACAACTGCAGTATCTGAACTATAAGAATATGTCTGCGTGGAACATGAAGAAGCTGATGAAGGTCGTGAATAAAACACAACTCACGTTCGAATATATCAAGGGGCACACATATTTCATATCACGTAGACCACCGAAAGTACAGAAACAAACAAAAAAAAATGTTCAACCCGTTGTATAGTGTACACTACATTTGCATCCTCTAAGTAAAGGTTTCACATCGTTCGAGAAAATCTTTGATTTTGATTTCTTCCCTCAAAGGGATTCACGAATATGAACAACCTCTGTGACCTACGTGAACGAACAGGGAAATCAAATACAAGCAACAAACAATTAAGGAGGAAGAAGGAGCTGGATTTACCACGCGGCCGCCGGCGATGAACGTAGCGGAAGCGCTAGCTGGGCTTGCCGTTGCGGTCCTCGAAGTTGAGGAGGAGGCGTTTGTCGCTCGACGACGCATCTTCGCGTGCTGCATCGGGATCACGAGCCGGTTCAGCTTCCCCACAGTCGCTCGAGGTCACGACCTTGTCGAACACGTGCTCCCGCGGTGGGCTCGATCCCTTGTCGCAGCCTTCGTAGGAGGTGAAATTCATGTACTGCTCTATCTATCTATCTAGGGTTAAAGAATTAGGGGGATCTATATGTGTATGTATAGATTCGATCGAATCGATAAATTAGGTCGGAATCGGGGATGATTGAATCGGAATAGAGGAGATGAGATGTGAGGTGTTACCTGCAGCGGCAACGGAAGGAGAAGTTCATCTCTCTCGTGAGGCGCGGAGAACGCGGCGGAGCTATGCTCCTCGAACGAAGCGGCGATCTCCTTCGAGATTCGAGAGTGAAACAGAAAGAAGAAAAGAGTTGAGAAAAAAATGAGGATAAAAAAAATAAGAAAAAAAATAAAATGTTTAAATATTAAAATATGGTACCATACTGTTGATATGGTACTAGTACCATGGTATAAATTGCCTAGAGACTTTGTTTAATACTATTTCTTTTCCTTAATTTATACAGTAGTACTAATAAATAAATATCATTTCTTAAAATAAATAAATAAATAAACATTAAATTTAAAATCTATTGGTGTATAAGTACTACGTACCAAAAATACTAACAAACGAATCCTTGAAAAAATCAAGTAAAACAAATCCTTGAAAAAACTATTACTATTTAATAAAAATGAGGTGACAAGTGAATATACGAGTTGAAGTATAGTAGTATGTGGAATGAAGGTCACAAAAAAATGTGAAAAAACTGTCGAGTGTGTTCGAAGGTCTCTAGCCACATTTCAATTTAAAGAGGATTCAAATACAAACGTAGAAATTTTGTTATGCACTCATTCTATTGTTGCATATTTTTTTGTATTCGATTCTAAAAGAAAGAAAAAAAGCGTATTTGTTACTAGTACTCGATCAACAAGAGGAAACAGAGTGTATTAATTAACCTAAAGTTGAGCAATATGATGAAGCAAACAAAAATCACAATTCAAATAGTATTTGTTTTGAAAATATATATGTATATCAAAGCCTTTCTTGAGAGTAAGTAAGAGTGGCAATGTGGTTATGGGCCACAGTTCCAATCCACAACTTCCCATTGACCTCTTTCACCTCACTAACCAACTTCATCACAACCCCTTCCCTATCATCAAGAACATCTAATATCTCTCCATCACCATTGAAACGCGATATCATAGTGTACATCCTCATCCCCACCATCCTAGCCAGATACTTCATCGGAATCGGGAGACGAAAGTAAACGCTTCTTAGCCATGGACTGTAGATCAACACCTCTTGTGCTGTGGTCCTGCAACAGTCGATCGCTACCCAAAAGTCGCCTTTATCCGTTATTCTTATGTTATCCGGAAACCCTGGAAGGTTTGCAACTACCTCGGTCGTGCCACTCTTCGGGCCCTTCAACATGTATTTCATAATCCTGTGGAGGGTGTATTTGTAAGGTAATTATAAACCTCACAAGTATTGTAATTTCAAATGATAATTTTTTGTAGCGTCTTAATATAGTCTACCTGCAATTGGTAGTTTCTGTATAGAGAAGGAAAGATTGGTCCTTTGACAATTGAACTCCATTTGGAAATGACAATCCCTTTAGTACAACATGTGTAGTTTTCGTCAGAGGATCGTATCGGAGGAGTCGCCCTGTTGCTTCCCCTTCCAACAATATGAAAAAATGGTCTCTGCATGTATATATATAGATTATACTAATGTAAGGGATGATAAAGAGAACTATACTGAGGTTTGGACTATTTATAACAACACAACATCTAATAAAAATATTATACTTACCCCTTAATTAAGGAAAAGTCTCGTGTTGTGTTTTTCTTGTAATAAATTCAAATTTAGGGGTAGTTTTCTTTCCAATAGTTAATTTTTAATGAAAAAGAACTTACACCCGGTTGTATCGATTGCTAGTGTCTGTGAAGAAGATGGATCCATTATCATGAATATCGAGGTCGTTTGCAAAAAGTATAGGCTCTCCATCAGCCTGTGTTGTCAATGGAGTTGCAAGGCCACCTTCGGGTCCCACTACAACAAGCCCATAGTAAGCGTCGGCAATGTATAAGTGGCCACTCTTTTTGTCGAACCTTAGGCCAAGAGGACGTCCGCATCTCGACTCTAACTTCCACTGCTTTTTTGTGGTTGAGTCCTTAGCTTGTGCACATAGCTTCTCATTCCTAGAACATGGTAACAAACACCAGCAAAGAATACCTATCTTCAATAGGTGCAATATATGATGGTAACAAATACTAAAGGCATGATATCTTTTTGTTAGAAACTTCAATAGCTTATTTTTATTTTTTTATTTAAAAAAGAATTCCCCACATATATAATATATATATATATATATATAATGCATACCAGTAAGGTGAGACGGTCGCAAATGTTTCCCAGCCAGCATCTTCGCCCATCCACCTAACTATTCGTCCATCGGCTAATCCAGCATAAGGGCCACGTCCCCAAGTATCGAACTCCAGGGACTCGGGTCCAAAAATTTCATCCTTAAACTCCAGATTCCCAAGTCCTAGCCGACTCCGGTTATCCCAAGGCCAACTCCCCATCACTTCATTGTAAGGCGCTATGTTGTTTTTCACAGGCCTAAAGTCATGGCCTCCCACAGGACTCATCTCGAAAGGATCCATCACTATGAAGCTCAATGCTAGCACAAACACTATAAGGTACAGGTGCTGCAACAGAACCCCGTCTCGGATTTGCAATAGTCTCTTCTCCATGAGAGGGGGAATAGACAAAATGGGTGTGACTATGCTTTAGTTAGTAACAATGAGAGTAGTGAAATGTGATGGAGTAGGATCACAACATGTATTTATAGTGACTCAAATTCATGTGATAATTGTGATGGTATTTATGTGGTTGGAAGTAGGTTCTGTGTAGCATTTAGTCAGTCGGGTCATGCTATTCGCATCGTTTAGTGAAGTGCTGGATATTAGTACCATCAGTATATCTGTATATATGTATGCACACTAATGTGTGTTGCCAGTGTTGGTGAACAATAACTGACTGTATTGCTATTGCATGTAAACCTCCCAAATAAGATGAATGGGAGTCAACTAAAATGAATATTCAAATATCCACAGATGATTGTTAGGATATCTTTTACTTAACTTTCTTTTGTAATTTGGGATAATTACAAAAACCACCCCTGAGGTTTGGGGTATTTACAAAAACGATCCAAAAGGGCTTCAAAATATAGTGAAAATGAATATGAATCTCTCCAAGAAGCAACTGAAAATAAAACAAGTAAACAAAAAGCACAAAAGTCCTGATCAAATCCTTACTCTTTGACAAATGTTGATAAATAGCTAGTCACCTATATAGATAGTACAAATCTGACATGACATAAACTTGTACTCGATATAACATAAGACATGAGATGGACCTAAAATACCATATACGCTATCTTGTGAAGGCGAAAAAATTTCTATCTTGAGACAATGAAGACACAAATATGACATGACATAAATTTGTACTCAAGTATACCATAAGACATTGGGATACAATTCGTACGTTTATATACACAAATAATTGCATTATTGGATAGTATACTTCACTAACAAGAACATAAACAAAAAAATGATTGTAAATAAATACTCAAGGCTTAAGAGATAAATGAGAGCATGAACAAGCATAAAATCATTTTAAATAACCCCCTTCTTTTCAATGGTCATCAATGAATAATACTCAGCCTAGGTTACATAAAAACAAGAGAGCTTATTAGCAAATTAAAAGGCATAGAATGCACGCACTACACAAGATTGGCCCCAACATCAGGCAATGAACTCATTTGCAAAGTTCTCCCATTTCCAGAAGACATAAACCGCACAGATGGCAAAGAAGGATCAGTCACAGATTCGATCTCGAGAAACTCAAAATCATACGCCCCTGACTTCTTTAAACTAAATACGAACACGACAATAATCCATCCCAGCATAGACACGGCCCAATAATTGTTCATCCCGTTTATCAACCCCCAGGCAATAGCATATCCAACAACAATCCCCGACAAATGGCCAAGAAAGCTTGCTTGCGGGACAATTATAGAAGTGAAGACGAGTGACTCAAAGGGCGCGTAACTTATAGGAAGGGAAAGGATTCCGAAAAGCTCCAGCTTGGACGAGGGTTGTTTGGTGGCCAAAATTGTCATCCAACCGAAAACAACACAAGAGTACCCAACGGCAGTCACTCTACGAAAATATTCGAGCTTGAACTTCTGGATTAAGAGATGGTACATTCCTAAGACCAGCAACCCGGACAAAACAACCATTAGTAAAGTGTAATGGAGATAGTACTCGACCCCGAGTCCTATGTGGCCTAACTGCTCTACAGCTCCCAAGCTCCAAAGTGAGCTCATGTTGAAAACGAGATGAAGGATGCTGATATGAGAAAAGGCGGATGTAATTATCCTCCAGTGATGGCCCTCGATCGCAGTCTCGTAACTTAAGCCCACGTGCGAATAACCTATGTTCTTCTTCTGGATGTAGAACCATATTGCACTGCAAATGACTATTATACAACTGGTAGCTGGCTTTTCCCAAATCTCATAAAACAAAGGTTTACCCATCTGGGTTAATTTGCAGAAGAAGAAAAATTCTATCTATACTAGAACACAAGGTGTTGAAGCCCAAGTGTCTGATCAAATGACTGAAAGGATAATTGATAACCCAGATCAAGAATTCGTATATATCAGCAGATGCAATCAGTATCAAAACTGTAAGCTTGAGGAAATTACCATAGAAGGACCAAAACCCTGACTTGATTCCTCAGAAATTCAAAGCACTAATTTTTCAAAAGGATTATCGCAATTCTAGAAATTTCAGATTCACGAAAAGAATAGAGCTCGAAACGAGAGGCGGTTACTTACGATTTCGGAAGGGAAAAGCTATTTCTACTTTGCGAGGGTGAGGTCAGGTGACGAAGAAGAAGAATCCAGGGGTGCTAGAGACTTCGTATTTCGTAATGTGTTACGTATAATTTAGGGATTTCCGTTTTTTCATTAATTTTGTTTTTTTTCCTTTAATTATAAAATAAAATTTTACTTTTTACTTTTAAACTTTACTCATAATAACTACCATTATAAAAAATTAAAAAAATAATAACATATTTTAACCTAAATATTAAAATATTGGGATGAAATTATTAGTATTAAAATGTTGTTTTTTTTTTTGTGTAGTAGAGATTGCTTGCACGAATAGTGTAGGATATGTTGTTGCAACCAAAGCTACCAACCTTCCTCTAAACATATATAAACACTCAATTAGTTAACCAATTCTTGAAACTATTTATACACACACACTTAGAGCATCTCCAATGCACAAAGCCCACTTTTAACTTTTTGTGGGCCCATTTTTTGCCACATCATGTTAAAGTGGGCAAAGGAGAAAAGTGGGCAATTCACTCTAATGCAAAAGCCCACTTCTTAATTTTAAATTACAATTTTATTAATTAAATACAACTATTAAAAGTCTTCAACATACAAAAAGTAAAACAAAAAATTTAATTGTGGCCCACATGTCAGAAATGGGCATGGCCAAGACAGTGGGCATGCCCATTATTTTCATGTTTGCTCCAATGCAAGAAAAAACATTTTTGGGTGCCCAAGTCCATTTTACGTGGACCAATACACCCAAATGGGCTGCATTGGAGATGCTCTTAGCACACAAATTTGCATCTCTCTTACACCCCAATTGGAATGACAAATGATGCAAGTCAAGAATCTTGAAATCACTACTGCCCATTACCACAAATCTCTCCATCAATGTCAAAGCACTGGGGAGGAGGATGAAGACCAAAGTTGGCTCGATGAACTCCCCTACTAACGATAAGAGTCAATTTTTGCTGATGAGTGAAAATATACTCAAAATCATTTTATTTGGTCTATAACATATTAACATCTAGTTCATGACATTAATTTCTATTTTTTGAGACAACACTTATATAAACCTTGTCGATATTAGATTCTTCTTGCTTCGACGCTCGCCTCGCCTCAATTGGTGTCTCAACATTCGATCTGAAAAATGAACATATTAATTATTGAAAACATATAAAATAATGCATGTTATAAATTTATAATTTACTAATTAAGTCATGACTTACAATAATTATTTCCTTGAGTATGCAATATATACAAAAATAAAATTACAATTATAATCAATTTTTTTTAATGAAAATATAGAGTAACTTTAAACAATTACGGTAACGTCATTCAAACTCCAACACAATCTGAAACGGCGTTCTTCAAGTAAGTACAGTATTAAGAAACGGCGGAACTCACTCACTCATTCACCGTGGTTTACTAAACTCTAAAAAAACCCTGAGCCGAGAGAGAGAGAGAGAGAGCATAACCCCCCCAAAACTTTGAAACCCTAAGAATGTCTTCTGCTGTACCTCTCGCAATCACGAACGGCAAACCTCTGCCGGTCGACCTTATCGAGAATATCCTCAGCCGCCTCCCGGTGAAGTCCCTGAAGCGATTCCGCGCCGTCGAGAAATTATGGCGTTCTCTGATCGACAGCGAGGGTCTTGCGAAGATGCACCTGCGCCGCTCTTTGCAGACGAACTCCAACCGCTATCTCATCTCCGGTGTGCGTGGATTCTACCGATTAGGTTTGGATTCGATCGACGAGGTGAAGTCGATGGGGCTGGATTTCAAATACAACGATGAAGGTAATTTTGCAGTTTCAAACTCCATCGATGGTATGTTTGTTGTGAAGAGAGACCACCCTGAGTCTCTTATTCTGTTTAATCCTTTCACGAGAGAGTACAAGGTTTTGCCTGACTGTCCTAGTGAGGACACCAAACCGTGCATCATTACGTACGGGTTCGGCTATGATTCGGAAAATGAGGATTACAAGGTCGTTAAGTTTATGATAAAGAGAAACCTGTTTTTATCGTTTTATGAGGAATGGATTTATGGGCTTAAATCGGATTGCTGGAGAAGAACTAAGGGTACCAATTATAAAATGGGAGAGTGGCCTGCCCATGTTAATGGAGTTCTTCATTCGATGGTTCGAAACAGCCCTGCTGACCAGTTGAAACTAATTGGTTTTGATGTTGAGACTGAAGAGGATTATGAGGTGCCGTTGCCAAGGATTGAATCACACGCTCTGGTTGCTTGTTTTCTGGAGGTGTTTGATGGATGCCTTGCTGTAGTTTGTAATTACGAATCCTGGTTTCAAATTTGGGTGATGGAGGAGTATGGAGTGAGGGAATCTTGGAAAGTTCTCCAAGCGTTTCCATGTGATCCAGATTATTCTGTGCGTCCGGTTGTTTATTCCAAGGAGGGTGAAACGATTGTAATCAATATTACTGGTCAGATGCTCACAGTGTTTAGTTCAAGGTCGGATAATGTTAAAAAGATCACTACGCCTTTCACTTTTTCGCCTAGACTCTGTACTGAGACACTTATTTCGCCAAATTGTTGGAGCAAAACAAACGACAACAGCTTCACTGAGAAACAGAACAACAAGGGGAAGAAAGAGGCGATGATGATGAAGAAGAAGAAGAAGAAGAAGAAAAGGTCTAGGCCAAATCTGGTTCAATAATATTATTCTTTTTTTTTCACTTCTACTCGTTTAGTAATAATATATGGTGTTGTGGTATAATTTGTTCTATTGTGTAAAATAACTTGTTTAATAACCAGTGTGTTTTCCTATTTTTTGCAGGGATGATTTTCTATCATCTGGTTTCAAGCTAGTCCTCTGACATAGGTGCGCATCTATAGTCCTTTTTGTTTATGTATTTTTTTCTAAGAAGTTGCCAGCTACTCTGAATCACATATTGATTTTCCCTGAAAATGAAGAACCAGAATATAATTGTTCATTTAATGCTCCTTTTATGGTTTTAAGCGATAAATTGTTTTATGGTTTAAAGGGATTCTAGTTTAGTATAGCATGTAAATAACCAGGCTTCTGTTAATGTAATCATTTATTTGTATTGCTTAGTGATTTGTTTTTGCATGTATATGGGTGTGTTCGTATACTGTTAGCTCAGACCAAGGTCACGGTGTGTCGATTCTTTATGACTCTTTATATAAAAGTGTGGTACAGTTGTATTGTATGAATCTAAAATATTTTTGTGCAAATGTATCTTTAACCCAGCCATCAGTCGAGCTCTGTTATATGGAGAGAGAGATATATAGATCAGTTCATCACCTGCATGTATAAGTAGCAGCATAATGTATGTAAGTAGAAGAGA
Source organism: Euphrasia confusa (assembly GCA_954870475.1). NCBI lineage: Eukaryota > Viridiplantae > Streptophyta > Magnoliopsida > Lamiales > Orobanchaceae > Euphrasia > Euphrasia confusa. Next base: position 36,693,075 of record OX940955.1, on the reverse strand, counting down.
TGATAAAATGTGCTTAATGGCTGGAAAAGTGGAAATGTTTACATGCAATCGTCTTGATTCCTGTTTTATTTGGATGATAATGCCCGAATTGTGTTTAATAACAAATCCTAGTTTTTCTTTGAAATATCATGTTGTTTCGCCCATGTTGGAATGGTATATTATTAGGAATGAAGATAAAGTGTATGTGTTTATATAAAAATCTATATATTCTTTTATTGTTTAGAAGAATAAAGTCTAAACACAGTTTAATTTGATCATGCCAAACATGCAGTGTTAGATGTATCTTTTTTTAGCGCACCGGAAAAAAAATGATGACGTGAGAAGCTACTAGTACAATCTAGGAACTCGAAGAGTAAACCGAGTTGCTCTAGCATATGAATGTCCAGTTATATTGCTATATACATAATAGGTTCACATCTGATCTGCACATGACATGCTTGTGCTTTCTAAGAAGAACAATTATCTGTTTAGTATCCAAGGCTTTCCACCACACACACTATAGTTTTTTGCAGTAGGAAAAATGGTTAAATTATATGTTTTCTTTCTACTTTGGTGCAGGCTGCTAGCAATGGAGTTGGCAGATATTCGATTGCCACTACTAAAACCCGTTTTGTGCTTATCATCAAGAGGACTGGATTCCATCCTTCACATCTAAGTTTTTGGTATATGTAAATGGAGCACTAATTTTGCAGACTCTTCTGGTCATGGTGTAGTAGTGTATGCGTAGCTTCTTTGATTTATTGCTTGCATGTTTGGTATGATGGAATGAAATTTGGTAGGAATGGATGTGGTGGTTACTAATTGAAACATGAATGGAAAAAAAATCATTTTATGATAATCCATTATTATTAAAAAAGTACTCTAAACTATATATTAACATTATTTTCATACAATATATTATAGCCCTTTGTACGGAGTATATTTTCTGTCGTAGAAAACTAGAAATGATCCGACGTTCTTTTTAAATTTCAAAAGAAATTTGATGATTTCTCTAACATTGAAAAATAACACTATCAATCTCAAAATAGTTAACACACCTCATATTAAAAATACAATTTTAATTTTACTTTATTTCACTTTTTAAACTTTAATCACAACAAATTATTACTTTGTTGTTAAGAAAACAAAATATTTAATCACAACAATATTATTACTTTTTACTAATAATTTTGACAATTTAACTTCACAAATGTCTTTGAAGACTAACATTTAAAAATTATTGTTCTTTTTATTATATTGAGTACAAAACAAAAACAAAATAAGTACTTCATCCGTCCAAAAATAATTGTGAAATTTTAATTTTTTTTATTTAAAAGTAAAGAATTAAAAAGTAAAGGTAAAACTTATTTTAAAATTGAAAATTAAAGTAATTAAAAATTTAAAAGTAAATTTAAAAATTAGGTGGATAAAGTAAATAAAATTATATTTTAAAAAAGGGATAATTATAGTTTGGTACCTGAACTATAGGCACTTTCGGGCTTTGGTGACTGATCTTTTTTTTGGGGGGGTTTGGTACCTGAATTTAGGCGAAATTAGACTTTAGTGGCTGGAGTGGCGGATTCCGACCACACGTGCTTGACACGTGCTTAAATTTGTGGTCAAGAGGATAGATGAAGGGTATTATCGACTTTTCCTTATATTATTAATATAAAAATAATTAAAAATATTTATAAATAAATAAAAATAATTAAAAATATTTATAAATAATTAAAAATATTTTTAATTAAATAAAAATAATTAAAAATATTTATAAATAATTAAAAATAATTAAAAATATTTATAAATAAATAAAAATAATTAAAAATAATTATAAAAATAATTAAAAATATTTCAAACAAGCAAAGCTATTTCATCATATAATTTATAAAGCAAGAATCCAGGAATTAAAAGGGGGAAACACATTTATCCAAACAGAGGCAGGATCAAATCAGATCAAGTTCTTGAAATAAAAAAACTCAGAAATCAAATCAGATCAAGTTCTCTCCCACCAAAATATCTCCGGCGCCGTCCCCGTCGACACCATCTGCCGGCTGAAATCGCTCGAGAAGCTGTCTCTTGGCTTCAATTACCTCAGCGGCCGCGTCGACGAAGACCTCAACAATTGCTCCTCGCTCAAGTACCTCGATTTGGGAACAACGATTTCTCCGGCGATTTCCCCGACATATCTTTCGTCACCGGTCTCTCACCCTAAAATTACCCCGACATAAATTTTCCCATGGAGTTCGATTCTGGGCATGACGAATCTCCAGGTGCTCAGCCTCCCTCGGCGACAACACATTTCGTCGAACACCTCTCGCGCGCGTGAAAATTAAAATCCAAAATTATAAAACGGTTAATTAATTTATTAAAATAAATAAATGCGTACAATTAGCAGAGACGAATTCGTTGTGTAATTTGGAGAGCTTAGAATTTTGTTGATTTCGATTCAAAAGTTTCTGAGGACTTAAATACCCAAATTCTGCAACGACGACGGCGTTCATTGTTCACGACCCTCCATCTATACGAGAACAGCTTCTCCGGCGAAATCCCGGCCGAGCTCGGGGACTTCAAGAGCCTCGAGATGTTGTCTCTGTACCTGAACAACCTCTCCGGCCCGCTTCCCCAGAAGCTGGGCTCGTTGGCCGAGTTCTCCTTCATCGACGTCTCCCGGGATTCTCTCTCCGGCCCGATCTCGCCGGAGTGGTGGTCGGGGGTCAGTGGAGATGGGGAAACATCGGATGCGGAAGGGGAAGACCTGGAGCGGCTGCCGGTAAAGCTCGAGTGGGGGATCGATCGTATTTAATTTTGCGTACAAGGAGTATGTATTTTAGACCGTATACACATATATACATAGTACGTATTTTAGACCGTATATAAATATGAATACATATAATATGTTTTAAAAATAAATTTAATAAATAATGAAAAGGTTAAAAAAGTAATTTTTTACCTTCATCCAATGTAATTGTGACATCTGTGAATTGAAACCACGTGTTGCCGGGATCCGCCACTCCAGTCACTCAAGTCTAATTAAGCCTAAGTTCAAGTACCAAACCCCCAAAAAAAAAAAGATGAGTCACCAAAGTCCGAAAGTGCCTATAGTTCAAGTACTAAACTATAATTATCCCTTTAAAAAATTAGTTGTTTATTTGTATGGTTTAGTGATTTTTTTGTGCATGTGTATGAATTTGTTCATATATTACTGATATCTCATACCACAGTCACGGTGTGCTGATTCTTCATGACTCGTTATATAAAAGGGTGGTACTGTATGAATAAAAAAATATTGTGGAAATGTATCTTTAACTCAGCCATCATATCAGTCGATATCTGTTTGGATGGAAAGATATGCATAACTCTATTCGTCGCCTATATGTGTAAGCAGCATCATAATAAGTGTAGGTAGAAGAGATGATAAAGATGTGCTTAATGACTTGAAATGGTTACAAGCAATTGTCTTGATTCCGGTTTGATTTGGATGATAACACCCGAATTGTGTTTCAATAACAAATCCTCATATTTCTTGAAATAGTATATTAGTGACAATTAATGAAGATAAAATGTTCTTTGTGTTTGGAAAAATATATATTCTTTTACTAGTATAATTTAGAAGAGCAAAGTCTAAACACAAAAAAAATTTGATCGTGCCGAACATGCGGTGTTAGGTTGGTCTTTTTAGTATCATGGCAGAAAAGGGATGAAGCGAGAAGCTACTAGTACAGTAGTACAACCTAGGAACTCGAAGAGTAAGCCGAGTTGCTCTAGCATATGAATCTTCTGTTCTGTTGCAATATAACATGCTTGTGCTTTCTAAGAAGAAAATTCTCTGATTCGTATCTGTAGCCATTTATGTCCAAGGCTTCCGACACATTATAATTTTTTGGAGTAGGAAAAAATGTACGTATGAGTTATGTTTACTTTGTACATTGGTGCAGGCTGCTAGCAATGTGATGCAGATACGAAAAAGATTGTTTCTTTCTGCCCAAGCTATTAGTATTATTTTATTTATTATTTTAATTTGTTTTATTAGAGTTTTAGTACTATTTATATGTTCTCTTTTCATGAAGTTAATAAGTTGTTTTTGAGATTAAATAAAAGAATAGAGTTTTCTCGTTCTTCTTTATCAATATTCGGTATTCTTATGAATCAACGAATTTGATTGATTGACTCTCGGTATTCTTCGGAATCAACGAGTGTTAATCGTGTGTTTATCGCTTCCGCCTGCATCAGTTGGTATCAGGTTCCAGGCACGATGCCTCCTCGTCGCCAGTATGCTCGCGAATCCGCCGTTGAGGCCGCAGCCCGTCGCGACGCCGACGTCGCCGCCTTAAGCCGCCAAATCGCAGCCCTCGCCGTCGATCTCGAGGAGCTCCGCCTTGCTGTTTCCAACAAGCTATCATCACCTCCACGCCGAACGATCCCCGCGCTTGAGCGCACCCTTGATGAACTCGATCCATACGATGATTCGGAAGACGAATCGGCCTCGATCTGGGATGACGAGCCAATTTGGGATGCCGAGCCGATTTGGGACGCCGAGCCCGACGAGCCGATCTGGGACGCCGAGCCCGACGAGCCGATCTTGGATGCCGAGCCGATCTTGGATGCCGAGTCGATTTGGGTTGCTGAGCCGATTTGGGACGACGAGCCGCTTCACCACGTCGTTGCCTCGATGCCGCATCCCGATGACGTTGCCTTTGTCTCGCATGTTACTGTTCTTGCGCGGCATCTCGATGTCGTTGACGATGCCCTTGCGTCGCCTTCTCAAGTTACTGTCGTTCTTCCATCCATTGCCCTTGCGCCACGTCAACGTGTCGCTGCTCTTGCGTCGTGCCCTCAGGATCGCCAACGATTGGTGTTTGATCCCGGTATCTCCGTGCTCGGTCTTTTAGGTTCGCGGTCGAACCTTCTTCTAGAGGGGGAGAATGATGCGGATACTAAAAAGGAAAAGATTGTGTCTTGTTGAACAAGACATTATTATTATTTTATTTATTTATTTTAATTTATTTAATTAGGGTTTTAGTACTATTTATATTCTGCTTTTACATTCATTTACGTAGTTGATTATTGATATGAAATAAAAGAGTTTTCTCTTGTTTTGTCGAATTTCGGTATTCTTCGGAATCAACGATATTTGATGTATTAATTCTCGGGTATTCATAGAATCAACGAGTTTTAATCGTGTGTTATTGCTTCCGCTACGTCAGTTGGTATCAGAGCCGAAACGATGCCTTCTCGTCGTCAGTCTATCCCCGACCCCGCCGTCAGCGTGGAGTCGCCATCGACCTCGGACGTAGTATGCTGCTTTGAGTGTGGCGCGACCGGCCCCCGTTATGAGACTTGCCCGTTCTCTCACCCTCACACGCTATGTGTGGATGAAGAGTCATCCACGTATGATGGTCCCCCTAAATTTGATGAAGAGCCATTTTCAGAAATTCTCGTGAAACTTGTGCTGAATTCTGATGTCATTAACTCTGCACCACATCAACATGTTTTTGCCCTTGCGCTGAAAGGAGATGATACTGATACTGCCCCTGCATCATATCCTCATGCTCATGTTCTTACACTGCATCCTGATGTCGTTGCCGCTGCCCTTGCGTCGCTTCCTCAAGTTGTTGCCCTTGCGTCGGTTCTTCCGACTATTGTCCCTGCGCCACGTCAATGTGTCGTTACCCTTGCGTTGTTTCCTCAGGGTTGTCGACGATTGGTGTTTGATCCCGGCATCTTCGTGTTCGATTTTCAGGTTCGCGGTCGAACCTTCTCCTAGAGGGGGAGAATGATGCAGATACGGAAAAGATTGTTTCTTTCTGCCCAAGCTATTAGTATTATTTTATTTATTATTTTAATTTATTTTATTAGAGTTTTAGTACTATTTATATGTTCTCTTTTCATGAAGTTAATAAGTTGTTTTTGAGATTAAATAAAAGAATAGAGTTTTCTCGTTCTTCTTTATCAATATTCGGTATTCTTATGAATCAACGAATTTGATTGATTGACTCTCGGTATTCTTCGGAATCAACGAGTGTTAATCGTGTGTTTATCGCTTCCGCCTGCATCACAATGGAGTTGACAAATACCTGATTGCCACAACTGAAAAAACGTTTTGTGCTTACCATCAAGAGGACTGGGTTCCTTCCTTTACATCTAAGTTTACTGTTTCTGTGAATGGAGCACTAAACTCTTCTGGTCGTAGTGTAGTAGTACTGTAGCTTCCTAGTTTTATTTATGGTATGTTTGATATGGTTGAATGAAATTTGGTAGGAATGGAATGTGGTTAATAAAAAATCATTTTATGATAATACATTATTAAAAAGGTAAGCTAAACTACATATATATCATTATTTTCATGCATATATTAATGTCATTTAGGCATTTTATCATCTTGTTTAAATTGTTGAATTCTATAGTACTTTTGTTTTATAGTTTTAAAATATAATTTCACTTTTTATATTTTAATTTAATAATTTCTTTATATTTTTACAATTACTTATTTTATTTTTGTTTTTCACTCAATGTAACAAAAAAAAATTAGTGTTCAAATTTATTATATTTCGAAAGAAATTTGACGAAATGATCCGCCTTTAATACTTAATATATTATATTATCGTCAAATTTCATTCGAAAAAAATTTGACTATAATATAATATATTACTTAGTAGATCCAGAAATTCAGAAATTATATATGTATAGTTAGATAGATAAATTTGAGTAGTTATAATTAATTAATATTATATTCATATCACATATGTACATTTTTTTTATGTCTCAACTAATTATTTATATTTAAAAAAAAATTATTTATTTAATTTTAAAATAAAATTTTACTTTTACTTTTAAACTTTACTCATAATAACTACAATAATTTTTATTTTATTTATAACTATATATTCACCTTTTACTTTTTATCAAAAAATAGTAACATTTTTTTAAGTTATGTATATTAATCGGTGCATATATAGTTGATATAGTTGGGATGAAATTATTACTATTAGTATTAAAATGTTTTTTTTTGTAGTACGTAGAGATTGCTTGCACGAATAGTGTAGGATATGTTGTTGCAACCAAAGCTACCAACCTTCCTCTAAACATAAACACTCGATTAGTTAACCAATTCTTGAAACTATTTATACACAAACACTCAGGACACAAATTTGCATCTCTCTTACACCCCAATGGGAAAGACAAATGATGCCAAGGCAAGAATCTTGAAATCAATACTGCCCATTAGCACATATCTCTCCATCAATGTCAAAGCCCTGGGGAGGAGGATGAAGAACAAAGTTGGCCCGATGAACTCCCCTACCAACGAGAAGGCGCAATTTTTGCTGATGAGTGATGGGCTCGATCATATTGGTCGTCGGGATCACGAGTACATGCAAGCCAGGCGAGCGATTCTGAGCAGCTATCGCCTGAGTGATCACCATAGTTTGAAGATGAAAGTGAAGAGGACTTTGAAAGAGGTTTGCCGAGAAGTCGTGGGTTCGATAAGGGCTTACAGGTTCACGATTAGCTGCCCTTGGAATCCCGATCGGGTGCTTGCTTTCAGATGCTTTCTTCCTCATTTTAAACTTCCAAACAAATTGCGTGGTGATCGAATATAGACTATCATGAATATTGTATCGAATTCCGTAGTAACTATCTTAAAGATTTGGATTTTAATTTGGCGCCGCTTGTTCAACAAGAAACTAAGTATACTCATTTTATTGTACTTGTCGCACAGTCAACTTTTCAATTGAAAACCAACATATCATTCCGGTGCTTTAAAGGAATCCAAACGAGTCGAATATCTTACAATTCGATTAGTACTTGTAAACATGTATAAAAAAGTCAAAAAATAAAAAATGAAATGAGCAATATATATTATTTCATCATATCATAAAAGTATTTAAAAAACTCAATTAAAATTTTAAAAATAAATCTAAAATATGACGTGGGCTGTTGTTTGTACTTTTGCACACTAAATGATAAATATAATGGACAAAAGATAATTAATTGAAAAAAAAAGTGTAACCTTAATTTTAAGAAATCATAATAATGTGTATCGAAAAATGGAATAAATATTTGAATATAAAAAAATATTTGTATTCGTTTTTATTTTTCGAATAAGAATCAAGTCTAATTGAACCACGAATTGAATCAAAAAATTTCGATTAGTTCATATTTGTTCGGGCCGAGCTACTTGCGTCAAGTCGGGTTAAGCCCGAAAACCTAAAAGACCGAAAAAAACATTAAACAAGCCCAGCAATTTTCTGGTTCGGGTACAAAAATATATGGGCGGAAAGCTTGGCCCGACCGCCCCTTTAATTCATAAATTATTCCGTATAAAATAAATACCTCTCCGACCAAAAACAAGTGGCAGAAAACCGGCTCGGCTCAGACCACTCGGGTCGGGTTTTGTATTTTTGGGCTCGGCCCGGCCCTAGAATCAACCGTATTTTGTTACTACCCCCTTCACAATACAGACCTCTCTCATTTTAATCTATCGAGGCCGCCTCTCTTCTCTCATCGCCGTCGCCGTCGCCGTCGCGGCCAATCTCGCATCCTCTATTCTCGAACAAGAGGTAAGCCCTTTTAATACTACTCTGTGGTCAATTAGGTATGATTTCACTGTTATCTTTTTTCTGGCGATAATTTTCCCCCTGTTTTGTCAGTTACGGAGCTGAATAGGTTTAGGTGATTGGGTAATCTCAATCGAAAACTTCTGGATTTTATTATTTTGCTTCCCGTAGTATTTATGTCACTCCTTAATTCTGTGTGCTTTTTCCTTACCTCGTTTTAATGCTATTCATTAGTATGTTGGTGTGTATGTTGATAAAATGTAATGTAACCAAGAACAGCAATGTGTATTACAAACGTTGCGTTTTTTAGAATTTCGAGCATCTGCTAAAAAACCGTCTGGACTGGGTTGATGACTGCTATAGTCATTAGATCTACTAGATTATCGAATTGATTTCATAACCTGAACCGTGCAAAAATATTTTTCATCGGCGATTACAGGCAACCATAAGGTTGGCATAATTTGTCTTCTAGACTAAATTGCTCTTTGGTATTTGGGATTTCAGATACATATTCCCCTCAGAAATCTTTAAAGACCAAATTATGTTACATAAGCAAACTAAGTCTATCAATACTTCATGTGTTTATTCTTGTCTGATAGAGAGTTTTTCTTTATGGGACTATGGAAGTGGTTTGGTTGTCTGATCATTGAACTTTGAAGATGAATATAGATGTTTTAATATTGACAGGATGTTAATACATTTTTGTTTGTGTTAAATTATTTTTTTGAAATTGATGCAAGTTGATATCAGTGTTTTTTTTATTCTCACTATAGACCTATCTATGTTTTTTTTTTCACTATAGATGTATCTATGTTATGAAGTCATGATAATTATATTCAGGAAAAAAAAAAAGAGACAAAATGTGGCGGACTTTTTGACTTGTCGATAAAATGTCGCTTCATTATCAGAGGCCATATGTTAAAATGCAACCTTGAGTTTAGGAAGTTTAGACCTTGTAGTTAAGTTTATGGGCCCAATTTGTTTTTAATAAATATGTTAAAGTCTGTAAGATTTAGGCCGGGTTTCGGATTTGGGCCCGGGTAAACCTAACATACCGTGAAATCTCATTAGGTGGCCACCGTGGAACTCAAAAAACCGACTGGGCGCCTAATCGTCGCCTAGGCGACGACTTGATAACAGTGTTTCTTGTGTGTGGTGCCATTGACAATATTATTTTCTCAAGTTTATAACTGTGTTGTCATTAATCATGATTCGTGCCATCTAATATCAATCATTCCGAGTGTTATTTTATTTTGAATTTTTTCATTTGCGTATTTTTCTTTGCTTGTATTGTAAATTGTCTTTCTGCATTTTCTATGTATTTTTCTGTTCATATTTTTCTGCCCGTGGATTTACCGTCTGTACATTATTGTTATTGTTTTTTTTATTATTATTATTATTAAGAGTTGAGATTTTCCCTTGAACACAATATGCACAACTTGTTTTATTACACTTGCTTGTTAAGAAACTTTTAATTTTGAAGACTTACTTAATTTCAAACTCTTGTTTTTTTTGTTTTGGAAAGAATTGATGGGATTTGAATTTCACTACTGAATATTAGTGTTTTGTACAATACAACTTTGATACATATTTTTGTGAGCCCAATGCACTAGCCTGAAAGCTGAAGGTGTAGGGTTAGCGCAACAGATTTACAATCTAAAATAATCAACATGAATGGACCTGAACCGAATAGACCGCTAGCCAAAACTGACTTGGCTCACCCGATTGGCATCCTAGTTGTGAGCTATGCATCATAAAAGATGAGCCGTGAATTACAAGTTTTAAAAAATTGAAATTGATGGTTTCAATGAAAAAATGATGTAAACAACAAGATTTCAATGTTATGAATTGTTGAGAAATGAAACGAACCTGGAAATCTCTTAAAAGTTAGATTATATGCGTAATCTTTCACATTGCTTTTATTGCATTTTCATTAACAGTTTTTAGTGTATAGAACCAGATAGTATGAGCTTGGATTTCTTTTCTTCTCAGAGCTGCACCAGAATTCTAGGTCCTCCATCATGGGCTCAGAAGAAAAAGACTTATCAAAATCCTTAGACTGGAAAAGCATAGAAGACTCTGGAAGCACTGGTTCTAGTGATGGAACTTCCGTTGTGAAGAAACGTGCCCCGAGAAGAATAAGACAAATTCCCGAGTATTATTTCCTTCCTCGGAGATCTCTACCTTCTGCGATTATGTTTTACGGGTCGTGGATAGCTGGTGGAATTGGCGCTGGCATGCTCATAGAAGCTTGGCTTAAGACTAAGGCCAAAGGTAACTGTCATTGTCCTTCAATCTTTCACTTATTTATGCACAGCTTACGAGTAGAATTTCAGTTTCTGCTAAATCACTATCCCAAACAAATAAAATATATTATTCGAAAGAAAAACTCCAATGTTCATGAATCTTGGAATGTATGTACTCATATTTGTGGCTCTTGCAGAGGAAGCACGTGTGGCCTCGGAGTCCGACAAATAAAAAGGTGATGGTTTTAGTAAACAGGGGATTAAAATCCTTAGGGCAGGGAGACTCTCTGAATTTCGAAGGTCCTTAATAACTTTGACTTATATTATTTCTCCTAGTTTCTTGCATACTATCATGATCACATTGTCGTCGGTAAATGATTTGCCAACACATTTTACTACGGAATGATTCATATTAGTCTTAGAAAATATGCTTGGAGAAGAAGTACTTTGCCAACTCAAGATGAATGTATGTATTTTTTAGTTGTTTTATATGGTTCTCTTTTATGGAGAACATACTGCCTCTACTTAATTTGGAGAACATATTGCTTATATGTTTCTATGGAGTATTTTGAGCTTAAAATTCTAATAATAGATATAAAATTGATTTTTTTTAACAAGATGATATCATGTATATATACAGTATATATATATGATTATAACGACTTTAATATATATATGATATCATAGTTAATGATATAAAATGATAAATAAAATCATTTCAATGTGTAAGAGCATAGAACAATTAATTATGATGCCATTTATTATTGTGTAAAATTAACTAAATTTAACATGGTAATTCTGGTGTTGAGACTTGAGACACTCGGCTTGAAAGGGCTAACGATCATCTAGACGAGTTGTGGTTTATACTTGTATAGACAATAGCATATCTTTCTGAGTCGTCCAGAGTTACCTACACGTCTACGTTTGCATATACTGCGGATATAATCTTGGTTTTTTTCTTCTTTGCAAGTTCTTGAGCAGAGGTCTATGAAACACTTCCAGTATTTATATTTGGTACTCCTTGCCAAACACAGCTGGGGTAGATGTTTCTGAGGCCATGGGATGCAAAATTTAGCCTCACTTACCAACATCAATTCACCTTTATTTATCAAATAACAAAAAAAAAAAAATAAAATTAAAATTAAAATCACAAAACTATTGTGGATAATAATCATTTGGTTGTATGGAATCTATTAATTTTCTATCCTAATTAAATTCTTAATAGTAAACAACTAAATATGTTAAATTTCAAGTTTAATAAATAATTTTTAAAGGTTTGAATTGTAATATTAAAATGATCAATATTAGTATTTGATAAACATAGCAAACTGAATGTTGATGCAAGTTGAACAGTTACATCATTTTATTTTATTTTTTTGAAAAAGAAGAAAAAAGTATACGAGAATCCAACATTCACTAATATGTAAAACAAAAAAAAAATGCATGATAAGTTATAATTAGCCCAACTTATGCATATACAGTATATTGGAAAATCTTTAATCACCAAGACAAAGTAGTAGCAATAAGACTAGTAGATAAACCTTCTTCTCCATCATCCTCATCTCTTTCTTTTAGAATTGGTTGATATTGGGAAGGTGTATATTGAGAAGGTGCATGTATATATATTGGTTAAAACAATTTAAACGTTCTTAATTAGGGGTGAAATACATTTATATATATATTGAAAATTACATTAAGATAAAATTGCTTGTTTGAAATCGAAGGTGAAATACAATTAATTTCGATTTGATCTTTTATTTTAAGTTGATCTAAACAAAAATAGGTCATCATGCACTAAAATGATCATATTATTATATCAAAAATTTTGATATTAAAAAATTTCATATTGACATGTACTAAAAAAAAATTCATATCAATAAAGTATCAATTTTTTGGTATACCATAAATATCAATATACTGATCAAACTATATTAAAAAAATTACTATTGAATTATATATTACTATTGAATTATATATTGACGTAATAAATTATATTTTTTTAAAATATTTAATACCGAAACAATAAAATATTAAAAATTTCATAAAATAACAATGTAAGATTAGATATTGATATTTGACATTTTTGAATATTTTATTCAACGTTTTTTTAATAAAGCCAATCTTAATTATTTTCATTTGGACCCTTGTCAAATTAGTCTCCGTCTCTAGACTCACTCCACTGCTTTTCTTTCTCCCGATAGATAGAGAGAGACAGGGCGAACTATGGCGGCGACAGTGACGGCTTCACGGTGCCTAACCACCGGCGCGGATAACCGAACAAGTCGACCACATTTCACCTTTTCTACCAGCAGAGGGCGATTCGGGAGCATAAATTTCAAGCAATTACCGTTATCACATAAAGCTGCAAATGCCTGTAGCTCAGAAAATGGTGCCGCTATTTCCATTGCTCAGGAATCATCTCCGAACCCTTCCGGTGCCAACTCGAGGTTTAATCCGTTGTTTATCTATGAATGCTTTTAGTTGGATTTTATATATAGCATTCTCTCCGTACAACCAAACCCTTAAATCCAATTCAACGTGAATCCCCTTTTTTTTCAGGGGAAAAAGTCATACCATATCGGTGTTTGTCGGGGACGAAAGTGGTATCATAAACCGAATTGCAGGCGTCTTTGCCCGTCGAGGCTATAACATCGAGTCTCTTGCTGTTGGGCTGAACAAGGACAAGGCTCTCTTCACCATTGTCGTCTCTGGAACAGAAAAGGTGCTGAGACAAGTTGTAGAGCAACTCAACAAGCTCGTGAACGTCATAAAAGTAAGCGTGTTTAGGTGTGAATTAAAAATTTGAATTCTATAACATATATATCCATAATGTTCTGCACTACAGTAGCAGATTTTCAGCAAGTGAGTTTTTTTTATGAGTGTATTCGATTTAAAATTAAATGGTAGTAAATTATTTATTCATCATGGTCAATGGATGATATATTTACTATTCATAGATTTCCTATCTCACACTTCACAGGTAGAAGATTTATCCAAAGAACCACAAGTAGAACGTGAATTGATGCTGGTAAAGCTCAATGCAGATTCCAACACTAAAAGCGAAGTATGTGAAAGCTTTTCTCTCATTTCTTAAGTTAGATGTTCTCTTATTTTGCGCCCAAAATGTAAAAATGCCCCATAAATTATTCACCCAAATAGTCCATAAAGTTGCGTGTTGCACAACAATACAATTATGTTAATCATATCACCAGTAGCAAATTTTTTAAAACTATAATCGATGAATCATATTTGTGTTCAATTATGTTGCAATGAAGTTTTATTGGAATGACAATTTTATATTGTAAAAATAATGTGTTGGGAAAACTTGTTGTTGAACACCTTATTGACTATTTTGCTTCTCAAAATGGTTAAATATCCTACTTTTTAAAAGTTATTTTTGATGATTGTGTTAACTTTTGAGTTTTAGTTGGTGCACTTTCTCAAATTTGATAGAAAAACATATCATGGAGCACTTCTTTTCAAATTATGTTCGAATAATTTAATTTTTATATTCTATTATTGCCTCATGGGTCTTTTTTTCTCTCTTCTTTTTTCCATAGTTTGACTATAAACCTGACATGACTATTCTTTTTGACGTTTGGTCTCAATTTTCAGATCATGTGGTTAGTAGACATCTTCAGGGCAAACATTGTGGACACATCAGATCACACTTGGACAATCGAGGTTGAATTTTATTTTCATTTTACGAGCTTCGTTTGGGTGGGAAATATTTTATTTAAGTTACCCATTATTAAATGTGTGTGTTTGTAAAATTGTATTTAAGATACCGACGTAACTATCTATCTTGGATGTTCTCGGTTTGTCTAATTTTTTAATCAATGAATTTTCTTGTCCCCAATCATTTCAAAGTCCTTCACATCTTGTTATTTACAGTGTTCGCCTTATGGTTTACATAGGTCACTGGCGACCCTGGGAAGATGGCAGCTGTCTTGAGAAATCTCAAAAAGTTTGGTATCAAAGAACTAGCAAGAACTGGGAAGGTATTATTATTTACTTGTTTATGTCACTCGGCTATGTGGGGTACGATGATTACTTGAGCCGCAGTGCTTTGAGCTTGTTTTAACCATTGAATGGATGAGAGTTGTATTTTCTTGATCTTTAACCTGCTACTGTAATTAATGACATCAATCCACAAAGTGTGGCGTGACTTGAAAATTATGCCTAAAGGCCTCTCTTATTTTACTTTCCAAATTTTAACGTTTAAAAATCTTCTTGATCTTATTTCTCCCTTATCATATTTTATCTGTTTCAAGTATATATTTATTAAACTTTTGTCTTTTGAAATTAATAACCCTTTTAGATTGCTCTGAGAAGGGAGAAGATGGGTGAGACAGCTCCATTTTGGAGGTTTTCTGCATCTTCTTATCCAGATCTTGAAGGAACCGTCCCCATTGATGCTATTTCAGTCAGTTCCAGCAAGAAAGTCAGTGACAAGGGCACTAAAGGAAATATCAGTGCTATGTCAGAGGTACATTGAAAAAGCTTATTTCATGCCTCTATATATCATCACTGCTTGCACTTAGTTTCAAAGCTAATGGCCCTGAAGTAATGTGCATTAGTGGTATTTGTAATGTTTAGTCGGGGTGTTTTTGGTAGTAATTATTTGACTAGGGTTTATATCTATATATCTTTTATTGAATGGGAAATAGACCTTTTAAGAAAAAACCCTTGAACTCTAATATTAGATGTTGTTGAGTTCCTCCACAATGAGGTAAGAAACCCTAGATGGCTAGATCCATGTTACAAATTCGTTCACTCAGTTGCCTTTGTCGCCTCTCCTACAGTCCTACTGTCCGCTGGTGCTTCGACGTGATAGAAAAGCTTCACTCTATCGTCGGAGTTTCACGAGACATTGTCCCCGTCGTTGTGTGTCGCCTATCTGACTGTCAACTAGTGCTTTGATAGGATTGAAATCCTTCACTCTATCATTTAAGCATCAGTGCATCACGAGCCATTTTCCACGTCGCTGCGTGTCTCTCCACCCTGATCCAATTGCTTTATTGCCGATGCTTGTTTCTAGAGCTCAGTCGGTACGTAAAGACCTTATGAATCGGTTGTACAGGTTAGTGATCTGTTAATCAAAACCACTCCTTGACTAAAGGGTTGACTGATTCATTAGTAGTATGATGTTGAGTGAGGAAGAGAGTATTTGGCATATGCCTCGACTTTGCTCCACATATTCGGCGAAAAACAGGTCCGTTGAGCTGTTGCGCCATGCTATAGATCATCTTGAACAGTTCTCCACCCTGGGTCCGAGAAAGCCTCAATCTCCTAGCCTCATCCTTCGTGATGAAGTTATTACTTGCCCATATATCCACTATGGCTCGTGTGAATTTCTCGTTCACAATTGCCTCAACTTAGAGAAACCCCGTGCTGGGTACCACTGGAACCGAGACTGCTTTGAAAGCATTGGAAAGATTCAACGACCCCATTACATTAGGCTCTTCCTCAGTCTCGACCTCCCCCTAGTCGAGCATGGATGCAAGCTTATCAAACTTCGGACAATCCTTCATCCTGTGAAATGTCAGCCAGTGGCGAGACCATTCAACCTCTTTCGGCCCTCATACGAATTCTTCCCTGAGCTTTAATCATTCTCCCGCATTGGTGCCTTGCCCTTGTTACTGGGGTTTGGCTTCGTTCCCCCACACTTCCCTTGCTTGTTCTTCTTGGCGCCTCACTTGCCCGATTTGACTTGTCCGCCTCACTTGTAAGAGGTGCACATCCTTCAGATCCATGTGACTCAGGTGCCTCGGATGGTCTGGTGGTACGACTTGCAAGTCCAGCTGTTGAACTCGACTGTTTTTTAAAACACTTGACCTTTTGATACTATTTACTCTACTAGCATCTATAAACTGTTTTTACTTTTTATTTGTATTCTCTGGTCAGAATCTTTATTTGTTAACAAGCATTCTAGTTAATGAAAAGAGCGTTGCATTTCTTATTTACCGCATGGTTGACATCTTTCACTTAAATAATAATGTGGATTAATTATGATTGTCTGATTGAAGGGTGATGTGTATCCTGTGGAACTGGATGATAACTTCTACAATCAAGTTCTTGATGCCAACTGGGGAGTTCTCTATGATGAGGATGTAAGAAAATTCTTTTCCACAATGAAAAATAACCGGATAGTATTTCCATGGTTCAGCACTCCACAAAAGTCATTTTATCTATTTTAGAATTCAAGGTTATAACCACAACAATGAACATACAATACAGTTTTTTGCTTACAAAAATTCCCTCAAAGCTGATCTAATTACCAAAACAAAAAATTAGCTGTCTTATAAAATGACCATTAACCCTTGATGTGTTTCCATTTTACAAATCACCCTCGTTAAGGGATATTGTTGAGAAAATCAAAATACAAAGTTCAATAAAGTGTTTATTATACAAAAAAGGGTGTATGCTTTTACTTTTGATTTTTAATTTTTTTGTAAAACTATCTTGTTATGAAATATCAAATTTCAAGATTGTGGATTTACTTACATGTAGTCTATGTAGATAATACTTCAAATTTGAGGTTTAGTTCTCCTTTACAGTAAAGCAACATCCTGCATAATGATCCTTTTGTTCCTCATTCTGATATTACTGTTGCAGTCAAGTGGGTTTCAATCACACACTTTAGCCATGCTTGTTAACAATACCCCTGGAGTTTTGAACATGGTCACTGGAGTTATTTCGAGAAGAGGGTATAACATTCAGGTCTCAACTTAGTTGAAATTTGTTGCCTAACTTTTAATTTTTACTCAACTTTAATTTCCCACCTTTGTATATTTCATTGATGGTTTTCTGTGATTTTAACTTAAAACTGTTTTCTGATATTTCTGCTCAGAGTCTTGCTGTAGGCCCTGCTGAAAGGGAAGGGCTTTCGCGCATAACTACTGTTGTTCCTGGAACAGATGAAACTATTGCCAAATTGGTTCAACAATTCTGTAAGTTGGTGGATGTTCATGAGGTGAGATTAGTCCTTCTCCCTTTATTAGTTTGAGGATTGATGTGTAATTTTAAATTTCTTGAAAGATCATTTTGAAGAAATTTACTTCCCAAATAGTACGTGAGATATATTTTTCCCTTGCCTAATGATATCAAGTCCAATCACCTTTCATAACATGAGTCATATTTGTTTCTGTTTATCAAACTTCCAAGGGGGTATTTTCATCAATCAGTTCAGTTTTTCTAGGCCTTAGAGGGCTCGGAATTGCTGGCTTGAAACTATGTCAATTTTTTTCATCTTTAGTTTTCGGTAACAGTAACTTTTTGTTATTCATGATAATGGAAGCTAATCCAAAGATGATTTGTGTGACCGCCTATTATCTGAAAACCTGTCTGTATAAATAATATCATATGCACTAGAAGAAGCATTTTACTGAAAAGTGCTATTTATTTTATGTTCTTTTAGGTGAAAGATATAACACACTCGCCATTTTCTGAGCGTGAACTTATGCTAATTAAGGTTGCTTCAAATGCTAATGCAAGAAGGGATGTTTTAGATATTGCCAATATCTTCCGGGCTAAACCTGTTGATGTCTCTGATCATACAGTAACACTAGAGGTACCCTTTATTCTTGATTGTTGGTATCTTGTCTTTTTCCATTCTTTCAGCTTTCTCAGAATTTGCAGTCTATTTTAACATGGAATAACTAGAAAAACTGGTTTAGCTTTATTACAAAAACTTCTTGAGTGATGGTTATTTATTTCTGCAGTTGACCGGAGATTTCAATAAAATGCTCGCGCTTCAGAACTTGCTAGAGCCTTATGGTATTTGCGAGGTATTAAGTTTGTTCAAATCCCCATTCTGATATTTTTACTTGCAATTTTTATAATATGATGATATCTTTTCATGATTAAGTTGGGCAGGAAAATTTTAGGGTGGTATTCACGCACTTATTTCCCAATAAAGTGTTTTGTAGATTTAGCTGGTTTTTTCCCTTTAGAATATCTAAGATTTAACTTTCAAAGATGAGTGAGGTGTGTTTGCTAAAATTTTCACCCGCTTGGAAGTTCAGGATTTCCTCAGTGAGTGATGTGGATTGTATGCTACGTCACTCGGGAGAGTGAAGTGCATATGCTAAGTGATTTATCCTGAACAATATATATGAAGATTATAAATGAGCTTTGAAAGAAAGAAAAAGGTCACACCAAATGCACAATTTCCATATAGAAGTATGTACTGTTCAAAATGCAAGCCCGCCTAATAGGAGCTTTCCCATCTGTCGGCCTGCCTGGCAACAATTATTGTGATGATTTTATTAGCAAAAATCCTTTAGTCAATTGACATGCTCATGAAGTTGAACCATTTTTTATATTCAAGGTGGCACGAACAGGGAGGGTGGCACTGGTGCGAGAATCAGGCGTAGATTCCAGATACCTCAGGGGATACTCCCTTTTGTTGTAGGCTATATGTTTGATTTGTTCTTGTCTAGAAATGTGATGTCATTTTAATATAGATGCACCATCAGATGCCGACCTCTTCTAAGATTACCGACATTTCGGGGTTTCATTTAAATAAGATGCTAGAAAGAGTAAAAATAAAGTCACAACTCTTATGTTGTTGTAGACACAAGTATTACTGTCTTGTACAATTGCTGATTATCAGGCATAAGTCTTATGTTGTTGTAGACAAGTGTTCTTGTCTTGTTCAATTGCTGATTATTAGGCATAAGTAGATTGTTCAATGATCTGATTGATACTATACTTTATGTATTTTTGGGTATGCTTCCATTCTTCAATATATGAGTTCAAATGCTTGAAGTAATATAGCCTTAGGTGTCGTAGATGATGAACAAGTGACCTTACTAGAAAACACAGGGTATGAGGACAAATCATTTTGAACATCAAAATCAAAATCAACTGTTTTTTGAGGTGTATCATTTAGAAGATAGCAACTCATAAATCGTTGTCTTGCTCATCTTCATCAAGCTTTACCAAGAGAATTTGATGAGAACTGAGAACTCAAAAGGAGAGACTTTTCAGTATTATGTAAGTTTGCTAAATTGCTACACAATATTTGCAGAAATACACTCACAATGATTTCATCAACTCAAAAAAGATTAGGATATTAAGCTGAATATTATTTGGGTTCAACCTTAGCTTGAAGTGTATACCCACCACTATAGTCAAAAGCATCGCTATAGGGATGCCTTAAACCACTCTTACCAGCTCCAAGAAACTCTGTTGCAGACGATGAAGCAGAGGTCGAATTCGTGTTCAAGCCGTCGTTCTGTAATGTAGTTTCCAAGAATTTGACCACCTCAGCCATCGTGGGACGATCAGAAGCCGACTCTTCCACACATTGCACTGCCAGCTCAACAAACTTTTGAAACCCTACGAGGCTCGGAGAGTTTCTTATGGTGGGGTCCATCATGCCCCTCAATCCATAGTGCGTTTCGTCGTTTTTGTCCAGTGCTATCCTCACTTCCCGCACGACGTATTTTCCTTTCTCTATCGGTTTTCTGGCAGTGATGAGTTCAAGCATCACCACACCAAAGCTGTAGACGTCGCTCTTTTCTGTTAGTTGGTTGGTCATGTAGTACTCAGGGTCGAGATAGCCCTACGCAGGTGTAACTGTTTTGTCAGTATTTTTACTTACATAAATCCGACGATTTTTTTTTTTTTTTTTTTTCGGTTACTTACTAGTGTGCCTTTTACTTGGGTGGAGACGTGCCCTTTCGAAGTGTCGGAGACTAGCTTAGACAAGCCGAAATCAGCGACTTTAGCTGTGAGATTATCGTCCAACAAAATATTGGATGACTTGACGTCTCTATGGATTATGGGAGGATTCGCGAGTTCATGTAGGTAAGCTAATCCTCTGGCTGAGCCGAGTGCGATTCTTAGCCTCCTTTTCCAGTCCAGATGAACTCCGCTTTTTCCTTCAGAAACATATACTCCACTTGTGAATTTACTCACTTGACTCAATGATGAAAGTAATTAAGGTTACCTGATAAGCTTTCCCTAAGTGTTCCATTAGCCATAAACTCGTACACCAGCATCTGTTCTCCTTGCTCGAAGCAGAACCCAACGAGGCCGAGCAGGTTCTTGTGATGAACTCTCGACAGCAGCTCGATTTCGGTCTTGAACTCGAGCCCACCTTGTGTGGAGCCTTGCTGAGCCCTTTTTATCGCCACTACCTGCCCAAGGGAGAGCACTCCTCTGTAAACCTGAAAAACAGAAAAATTGACAGTAACTGTAAAAATAAAAATACCAAAAAAAAAAAAAAATCACATTTTTTTCAGTATATAGTAAAGTAACCTTACCTTGCCATAGCCTCCAGAGCCAATCTGATTGCTTTCGGAGAAGTTGTTAGTGCATTTCTTGAGGTCGTCGTAAGAAAACCACCTCGCCCCTTTTAGCTGCGGCGCACCTCCGCTGTCCTTGCCGCTCGGAGCCCAAGAAGCTGCCGTAAAAAAAAAAAAGTTAAAAAAGTAAAAATAAAACGCTGCACAAGAGAAAAGGACACATTTTTACCGAACGGTTTGCTCAGCGAGATAGCTTCTTCCGCCCGCCTCTTCTGCCTTACAGCGTACGCAGCTAACAGCCCCAACACTATCACCAACAATGCGCATCCAGACGTTATTCCAGCTATCGTGCCTGCGCTGATGTGGGCCCGAGCTTGTTCATCTGTAGTTTTTATGCATTCAGTTAGCTCTATCAATACACTCTGAGTCAAAATCGACAATACCACTTACCTCCAAAAACGTAAGGCGAGGCTATGAAGTAATACGGCCCGAACTCATGGGGCGGCTTGTAAGTCTGATTGCTCAGCGAAAACCCGATCCTCTGAACCATTGATCGGTTGAAGTACTTTGCATCAGAAGGGAAAAGCCCGAGCTGCACTTGCAGGTAGTCGTCCACGTTAAAGAACGGATTTTGCAAGGAAATCGAACCTGGGGAAAGGCCTAGTTTCACCCAGAGACTCATCTCTAAAGAATGGAACAAACTCGCATTCGAGAGATCTCTAAAGGTAGGCGCTCTAAAGTACATTTTCCCTTCGTAAGGATAAGCGCAATCGCAGCTCTGTGGGTTGAGCTTCTGATCGTCAGTGCAAATTCGACTCCCGCAGTTCGCGAGGCTCGTTGAATACGGTCTTCCCGACTGCTGAATTTGGCAGTAGACTGTGTTTTCGAGAGTAGCTGAGCATACCGGGTTCCCGATCAACCTGTTTAGTCGTATGAAATGTTTTTTTTTCAGCATGCGGTAAGAAAGTTATCGAATAGGAAGTACTGTAGTAGTTTCTTACAGTAATGTGCTTTTGTATTCGGACCCTATTGTGACTGATGAGACGTCATTGTTTTCCAAGTCGACGAGCTGGAGTTGCGGATTGATGTTTCCACTCATGTCGAGCTTTTCGCCGAAGGCGTTGTTCCTCAATTTCCTGTCGAGATTTTGAAGGTTCGTAAATTTATAATACGACGAAAATTATGATTATATGTGTATGTATGTATGTACTCACACTTCCTGAATCTGAGGTAAGCTGAAAATTTGCGATGGGATTGGTCCTTCTAATGGTCCGTATTCAATCACCCTGAGCAACAAAATAACAGTAGGAATGTGTATATGTTTTCTTGATTTGATGATGTTTTTTGAATTTCTATTGGTAAGTTCGTTTCCTGACAATAACTCACAAAGTTGTTAACGACGGCAAGGCCGAGAACCAGTCGGGGGCTGTGGATTGTTTGAAGGAGTTGTTGCTCAAGTCACTGCAAACGAAAAAGTGTTTAAACTGTTTTTTTCATAACCAAGCAAATCGTCTGAGATTGTTTTTCGTTTATTTCTTACACGTAATTGAGGGAGTTCATTCCGGTTAAGTTTGGTAGTAAACCAGACAGCTTATTGTGAGCCAAATTCCTGCAATTCCAAACACATTGTAAATATGAAGAGAAATAAAACTCATCGGAAGAAACAAACTGAAATACCGACAATTCGATTGTATTTGTGAGGTTGTTGAGATTCGACGGGACGATTCCTTCCAGCAAATTTCTATCTAGCCGGCTGGAAATATTATTATGATTTGTAAGAGTTAATGTGACACTAACTGAGAGATGGATCTAGAAATTAAGATGGCAGTGATTGAGTTTTACTCACAGAACCTCGAGTGTTTGTACAAGTGTTATTGTAGATGGAATGCTACCTTCCAATCGGTTACCATCGAACAATCTGCAAGAAACTTCCGGTAGTTGAAAATCTGAAAATTTGAACTTACGAAGAGATCCTTGATCTTACAGATGTATCAACGACATGTCTGAGTTAAAAAGTTGGCTTGGGATTTCACCAGAAAGTCGATTCTTGTTGAAATGGCTGCAAAGAGACAACTTCAGCAAAAGATCGGGTTTTCTGAATATAGAAAAGAAGGGGCCGGACGGTACTCACAAGTGCTTGGCCTTTTTGAGCTGATCTAATCCGGGCCCAAAAGCGGAGGAAACTGGAATGGGTCCTCTCAGCTGATTATTAGCCAAGTCGAGCCAGTATAGCTTCGAGAGTTTACCCAGAGAAGGTGGTATATCACCGGTTAAGTTATTCGAATTCAGGGCTCTGCCAAAAAACAAAAAAAAAAAAGTCGTGTATTGGGAATGTCATGAATCGAACTGCAGATCGACAAGTGATCTTACAGAAACGTTAGCTCCGACAGGTTTCCGAGCTCGGTTGGTATGCTGTTAGAGAAGGAACATCCAGCCAGAATTCTGCGAGAAAACGAATAACAAACTATATAAAGTCGGTTTCGTTGTGTGTTATGTCGAGAAATGATTCACACGTACAATATGGTTAACTTCTGCAGATCGCCTAGCCGAGGAGACAGTGGGCCCGTGAGGCCGAGATTGAACGATAAGTCCCTGAAGCAACAAAATTTTACCAGGGGCTGCTCTGATAGTGTAAATAAATTAGAGAGTAAAAAAAAACATAACTCACAGAGAAACTAACTCTGTGAGGCCTCCGATGTCGCCGCTCATTTTACCGGTTAGTCCCATAGTCGATAATCCTCTGCATATACGAAAAAAACACACAGTTAATTAATCAAGAAGAAAAGATAATATGAAATCAATTAAGTTAGTTCGCACATTGAAGTGACGCGTGAGTCGTTGCATGCGATTCCTTCCCAGGCCGCACAAGGATCGTCCGACGAGCCATCCCAACTCGGGGGCACATTCCCCCATCCATCTTTCAGCGATCTCAGCACGGCAGCTGCATACGTATATAGTATTAACATCGTATCTTGCCTAAAACAATCACTATATATACACTATTAATACACATACCATCCTGTGGGTTTGTGAATGCATCGAGAATATGAATCCAGAAGCAGAAGAAAACAATGAGGAGAAAGCAACATAACGGGCTTCGCATGACTAATGCAGATTTTGTCGACTCGAAAAACAATAACGAACAACTTAAAAACACAGCTTGAAGAGTGGGAGAAGGGAAGGAACAGAACTACAGAAGTGCGTTTGGTAGAGAGTAAAAGGGAAGACAGAAAAATGATGAAAGAATTGAGTCTACACTTTAAATGATTTTAACTTGACTTTGAAGACAAACAATACTGCAGTATCAAATAATACCACACACATATAGTATTAAATACTAACAAACACACATCATATGATGCTTAGTTTAGCACTCTACAATCATCACATTATTATCAACATGTCTTTCTTTTGGGTATTAATCAATTATTAATTATGTTTTCAAAAATCTCAAGTGGTAGCAGAACAGGAGTACCTCAGCTAGGCCACTTCCTCAGATGAGTAGCATGCCTTCATACAGAGGCCACACAAGCTCTACAAGAAGCCTAGAATCGAGACTCGTGACGACGAAGATGACTACGAATTTATCACGGCTCCTTATATATTTATAGGCTAAAGTCATCACCAAAACATGCTCGTTAAGATCAATACTCAATTTAGTTGCCTTTAGTTTGAATTCTAAAAATTTGTCAAACATGCTCGATAAGATCCATGCTCAATTTAGTTGGACTCACTTAATACTTTTAACTGTTTTCTGTCAACCAAGTAAAATACTATAAGTAATTTAAATTTTAACCCTAAAAACAACAAGTACATTGATTTTCCAACCAATAATTTGTTCTTGGGTTTGATTAAGGAATCGCTGGATTATTATTGAAAAATGGAGATGGAGGCAGCGGAGGTAGATCGAGTGCTGAGGGTTTTCGAGGCGTCCCTTTCTCAAATCAAATGGCGGCTCAAGTCCTCTTCCAAGTCTCGTCTTCAAACCGGTCATTCTCCCCTTCCCTTCTTTCTCAATTTTGATTTCCGATTTAGGGTTTCATTCATTTTCTGTTATAATCGGAAAATCGGATGAAATTAAATCGACCAAAATCAGAACTCTCTTGTGAGTGTAAACCAGTCAGAAAATTGTTATTGCTTGAGTTTTTTTTTTAGTGCCCAAGAGATTTGTGTTGATACAATGTACTCCTATGCAGATATTTTGGCTCTGTGCTCGAGGTTGAGACCCTGTATCATGGTGGATTATGGTGGGAAGATGCCCGAGTTGGGCGATCGACTTTGTGCATTCCTCGGTCATTGCCGAAAGGTTAGTCCGGAGTCCGGATGCATTCGTCATTTTCCGTTTCATCGCTCTAATGATTACATAGTGTTTCTTGTAAATCACTGAATCCTATGTTTGCATAATGATAGAATGTAAAGATATATCGATCTTTTCTTTCGTGGTGGTTTGAGACTTGAGTACTCTACACCTTTCACGACACATCTGTTTTTGCTTAATTGTTTAAAGTATTATTTTCAGATTTTAATTTATTTATTTTTAACAAATGCAGTGTGTCCCGTCTGATCCACTTTTCAGGAGTCGTCTATTTTTGAGCTTTTGCAAGTCATGGTCATAGATGATATGGTCTACCTGATTCATGTCAAAGCACTTGCGGACTTTGTCGAGTCAAGTTTGTGTATGGAGACTGCAATGCTCTTTGTGGATCTTGAAAATGACCCTCCAAAGGTTGTCACAAAAATAAGTAGCATGTTTTTTTAGCATCTTTTCTAATGGTCCCTTGTAATAATGCCCTGATATTATGATTCCAGATGATGCAATACACGGATAAAACCCCTGCTATAATTCAGCTTCAGTCAGCACAGAAGCGGTTCTCTTCAGCTTTTCATGCAGATGAGATCATCAGAAATATCTTGCAAACGCACGAGACTTGCGCTAAAAGTTCTTCCGAGTCACCAAAGTCAGTTGATCTCAGTTGCTGCCTTCAGGAAAGTCATGTCACAATCCCAACCCTTAACGGGTAAACTCCTGTTTTCATCCCTAACAACCATGTATTGTTAGTATCATATATGTACCATGTCATATACTTTATGATTGGTAATGATCTGCATTATGCTAAAGTTGAAATGATCTTCTTTTTTCACTTGAAGTCGTGTTTTCATTTTTGGTTCTTCAGCGCTAATCGTGAGTTTATTTGGTTGTTCCAGTTTAGGTAGATTCAGACAATTGAATTTTCTTATTTAGATTGAAAGCATTATAGATGCACTCATGTTGTAATTTGCCTGTGTTTGTTTTTTATTACCATCTTCGATTAAACTTGTTGAAACTTCAGGTGGCTTCTTGGTTACCCGGTCATCTATTTGTTCGGGACGGACTACATTGAGCATGCTATATGCAATCTCTCAACCAAGTCTCTTCACATCTATCAAATTTTTGTAAACAGGTATGTTCAGAAATCTCAATGTGTGAACAAAGGTTCATTCGTTTTCCATGATTTTGTATTAAACACATTTGTTCTTTCCTCAAATGTGTGAAGGTATTATTGATGACAATACCCAGTCTGTAAATTACTCGTTTCCCATAAGTGGCTTACTTAGATTGATAATATATATGTGGCGACTAGGGGCAAAGCTATGCATATTAATTGATACATCTCTTATTGAATTCATTACGTAGGATTGATGCCTCCGGCAGAGGGTGTCAGAAAGAAGAATTAACGAGGTGGGCATTTTATTCAATCTAAATGTTTTTTCTCGCAATCTTGAAGTACTTAGACTATCCCTAATATCATTTTTCTCAATTGAAATCAAGAAATATGTTTAATTTGTCCCCCACGCCCATATTATTCGGATAAGATATGAAATCTTTGTGGTGGGGTTGGTTAATGGGTTGCTCACGTTTTATGTCGGGGTTTGAGCAGTTTTACGGTGCCGTATGAGCTGAGTCCGGAGGGAAGCAAAGAGCCATGGGCAAAGTCATTTTTGGCTGAAATGAGGGGGAAATGGGACAAGTGCAAACATGTATGGGAGTCTTTGAACATGGAGGTTACTGCTTGTTACCCACAAGCAATCGCTTTGTGATGGCAGCTGGCACATATTATTTGATTACTTGTGCAATGATTTTAGAATGAAAGAAAAATGCAGCTGTTGTTTTTTACCTTCATATACAAAAAATTGTTTTTTATTTCAAAGTTTACTTATGATTCATTGTTTTTTATTTCGATTCCTCTTTATTGTTTTTTTATTTCGAGAATGCTATATACTTTGTAAATAAGATTCGAGAATGCTATATAATATGACTCATTTTCTTTGTAAATAAGATGAGAAGTCATATTCTAGAAATTACGAATATTTGTATTGAACATTGATAAATAATTCCAAATTGCAACCAAATTAATTACATGCATGGAATAGAAATGTCAAACAATTAAAACCTAAAAACTAAAAAGAAAAAAAAGGAAAAACCGATGTCAAGCATATAAAAATATGCAATTAAAACCTAAAATCTAAAAAGAAAAAAAGAAAAACCAAAACAAAAGTAGTTTTGGTTCTATTTTCTATTTGGGTCCTGCTGCGAGAACGGTAAGAACTTCCGAGTGTTCGGGTAGAGCTGGAATTGCACCCTTTTTAGTGGTCGTTATTGCCCCACACGCGCATGCATATTTCAACACTTCCTTCAACCTTGCTTCATCCTACAGTTGCACCAATATAATTTATTAAATAAACAAATAAATAATACCACCATAAATACCATAAATATATATATATATATGTGTATATATAATATCTTACGTGGATAATAGCATGATCATCAACAATCTTCGCGAGAAGTGCTCCCACAAAAGAGTCACCAGCTCCGGTTGTGTCTACTGTATTCACAGGATACCCACTGATGGATCCACGGAAATTCTACACGGAAGATTAATACGTAATTAGTTAAAATTAGTCACACTCGACATATTGTATTTTCAAAATAACAGTTCATCGATCAATACCTTGTGGTAATAATTGCAGCCCTTCTCTCCAAGAGTGACGAGAAGGAGCTTCAAGTTGGGATGCCACAGTGACATGGCAGACTCGTCATCAATCTTGTCGCTCCCCGTCAGAAACTCAAGCTCCACGTCACTCACCTTGATGACGTCAGCCTTGTTCCAGATGCTCATTATCTGCTCCTTGGCGTACTCAGCCGAAGGCCACAGAGGTAGACGGAGGTTAGGGTCGTAAGAGAGCAAAGCACCGGCGGCCTTGGCCTCGTCCATGGCCTTCAGGTGCGCAGCTCTACACGGCTCCACGATCAAGCTTATTGATCCGTAGTGAAAAACCTTAGCCTATATAATATATAGGCCCCAAATATTAGTAGAAGTAAGAAAATAAAATTAAGTGCTTAAATCACACAGCCCATTGACATTCCAATTTCCAAAGCGATTTTTTCGGAATAAAATAATAATAATTCAGAAATACAATCAAACATGAAAATTGAAATTAGATTCAGCCGAAAATTACAGTACAAAAAAAGGCTTACAGATCTGATGAGTTCGAGATTCAATTCTTCCGGGGTGAGGAGCATATCGGCGCTGGGATTTCTGTAGAACATGAACTCGCGATCGCCGTCGTGGCGTAGGGTCACGAACGCCAGCGCCGTCCGCGCGCCCTTGTCGAAGGGGACACCGTCGGCGTTGACGCCGTTCTCCTTCAGGATTCCGGCGAGCATGTGGCCGAACTCGTCGTCTCCGAGCTTACCGACGAACGCGGCATTCCCGCCGAGCCTCGCGACGGCGATGGCGACGTTGGCCGGGGCGCCGCCGGGAGCCTTGAGAAATCCCGACGCCTCCGCCAGCGAGACGCCGGACTCCATCGGCACGAAGTCGATCAGCATCTCGCCGAAACTGACGATCAAGCCCTGACCGGAAGTGGATTTGGTCGCTGCCATATCTATGAAAAGGTGTAAGTAAATATTGAAAGGTATAGATAAATATTGAGGCGTACTTCTGTGTGGTATTGGCGAAGATTATATAGGGTGGAAACTTGGAAGCGAAGGAGTTTTGATTAAATTAGGATTAGATTAAATTAAGGATAAAGTAGAAAATTAGGGGAAGGAGGTTTGATTAAATTAGGATTAGATTAAATTAAGGATAAAGTAGAAAATTAGGGAAATTAGTTATTTAATTGTTTTATTTATCCGATAATAATGGATGATTCAAATTTTTTTATTTAATTGTTTGTAAAATGCAGCAATTAATTAATTATTTGACAATAAATTATTAATTAATTAGATACTTAGATAATTAAGTAACTTGCAGATAAAAACGAAGTAAAAGGGGATTGGATTGAATCAACAAAAAAAACGTGCATATTAAGTAAGGGATTGGATTGAATTATCTTGAATTATCCATCTGATGTATTTAATTTGATTGATTTTCTTTTTACTATATTAAGGAGGTTCTAAAAAATATTACTTTTATTCATATTCATTAGATTTTAAAACACAATATTCAATGAGAGTCTCTATTAATATGAGTATAAATATATAATACACATTAATATTATCTTATTTATGTATTGTTGAATCTGTTTCGTTGAAGTTGTTACATTTTTTTTTGGATTCGTGTCATATTAGCATGAGCATAGCCGAGTGGTAAGACCTATGATGATGAGAGTATAATTCCCGACGAATCAAAATTGATTAATATAATTATTTTTAATTACTTATAACTAATTGATCAATAAAAAATTGGTAATTTATTTTTAAAAAAATACTACATACAAATTATTTTATATAATTGCTTAGGGATATTTTGCAGATTAAATTTATCAAAAATTCTATAATTTAAATTTAATTAATTGTTTAATTCTTTAATTTTAATTTTTTAATATATTTTAAAATATAATATCTCAACTTATAATAAAATTTATTAAACTAATAATAATATTTGCAAATTTAATCATTATATTTTAAAAATATAACATAAATAAAAAATAGTTACATTCTTAAGTATTATTCATATTTTATTTATCAATCATACATTATACATTGTCATGATTCTATCAACATAATTTTATGTAATAATTAATAATTGGGAAATTTTGGATAACTGGTAAATTTATAAGTTTTCATTAGAATTAAATAAACAATTTTTTTTAATTATGAATAAGAGTAGTTTACCTAAATTAGCCTTATATTAATAATAGGTAGTTATTAAATGTAAGGGTAATATAGTAATTAACTTTTCAATAATATAATTTTTATTATAATGACACGGTAGTTATTATCCTAAAAACTAATTAATGTAAAACTTTAAAACACTTAATTAAAAAAAGAGTAATTTAGAAAAAAAATAAGAATAGGTGTGATTTTTAAAAAACTTTCGTAGTTTACATTCTTATTAAAAAAAGGTAATTAATTTATTACATAAATATAACTAAATATATTGATTTTTAATGTAATTACAATTTAGGTAAGCTTTTCAAATTTGAATTGTCTATTTTAACATTTATGTTATATCAATTGTTTATACTTTTTATTACATACGATATATAATTGAATGAATAAGAATCTTAATAGTTTTAGGACAAAAAATTTCATATCAATCACGATCTTTTCGGTAAGTGTCTTGGGATTGATATTCGTATTTCAATAGTTTGTGCAGTAACTACCGTGAAACGCATCCAATAGTTTCTTTGATCTTGAGCCCGCCTGAGGTAATTCGTCTTTTTTTTCATTCGATTTGCACGTGCCTATCGGAAATACTATAACTTCTTCTACAGTAGGCTTTGTAAAATTGTTTTAAGGAGAGCGATGAAAACGGGTTTTGCGTGCCCTAATGGCTAAACCCATAATGTCGAGGCCTTTCACCAATAGATCGGTGGTGCCCAGGGAGACGGAGGACGCAGTGGTAATAGGCGCGGGCGTGGTGGGCATAGCGGTGGCGCGTGAACTCGCGGCGAAAATGACGCTGGTGAGATCGTTGTGCCGCTCAATTCCCCGCAGATCCCAATATTTGTTCTCCGCCGGCGCCGCCGTCAATCGCCACATCTGCCACCTTCATTTATATTCCTCGTCACTCCCCGCCCCTTCTAGTAATCCAAGTAATTGCTGTGATTTTATATTTTTCGCTTTTATTCTTCTAATAATTATTGCTACGTGTTATGATTTCTCTCTCTATATGAGCTACTGGATATTGCAATTCTCATGTTCGTCTCTGTCTCTCTATAATCGTATTGTGTTCTCTGAAATTTCTCCTCTTTTTTTGGTAGCACGAATTTTAGAGTTTTATTGATTTTGGGTAATGATATGTAACATAGGCAGTTGAGATTTCCAATTAGATTTACTGGAATATGGAGATGGAAGTGAATTAACATATACTCCAATGTTTAGTTCGACATGTTATTATGGTTGGGATTAATACAACTATCGATTTTGTGGTCGTATTGATTCTGATTTTCTCCCGCTAAAGAAACAAGTTTATAAGGACATATTGTTATGATTTGTGTACGCATACAAGGATGAATGGAACCAGAATTGCGAATGATGGAGGGTCAAGAAGCTACGAGGATGGAACCGGAATTGCAGTGCGCGAAAGCTCTGCTGTCACTAGACTCTAGGATTGTCGATAGTCATTCGTTTATTTTCACATGTGAAATCAAAATTGTGTGGACATTTGGGTACTCTGTTAAGTGTGATATGTTGAATAATTACAAGTTCCTATTGTCTTTTCGTTAATTATTTTCTTCAAGATAAATTAGAGATTTTGCGAATGACACTATAGATTATGAATGATACTATCGATTACACTATATATTATGAATGACACTATCGATTACACTATAGATTATGAATTACACTATAGAATACACTTCATGTTATATATTGGGCTATAACAAAATCTTACAGCATTTCTTTTTAGCCTTCCGCGAAAAAATATCGGAGTGGTTCTCTTTGAATCTACCAAACATTTGGAATCACATAATTCCACATTGGCAACATATGGAAGAATCAAGTCACGTGCATAAGGTAAACTTGTCCAGACTTATACCTGAAATAATCATGTGTCTGTTATGCATCTATGATTAACTACCAAATTGGGTTCCCTAATGAGAATTAAGATAGATACTGACCAATTCCCTGTTGAGTCCATGTCCGAAAGTAGCCAGATTGCATGCTTCATAAAATTTCTAACATATTTAAATGACCAAGGATGATGAACTGGTAAAATATGATCTTTACACGTTCTCGAGAAAGGGGCAATTTGAGATTATGTTGTCCAGAATTTCCTTCGGAATATAGACATTGTCTAGCCGAAGCGTTTGCAGAAGCTGTAAGTAGAGAGGTACCTCGTGTGCAGTTGTAGTCGACAACGATGATTTGAACATGCATCCTTGCCAAGATAGATTCTGGATGTGATCAGATTCAAAGATCAACTAGGGCAGTTGGAATACTCTCAAATTCAAACTAAATTCCGAAACCTCTTTTCTTGTCTTGGGATTTTTGGATATTTTTTTGATAAAAAACATGTTTCAATAAACCCTATATCCTCTACACAGCCAAGGGACTTTCGACGTCACCACCAATCACAAGCCGTCAGCCTTGTCACTTCATCGTCTGTAAATGTTGATTTTGGCGACAACGTTTTTGTACTTGTGTTTGTGTTAATTTTCAGGATTGCAGGTGCATGGAAAAGGAGACTAGAGTCTCCGGTTTTTGGAACGATGGAATGAGCATGGAACGGCGACAGGAGTCGCCGCTTTTGGCATGACAGGAACGTCGACAGGAGTCGCCGATTTTGGACTTAGTGAAGATGTGTGGAACGGCGACCACAGTCGCCGGTTTGGGAGATGCAAGGAATCAGCGACACAAGTCTCTGCTTTTGACAAGGGATGGAACGGCGACTGGCGTCGCCGTTTTTGGTTTTCTTTGGAACGGCGACTGGAGTCGCCGTTTGTGTCATTGGCATTGACATGGAATCGGCGACTCCTGTCGCCGGTTTTGGCATGTGGCATTGACACGGAATCGGCGACTGGAGTCGCCGGTTTTGGCACTGGCACGGTTTCGGTGACGCTTGTCCTCAAGGCACGGTGCCAGCGACTATGACATTCTTCAACGACGATTTTCACATAAGTACTTTCAACGTGATCTCGTTCACCAAGTACACAAATCAAGGAATGAAGAGTGGTTCCAGTGTTTTTCTACTTCAATGATATCGACGACCATGAAGACGATGAAATTCCGAGACTTCAACACTTAGAGTTTTTCACGAGAGTTTGAAGATGAAGAATTGAGATCGACGGAGTCAAGATTGAATCGAAGTTCTGACTTTGAAATTAAAGATTCAAGATTCGAAGATTCAAGAATCGAAGATTCAAGATTCCAAGATTCAAGAATCCAAGTTCTACAAGAGTGATGTCATCCATGGAGAAGTGACATCAGCCAAGCATGTGATCAACCAGAACGTGCCACGTCATCACCTCACATGTGCGGGCTGCCTATATAAACCCATGGATTTCGATTTCACCATTGACGATTTTGAGAGAACGAAATCTGATTTTTAGAATCGTGACCGACAGCTTCGAGCTTCGAGTTTGTGTAGTAGCGTTTGCGCCTTGTGCCAAGATTAGAGTTAGGAGATTTAGCTCTAGGCACTAGTGTGCTAGATTGCAAGTTAGTGGGAGTTGTTGCAACACTCGGGAAACTTCTTGTAATCGTTTTGCCTA
Organism: Euphrasia confusa; assembly: GCA_954870475.1. NCBI lineage: Eukaryota > Viridiplantae > Streptophyta > Magnoliopsida > Lamiales > Orobanchaceae > Euphrasia > Euphrasia confusa. The sequence goes on along the minus strand of OX940955.1, from coordinate 36,659,334 downwards.
CCATACTCAGTGTAATAGTTTAGTTTCGTTGTTTCAATGGAATGAAAACATATTACATAACTTTGTCCTTGTCTTCCGTCTTTCATTCCACGAACTTGTGTGATTGTTACCTTGACTGAAGCTGGTGTTCGTTGTTTTAGTCCAACCTCGCGAAAAGTTGGTATCATACGTCGAAGACGTAATTTCAATTGGTATCAGAGCGGGACGTCATACGTATAAGACGTGATCCGTTACTTGACTTCATATTTCCGCTACAATGGAGTCGTCCATGTTTGTCCAGAAACCGATTATGCTTACTCACCAGAACTACTCTAACTGGAAGGCCAAAGTTTCTGCTAGGATTAAGGGTTTTGATTCCAGATCTTGGATGACAGTGTTAGAAGGATGGGAACGCCCATATACGGAAGACGCCGATGGCGTGAGAATTCCGAAACCGGAACGTAGTTGGACGAGAGAGGAACATGACTTGTCCACAGCTAACAGCAAGGCCTTACTTATTATCTGTGAATGGCTAGACCTCAGTATGTGTCAGCTGGTCAAAAATTGTACTTCTGCCAGAGATGCATGGGAAACGTTACAAAGAACTTGTGAGGGAAGTCATGCTGTTAAGCGATCGAAAATCCGAACTATCACTGCCCAATTCCATCAACTCCGGATGAGGGAAGATGAGGACATCAATGACTACTTGGACAAGATCATGAGATATGTGAATGAAACTTTTGAACTTGGTGAAATTTTTCCTGCTCCCATGGTATATGAGAAAGTCCTCTCCAGTGTTAGCACTAGGTTCGAGAGTAAGGTGCTGACTATCGAAGCACGCAATGACGAGAACCAAAACTGGGACTATGCCGATTTGATGGCTGATTTGAGAAACTATGACTTGACTCTCAAAGTTCGAAGCAACCCAGACATGTCTCTTGTCTACGAACCGATGACTGCTCTCAAAATTTCAGAGAAAGGAAAAAGTTCGAGAAGCTCTAACTCTCGAAAGACTCATTCGAAAAATGAGAAAACTGAAAGTAGCTTTTCTGCTGATCTGGGTGAATCTGATGATGAGGAAGCTGAAGAAATTGAAAAACTGATGAACTCAAATAATCCGGACAAACTGGCTGCACTGACTGAGATAGTCACTTATCTTGTGAAACAAGAATTTAAGAGGAAGAACCGTGCACGAAATTTTCGAAAATTTCAGAAAAGTTCTAACTCGTATCCGAACACTCCTGACAACCGAAATCAGGGATCGTCGTCTGACAAAAAGTTCAAGGGGACTAAACTTTCGCCGTACTCCTCTGCTAGCAAAGATGTTTCTAAAATGCAATGCTACGAGTGCAAAGGATATGGGCACGTCAAAAACGAATGCCCGAACTTACATCGAAAGAAGAAGCTACCAGTTAGCTATGTTGTGATTGACGATGAGGATGTTATTTCTGAGAACGACGAGTCTGAGGACAACAACTCTGACAATGATGAAGACAACGCTCTAGTTGTCACTTTTGGTGAATCATTTGATCTCGAGAATGTGGAGGTCGAAAACTTTGTATTTGATGCATTTCTGAAAGACACTGCAACTGCAGATAACATTTTCCATGTGGCATCAACAAACCGAAAATTTTGTGATGATAACATTTTCTCGGATGATGAATCTGAGTCTGAAGCCGAAAAGGAAGAGATGACATCTGATGTCCATCAAAGTGTGACCGAGTCTACTGAACTGGTTGATCTGAAAGAGAGTTATTCTAAACTCGAAAAATTGTGTGACACAGCTATCACTGAGAATAGCACGCTTGAAGTCTCTCTGAAGTGCTTGACTGAATCTTTTAATGAATTCTCGAATGAACAACTCAAGATGTGTGATGAGGCTGTTGTCTTGAGAAACTCAGTTGAGAAGACTGAAGATGAGAAGAAAAAGTTGAACAATTCTCTGACAATTCTTAAAGTCAAATTTGTTGACCTTTTCGAAGAAAAGCATAAGTATTTCAAGGAAGTTGCTGAACTGAGAGAATTGTGTGAGAAGTTGAGTTCTGAAAACTCAAAGCTGAAGACGTCTCTGAAAAAGGAGTCAAGTGAAGTGAAGAAACTGCAGACTCTATTTAAGAACTCGGATGCTCAAAATGATGAACTGAAGTCATCACTGATGAAAACTCAAACTGACCTTGCCATGACTGACAAGGAACGATATGCGTTGATAGAAAAACTTCATATGACTGACGAGCTGTTGAGGAAGATGAACACGAATTCTTCCGTGTTTAACAATGCTGCTTCATACATGAATCCTAACCGTTACGGTCTTGGATTCCAAAAAGTTTTTGAGTCTATATACTCGACACCTGAAAAGAAGAAGGAGGTGAGTTTTGTTAAGGCATCGGATGGTCAGCCTGAGGATAAAAGTAAGGATGACGTTGAATCATCTAAACGGAAGGAGATTGCTGAAGGGAAAAAGATTGCTAAGTCTCCAGAACCAAAAACTCAAAAGATAATCTCGACTTCAAAATCTGAGACATATCAATTTCCGAAGAATATTGTCAAACATCCTCGTGGTATCCTACCTTATGAGAAGACGTTACTGAAGAACTTAGAGAAATCTCAGAACGTGAAGAAAAATGGACAGTCCTCTCGAACTAAAACTTTGTTGGTCAAGACGTCTACGAAGGTTGAGAATCGTCAAAGAAGAAAATATGTTTGTCACTACTGTGATCAACCTGGACACATTCGACCATTTTGCTATAGAATGAAAGAGGACATGAACAGAGAACTTATGATTATGAAGAAGAAGTCTGAAATGACTAAGGAAATGAGGAAGTCTGTTTCTCCAAATCCGAAAATCAAGCAAACTCTGAAAGCTGTGACTGAGAGAGATGTCAAAATGAATGGCAAGAAGAAATGGGTGCCTAAGTCTCAAAAGAGTAAAGTTGAACTTAACTCTACAACCAGTAATTGGCAACCAAGGGAACTGATTTTCTGTCATGTTGCACTAAATGCTTCTGAAGCTGGCAACAAAGGCATTTGGTACTTTGATAGTGGCTGCTCCCGACATATGACCGGCACAAAGAAATTCTTGAAAGAATATGAGCCGATGACTGGTTCCCCCGTGGTGTTTGGAGGGGGAGCAAAAGGTGTTGTCAAGGGAAAGGGGACGCTTCAAATCAAAGGATTACCACCAATCAGAAATGTTGTCCATGTCAAGGGACTTGTGGCAAACCTAATCTCCATCAGTCAGCTGTGTGATGAAGGATTTAATGTTAGCTTTGATAAGGAATCTTGCCGAGTTTTTGATGTTGAGGGAAAGTGTATAATGGAAGGTCCACGTGCTAAAAACAATTGCTATACAACTGAGTATAGTTGCTTCTCCGTGACCGTTCCTGATGAAGTTGACTTGTGGCACCAACGACTTGGCCACACTAGCACTCGCAATCTGAGCAAACTGGTTAAGGGGGAGATAGTTCGAGGAATCTCTCAACTCCCCAAAATCGAGAAGCGAGTATGTGGTGACTGTCAGAAGGGCAAGTTGACAAGGACTCCTCATCCGGCACTTCCAACTCTAATGAGCACTGCAGCCCCCTTTGAACTTCTACACATGGACTTGATGGGTCAGATGGAGGTGAAGAGCTTAGCTAAGAAAGAATATGTGTTGGTTGTTGTCGATGATTTTTCCCGATACACATGGACGAGATTTCTGGCATCCAAGGATGAAACTTTCAATGCCTTCAAAGGTATTGTGAAATGGATTCGAACGAATCATGAAGCTAAGGTTAAAAGGATCAGGAGTGATCACGGCACTGAATTTGAAAATGCTAGCTTCAATGAATTTTGTATGCTGAAGGGAATCCATCATGAATACTCGGCCCCAAAAACGCCACAACAAAATGGGATTGCCGAACGTAAGAACCGAACACTGCAAGAGATGGCGCGCGTGATGTTAATCTCGAAAAATCTTGCTCGAACTTTTTGGGCAGAAGCCGTCTCTACAGCTGGTTACATTTTGAATCGAATAAGTATTCGATCTGGCACTACTGCCACTGCCTATGAACTTGTCAATGGGAAGAGACCTTCGGTGGCACACTTTCGTGTCTTTGGCTGTACTTGCTATATTTTGAAGGATCGTGATCCTCTAAAGAAATTTGAAGCCAAAGCTGATCGTGGAATTTTTGTTGGCTATAGCCAAAATAGTCATGCCTACCGTGCGTACAATCTACGAACTAGGAAAGTCATAGAAACTGTCAACATCAACTTTGATGAACAAGACTTCCTAGGAAAAGATGCAGAGGCTGATTGGGTTAAGGAAGGAATCCTTGAAGGTCGAACATTTCCTTCAACACCCACTACTGTGACTTCCGAAAATGCTACTCCTAATACTTCTCCTGAAGTTGGAGAGTCTAGCAACGGAAATGATGACACTTCGGTCACTGAGGATGACGATGATGATCAAGTTGAAAACCCAGCTGACGCTCCAAGAGAGGCACCTGGTCATATTCAAAAACGTCATCCGCCGAACCAGATGATCGGAAGTTTGAATGAGCGAACTACACGCTCAAAGAAACCAATGAATTCTCCTGACGAACTCTACAACATATGTACTTCAGCAGTGTGTAATGAAATCGGCATCACTTGCTTTCTCTCCGAAAATGAGCCGAAAAATTACAAGGAAGCCATGCAAGATGATTTTTGGATCATGGCCATGCAAGAAGAGTTGAATGAGTTCACGCGGAATAATGTTTGGTCCTTAGTTCCCCGAACTTCAAACATCAATGTTGTTGGAACTAAATGGATTTTCAAGAATAAAACAGATGAGCATAACCAAGTTGTCCGAAACAAAGCTCGTCTTGTTGCCCAAGGATATGCCCAAGTGGAAGGCATAGATTTTGATGAAACTTTTGCTCCGGTCGCACGAATTGAGTCCATCAGACTCTTGATTGCTATTGCATGCCATCTCGGCATCAAACTTCGACAGATGGACGTCAAAGCTGCTTTCTTGAATGGTGTGCTGGAAGAAGAAGTTTACGTTGCCCAACCTAAGGGCTTTGAGGATCCGAAAAAGCCAAACCATGTCTACAAGCTTCACAAAGCTTTATACGGCTTGAAACAAGCGCCTCGCGCCTGGTATGGATGTCTCACGGATTTTCTCCTAAAGTTCGGCTTTGAGCGTGGATCGGTGGACAAAACCTTGTTCATCAAGCGAGAAGGCAAACACATGATTGTTGCCCAAATTTACGTTGACGACATTGTCTTCGGAGCTACTTGTTCTAAACTCGTGACTGCATTCACAGAAGCTATGTCCTCAACATTTCAGATGAGTCTTGAGGGGGAGTTGCACCAATTTCTTGGCCTTCAGATTTCTCAACGACCGAATGGGATTTTTGTATCTCAAAGTAAGTATGCTAAAAACATGGTTGAGAGGTTTGAAATGCATCATGCCAAGCCAGCTAACACTCCCATGGCAACTACGGAACGCTTGTCGACGTCAACAAAAAGTCGGAGTGTAAACCAAACTCTTTATCGTTTCATGATTGGGAGTTTACTTTATTTAACTGCCACTCGTCCTGACATTATGTTTAGTGTTTGTATGTGTGCCAGGTACCAAGCTGATCCAAAGGAGGACCATCTAAGAGCTGTGAAACGGATTCTCCGCTACATCTCTGGAACTTCTCAGCTAGGTCTGTGGTATGCGCGCGACACTTCATCCAATCTTGTCGGCTTTTCTGATGCCGACTGGGCGACGGACACGGACGAACGAAAGAGTACCTCTGGCTGCTGTTGCTTCCTTGGCAATAACATTGTGTCTTGGCATAGTCGCAAGCAAAACTGTATCGCACTGTCCACTGCCGAGTCGGAGTACGTTGCGGCTGGAAGTTGCTGCACTCAACTACTTTGGTTGAAACAAATGTTGAATGACTACCTTCTTGAGAGTGCTCCATTGGTGCTGTATTGTGATAACCAGAGTGCCATCAAAATCAGCGAAAATCCTGTCCAGCACTCAAGAACTAAACACATCGACATTCGACATCATTTCATTAGAGATTTGGTTGATCGTGATATAGTCAGTCTACAGCATATTTCAACGGAAAAACAGCTTGCTGACATCTTTACCAAACCTCTTGACTTTGAGAGATTCAAAACCTTAAGAAATTCTCTCTGCATGTGTTCTCTCTAAGAGTTCACGAAAATTTTTGAAGTCTGAAAGAGTAGTTTCTTTACTTCTGAATACGCACTCGGAATCGTCGTGGATTAGTCTAGTCAGACGAACATGGATTCGAGGCCGCTTCTAGTCTTCGGACACAAGAGTATTTATTCCGCTGAATGCGAACATGTGAACATGGCTTAAACTCCTCGCTTCATTTGCATAGATCCATAAAGCCAAGTAACGGAGGACGCCGGTTACCCCGGCTCCCCTCTTCGAAAGGTTGTACATGGACGCTGATCTTTAAGACACTCTCCTATCACACTTTGGAGGACGCAAGTGAACCTTGCTCCCCTCTGACTGCTGTAATGAGTGTCTGTTGCATTTCATTTAAAGCTATAAACTCTTCTGGAGGACGCCGGTTACCCCGGCTCCCCTCTGATTGAAGTAATGCTAGTTCCTGTTTGGAGTGCCTTAAGTGTTCACCTTGCATTCATGAATTAAAATCTCTTGTGCGGTGCTAACTCTGCCAATATGTTTCGACGAAACACGACTGCTTCCCTGTGACTGAGACGAAGGACAAGTAAACATGTCTATCACATACTTCGGTCCATCTCACCGGTTTTAATATGAGAGATTTTTCATTACCTCAAAGTTCTATTCACCTCGTGTGAAATTTTTGTTTTGGAAAAATGATGGAAGTGTCTCTTTTCTGGGAAAATATTTGCTCTTCATTGCCTAATATCACCCCTCGAATCTCCACTAAAATGTGTTTGAATGTTTGCGTGTGTTGAACTCTTGAATGACTAACTCGGGATGTGTTGTTTTTGTTTTGGCATTTCTGTAGTTCATTTCCAGGACTATGTGGTTTACCATCTCGGAAGTCTAAACATTGAGTGCAGCGACGCCAACGCTCAACCATTGGCAAATCAAATTCGGGTGACATCAAAAATGGAGAATCCCAAAGTCATGAAAATTTTCAATATCATGCCCTGTCTCCGAAACGGCGACTTTGCCAAAACCGGAGACTCCATTTCCGGAGACTCCATTTCCGGAGACTCGTGTCGCTGCAAAATCGGCGACTCATGCCAAACACTAAAAACGGAGACTAATGCCCATTGCCAAATCCGGCGACTGCTGTCGCTGACAAAAACGGAGACTCTAGTCGCCGAAAAAGCGGCGACTACACTCTGTGTATCAAAACCGGCGACATGCCCATTTCCGGAGACTCGAACCTATGGCACTGAACTTCGTCATTCCAACCTTCGGTTTGATCTTCGGTTTTTCATATTTTTATTTATTTATTTTTATTTATTATTTTATTATTTTTGAAAATTATTATTTTAATAATATTTTCAAATTAATAAAATTTTGTTCGTCTAATGGGCTCAATTTTTCTTTTTGAGATGGGCTTTTTACAGGTCTTGAGCTGTGTATTTTTAATTCGGACGGGCGGCCCAAAATTTTCCTATATATAGCCCCTGGGGTGATTCTACCATGGTTACGCTTACATCGAACTTTGGAATTCACAAACTCTCGACTCTCAGCTGCTGACTGCTTGTCCATCGTTCCTAGGTTCTTAGTTTTTCCATACTCCGTTGCATCCGGCAACTCTAGCTTTGCGCACCCGGCGCCCCGTTCTCGTTTCCGTGATTGTGTTATTTTTCCGAGTGTTAGAATATTTTTCCAAGTCTTCGAAATGTCTGCCGCAAAGAACTTAGATGACATGTTGGCTGACATGACTGTCTACCTAAACGAACAATTTGAACAGGCTCCGTCGCCCACGTCTAAGAAGGCGGCGTATGAAGAGCTTAAAGCTCACTTGGAAAAAGTCGAGAAACGCAAGGCTGCGTCTACTGAACAGTCCATTGACTTGACAACTACTGCCAAACCGGCACACTCATCTGCCCGTCAGCCGGGAAAAGAACCGAAGTCGGGGAAAACAAAATTTCAGGATGCTTCCTTCCGCATCTACAGTGGGGTCGTTCCCAAGGCTGAATACCATAGGTTGCTCGCGGCTGGCGAGATAACTAAGGATGGCAAAAAGATTGTCAAAATCCCATCCACAGTGACTGTGACTGCTGGCACAGATCCAAAACTGTTGTCGCCATCAGGTTCGGGAAAGAAATCGGCGACTCCAGCTGGGAGTGCCGAAGGCAAGAAACCTTCCGCCAGTGGAGGTGGTGTGAAAACATCCACTCCGAAAAACTCTGGTGGACAAGTCACCAAGTCCCGAACTCATAGTTCGCAGAAACCGCCGCTCTCTTCTGGATCAGCTGGATCGCAGAAGTCGACTGACGGCTTCAAATATATCTCGGAATTTTCCGAGTGTCCGAAACCTCATTCTCCCGATTTCTTCACTGCGACTGCTGAACGTCGCCACAAACTCATCCAGACTCTACCGATCCTTACCGATCGAACTATCCTGAAGGAAGACTATGACCGTCACGGCATAACAGATTTTCTGAGCAAGATGCATATGCTCAAATCCGTGAGCTTGACTTACCGCTATTCCATTCCCATCCTTAACAAGTTCTATGCCAGCTTGTCTCCTGACTTCGCGAACCCGAAGAGCCGTCTGTATGGCTGTTTTGTTTTCCGTGAGAAGTTATACAAATTCCGCCCCTTCTCCATCAACAAATTTCTAGAGAGGTTGGAAGTTGATTCTAACTGGACTTCGCCCTCAGCTGAGGAACGGGCCGAAGACCTTACCATCGGCACTTTCGTTACTCAAAAGAAAGTTAAGTCTGAACTGCCGCCGCCGAACAAACTGTCTGCCTTTTACGGCATCTTGCAGCGTCTTGGCATGTCCAACTGGACTGCGTACAAGGACGAATCTGTCCTGACTCCGGAACTGATGCACATCATCTTTCGCCTTGGATGCGGCGAACAAATCAACCTTGGCAAAATAATTTTCAATGACTTATGCAAAATTGCCAGGACGACGGACGAGACCATTCTTCGCCAAGCTGACTGGCCAGAGGCACAGAAACTTCAACTCACGCATCCGTGTTTGATCTACGGCATGCTTCACGCTCAAGGCTTTACACCTGACAATGACTTTGAGAAAAAGTTAAAGAAAAATGGCGCTGTCAAGATCACTGGCACGTACCTGAATCCGTCCAAACGTGTCATCGATCTCCCTTGGTTTGATTTTGTTGACAGGAATGCACTTCCTGATATTCTAACTCCTCCGCCATCTCCACTGAAAAGAAAGAGAAAGTCGATCGCCAAGAAAGACAAGTCTCCCTCGGCCAAGCGACAAAAGAATGAATCCACAGCTGCAGCTGATGAGGCGGAACCTCAAACCAAACAACAGCCCAGAATCGTTCCTCGCGAGTTTGGGCCTTACTCTAAAGTTCCGCCTTACAGAAATCCTTATCATCCTATCCACAGTCATCGTGCTGTGGTGCCATCAGCTTGTGTCAAAGAATTCTATGCCGACACCTTGGCTCTGGAACAGTGTCAAGAGGAACATGCCTTGGCCTATAACAGAATGATTGACGCGCAGAAGAAACAGAAGTCATCTTTTGACAAACTTCAGCGTGAGATCCAACAAGGGGGAGGACTCGGTGATGTTGGAGCCCCCGATGCAAGTTTGAAGGACACGTTCCTTCTGAAGATGATTCGGGACGCTATCCAAGAGGCGCATGTTCAGCTTGCCAAAGGTAATAACATTGAAGTTGAACAGGTACCCCGAGCTGATGACGGCGAGAAGACGGACGATGATATTTTTGAAGGCTGCATGGATATTCGAGATAAGGGTAAGGCGAAGGTTGGCGAGTCTTCGAGAGATATGCCGTCAGGTGGATTGAAAGATCAGGATGTCGACGCTGATGTCAACATTCTTGATGTCGAAGATGAAGGTGGAAAAGACTTCGGCGAGTACGAGATTTTTGGTCTGGGCGAGGAGACCGACGATGATGAGAAAGAAGATTCCAGTTCTGATGATGGCTTCGTCTATGGCGAAGATGAAGAGGACGTGGTCGAGAGTCCAGAACGCGAACCCACTCCAACTGGCTCGCCAAAGGAATGAAGAATTGAAGATCTTAAGTTCCATTCCAAGTTTAAGTTTTTATTTCCAAGTTTTTCATTTCTAGCTTTTCATAACTCTTGAACTCGGTTTTTCATATTTTTTTATTGCATGCATCAAACTCTGAATTCGTCCATGCATTGTTTTTCATTTTTTTTCTATCTCTGGATAATGTTTTGATTTGAATATTTATCTAAGTTTTTATCCTTTGGTTTGAAATTTGGCTAAGTCTTTTATGGTTTTTTCATTGATTGTATGATTGATGTTTCCATCTTTTACTTAGCTTATTTGTGTTGATATTCGATTGAGGGGGAGATACGATTATCTCTTTTTTACTTGACTTCGTTTTCATGAGTTGTGCCAAAAAGGGGGAGATTGTAAATGTTGATTTTGGCGACAACGTTTTTGTACTTGTGTTTGTGTTAATTTTCAGGATTGCAGGTGCATGGAAAAGGAGACTAGAGTCTCCGGTTTTTGGAACGATGGAATGAGCATGGAACGGCGACAGGAGTCGCCGCTTTTGGCATGACAGGAACGGCGACAGGAGTCGCCGATTTTGGACTTAGTGAAGATGTGTGGAACGGCGACCACAGTCGCCGGTTTGGGAGATGCAAGGAATCAGCGACACAAGTCTCCGCTTTTGACAAGGGATGGAACGGCGACTGGCGTCGCCGTTTTTGGTTTTCTTTGGAACGGCGACTGGAGTCGCCGTTTGTGTCATTGGCATTTACATGGAATCGGCGACTCCTGTCGCCGGTTTTGGCATGTGGCATTGACACGGAATCGGCGACTGGAGTCGCCGGTTTTGGCACTGGCACGGTTTCGGTGACGCTTGTCCTCGAGGCACGGTGCCAGCGACTATGACATTCTTCAACGACGATTTTCACATAAGTACTTTCAACGTGATCTCGTTCACCAAGTACACAAATCAAGGAATGAAGAGTGGTTCCAGTGTTTTTCTACTTCAATGATATCGACGACCATGAAGACGATGAAATTCCGAGACTTCAACACTTAGAGTTTTTCACGAGAGTTTGAAGATGAAGAATTGAGATCGACGGAGTCAAGATTGAATCGAAGTTCTGACTTTGAAATTAAAGATTCAAGATTCGAAGATTCAAGAATCGAAGATTCAAGATTCCAAGATTCAAGAATCCAAGTTCTACAAGAGTGATGTCATCCATGGAGAAGTGACATCAGCCAAGCATGTGATCAACCAGAACGTGCCACGTCATCACCTCACATGTGCGGGCTGCCTATATAAACCCATGGATTTCGATTTCACCATTGACGATTTTGAGAGAACGAAATCTGATTTTTAGAATCGTGACCGACAGCTTCGAGCTTCGAGTTTGTGTAGTAGCGTTTGCGCCTTGTGCCAAGATTAGAGTTAAGAGATTTAGCTCTAGGCACTAGTGTGCTAGATTGCAAGTTAGTGGGAGTTGTTGCGACACTCGGGAAACTTCTTGTAATCGTTTTGCCTACCATACTCAGTGTAATAGTTTAGTTTCGTTGTTTCAATGGAATGAAAACATATTACATAACTTTGTCCTTGTCTTCCGTCTTTCATTCCACGAACTTGTGTGATTGTTACCTTGACTGAAGCTGGTGTTCGTTGTTTTAGTCCAACCTCGCGAAAAGTTGGTATCATACGTCGAAGACGTAATTTCATCGTCTTCTTGACGGATGCAAAGCTAACGATCGTAGACGAGAAGCTCTAAGAGACCTTTGTTAATTTCCTAAAAAATGACGGAAACGTGGACTGCTCGTATAACCTCAACATATGGAGAAGGCTCGTCACAAGGGGCGGACCCAGACTTTCGAGTGAGGGTGGGCCTAATTTTCTTTACCCAAACTAAAAAAACACATGTTCCAGTATGAAGATAAAAAAAAAAATATTAGTAATTAAAATTTTATTTGTAAATTATAAATTAATTAATTTTGATTAAAATTGTAAAATGTAAGTAAAAAATGTCCAGATCAAATTATTTTTATAATAAAAAAATAAGATTGTTTTACATGCAATGTGTCTTATAAATAATGATAGGAGACAAATTAAAAATAAAAATGTACTTATATATGTGAGAAACAAATATTATACTCCATCTCACTCAAAGTATTGACATTTCCTTTGTAAATTACAAAGAAAATGTGACCATCATTTGACATTTTCTTTGTAAATTACAAAGAAAATATGACCATTACTTTGGTGGGAGAAAATAATATATTATTATACTACTTTTGTTCTAAATTAGAATTTTACCATTTATATAGAAATATTTTTTAACTTATTTGTATTCCATGCACTTTTTATAGTAATAAAAATCAATATTATAGAAAATGGTAGTCCAACAAATCAAACAAAGTTTTTTAAAATACTATTAAATAATGTTTCTTTTCTCCACTCATTTTTATATAAGATATAGTATATGATATTATAAATTTCCAGAGTGGGCCACGCTGAATCTTCTCGTGAATAAGCCCCTTTGTGTGTAGTATATGCATATACCTACCCATGCATTTTTAAAAGTTGAGGGTGGGCCAAGGCCCACCCTGGGGCCTACGTAGGTCCGCCCCTGCTCGTCACCTCGACACCAGGCCGCTGTCCTTGCCGAGCCAAGTCGTTTGACCCTCCACCGAGCCCCAGTGCCGATCGATATACATAGTCGTAGAAGGTCGATGAATTTTTTGTTAGAATGATATATAATATATTAATATGTACAGTTTTTGGTAATTGGTTTATGTGCTTGTTTATGACATTAGGTGTTTGATAATTGGCTTGTGTGTTTGTTTATGACATTAGGTGTTTGATAATTGGTTTACGTGTTTTGTTATGACATTGGTTTCAAAACACAAAGTGTTAATTAGAAATATTCATCATCCAAAATATGAACCCAGGTATCAAGAGTACTTATGGCGGTCTGATGTCCAACAGTACTAAGTGCGTGCTAATGATCAGTTTGGTTGCAACCAAAATTAAATTTTCAAACACCAAGTTAACGACTAAGTAAACACGATCTAATATTGTCTCTATTTAGGAGCTCTCCAACTACCGACCCTCGCTGCGAATCGCTTCACCGGGGTGGATCTGAAAAGCGTTTGCCTGGCCTCTTGTCCAAATTCTAGTTGAAACTCTCATCTTCAATAGAAATTACCTGAAACCAAATAACTCATCAAAAGAAATTAAGTCTCAACTATATGGGTATATAACCTACCTGGTAACAAATATAATTCATATACCATGGAACCAAATTAAGTCTCAACTTACATGGGTATATTATTTCATGCATCGCAACTGTGTCCAAATTCTCCGCCGCTCCTTGTTTACGGTGAACAATAATTAGACGTAGAACAGAAATATTTTGTTTGCTAAAGATTTCGAACGCATTAGTTTAACCGATTAATAGTTGCAGTGTGGTTAAACTCAATTTCTTGTCACTTAACAACCAATCTGCCAAGTACACTGCGCACACAAGTACATACAATATTATGGTGTAACATAGCCACTAAAATTACTTTTAATCGGTGCATATCAAACTGAATCTAATGCATTCAACAAGGAATTATACATCTTTAATGTGTAGATTCTAAACAAGTGTTCAACATTGATTATATTAAACGATTCACTAAGCCAAAACATGATCAATGGCTACTGATGTAGTCAACCAATCAGTATGGATGGTGATTTAAACTATAAACAGTGAGTATAAAATTTACAATTAATTCATGACAATATATTGGTTGTGGTACAATATTTTTTTTCTCAATAATCAAATGTTAATTAGTGTATCTATTAAGCTTCTAAAAATCTTGTTCATAAACTGATATTTCAATTTATGCATTGTGAACTATCAACTACACTACAAAAGAGGGTATAGTGTATGCAATAGATTTGGCCCTAAATGTTAAACCATTAACACTCATCACCCAAGGCACCACTGTAATCAAGATTTAGCTATTGTGACTAATAGGTGTTATGTCCAAGACAAAGTTATAGTTAGTGTAACCTTTCAAATAGTTAATAATCTACTTGTTCGTAAACTGATAAACCTATTTATGCATTTTGAACTACTAACTACACTACACACTCAGACACAGTGTATGTAATAGACTCTGACAGGAAGTTAAACCATTATTAATGTACTAACCATAAGCACCCCTGTAATCATGGTTTAACTATTGGGACGAACAAGTTTTATTCACTAAACTATAAAGCCAAACAAACAAACAATAGTCAGTTATATAAACTATTTGATTGAGTTTAAAAGACAACCTTATAAGCTAGGTCAAACTATTTGGACTAATACATTTTATAGTTATATAAACTATTTGATTGAGTTTAAAAGACAACCTTATAAGCTAGGTCAAACTATTTGGACTAATACATTTTATGTATACGAAAAATTTAATACATTTTATGTATACGACAAATTCAAAGTACTGTATTTTATGTTAGTTTAAAACACTTGCTCATAAACTATTATGCCATTTTAAGGTTTTGGAACTACACTACATAGTGCAGTGTGCGCTGCATAAAGTCAAATCATCAACTATTAGATGTAGCGGTTTTCTTACGCTTTAAGGTCTACAAGTTGAACTTGTATTCCAGAAAATATTGATACCTCAAACGATTTCTCATTGTTAATTTGGTAAACGAATGACGTATTACATTACATGTGTAGTGTGTTACCTTTATTAAACGGACATAGCATATAACTATTCAATAAAGTGGACAGCCAAAACAAGTCAAATTGTCTAGTGTTATAGTACACTTAATCTCGTTTTACGATGTGCATTTTCAACATATCATTCGGTGTGTGAGGTAAACTATATACGAACAAGCAACAAGTCACAAGTAGTGCATTCTACTGCATAACAGTTTACAAACTATCAAACTAGTTGTGGGAAACATCGTTTCGAAATCCTGATTCAAAATGTAAACGATACTCAATTTACGTAAAAAGACAAATATTTGACAGCAACTTATTGATAAAGTGGAAAATCTATCACGGAAACAAACTGATTTGATAAACTTACTATGAACAGCAAACCTAAAGCCTAAACATTCTTGATTAGTTAAAAATATTATAGTTACAGTACAATTAAACATATGATATGATCCAACTGTTAACAACAATTTTTTTAAAGGGATGGAAACTATTTTTAACAATGCTGGAATGTGAAAATTCGAAAGAAGCACAAACAACCAACCTAAAGTTTGTGTAGATTGATATTTCGGGTCCAGGTATAGATGAATTTCATGTAAAGACCTACATGCAATAATTTTAACAAGTACACAAATTCGATTTCCACATAATATATAGTAAATTGGGTCGAATTAAACCAAAAATTGCAGAACCCTAAATCTAGAAGGCAATCTACACACTCATGAATATAACCACAGTTATTGCTCCGGGAGAAAAATTGAAAATCACATATTGAGATTCATACTTTACAAAGTAGGTTAGCAGATTGTAAACGTTATCACGTAATCTTATCGTATTGAAAGAGAAACTGGCCTTGCCGACCCAATTTAGATATCTAATTCTGGAAGAAAAGTAACTAGAAATTCTTTAACCATGTTATAAATAAATAAAAATAGAAAAATACAGATGAGAAGTCAGTATGCACCTTGACTTAAACTCACAAAAAGATAATATGATTGAGAAGCGTGATTTCTTTTAATAAAACAACGAATAAGTGATTCTCTTGGTCTGGGCTGTGTTTAAACCGTTTTTGTGCCGCTTGTTTTTATGTTTTTTGATTATTCTTGTGTTAGTCATAGTGTGGTTTGTGTATATTTTCATTTTGTTTGGGTGTTTTATTGTCCGGACAGGGTTAGGCGAGACGAGGAGTGGAAACGAGCTTAAACGGCCAACAAACGAGCAATGGACGAAGAAGATTTTCCGATGAATTCCAGCATCGCGCAGCTGCGGGAAAATAGTCATTACGGCTTCGTCTACCGTCGGATCGGCCTCAAATTCTCACGGGATGACAAGGACCTCATGATCTACATTTTGACCGAAGGGATCGACGAGATTAAGTCTGAGGCAAGAGATATCGAGCCAAGACGGAAGAGGTAAAAACCAGTCAAAGACTGGCGCATTTGCGCCATCCTGGCGCATTTGCGTCAAGCAGCTGAGAGTGTGGCGCATTTGCGTCAAGCGGCTGGGAGTGTGGCGCATTTGCGCCACAGAATGTTGACTTGGTTTGACCTGCTTTTGACCACCCACTTGAAGACTTTTTTTTTAGGGCATTTTAGTCTTTTCTAGTAGGATTTTTGGCAAGACTTTGTGCATGTTGCACTATAAGACAACTTTGTTAGTTGGAGAATTTGGACACACTCTCATTCTCACTTGTTTTTGAATCCTTGTCTTGATATTGTTCTTGAGAAAAATATTTTGTTCTTGATTTTTAATCCCAAATATTTAGATTTCTTTTAATCGATTTATTGCCTCACAAAACATCATTCACGAACATCGATCACCTCACCGAGCCCGTCGTTTCTATCGGAGCCATTTCTTCGGGTGACACGTTGAAGTTCGGCTCGATTCCGGAGGCACGGTTCGTTCTCGTCTCGCCTCCCCAACATCTTTGTGAGCTTATTTCGATCATGAGTATTCTATATATTACATGCTTGTTTGTTTGTGTTATCATGAGTAGCTAGGTCTCTTGTTAGGGTGCTAGAGTACTTGGCTTAGAGACCGAGTCGATAATGTTTCGAGGATTTTCAATGAATCGAGGAGTCGTTCGGTTCGAGTCGTGGGGCCTCGTGTTGAATATCCTCTACGAGGAACATCACTAGTGGGCACGCACTCGATCCGAGTGACGTTTACGTGCGACTCAAGGTCGTCTCGTGTTGAGGACCTCCACGAGGTGTATCACTAGTGGACGACGCGGTCGTACGTAAACGACCTCGTCCGTATCAAAATCTAGGTTTTTAAAGGATCGACTCGGTTCTCAAAAGCGAAGGACTCTAGCCCCCTAACCCTTTCTCATTTGATATCGCACCTCGTTTACTTGTCTACTTGTTTTAATTCTCGTATTTAGTTAATTAATTATCTCAAATCGCAACCCCCCCCCCCCCCCCCCCCAAATGGTTACTACGTGACAACGTGTTTACTTATTTGCTTTTCCCGACAATCAATCCTAGTTTACTACACCGCCGATAGTATTATTCCTCGTGAGACGACATTCGGGTACGACATGCACACTTTTCGACTAAACAATTTTTGGCGCCGTTGCCGGGGAATAATTTAGGCGTAGTGTTTTAAGTTTTGATTGCTTGTCTTTTTAAGTGCTTTTTCTTTTATTTGCTTTACTCTTGATTCCACTCGGTACGTGTAATCCTTTGTTGCGTGTTGTGTACGCAAGGTAGAAGAAGTTTGGGAGGAGCATTGGTGCCTTATATTGACAACGTCCACCGAACTAAGTTTCTAAGGTCTTCTACTTGGCCACCTATCGCACAACCGGAGCTAGCTCCCTTACAATTGACTTACAACGACCGAGCGAACGAGACGGAGCAAATGGATGACCGACAACCTCATATGCCTTATATTCCACCTCTTCAAGGCCACCTAGCGCCACCTACTACTCCAAACTCGAGGATTGGAATTGGAAACGGGAACCAACGAGATCAAGAGGACCACCGGGAGATTCGCCAAGAACGAGAGCCTAGTGTTCATGACCTTAGTGACGGGTCCCACCGAAGCCGACGGTCTCAACACGGCAATATTAGTGATGCTTCCCTAGGGAGCCGGAGAGTCCACTATGGTGATGACCGTGAGGTGCACCGTCGATACCAAGGAGAGTCCGATGACGATTCCCACTTTGACGAAGCAAGGTACTACTCGGATAACTACCGACACTGGGACAACTACCGGAATAGAGAGCCGTACCGGAATAGAGAGAGAGAGGAGAGACACCCTCGTGGCAACTACCAACGAGAAGAGAGGGGTCACTATGGAAACCACCGAGAGTACAACTATCATGCGGAGGATCGCCGTGAACCTCCTAGGCCAAGGATCGCCGACTTCTCTAAGCCGAGGGTGAATGCCGACACATCTTGCATCGTTCTAAGCCCCGAGGCCCGTAACTACGAGCTTAAGCCACATCTTCTCAACCAACTTCCTACCTTCCACGGGTTGCCAAGGGAGGACGTCATGGACTTCATCCGAGAGTTTTACTCAACAATGAAGGATTTCCCGCTCAATGGGATCTCGGAAGAGCAACTATGGATGAAATTTTTCCCTCATTGTCTCAAGGAAAAGGCCAAGACATGGTTTAATGCGCAAACCGGGAACTCGTTGCGTACGTGGGAAGCGGTCTTCGACAAGTTCATGGGACGTTACTACCCTCAACAAAAGACCCATGACTTGAGGGAAAAGTTGCTCGGCTTCCGACAAGAACGGGATGAGCCCTTTCACGAGACATTGGAGAGATTCAAGGGACTCGAACGAGCTTGCCCTCACCATAACTTCTCACCCGAGCTAATCAACCAATTTCTCTACAATGGAGTCGAATCGTCTTACAAGAGGATCTTGGATCAAACCGCGGGAGGCAACTTTTGCAAGCTCCATGCCGATGAGACGAACGAGATCCTCGAGCAAATGGCCGAGACCTCACTACAAGACACATTTAGTTCCCGAGCGAGACCCAACAACCAATCTCTTGAGGTGAACATGGGGATGGCCAAACAAATCTCCGATTTGACGAAATGTGTGAACACTTTGATGGCAAGGGATGAGAGACGGGAGAAGAAGAAGGTGACGTTCGAACCATGTTGTGTTTGTGGGGAAGAAGACCACCTAGGAGATGCTTGCCCCCAAACCGGAACCCCACCTCTAAATTTGGAGCTCGATGTCATCTACGAGGAGGAAGTGAATGCCATCCAAGGTGGGCCCCCGAAGAACCCTTATGCGTCGACTTATAACACGGGGTGGAGGGATCATCCCAACTTTAGTTGGTCCAACAACAACCAACCGAGACCCCCCGGTCCATCTCAAGGGCCCCGACCTCCGTACAATGCCAACACTTCTCAACCTCCTCGACCATCCCTTGTCCAAGAATTTCATTCCTATGTCCAAGCTTCTACAAAGAGGATGAATGAGCAAGACCAAAAGATTGCCGCCCTTGAGGCCACCGTAAAGCATCTCGAGACCCAAAATGGGCAACACTCTACGAGCCTCGGTGAGATCCACCAACAACTTCAAAAGGGGAAGTTTCCTACCCAACCCTCACACGTGGAGGCTATTACTATGCTTAGGAGTGGCCGAGTGGTGGATAACAAAGTGGGAGAACCCACTTCGGAGGATGAACCGGAGGGTGTAGCGGTGGATGCGCCGGAAGGCGAGGAGAGTGACTTTGCCGAAAATCAAGCCGAGGAGCCCATGCCGGCTAAAGAGCAAGTCCTACACAAGACGGCTAACCCGTACCGGCCACCACTTCCATACCCGGGCCGTCTCCGTAATGAGAAGCAAGACCGTCAATTCGAGGACATCTACAAGCTTCTTTCCAAGGTGAACATCAACCTTCCTTTACTCGATGTTATCAGGACTATTCCGGCCTATGTGAAGTTCTTCAAGGACTTGGCATCCAAGAAGAGGAGGTTCAATGAAGATGAGAAGGTAGTAGTGTCCGAGGTGGCGAGTGCTATCTTGCAACATCAACTTCCGGCCAAGCAAGGAGATCCCGGGAGCTTCAACATCAAAATTGCTCTCGGTAACGGGAGAGAGGTGTCGGGAATGTTGGATTTGGGAGCCGGAATCAACCTTATGCCGTTTTGTGTCTTCGAGCAACTCGATTTGGGTGATCTTAAGCCAACGAGGATGTGCCTTCAACTAGCCGACCGGTCCGTGAGGTATCCGAAGGGAGTAGTGGAGGATGTTCTTGTGAAGGTTGGAGGGCTTATTGTTCCGGTGGATTTCGTGATCCTTGATGTTGGGGAAGTGAAGGAGAATGGCCGAGACCATGCTATCTTGCTTGGGCGTCCGTTTATGGCCACAACAAATACATTGATCGATGTGAAAAGTGGCTCTCTACAAATGACGGTGCTCGGGGAGACCGTTAACTTCTCGGCTCGGGATGGTAAGGCTATCTCTACCTCTCAACTTATGGAAGAATGTTCTTATCTCGATCTTATGGATCAATTGACCGAGGAGTACTTTATTGAGGACCATGAACCCCTTTCTATACTTGGTTCGGATTGTGATGAAGGTTTGGATGGAGAGTATGCATTGGATGTTGGTGATGATCTTGTTATGGATGGAATTGTGGATGTAAGTGGGATTGATGAAAGTATGGTGGAGGTGGATGAGGTGTGTGAGGAGAATTTGGAGAAATTTGAGGTGAAGGGAGAAATGAAGCCACCCGGGCTTAAAGCCGAGCTTAAGGAGCTCCCCCACCATTTGAAGTACATCTTTCTTGGCAATGACGATTCTAAGCCCGTCATCATTAGCTCGACCCTAGCCCCTCACGAAGAAATCGCCTTGAAAGAGGTGTTGAAGAAGAATGTTCGGGCTTTTGGGTGGAGTTTATCGGACCTCCGAGGCATCAACCCGGCCCAATGCATGCACCGTATCATTCTCGAGGATGGTGCCGTGCCGAAGCGAGATGGGCAAAGGAGATTGAACCCGGTCTTGATGGAGGTAGTGAAGAAAGAGATCGGGAAGTTGTTGAAGGAGGGGTTGATTTACGCTATCTCGGATAGCCGGTGGGTAAGCCCGGTTCATGTGGTGCCAAAGAAGGGAGGCATCACGGTTATTGTGAATGATAAGAATGAGTTTATTCCCACTCGGGTGACGGAGGGGTGGAGGATGTGCATCGATTATAGGAAGTTGAATGCGGCGACTAGGAAGGATCACTTTCCGTTGCCCTTTATCGACCAATTGCTTGATAGGCTTTCGGGGCACGCCTTCTTTTGCTTCCTCGACGGACTTTCCGGGTACTATCAAATCATCATTGCCCCGGAAGACCAAGAGAAGACGACGTTCACTACCCCGTTCGGCACCTATGCTTGGAGGAGGATGCCATTCGGGCTATGTAATGCACCGGGAACCTTTCAACGGTGCATGATGGCCTTATTTGCGGATTTCATCGGAGACTTTCTCGAAATATTCATGGATGACTTCTCTTTGTTTGGGAATTCCTTTGATGATTGCCTCTCCAAACTCGATCGAGTGCTTAATCGGTGTATAGAGTCTAGCTTGACTTTAAATTGGGAGAAGAGCCACTTCATGGTGAAGAGTGGTGTAGTCCTTGGGCATGTTGTCTCCGAGAAGGGAATAGAGGTGGACCCGGCTAAGGTAGCCGTCATTGCCAAGTTACCACCTCCGGTGAACGTTAAGGGAATCCGAAGTTTCTTGGGACATGCCGGGTTTTATCGACGATTTATCAAGGATTTCTCTAAAGTGTCTCAACCGCTATGCCGACTTCTAGGCCAAGACGTGGAGTTCCGTTTTGATGAAGGATGTGTGGAAGCCTTTGAGATCTTGAAGGAGAAGCTTACTACGGCCCCCGTCGTGTGTGCCCCGGATTGGACCCTTCCTTTCGAGATTATGTGTGACGCCTCGAATCTAGCCGTGGGCGCGGTTTTGAGCCAAAGAGTGAACAAGCTCTCTCGAGTGATCTACTATGCGAGCTTGACATTAACGGGTGCCCAAGTGAACTACACAACCACGGAGAAGGAGCTTCTTGCGGTTATGTTTTCGTTGGAGAAGTTTCGGTCCTACATCATTGGATCGAAGGTCATCGTCTTTAGCGATCATGCGGCACTCCGGTACTTGCTTACTAAGCCACACTCCAAGCCTCGGTTGATTCGTTGGGTTCTCTTACTCCAAGAATTTGATCTTGAGATTCGTGACCGAAAGGGGAGTGAGAATGCGGTTGCCGATCATCTTTCTCGCCTTGAGCTCGTGGGAGAGTTTTTAAAGGAGAATAGCTATGAGGCAATAACCGAGACCTTTCCCTTTGAGGATGTAATGATTGCCTCACCTCTCCCGTGGTATGCGGATATAGTGAATTACCTTGCGGCCGGTGTAATGAGGAAGGGGATGTCGTCTCAAGAACGGAAAAGGTTTGTGATTCAATGCCAATACTACTTTTGGGCCGATCCTTATTTGTACAAGATTGGGAAGGATGACGTGATTCGCCGTTGCCTACCCGAGAATGAGCAAAGAGATGTCTTGGTGTGTTGTCATTCGGACCCTAGTGGAGGCCATTTTGGTGGAAAGAAAACGGGATACAAAGTGCTTCAATCGGGATTATATTGGCCTACCTTGTTCAAGGATGCCCATGCATTTTGTGCCTCTTGCGATAGGTGTCAACGATTTGGGAATATTGGTTGGAGGCAAGAGATGCCTTTGCAAATCAATCTTGTTGTGGAGGTGTTTGATGTGTGGGGGATCGACTTCATGGGGCCGTTTTCGAGTTCTCGAGGCTATGAGTATATACTCCTTGCGGTGGACTACCTTTCCAAGTGGGTGGAAGCCATTCCTACCCGGAGATGTGATGCCAATACGGTGATCAATTTCATTCACGAGTATATCTTCTCCCGTTTTGGATTCCCGAAGGCGATTATAAGTGATGGTGGTACTCACTTTTGCAACAAGCTTTTTGAGAAGCTCATGAAGAAGAGTGGAGTGACTCATAAGGTGGCTACGGCCTACCATCCCCAAACATCCGGGCAAGCGGAGACGAGTAACCGTCAAATCAAGGGGATTCTTGAGAAGACCGTCAAACCATCCCGGAAAGATTGGTCGGAGAGGTTGGTTGATGCTCTATGGGCCTATAGGACGGCTTATAAGACCGTTGTGGGAATGAGCCCGTTCCGGCTCGTGTACGGTAAAGCGTGCCACCTACCGGTCGAGATCGAGCACCGGGCGTATTGGGCTATCAAGGCGACTAACCTCGATGTCGAGAATGGAGGAGCAAATCGGTTATTGGAAATGTCGGTATTGGAGGAACTTCGAGAGGAGGCCTACGAGAACAACAAAATCACTAAGGAGAAGGTGAAACGAGCCCATGACAAGCACATTGTACCTAAAGAGTTGTTCGCCGGAATGCAAGTGCTACTCTTCAACTCACGGCTAAGGCTCTTCCCGGGAAAGCTCAAATCTCGTTGGAGTGGGCCATTTGAAGTATTGGAGGTGTTCCCGTACGGTGTCGTTAAGCTCTATGATCCTAAGACGAAGTCGGCGTTTCAAGTCAACGGGCACCGAGTCAAGCCTTATTTGGAGAGTGAGCCGTGCAAAGAGACGTTGGAGTCCTTTGCCTTGACCGACGTCGAGTATACGAAAGAAGGATAGGCTCGGGTCCTAGACCGAGCGCCTCGTGGGGGCAAGCCCACGGACGTCGGGCTTAAGACGTAAAATTAAGCGCCTCGTGGGGGCGAACCCACGAAACGTCGAGCTAACGACGTTAAACCAAGCGCTTTCGTGGGAGGCGACCCACGTGTTTTGTCTTACTAATGTCTTTTCTTTTTGTTCGTTTTTGGTGTGCAGGTGTGTTTCGTTCTTAAAGATTGGTTGTCTCATTATTTGGAGGAATTGGAGTGTTAGAATCGGTGTTATTGGGTTGTTCGGGACTATAACGAGGTTGGAGGAGTTGTTGCGAACGTTAAATTGCATTTCAGAAGAGAAAATCGAGATAAGAGCCTTTTACCCAGCGCATTTGCATCACACCTAACGCATTCGCGTCAAACCCCCAGCTGCTTGACGCATTTTAGCCCCTTCCAGCGCATTTGCGTCACACCTAACGCATTCGCGTTAAACTCTCAGTAGTTTGACGCATTTTAGCACTCCTCAGCGCAATTGCGTTAAGTACATAAAAAAAAAAAATTTAATTAATTTCAAAATTCAAATTTGGGATAAGGTCTTTCAGTTTTCTCACCACACATTTTCACCAACCTATTCACCCTCCTTCTTCATTCCCCCCCGTTTCCTTCTCTACATCGCCGACGCCACCACACCACCACCCAACCTCGCCGGCAAACCTCCCGTCCGACGACCGCCACACCACTACCACCGGCGACCGACCACCAGAACCACCACAGAACCGACGCCGCCGCGCCCCTGCTCCGCTCTGCCGCCCCCGTTCACGGTCCAAAACGACCCCGCTCCGCCGTCTCGCAGCCCGCCCCGCCTCATCCCACTCCGAGCCAGCCACCCACCTCCGCCCCGTATCCGACCGCTTCCGTCCAACGCCGACGACACCCACAGATTGCATCTCCGTTTCTCCAGATCTGAAGCTCCGACGACCTCAGCCCGTCCAGCCGCCCGAACCACCACAGAACCGACGCCCATCCGCCTCTGCTCAACTCCGGTAGTCCGCCCTGCTCCGCCCCCTCTCTGCTGCCACTCAGACCACCGTCCAGTTCTGAGAACCGCCCCGTCTCTGCCCCGACAATCCGTTCCCCAAACAGCCCGCCTCCGTCCTCAACCGCTATCCTGTTCTCCGACCTCGATAAGTGCCCCTGTTGTCCGCGTCCCGGCAGACCTTCGACAATCGTTCCCGTGTCGCCGGCGTATTTCGGTAAATTGGCTATTCTCGCTTCGTGTGCTCTAGTTGGATATGGTAAAGGAGAAGGTGTGTTGCTTTGTTGTTGGAGATTGATGTTGGTAATTTGGGTTGCACTGAGTTTCTGCTGTGATTGAGGAGGTCGGGTGAATTTGGTTTTATCGTCTGGGTTGGTGTTGTTGTATTGAAGTTGAGTTTGTATCAGTCCGATGGGTTCAAATAAACCTCCCCGTGGAACTAAAAATGGTGAATCTCCGGGTGCGCTTGTTTGATGCTATGGATGCACGCTTTAATGCTATGGAGGCCCGGGAGAGGGCAAGCGTTGCCCATCAAGCCGAGTTCGAAGCTCGAGTCCTCTCCTACTTCGTACATCCGCCTCCGGCCGGCCCTTGATGGATGACGCCGCTCGAGGAGTGCCCGCCTAGCTCGAGCCTTCGGTTGTCTCTTTCCTTACTCCTTTTATTGCTTACTTTCGTTTGGACATGTTTTGAGACTTGTTTTATTTCGTTTTTGTTTTGGTGGTTGATTGTGAACTTATGGTTGTTGGGATGTTTTCGTTATTTTTTTTGGTGGATATTTTACTTGGTATGGTTTGTTTTATGTGATATTATGTGTATTGTTTTTATTGTTGTGGTTGATTTGGTTGTCCCCCGGCATCTTAATTTTCGAGTAGTTAATGGCGAAATTTTTATTGAATATGCTTGTATGTTAGTCGCATGAGGACATGTTCGAGTTTTAAGTGTGGGGGAGTCTTGGAGAGTTGTAAATATCTTGTCGTGTTGTGTTTCATTTTTCTAAACCTTTGAACTCTCCGGTTTGTCTCAAAGTTTATGCACCTTTCAAAAAAAAAAAAAAAAAAAATGTTGGCTATTTCAATTTTAAAACTCGTGTGGTATATCCTATTGACTTAAAGATGTGAAAAATGGCTTAAATTAAAATTTCCAAACCTTGTGAGTATTCGTTGATAATTCTCTTTTCTTGGAGCGTCTCGTATAAAATCTCTCGTTGTTTTCATGCCTCAAAGAATTTTTTCGAACCTTCAATGATTTTGTGTCAAGATTTATCAAGAGAGCACTAGAACTTGCATGTGAAAAATTTCAAAACCTTATGTCATAACTTGTTTGATCGATTACATGATAAGAATGATCGTTTAGGATTAACCTTCCGGCTATATTCATAAATTTTACCCTTGAGCCCGTCGTGGGACACCCCTAGTTAACCCCGTTGAGCCTACATGTAAACCAATTCTTTGACTACCTTATACACATATCCTTTGATGAAGAAATGTTGGAGTAACATGTGTCGGCCCTTCGTACGTATCGTTTGATCTTTGTGGGTGTGCTAGTAGCCACGATTGCGATTTATGATCCGTTCTCGAGTGACGTCTTGTGACGAGTTTGTCGTTTTGATGTCCACATATATATATATACACACATATAAAAAAAAAAAAAAAAACTATGAGAAAAGAAATGGTGTTTACACCTCCCCAAAAGAGAAATATCTATAATTAGTATCAATAATAATAATAATATTATTTGGTGCCTTTGTTCTTGCACCTTTAAGTGTGTTCGATTTTCATTGAAACGAGAACGTGAGTTTTTGAGAGGCAATAAAGGGACGATTCCCTAAGTGCCGAGTCGGTGTTCGTAAATTACGTGATGTGGTGTTGGGGTGGAATAAGGAGTTGAGCTTTGATGTGACGAGTCCACTTTTCCCAAAAATTTCCGAATCCCCTAAACCGAGCCCCATTACACCCTTTTTAGACGATCAATATTCTTTGATTTTCGAGAAAACCAACTTTGATAGGTGAAGTCTTTTCTTACGTGCAAGCATATGGTGGTGATGATCTTGACATTTATATTCATTACTTGAGGCATTCTTATTTAAATTCTTTCATTCGAGCCGATTATTTTTATGTGCAAGTTTCATTCGATTTGCCTCCTTCGCTTGCATGTCTATTTTTAAGGAAGTGAACCTAGCTTGTGTGGAAAAAGAAGAGGGTTAGCTTGTGAGGGAAATATATTTGAGCCGTGATTCTATACTTTAAGTCGGTGGAATATGTTGTATCGAGTTGGAAAGTTGTCGTAGTTGTTTTGATGGAGTGTGGTGCATAGTTCTTACGATAAATTTGTTGAGTGCATTGATTTAGAGCCTTTTGTGTTCATTCATGTTTCTTTGGTGGTGTTGTGTTGCTTGAGGACAAGCAATGTCTTAAGTGTGGGGGGATTGTTTAAACCGTTTTTGTGCCGCTTGTTTTTATGTTTTTTGATTATTCTTGTGTTAGTCATAGTGTGGTTTGTGTATATTTTCATTTTGTTTGGGTGTTTTATTGTCCGGACAGGGTTAGGCGAGACGAGGAGTGGAAACGAGCTTAAACGGCCAACAAACGAGCAATGGACGAAGAAGATTTTCCGATGAATTCCAGCATCGCGCAGCTGCGGGAAAATAGTCATTACGGCTTCGTCTACCGTCGGATCGGCCTCAAATTCTCACGGGATGACAAGGACCTCATGATCTACATTTTGACCGAAGGGATCGACGAGATTAAGTCTGAGGCAAGAGATATCGAGCCAAGACGGAAGAGGTAAAAACCAGTCAAAGACTGGCGCATTTGCGCCATCCTGGCGCATTTGCGTCAAGCAGCTGAGAGTGTGGCGCATTTGCGTCAAGCGGCTGGGAGCGTGGCGCATTTGCGCCACAGAATGTTGACTTGGTTTGACCTGCTTTTGACCACCCACTTGAAGACTTTTTTTTTAGGGCATTTTAGTCTTTTCTAGTAGGATTTTTGGCAAGACTTTGTGCATGTTGCACTATAAGACAACTTTGTTAGTTGGAGAATTTGGACACACTCTCATTCTCACTTGTTTTTGAATCCTTGTCTTGATATTGTTCTTGAGAAAAATATTTTGTTCTTGATTTTTAATCCCAAATATTTAGATTTCTTTTAATCGATTTATTGCCTCACAAAACATCATTCACGAACATCGATCACCTCACCGAGCCCGTCGTTTCTATCGGAGCCATTTCTTCGGGTGACACGTTGAAGTTCGGCTCGATTCCGGAAGCACGGTTCGTTCTCGTCTCGCCTCCCCAACATCTTTGTGAGCTTATTTCGATCATGAGTATTCTATATATTACATGCTTGTTTGTTTGTGTTATCATGAGTAGCTAGGTCTCTTGTTAGGGTGCTAGAGTACTTGGCTTAGAGACCGAGTCGATAATGTTTCGAGGATTTTCAATGAATCGAGGAGTCGTTCGGTTCGAGTCGTGGGGCCTCGTGTTGAATATCCTCTACGAGGAACATCACTAGTGGGCACGCACTCGATCCGAGTGACGTTTACGTGCGACTCAAGGTCGTCTCGTGTTGAGGACCTCCACGAGGTGTATCACTAGTGGACGACGCGGTCGTACGTAAACGACCTCGTCCGTATCAAAATCTAGGTTTTTAAAGGATCGACTCGGTTCTCAAAAGCGAAGGACTCTAGCCCCCTAACCCTTTCTCATTTGATATCGCACCTCGTTTACTTGTCTACTTGTTTTAATTCTCGTATTTAGTTAATTAATTATCTCAAATCGCAAACCCCCCCCCCCAAAAAAATGGTTACTACGTGACAACGTGTTTACTTATTTGCTTTTCCCGACAATCAATCCTAGTTTACTACACCGCGATAGTATTATTCCTCGTGAGACGACATTCGGGTACGACATGCACACTTTTCGACTAAACAGGCTGCAAAATCGAATATGTTATCAAGCAAAATAGATTATCCGGGTGGAAGTGAAAAAATGTTGTCAAAACTCAAAACACACATTTAATACCAAGCTCAGTATGTGAAATAATACACTATTACACTCCATTTCAATCTAAATATGTGCATCATCATGTCCTACAAAACAATTGTAGTAACTTCAAAAGAAGGTTTCCACAGAAGGAGAGTCAGTTTCATAAAAATAAAATAGCTACTCTAGACCATTTCTTCTGTTTTCTTTTTCAAGACCAATCTTTCGGACTAACCCAAAATTAATTAATTTACAAAGTTTTTCGCAACTCCCTTTTTTGAGGGTGTAAATACAGCTTTTCATCATCAGATATTTAACTAATCGGTTAATCTACCCAAACAGTATCAAGTTTGTGTAGATTGAAATTCCGGGTCCAATTATAGATGAATTTCATGTAAAAAGACAATAATTTCAACAGTTACACAAATTCAATTTCCACATAATCTATACTAAATCGTGTCGAATTAAACCAAAAATCGCAGAACCCTAAATCTAGAGACAATCTACACACTCATGAATGTAACCACAGTTATTGCTCCGGGAGAAAAATTGAAAATCACATATTGAGATTCATACTTTACAATCTAGGGTAGCAGATTGCAAGCGGTATCACGTAATCTTACACTATAAATTTCACCCTAACATTTGAAGCTTTTAGTCGAATTAAAACACCAATACAAGTAGCATAAATTAGTCATGCAATCATTTTGACAGGTACACAATGTCAATTCCAACCTAAAAACTACTAATTTGAATAGAAAAAAATGTTAGATTTTCAAAAACAGATTGAAGAACCCTAAATCTGAGGCTACGCATCCTCCATCCTCAATGTTTAAGCAGAGGCGATGTCTATAAATTTCAACATCAAAAATACAGATTTGAGTCGAATTAAAACAGCAATCCAAGAACCATAAATCAGACATGCAATAATTTATACATGTAGACAATATCAATACGAACCTAAAAACTACTAATTTGGGTTTAATCAAACCACAAATCGAAAAACCCTAAATTTGGTATGGAATCTAAACAACCTACCGTGTAAATTCAGTGAGAACGAATTGAGAGAGCTTACCTTAAAATGTCAAAGCTTTGAGGTTTTGGAAGAAACTACGGCTTGGACACTGTAAGAAAATTCACAAATCTCCGCGGTAGGAAGTGAATTGTACGTTTCAGTATAAGAGGAATGATTTAAGTAATTTTGGTTTTTGGTAGTGTTTTGATTATGGAAAGTGTATATCAATTATCAAATAAATTGTGTATAATAAAATATATGATATAGTATTCAAGAATTAAAAAGGTATTTTGGGTAAATCTAGTTTTTTTATAAATAGTGTAAAAATTGATCTTAATGTATAATAGAAATTAAAATAATTACCCTTTTTGAAAATCTCCCTTAAAAAAACTATTTTATGAAGTTAAAACTCTAAATATATATATATATATAGAGTTTTAACTTCATAAAATATATATATATATATATATATATATATTAAAATACCTTTTATCCAAAATAACTCATAATAAGAACCTGTTCTTTTGGACTTAATTTCAGTCAGTTCAGTTCAGGTCGCTTTTGTTGAGTTCAGTTAAGTTCAATTTTTCAAAATAAATTAAAATAAAATAAAAAAAATAATTTCAATCTATAATTTTAAATATAAATATAGTTACTGTCATAATATAATTAATATTTTTAAAAAAATATTTAATAATTTATAAAAATTATTATTATTTTTATAAAAAAATCAATTCAGTTCAGTTTAAATCGCTTAAGTTCAGTTCAATTCAATTCAGTTCAACCGGTTTCATTCCAAAAGAACATGTCCTAATAATTCATGTTAATCATATCAATATAAATAATCTTGACGACTTCGACTTCCTTAGACGTCAATGCAAAGCCGAGACACCTCTCAATTACGTCGGCTAGTCCTTTTAGACAATCCACATCGACGCGAGGATGCTAGTGGATGTAGCTTCTTTGACGGAAAGTCGAGAGTATGGACACGAGGATGTCGTGAGCAATCGTCCGATCGACATTATTATTATTATTATTATTATTATTATTATTATTATTATGAGATAATTTCACAAATGTAGCTAAAGCATAATACACAATTGATTTTTCACCATTGACTTAAAAAGTACTGTGTGACAACTTATTTGAGGGTCAACGTGTCAATTCCAATTAATAAAAACCGCGAGATTGAATATATAAGTTCCATTCAATCTCTGCCCAATAAACGATG
Source organism: Euphrasia confusa (assembly GCA_954870475.1). Lineage (NCBI taxonomy): Eukaryota > Viridiplantae > Streptophyta > Magnoliopsida > Lamiales > Orobanchaceae > Euphrasia > Euphrasia confusa. The sequence continues at coordinate 36,628,646 of OX940955.1, read as the reverse complement.
TTGGTATGATGAGATTGAATATATAAGTTCCATTCAATCTCTGCCCAATAAACGATGTTGGTATGATGAATTCTTCGCCTTCTCAGAGTTTGAGATGGGCAGTCTTTTTAAAGAACTTATAGCCTAAAGACAATTTAGGGCATTTTCAACCAAAATAAAAAACTCATTTTAAAAAATAAACTTATTATTGATTTGAGGATGAGTCACACTAAAAAATATAAATTTACTAAAACTCAATATTCTTTATTTATAAAAAAAGTCTTTCTATTTTAAAAATTAATGAAAATAACCTATTAAATTAATTTTTAGGGATAATTCTTGTTTAGTACCTGAACTTTGATCACTTTTCTACGTTCATACCCGACTTTTAAAACATTTCTGACTAATACCTGAGCTTTGGGAAATTACAACTTACTACCTAATTTGACCGAAATTCATCGACTAATACCTGAGCTTTGGAGAAATTACAAGAGTTGAAAAAAGAAACAAAACATCATAGGAAAAGATAGAATCCTAAACATATTAGGAATAGAATCGAACGCATGCATGGTTGTGCAAGAAGCCATGCAGATGCATGCAGTAATATACACACATTACACATAAACCATGAAAAAGAATAAAAAAAATATTGTATTTTAATTACTCTTATTTTAATTTTATAATTTCAATAAGTAAATGTGTTAACATTTTAATTTATATAAAATTAAAATTTAATCTTTGATTTAGATGATAAAATAAATTATAAAAATTACTACTAATTTTAACAAAACATATCTTTTATTAAATATAGTTTTGCAGTGTTTTGTAGTAAAAATAGTTGAATGTTGAATAATAATTAATTTATAATTAATATGTTTATTTCATATTTATATTAAAGTAAATTATATATTTTATACAAAAATAATAAATGTGTGAGCACACAAAAATAATAATTAATAAAAAAATAAATTAAGAATAAAATATAATTATGTATATAATTTATTTAACAATCATTTAAATATTTATATAAAAATAAATTATATATAGAGTAAAAAAATGTGTGGAGCACAAAAATAATAATGATAAGTGGAGAATAAATTTAAAATTTAATATAATTTCGTACTTAAATAGTTAATATAACAATTATGTTACAAAATTAAATTATATATAGAGCTAAATATAATAATTATATGTAGAATTACAAAAAATAATATTCCATAAAATGTAAAACACAATAATAATAAATGGGGGTGGAGCATAAAAATTGTTAAAATATTAAAATAAAATAAAGAAATAAAACACAAAAATAGCACAAAATAGTTAAAAATATATGTGTAGATCAAAAAATAATTAAAATAATAATGGTCACCACACTCACTTGCTCAACACATTATATATCTTGCTCAACACATAATATATTTGAGCATAGAAAAAACTTAATTAAGATAAATAATAATAATAATAATAATAATAATAATAATAATAACAATAATAATGTTTTTTTAGAAATTAAGCCCACTACAATTTTTTGAACGTAAAGTAATTAATTTATAGTTACGTCATTTGGCTAGTCGCGTTATTTCTACTTAATTTAGATTAAAAGTTTTCTACTTAATTAAAATTTCGGAAAAGTACTCCAACAATTGGAAATTTTGGAGTCGCGAGCGCCATTTTCTTATTCTTCTTCTTCTTCTTTCTTTTTCGTTGGAATCCTTTAAATCTATCGATCAGATATATATAAGTATATATAAGGTAGACGTTCGTCATGAATTGAAGTTACTCTGGTAAAGGAGGATAAAATCTATCGATCAGATATATATAAGTATATATAAGGTAGACGTTCGTCATGAATTGAAGTTACTCTGGTAAAGGAGGATAAAAGCACATTTGGCTCGGGATCCAAATCGATAGGGTCAATCAAAGGTTATAAAAGTTTGATAAAGAGGTGGACAATATAGTAGGAACGACTTTTGAAGAATTTCTTAATAGTTTCAGGACTCCTTTACTGGTGGGATACTTATAGGTAATTATTTTTTCACAAACTTAATATAAGTTATAACTTGTATATGATATACTCCAACAATTGGAAATTTTGGAGTCGCGGTTGAGCTTCGCCATTTTCTTCTTCTTCTTCTTTCTTTTTCGTTGGAATCCTTTAAATCTATCAATCACGTTGTATCACACATTTTGCTAGTCTTCAAACAAATAAAAGTAAGCATGCATCACACATTTTGCTAGTCTTCAAACAAATAAAAGTAACATCAATCAAATTGCTCTACACACGTAACCCATCTTAACATAGCAAAAAAAATTAAATAAATAATAATAATAATAATAATAATAATAATAATAATAATAATGATAAATTTAATTACGTGATCCATCAATCACACTGCTCCACACACATAACACATCTAAGCATAGCAAAAAAAATTGCTCCACACGTAACATATCTAAGCATAGCAAAAAAAAAAATGATAATAATAAACTTAGAATAGCAAAAAAAAAAAATGAATAAAAAAATAAAAAAAAATGAATAAAAAAATAAAATAAAAATAATAATAATAATAATAATAATAATAATAATAATAATAATAATAAACTCACGTATTCTTTCCTTCTTGAAGTTCAGCACAACAACTTAAAGGTCTAATTTTTTTTCATAGTTGAAGTTGTGTGTATTTGATTCGGTGGTATAAGACGAGTAGGAAAAGTAAATAATATCACCAAAATTATGAGTAGTGTACTCCACAAGGTATGAAGGCACACCTCCTGATAAGAAAAAGGTACAAGTCACTGAAGTCACACCGGATAAGAAAAACAGAATGGTTAAAGCTAATAAACTTGATAAGGAAGTAGTTGTCGGCGCTTTCCGTCTCTGGCGGCGGCGACAACTCCGAGATACCCAGATCAGTGTTGGGAACATTTACGATCGCGCAGATTTCTCCGATGAATGCGCGGTAACTAGCCGTCGTGCTAGTCGACGCGTTGAAAGTCACAATGAGAAACGGTGTTCGGAGAAAACATACTTTGGTCAGTAAGAAAACTGGGTTTTGAATTTAATTACGAGGAAATCAGCAAGGTGTGGTATGTTGTGGAAGAAGAGAGCGATATACATAAAAAGAATCCATATAGTTACACCTACCTTCCATTTACTTTGATCTTCAAATGGAAATGATTTTTTTTTAAGGATCAACATTTTTCAGACATTGAAAGGAGCTTTTAAACCTACCTTGTATTTACTTTGATCTTCAAATGGAAATAATTTTTTTTAAGGATCACATTTTTCAGACATTGAAAAGAGCTTTTAAACCTTATCTTCAAATGGAAAATAAATTTTTGGAAATGATTTTTTTTTTAAGGATCCACCTTTTTCAGAAGGAGCTTTTAAACCTTGCATTTACATTGATCTTCAGATGGAAATGAATTTTTTTTTAAGCATATTTTTCAAACATTGAAAGGAGCTTTTAAACCTTGCAATTACTTTGATCTTCAAATAGAAAGGAATTTTTTTTGAAGTATCCACATTTTTCGGACAATGAAATGAGCCTTTAAACGGTAAATTGAGTTCATTTGAATGAATTGAAAAAATGAATCATTACTTTATTTTTAATCGGTGTGTAGAAATATATGTGTAGCCGAGCCGAGTCGAGCACGAGCACGAGCACGGGCACGGGCACGGGCACGAGCCGAGTCGAGCGGACAGACGGACGCGCGTGTGGCGATTGCCATGTACTTTAACGGTCCATGATCTTACTCACTTGTTGAACACATTAATCCTCCAATCACTTATTAAGTGTAATAACTTTATTACATCTTTCAATGTGGGATGTAATAACTATTACACATTTCAATGTAATAAAGTCTTACACTTTATTACATATTCAATTAAATGCCTTTTTAATTGGCTATCTTTAACCAGTTATTTCTCACTCACTGAAAATCGGTTTTTGACGAAATAAAATTCTATAATTATCTACAAACGACGTAGAAAATTATCGTACAATTTATTTCCCAATCGGAATTAAATTTATAGCCAGTCAACTTAGACAAACATTGGATAAAATCAATTTTGACTTAAGATTTTCCAACAATCCCCCACATGAGTGGAAATCAATGCATGCATGTATGCAGACTCTTCGTTCAATTCCCCAAAAGAATCTATCGCTTCCGGAAAGGTAGTTTGCGGCTTTGAACCTTCCGTAGTGAACAACATCGGAAGTACAGGAGGCCTAGTGGACACGATGCCTTAAACTATTCCCCCACAACGTACAACGAGTCAATGCTATTCACGCAATAAATTCCGTTCAATTTCCCGTTCTATGTTGTGTCCGTTTTGGCCATGGACAACACTTTGGATTCATAAATGTTTACATTTGAAGCGGCCCTCACTTCACATTTATATAGGTGACCTCCCATTATAAGTATCTTGACATACTTAACCTTTTCAAGGTAGGGATTCATTAAAAGTCTCCTCGAGAACTTAACCTATTACCACACATCAGGAAACAGCACTTGAATTGCCTTTAGAGATGAGTACAAGTGCTCGATTGAACTTTCATAACTTAGTTTTCCCTTTGAACCAAGTTCATGGGATCTCCATTCATCAAGGTAGGGTTACCGTTATGATCGTTCGTTGGATTGTGGTTTTTCAAACCCATTCCCTCTAGCAACACGCCCAATTGATCTCGATTCATTCCTTTTGTCAAAGGATCAGCCAGATTTTCCTTAGATTTTACATACTCTAAGGAAATTACTCCATTTGAGATCAATTGTCGAACGGTATTATGTCTCCGACGAATATGTCGAGACTTACCGTTATACATAATGCTTTGTGCTCTCCCTATAGCTGCTTGGCTATCACAGTGAATCATCACGGGAGACACAGGTTTTTTCCAACATGGAATATCTTCCAAAAAGTGACGAAGCCACTCTGCTTCTTCACTAGCTTTATCTAAAGCTATAAACTCCGATTCCATGGTGGATCTGGCTATACACGTTTGTTTCGTTGACTTCCACGAAACTGCTCCGCCCCCGATACAGAAGACGTAACCACTAGTGGAATGTGAACTTTTAGAATCAGATATCCAACTAGCATCACAATATCCATCAAGTACATTAGTATATCTCGTATAGTATAGCCCATACTCTCGGGTGTATTTCAAATACTTTAAAACCCGATTCAAAGCATTCCAGTGCTCAACACCTGGATTGCTCGTATACCTGCTCAGTTTATTCACAGGATAGGCCAAGTCTGGACGTGTACAATTTGTTAAGTACATCAGACTGCCTATAACTTGAGAATACTCTAACTGAGCTACAGGTTCAGCCTTATTGACAGTAAGATTTATACTTAAGTCAATCGGCGTCCTACTCATAGGACCATCATGGGCATTGAATTTCTTTAACACTTTCTCAACATAATGAGATTGTGATAATACAATTCCATTTGGGGTTCTTTCAATTTTAATCCCGAGGATTAAATCAGCAACTCCCAAATCTTTCATGTCAAAATTTCTTTTTAACATTGCTTTAGTATTCATGATCAATTCACGAGTATTACCCATGATTAACATGTCGTCTACATATAGGCAGACTATGACAAACGAGTCAGATGTACCTTTAATGTACACACATTTGTCACACTCGTTGATTTTATATCCATTTGATATCATAATGTTATCAAATTTCAAATGCCATTGTTAAGGAGCTTTCTTAAGTTCGTACAACGACCTTATCAATTTGCACACCTTTTTCTCTTGTCCAGGTGCTACAAATCCCTCGGGTTGTTCCATATAAATTTCTTCTTCTAATTCACCATTCAGAAACGCAGTTTTCACATCCATCTGATGAATATCGAGATTGTGCAAAGCAGCAATCGCAATAAGCACCCGAATAGACGATATTCTGGTTACAGGTGAATATGTATCAAAGAAATCATATCCTTCTCTTTGTTTAAACCCTTTGGCTACCAAGCGAGCTTTAAACTTATCGACCGTTCCATCTGCTTTATACTTTTTCTTTAGGATCCATTTACATCCTAAAGGTTTACAACCCGGTGGAAGATCAACCAACTTCCACGTGTGATTTTGCAGAATAGACTCCATTTCGCTATTAATAGCTTCTTCCCAGAGCGGTGCATCTGGACTGGATAGAGCTTCCCCGTAGGACTTTGACTCGTCATCCAATAAACACGTAATAAAATCAGGTCCAAACGACTTAGCCGTTTTTACCCTTTTACCACGTCTAGGTTCAATACTCTCTTCGTCTACCTGATCGTCAGCAACATGTGTTATGTCGACATCAGGTTCATAAGTTCTTTTATTAGAACTTGATTCTTCTCTTTCTTTACAAGGAAAGATATTTTCGAAAAATGAAGCATTTCTCGATTCAATCGTGGTACCTTTATGCACGTCTGGATTATCAAACTTGTGTACCAAAAAACGGTAAGCCATACTATTGTATGCATATCCGATAAAAATGCAATCGACCGTCTTTGGTCCGATTCTCATTTGCTTTGGTTCAGGAACAGACACCTTAGCCAAACACCCCCACACTTTAAGATATTTATAAGACGGCTTATGATTTTTCCACAATTCGTACGGCGTCTCATTTTTACCTTTAAGTGGGATTTTATTTAAAATGTGGTTAGCTGTCAGAATAGCTTCCCCCCACATGTTCTGAGGTAAACCCGAATTTATCAACATGGCGTTCATCATCTCTTTAAGAGTTCTATTTTTTCGTTCAGCAACACCATTTGATTGTGGTGAATAAGAAGCCGTCGTTTGATGAATTATCCCATTTTCAGAACATAATTTTTCAAACGGAGCTACATATTCTCCACCTCTATCACTTCGAATTATTTTAATTCGTTTACCAAGTTGATTTTCAACCTCAGCTTTATACTTGGTAAAGGCCTCTAATGCCTCGTCTTTGCTACTTAATAAGTATAAGTAACAATATTTAGTAAAATCATCAATAAACGTGATGAAGTACTTTTTTCCACCTCTTGTTTGTACAAATTTCAAATCACATATATCAGTATGGATTAAACCAAGAGGTTCAGTACACCTTTCAATCGATGGAAAAGGTAACTTAGCCATTTTGGCTTCAACACAAATTTTACATTTCTTTTGTGAATCAATTTTTGAAGTTGGTAATAATTCCAAATTCATTAATCTTTTAATCGCATTTAGATTTACATGTCCTAATCTAATATGCCACAATTCAGAACACTCAAGCAAGTAAACCGAAACAGAATCAATTTTATTAATGCTCGAGGCAATAGGGGTTACACGGCGCACAACCATTACATTCATCTTGAACAGTCCATTGTCGAGATAGCCCCGACCAAGGAAAGTTCCAAACTTAGTCAAAATAAACTTCTTAGCATCAAATACAAGTTTAAAACCATGCTCAACTAGGAGAGACCCAGAGACTAAGTTCTTGCGGATGTCCGGGACATGCAGCACATCCTTCAACAGCAGCTCCTTTCCAGAGGTGAGCTTCAGGGTCACGTTCCCAACTCCAGCAACAGCAGACGAGGAAGAGTTCCCCATGTGGAGCTTTCGGCCAGTCGAAGGAGCATAAGTAGAAAATGCATCCTTATCAGAGCAGACATGGCGAGTGGCTCCAGTGTCAATGAACTACTTCTTGGGATTACCAACCAAGTTGGCTTCAAACACCATTGCTGACATATCCATTTCAGTCAGCTCCTGCCCAGAGGTTTCAACAAGGTTAGCAGATTGCTTCCCTTTCCCGGCCCCTTGTATTGTGCAATAGGCTGTTTAGGATTCTTGCAATCTTTAGCCATGTGGCCAGTTATTCCACAGTTATGGCATTTTCCCATGAACTTCCAGACCTTGGTGGCAGGCTCTTTCCCTTTAGAGGTATTCTGAGGAGGAGGCAGCTTCCTTTTGGGTTGCTCCATTAGATTCACACGAGGCTCCTCAGGCACACTTTCAGGATTAAATCTCTTACGATTTTCCTCTTCTATACGAAGCTTGACAACCAGCTTGTCAATAGTTATTTCCTTGGTCTTATGCTTGAGATAGTTTTGATAAGCCCTCCAACTCGGAGGTAACTTCTCAATAGCAGCAGCCACCAGAAAAGACTCGCTGATTTTCATGCCTTCATTCTCAAGGTCATGCAAGATCAGCTGGAAGTGTTGGAATTGAGATATCACCGACTTAGAGTCGACCATCTTAAAATCCAAAAACTTCCCGACGACGAACTTCTTAGTTCCGGCGTCCTCAGTTTTGTACTTCTTCTCCAAAGCATCCCAGAGTGCTTTGGCCGAAGGCATGTTCCCATATACATTGTACAGGTCATTGCTCAACCCGTTCAAGACGGTATTCCGGCACAGGTAATCACCCTGGCCCCATGCTTCATAAGCCGCACGCTTATTAGCATCAATTTCATTCTCATCCATGGCCAGAGGCTCATCCTTGAGAAACTTTGCCAAACCCAACGTGGTCTGGTAAAACATCATCTTTTGTTGCCACCTTTTGAAGTCAGTCCCACTGAACTTCTCAGGTTTCTCAGCATGAACAACCGATGATGGCATGATCGGAACTTTCAAGTTCATCGGTCCAGTTTGGGAGGTCTTCGCAGCACCAGAATTGTCTTCGGTTGACATATTTTAGCACGGATATTTGTCTTGCGTTGTTGGTATTACGTAGCTATTACAGTGCTTGTTTCTGGATTAGAATCAGTACTATTGAAACTTTACACTTTTCCAAAAACTAAAATAAAATAATGAAATGAAGAAGAATGAAATAAGAACAGGTCTTTAACTTCGATCGAACGTCGGAAATGGATTGCGGGTAGTCGAGGCGCTTTCGCTATCCGCAAGACAAATACGTTCCGTGTATGCTACGGTTTGCAGACGTAATGTCCCCAAAGATACAACGACTTTCTTCTTGTTCTTCTCTGAAGCAACCAGATCAGAACCACCTTTCGAACGGGAAAGAGCAGGGAGTATGAACACTATGATATGCTGGGAATTTCTTTTGCGTTTTTGCTGTGTATGTTATGCAGCCTAAGACACTCTATTTATAGGCGTCCACTTGCATGTGAAGGGTCAACAATGGCATTCATTCGGGTGAGTAATGCAGCCTCATTACCACCTTGTAACGTTCAACCTCATTACAACATTGTAACGTTAGGAATGAACCTGGTCATCTGACCGTTGAGGATTCCATTTCAGAAAATAATAATATTAATAATATAATAATTATTATTATTTAATCAGGATTGACTATTCAACTTCAGCCCAATCCAATTGTGTCAACACTAGCCCACCATATGTGAGCCCAAAATATAGTTCAGCCCGTCAGCAAAACTATTACGATGGCCAGGCCCAGGAGCCCAAGGAAGCCCAAGTCCAGCCCAAAATCCAAGATCCAAGTCCAAGTCCAAGGACGAGGCGAGTCGGGTCGGGACGAGCCGAGCACGGGCACGGGCACGGGCCGAGCGGACGGACGCGCGTGTGGCGATTGTCATGTACCTTAACGGTCCATGGTCTTACTCACTTGTTGAACACATTAATCCTCCAATCACTTATTAAGTGTAATAACTTTATTACATCTTTCAATGTGAGATGTAATAACTATTACACATTTTAATGTAATAAAGTCTTACACTTTATTACATATTCAATTAAATGCCTTTTTAATTGGATATCTTTAACCATTTATTTCTCACTCACCGAAAATCGGTTTTTGACGAAATAAAATTCTAAAATTATCTACGAACGACGTAGAAAATTATCGTACAATTTATTTTCCAATCGAAATTAAATTTATAGCCAGTCAACTCAGTCAAACATTGGATAAAATCAATCTTGACTTAAGATTTTCCAACATAAAGTACAAAAATAATTAAAATAATAATTGCAGAGCACCAAAATTGTGTTAATAGTCTTAAACTCAAAATAAGTTCTTAGAATCAAAATAAGTTTAGTTTATAATTATTATTACATGTATTTATATTTTATTTTTGGCTTCAATGCTTTGGCCAACGAAGTCCTTCGCCCCTTACCTTTTGACTCGATTATTATTATTATTATTATTATTATTATTATTATTATAGATTTTCATAAATTTATTATTCCTTTTTTATGTTAAAGGAGTATCATAATATTGCACGGATTTAGGAAAAAGTGATTTTGCATCTGCACTCCTTTCTTTTAATAATCATATCATTAATTAAGCATTAAAATTCTTAATTTATTATTTTTTTATCCAAAATAAAATAAAAACAGACTTAAATATTAAAAAATAAAATATCCCTAAAATTATAAACAAAGTTTTAAATTTATTATTTTGTTTATCAAAAGAAATAAAATATCACTGATTAGTACGTATTAGATTGTTCACATTACCTTTATATAATCATGAGTATTAAGCTTCTCTTAATTAGGAAAATAAACTCAAGTACTTTTAATACTCTCTTTGTCCCATAGCTATAAGTAAAATTGGTCATTAACCTTTTTTGTCTGTCATATAAATATGATAAACAGTACACACAAATTATGAAAAAATAACTAAAATAAAATTTAACTATTAAATTTTATTTTAGTTATTTTTTCATAATTTGTGTGTACTGTTTATCATATGTATTGTGTGGACAAAAAAAATCAATATTGACCAACTGTTCCTATAGCTCTGGGATAGGGTTGTAAATTGTTGTTTATCATATGTATTGTGCGGACAAAAAAAGTCAATATTGACCAACTGTTCCTATAGCTCTGGGATAGGGTTGTAAATGGTACAGATAATTTCCGCTCCGAGCATCCATTTTTAAGGATATGGTATGCGATTATAGGAATCCGCCGGATACGGATGAGGATACGGATATTGTCCGTGCGGATATCCGACGGATATGGTAGTGGATATGGTATTGCAATTATCCGACGGATGCGGATTATCCGACATTTTACGAGGATTATCCGACCTTCTCAATGCGGATTATCCGATTATAATTAGTCTAAATAATCTTTTTTTAATTTTCCAAATAAATAATTTATTAAATAATTTTCCTTACTTCTCTAGAAGTACATAATTTTTTTTATTATTTCTTTCTCTTGTACAACTATTTTTATTTTATTTTTTATTTTCAATTTTTTTACAATCCCATTTTCTTAACTTTTTTTGCAAAAAATCAACGATTATAAAAAAAAAGCATAAAAATAATTTTATATTTATACGGTTCATTCATAGTTTGTTTATGAAACTATGATTTTTAAAATTTTTAGTTTTTTTGATATAATAGATGCATTTTAATATTTTTTCATATAGGAGAAGAACTAGTGAAAACTAAAACAATGAACTTTGTTTTAAAATAATTTAATTTAATAGTAATTAATTTAAATATTATTAGCATTTTAAATTAATATTTGTTAATTTAATAGTAATTAATTTAAATATTATTAGCATTTTAAATTAATATTTGTCCGTTTCCAGTCCCGCTCCGTTTAAAATTATTTCTCGTTGCGTGTAATTATCCGTTTAAAATTATTTCTCGTTGCGTGTAATTATCCAATAATATTTGTCCGTTTCCAGTCCCGATCCGTTTCCGATCCGTACATATTATCCGCATTTGTATCCGCATCCGTTTTCGATATTATCCGCATTTGTATCCGCATCCGTTCATTATCCGCTCCAATCCACCGAAAAAATATGGTTAAATATATGGAGAGAGCATTATCCGATCCGTTTACACCTTACTCTGGAACAGATGGAGTATAATCTATTCTTCTCTTGATTAGGAAAATAGACTTCGATCCTGCCTAGAATTGTTCACTTTCGATGTTCGACGTCAATGTTTTTTTTTAAGTGATGTAATGAGCTCACAAATTAACAAACATATGTATTTGCATGTACTACTGATAAGTTACTTTACTTAACAAAATAATAAACTATCAGAAAGAATTGAATACGAATATGATCACAAGTCTTTTCGTGGAAGGAGTACTTGTCTCTCGGTCAACTTGACAAACCCAGCGGGGAAATTAATAAATGGCACCCATTTAACGGAATTTTGATCACAATTATCATGAACTAGCTACCTTGTAATTCCACGATCAATTACTAGTTTGACCCGCCTCTTTGATGTTATTGGTCCTAGTTGACCCCTCGCGTTACATGCTGCCATCTCCCGGAGCTTGGGAGTGGCGTTGCAAGGTTCAATAACCAATTGCTTGAGACCTTTATAGTTATTTACAATTGCGTGTTTCCTTTGTATTCTGACACCACTAGTTTCTTCAGAGTAGTCGAACAATAATCCCTTCTCGGAGGAAGGTCCGTAATCCTGATGTTATCCTTTTCGGGCTCCCACAAAAACTGCAAATTAATTAGGTAATTAAATTTTCACATAATATTAATAATAAAACATCATGGAGTATATATTAATAGGAATTATTATTATACCTCAACCCTTAGAGCTTCCAATGATCTAAAAGCATCAACCAGAGAGAGGAGCTGGTCGGCAGAATACGTCGGCCTACTGCACAATTTCAGCTCCAGTTTTACCAAATTCCCGAGTTCGCGCGATGGCAAAAGCCCCTACAACATCGATCAAACTCGTAATTCAATAGTAGTGTCGCCCGTATAATGATACGGTATTACTACCTTGTTCAACTGGTTCAACTATTTATGCACATTTTTCTTTTTTGGATGTAAAAATACATTTCTACCCTAATTTTTTGGTCTAACAAGTCAAAAAATAACATTGCAGTTTCGTACCTTATACGAAGAAGTTATATAATCCGAGAGCTTAAGCATTCGTAGTTGGGCAGCTACATCAGACGCCATCGTGGGCAAGGTCTTGGTCCCGAGACCACTAGTGTCAAACTCGGTCAACTTCGGGACATTGGTCAACCACAGCAACGTCGTCTGATTCTTCCCGACGTACCACTTGAGAGAAACGAGATTCGCCAAGTCCCGAATCTCAGCCGTTTCGAGATTCTCAGCATCGGATATGTCCAGGTGCTTCAGCTTAAGCGGTTGGTGGGCCCCACCGCCATCCACGTATATGTTCCTAAGACCGTTAGACTTCCATATGGACAAGCTTTCGAGATTCGGAAAATTGGACAGCAAAATCTCGACTTCCACGTCATCGACCTCGACCCCACACAACGAGAGCTCCTTGAGGCACTGAAGGCCCGGCAAAGAGTCGACGTTCGCTATGATGAGGTCAGTGAGGTTGAGGGCATACACGAAAGGCATAATATCCCCGTCAACCTTCCGCATACGTATTTCGACGGTCTCGATTTCACGAGACGAAAGCGCGAAACGGAGCCACCTCTCGAGGTGGGCCCCACGGAGAGAGTGCATGTCCACGCCGAATCCTTTTAGAATTTCAACGCGGGCCCCGCACTAGTCAACGGCGCGGTTGACCGAGCGCACGTGGTCGGAGAATTCATTTTGGATTTTTTCTTGGTAGTCATCTTCTTCTTCGTCATCATCAATATTATCGGAGACGAGCGGCCGCGCGGGCGGAGGGAATTTGAAATTGAGACGGTCGAGGCGGGTGTGGAGGTGGCGCCAGCAAGGGGAGAGGAGGCTGGTGGCTGTGGCTTCTTTGATGGTGAGTCGAGAGATGATGGATACGAGAACCTCGTCCGGCAATCCGCTGATTCGATCATAGACACGGTTGTTGTCGTAGTCGCGGGATGATGCTAATTGCTGCGACACATATGATTAATTAACATCGTATATCATTCATTGATGTATGAAAACTTAATTAGTTAATTAATTACCCGATTATATCTTCGCTTATATGCAGCCCACTTTTTCCTCCGCATAGACGCAGTGATTTTCTTCATAGCGAACGTGCCCTGTATACTATATATGTAATTGTGTGTAAAATGAAATGAAATCTAAAACATTAATTGATGAGGTTGGTAGGAAGAAAAACAACAAGTAGCTATACAGTATTTATATATATGATCCGTGCGTGCGTGCGTACCTTTGGACTCTTGAATGTTTGTTGAAGAATTGAGACGGCTAGCTAACTAGGGTTTTATATATTTAATCATTTAACTGGGATCAATCAACTTTTTGGAATAAATGATTTAACTAGGGTTTTATATATTTAATCATTTAACTGGGTTCTAAATGATTTGGAATAAATTTAATCGAATTGAACGGGACTAAATCAAACAAAATAATTTAAAAATACTTTTTAAACATTTTAAGTGTATTTTTAAGTTATTTGAAATATCTTAAAAAAATTAAAGTGTATTAAAATAATTTTAAATACATTTTAAATATTTTAAAGTGCCCTAAAAGGCTAAAACTTTGTATATATTAATATAATGTTCAATAATTTTTAAGTGGTTTAAAATATTTATTATAACATTTTTAGTGTATTAAAATACATTTTAATTAATTTGATATACTTAAAATGTATAAAAATAAAACATGAGATAATAATCTGTAACAGTTTTTCTAAGTAGAAAACTTACAATACCTATATCATGCTCCTAGGAGTACAATTAAAATCGTACTCCCACCCTTTAAAATATAAAAGCCCAATAAAATCATCATTTAATAATTAAGAAATCTTCATTTCAAAAAATAATTATTATATTTTTTAAATTAGCATACTAATGAATATATTACCATACACAATGAATATTTATCAATAAATACATGAAGATATAATACTAGGTGTACAATTAGAATCGTACTCCTAGGAACAAGGTATAAATTGCCGAAAACTTATAAAAAAGTCTAAACATGTTGGAAAAATTAAAAATTAATTAAGTGTAGTTTTTTCCCTAAAATAATTTTGTCTATTTATTACTCTTATTTTACACGGCTTAGAAAAGAATTTATAGTTTTTTCCCTAAAATAATTTTGTCTATTTGTATTACTTTTAGGGTTTATTACATTTTGCAACCCCATGTATAGCGGTTTTTACACTTTGCAACTTAACCGGAATTTCGTAACACTTTGCAACCTCATGTATACGGGTTTTCACTTTGCAACCTTTTCGTAACACTTTGCAACCTCATGTATACGGGTTTTCACTTTGCAACCTGGATCGGAATATTCGATAATATTCTATCGAATATTCCGAGAGATTGAGTACCACGCTCCTGTGAAGTGAGTGGGTGTACATTTAATATAAAACTTGAGGAGTATTAATGTACTTGCCCATTATTAATTATTTTTTGAATTAATAACTCAAATACAAATAAAACATTATCTTCCTCCTTCAAACTTTTTCCCAGATACAAATAAAACTTATACAAATAAAACATTATCGTCTTCTCCGCCATAATTCCCAAATTCCAGAAATCCCCAAATCTCCAACAAGAACCCTAATTCCAAAAATTCCAGAAATCCAAAACCAGAATCCCTAAATATCGTCACCATCAACAGCCCGACCTCCACATCATCCGCCGTCACGGCGGCGGTTGAGAAGGACCCCCTCGCGCGTCTGCCTTCTCCTCGTCGAACTTGCCTCGTACTACAGGGGTGGCATCCTCAGATGCTCCAGGAGTACCTTTAAGGCGTGGACCAGATTCACTTTATGTATCCAAGGTCTGGCAATTAAAAGACTAAAGAACAATAAAAAAAACACAATACTTTATTTTTTTATTTACTCAGTTTGTTTTCATGTCACATTTCAGCCCTTCAAAATAAAACAGAGACAATAAGGAATTTCAAAAAATAAAAAAAGATTGAATAATCTATTTGATGTTTGGGCAGTGATGGCGGAGACAAAAAACCCTAGAAATGTAGAAGATGGGGAGAGGGTCAGTTCTCGAGTTAGAATTTCACTATTAATTTAAATAAATAAAAAAAAATATTGACTGAAATTGACTGGAAGGATAAATATGTAATAAGCATCGTGGGGGTGTTTTTAATTACAAAAAACCACTTAATATTCCATCGAATATTCCGATGCAGGTTGTAAAGTGTAAAACCCGTATACACTGGGTTGCAAAGTGTAACGAAATTCCGACTAGGTTGCAAAGTGTAAAAAACCCTATACGTGGGGTTGCAAATTGTAATAAACCCTTACTTTTATTTTACACGGTACAATTCAATCTTGACCTTTTTCTACTCGTAACTCTGGTTTATCGGCAAGGAATGGAAACCCAAGCAGCGAGAAGAAGATGACGCCGCCGCCGATGATGATGCTGGTTCGGACAGGATATCCCGATTGCCGGAGTCCCTATTGCTTCACATACTCTGTTTCCTGTCTCAGAAGAAGGCTGGTCAAACTTCCGTGCTTTCCAAATCATGGCGTCACCTCGGACATACTCGACCCGTAATCAAGCTTCTCGGATGCTGTCATTGTTTTCGCGAGAGAGGAATCAACGAAGATTGTGAAAATTGTTTTGAAGGAATTAAAGAAGAATTCCTATCCGTTGTCGACAGTACTTTTCAAAGGTACCATGATGGAAACCTTTCTCCACAAGAAATACATTTACAGATGTTGTGCGTTGACTCAGAATCGATTTCGATGCTTGAAAAATGGATCCCGATATTCATCAATCCGGAAAAGTCCGGAGTCACTACGTTTCGTCTTTTGTTTGACGATGGGCCGCATTATAATCTGCCGTCGGTGATCTTCAAAGCCGAATCCCTCCGAGAGCTGTGTTTGGAATGGTGCAAGTTTGATGAAAATATTCCGATAAAAAATGTAATGTTGAGAAATCTAGAATATCTTTCACTCAACAGCGTCGAAATTTCCGACGAGGCTCTGGAAAAGGCCCTTTGGTTAAACGTCTAGTCCTCTCGAGTTGTCACGGGTTCAAAACCATCAATATCGGAAATAAGAATCCTTATCTCAACCGCTTCGAGTTTTCTAATAATTATACAGCCGGTAATCATGAGGCTTCTGTTGAAATCGAGGTCCCAAACATATACTACTTTGAGTATTCGAGCCGTTATTCCAATTTTTTGTCAACAACATTATCTGCCAAGACAACATCGAGGGAGTGGGAGTCACATTTAAACTTGCACCATTGTGTGTATGCCTACGATGATGCTGATGTTTTACGGAGGATCCTTAAGTTATTTGAGATGGTCAAGGCATTGAGTCAGTCTCGAATTTCTCTGACCCTTTCCGAGAATTTCTATTTCAATATAAATCCGATTGAATGGGATTTCAACGACCGCCCAGTTGTAGTCCAACACTTGGGTCTCCATATCAACAAATTATGTCCCGATTCCTCTACACATTTTGTAAACGCTTTGTTTCGTATTTTCCGTCCAAGATACACTAATGCAGTGAGTGAATATTGGACCCTTAATGAGAAAATCACTAAGTTTCTATGGAAAACCTTGATACATGATAGAGAAAAGATGGAATACGACTGGGAAAAGCATCTGGAGAAAGTGAGCATCGAAGCCTCTGACGAGAAAGGAAAAGTATGGCACCATGTCGAGTGGACATGTTGGCCAGAATGGTCTATCAATCAAAAGATTCGGTTTCGATTGAAATGGAGAGATCAACCGGTTTATTAAGCTCCATCTTAATATTTATATAACAATTGATGCACTTAGTTTAGTCTGGTTTTTCTATCTATTACTACCTTATAATAAGAATATGAATAATGTTCATGTTTTTGACTCGCATAGTTGCTTTGTTGCTCTTCGGGTTTTCGTTTTTTTTGATTTACAATGGTTGAACTATTCCAAAATTATTACTTCACCAAAAGTCTTTTTATGAAATGTGCTTCAAACCATAAAAGGATCGATCCACTTTCGATTGAAAGTGAGAGATTCGTTTATTAATTGCTAATGTTGTATGATCAAAATTGTAACATAAGTTTTTTTGCTAAATGTACTAAAAATCTCAAGGGGATCGATAATTGACTTATACTCGTATTAGATGAATTGACCACCAATATTCGGTTAACTCGAATACCCGGCCAGGAAACATGAACTAATTAGATAAAAAAAACATGCATGAAACATGAAACTCATGAACTAGCTATAGCTGCTGCTAATATGCTGCTACCTAGCTAGTTCCATGATTGATTAATTACGAGTTTCATCCCCTTCTTTGATGTTATTGTTCCGAATTGAATCCGCGCTCGAGCCATCAAAATCTGCCTGAGTCTGGGGGGTTGCTTTACGAAGTTGAATAATCAATTGCTTGAGACCTGTATAATTACTTACTATGTAGTAAACAAATTCAAATTCTCGCGTGTTTCCGTCGTATTCCGACACCACCAGTTTTTTGAGATTCGAACAATGAGACCTTCTCCTAGGAAGGCCCGCGATCGCAATGTTGTCATCATTTTCATCCGACTCCGACAAAAACTACAAATCGAAGATTAATACATAAAAGCGAGTTTCACATATAATAAATAAATAAAATCTCAATATATGAATTCACATACCTTTACCCTTAGAACTTCCAAGGATATACAAGCATCCATGAGAGAGAAGAGGTGGTCGGCGAAACAACATGCCAGCTTCGTATACAGTTTTAGCTCTAGTGTTTCCACTTTCACGAGTTTACACGAGGTAAAATACGCCTAAGTGACCGCAATTTATTAGTCGTACGTAGTCGACGTATTATATATGTAACAAGAAACTAATGTATATATATACGTACGTACCATTGATGGAGGAATATTTTGATCATCCGAGAGCTTAAGCAGTCGTAGTTGGTCACGTATATCCATCGTGGACAAGATCTTGATTCCAAGAGCACTAGTTCGAAACTCGGTGAGCTTGGGGACATTGCTCAACCACATCGCGGAAACTTGATTTTTCCAAACTGTCCACTCGAGCGAAACGAGATTGGGCAAGTCGCGAATCTCGACCGTTTGGAGATTCTCGGCGTAAGATATTTCCAAGTGCTTCAACTTGAGCGTTTGATCACGGCCATCGACCGAGATGTTCTTTAGGCTGTTGGAGTTCGAGAGGGACAAGCATTCGAGAAGAGGAAAATTGGCCAACAACATGCCAACCTCTAGATCCTCGACCCGAACCCCACACAAGGACAGTTCCTTGAGGCATTGAAGGCCCGGCAAAGATGGGCCCCCGTCGATGTTAGCTAGGCCCAAATTGGTGGGCTGGAGAGGGAAATAAGACCAGGGTTCCTCGATTCGTATCTTGATGGTTTCGACTTGACTAGACGACAACGCGAACCGGAACCACCTCTCGAAGCAGGCTTCCTTCGTGACACAATCCATGTCCACGCTAAATTCTTTCAAAGTAGTCTCGCTGCTGCTGCACGTAATTCGGGAATCGGTTTTGAGTATCTAGAAAGCGTCTTAATCTGCCTTCACCGGATAACCGGAAGGGAGGGAAATTGAGACGGTCGATGCGGGTGTATAGACGGCGCCAACAAGTGGAGAGGACGCTAGTGGATATAGCTTCTTTCACGGTCAGTCGAGAGAGTATGGATACCAGGATCTCGTCGGGCAATCGGCTGATTCCATCCACCGCATCGTTATGATCATGTTTGTCACGGGATGATGATGCTAATTTCTGCAACAATTAATATTTTATACTGTACTCTATATAATAAATTGATCATATTATTAATTAATTACTATATTATAAAAACTTACCGGCCGGTTATATTTTCTCTTAACTGCAGCATACCTTTTCCACTTGGTAGACTCATGGTCACTAGTTTTCTTCATTTAAAGGCTAAACCCTAGCTAGCTACACTCTTGAATAATATATATAGAGAGAGAGAGACGGCGGAATGTGAGAATAATTAATAAATTATGCATATTCTATAAGAGTATAAGAGTTGCATTTCCTGTCAAACTTTTAATAAAATGCATTTAAACTCTAAATTACATTAAAATTTTAATTAAAATATTTATTAAATTTCAATATATTTAATTAAAAAGAGCTAGTATTACACCTACAAATATTCATAAACAAATACTCCTTCAATTCACAATAGTTGACACATACATACAAAAAGGCAAAAACACTTTCACCTTGCAACTCGTGATCAGTTTGTTTCTAAACATTTTGCAAATACAAACATACTAACTCCCTCCCTCATTCAATTCAACCACACAGCTCCCTTGTCGAAACCTTTCTTGCTTAGTTGCTCCCGAGCTCTTCAAAATTCATCCAAACCTCCGACACCACCGCTTCAGAATCAAACCGTCACTGCTATTCACAAGTTATCGAGATCAAGGATTATATGCGTAAAAGAAACTAGTTAATAAGGATACACCGGAGTTCACAGTACCTTTTATTATCCGTTTCCATAATTTTAGTTTTACGCGAAAATAAACTGAAGCCGATAGCTATGTCATCATTGTTGAAATTATGAAGGTAGTAAACTTGAAGGTAGGTTCTTAGAGGAATACGAAAAGTTATGTATTTAGAATATGATAAGTATTTTATCATATTTAATATTGTACTTGAAGAGTCACACACGGCCGAAAACTTTGAAAATTTCTGCGTGAGTTTCCTTTTATTTAATTATTAGGTTTTGTGTTTGAGCCAATTTAAAGGCTTCCAAGACTATTCTTTTTACGCAGATTATTATTATTGATGAATAAAAATTATGTTTTGTGAGTTTTATTAAAAATTCTCTCTGAGTTAGAATTCTACTCGACTATTCCAAAGAATTCAACCAATTAATCAACGAAACGACCACCCTTATTTGGTGTGTCTACATCATTCCCGAGTTGCTACGTCAACTTCGCGTTGGGGTTTAGAAGATCGATTTATTTCGTGGGTTAGATCTAGAGGTTTTGGGACCTTCCATCGGTATCATCTATCTTTTTTGTTATTCGTTATTCTTCTATTCTTCGATCCCCAATGAGGTTCATATCATTTGGTATCAGAGCCCAGGTTATGGTTCTAAATTTTTTTCGATTACGTAACCTCCTTAATTTTTTTCGTTTCTTCTTTTCCCCCTTTACGTTTCTTTTCTTTTGAGATAAAAAAACTTATTATTTTCGAAAATTACTGTTTATCAGGAAAATAAAATAATATTTAAAAAAAAATATCCGACATCAAAATTTTGTGAGTGATTATTTAGCTTCCCGACATCGTTGTGAGCCAATTTGATACTATCGAATTTTTTGTTCCAATTTATGCACCCTTCCGACATCTTATTGTTTGTTTCGTGGATATTGTTGGATTGAATTCGGCTAGTAGGTTGGGAACTTCGATTCTTTAAGAGAGAATTTGAGAGGACAAAAGGCAGAGTGTGAGTGAGATAAAAGTCATACTAAGAGATACACGAGAGTTGTGAGGGAGAGATTTCTTTATTTCTTTTGTTTCTAACACTTTTGCAGGATGACTGAGATGGATGACCCACGGAATAAGCTCATCATGGAGACCTGGCGTTTTGAAATGAGAGAGTTCATTATGTCGGAGATGGAGGTGGTGCATGAACTAATCACCGGCCTAGAGGGGAGACCTCATCGTGCTAATGCAGGGTATCGGAGAGGCGGAGGATACCGAGGAGGTTGGACTGGTCGACACCGATCCCATGGTCGATATAGGGACTTCTATTCCAAATAGATGAAACTTCTGACATTTATGAGAAGAGACCCAGAGCTGAAACCCAGCATGTGAGTTGGAGCAAAGTTGAGCGTCTGATAGAGGAGCTGATTCATACGTCAATGGAAGATGGGAAAGTAGTGACTGATGATGAGGGCGAGAAGCCAGAACCGTCGGCTTCGATGGCGTTCGAGGAAGAGTCAACTTCGGTGGAGTCCAAGGAAGAGTCGGCTTTGGTGGAGTCCGAGGAGGTGGCGTCGGTGGAGTCTGGTGAGGAGGCTTCGGTAGAGTCTGAGGAGGAAGATTCAGTGGAGTCCGAGGGCCTTCTTCACACGAACAGTTGCATGAGTGTGGTTTGTGCAACTGATGTCAACCAGGTGACGCCGGCAGTGAATGAGGGGCAGTCGACGTTGGTGACGTTGTGCAAGACAGAGCTGATTACCACTAACGTTTTATTCCCTCTACACCATTCTACTCATTATGCTTCGCAGGAATTTTATGGTGTCTTCCCTGAAGATAAATTTCCTAGTCTACCACTACATCGAGGGTGTGAGCTACAGACTGAAGTAGTTCCAAGCTTGTTCGTGAGAGTGGTGTTCGAGCCTGATATAGGCTTGGATTTGAGGACAAATCCTCTTGAAGAGGAAGAGAATGATGCAACCCGAGGTTCCGCAAAAGACGATGAAGTTCGAATTCAGGCCGGGAAGAGGGTCGGGCATGCGTCGAGACGAAGACAAGGAGTCGGTCGAGGTTTTTGCCTTGGTGTCGGCCGACACCATGGCCTATCGGCCGAAAAGGACCTATAAATTCAGTTTCTGGCGATTCTGAGGTTGAGCGCGAGGTGAAACCCGAGTTTCGGGTTGGGTGTCGGCCGACACCCATAAATGTCGGCCGACCACTTTGAGAATTCTGCCATAGCAGCGAAATTTGTTGCAATTCAGCATTTTTATTTGCGTGAGTTTCATTTTATTTAATTATTAGGTTTTGTGTTTAAGCATATTTAAAGGCTTTCAAGAGTATTCTTTTTATGCAGATTATTATTATTTTTGATGAATAAAAATTATGTTTTGTGAGTTTTATTAAAAATTCTCTCTAGGGTTAGACTATTCCAAAGAATTCAACAGACGAATCAACGAAGCGACCACCCTTGTTCGTGTGTCTATGTCATCCCCGAGTTGCTGCGTCAACTTCGCGTTGGGGTTTAGAAGATCGATCCGTTCGTTCATATGTCTACATCATCCCCGAGTTGCTGCGTCAACTTCGCGTTGGGGCTTAGGAGATCGATCCTAAATTATTTCGTTGGTTAGATCTAAAAGTTTTGGGACCTTCCACCGGTATATCTATCTATTCTGTTATTTGTTCCTCTTCTATTCTTCGATGCCCGACGAGGTTCGTATCAATCCCGACTCCTGATCACAACCAAAAGAGGATCGCCAATTGCTTTGAATGCTCGATAAGTGAGTTTATGATCAATACTTGTTACTAGAATTATGATTAATATTTTTTTTATCTAGGTCAATTGAAATATCTTGGGTTCGAACCTTAGACTTTACAGTCCTCAATTCAAGTGTTCAACCAACTGAGCTAACAACCCTTGGCTTATGATCAATACTCGTTACTAGAATTTTAGCTCTAAAATCTTTCCATACAAAATATTGAAATATTTATGATAACACAAATTAAAACGGTAAACTAATAGAACACAAGATGTATGTGGAAACCGTAAAAACGAGGGAAAATCAGGAGCATAGAACAATAATATCGCGCGTTACAAGATAAGACAAAAATCTCAAGGGATAATTGTAGGAGTACGCGTATGTGTCTCTCGGTTAACTCGAAAATCCGGCAAGGAATGGTAAGCCCTTTGACGAACTTAGATAAAAGAAAAAAAAACACATCAAACTCATGAACTAGTTAGCTGCTTATAAATTCTCGCGTGTTTCCCTTGTATTCCGACACCACCAGTTTCTTGAGACTCGAACTACAAGACCTTCTCCGAGGAAGGTCCGCGGTCGTGATGTTGTCGTCATTTTCAGTCCCCGACAAAAACTACTAATCGAAGAATGTGTAAAAGTAAATTTCATACAGCCTAAAATAGATAAATAAAAATGTGTTCAGTTATTAAATAGAATTTATTGAATTTATTCAAAATTTGTAAGGTAAAATTTTAACATCATGTTCTTACAAAAACTAGACCTTCTTCACCTTGGAATTCATGAGTTTGTTTCTATACATTTCAAAAACTAGACCTTCTTCACCTTGCACTTCAAAATCAACTGTCACTGCAATTCATGACTTGTTATCGTGATCAAGGCTTAGAGACGTAAAAAAAGAAAGATATTGATTAGCATCTATATATATATGTGCAAGTGACTAAGGATACACCGGAGTTCACATTACCTTCCATCATCTGTGTTTCCTCCGGCTCTCCAGTCGGCTTCATTCAGTCGAATTGCTCGATTTGAAGTTCTCAATAAATGACTTCCAAGCGGACGTCTCAGTAATTTGAAATAATTAAAATGTGAAAAACTAAAACATGAGATAATAATAGGTAATACGTGATTGAAAAATATAAAAAAAGTTTAAACTTATGTTGGAAAAATTATAAATTAATTAAGTGTACAATTTCCGAGGGTAATTTCAGTAAAATGCCTTTTTTTTTTTGGCTAGAAAATCTAGGGTTTTAAACTTTTAAGTCGTGGCTTAGAAAAGAATAGTTTTTCGTATATGATAGTACTCTTATTTTACATTGTGCCAATTCAATCTCTACCCGAGGGTTTATCAGCGGCTGCACCAGAGTGCCTGCGGTTCTCTCTTCATATAAAAAAATCGTTACTTTTTTATATTCTCATAACTCGGTTGATCGGGAGGGAATGGAAAACCCAGCAGCGAGAAGAAGAGAAGAAGATGACGCCGCCGCCGATGATGGTGCTGATTCGGACAGGATATCCCAATTGCCGGAGTCCGTATTGCATCACATACTCTGTTTCCTGTCGCAGAAGACCGCTGGTCAAACTTCCGTGCTCTCAAAATCATGGCGTCACCTCGGACCTACCCGACCCGTAATCAAGCTTCTCGGATGCTGTCATTGTACTCACGAGAGAGGATTCAACGGCCATTGTGAAAATTGTTTTGGAGGAATTAATAATGAAGAATTCCTATCCCTTGTCGACAGCACCTTTCAAAGGTACCATCATCATAACCTCTTTCCACGAGAAATACATTTACAGATGTTATGCGTTGACTCCGAATCAATTTCGGTGATTGAAAAATGGATCCCGATATTTATCAATCCGGATAAGCCCGGAGTCACTACGTTTCGTCTTTTGTTTAGCGGTGGGCCCCATTTTAATCTGCTGTCGGTCATCTTCAAAGCCGAATCCCTTCGAGAGCTGTGTTTGGAATGGTGCAGATTCGATATTCCGATGGATGATGTGATGTTGAGAAATCTACAACATCTTTCACTCCACGCCGTTGAAATATCCGACGAGGCTCTGGAAAAGGTATTAGCAGGCTGTTCTTTGGTCAAATGTCTAGTCCTCCGCAATTGTGTGGGGTTCAAAACCATCAATATTAATGGAAATAAGAATCCTTATCTCAACCGCTTTCAGTTTTCTAGTTATTATCCAGCCGGTAACGAGGTTTCCGTTGAAATCGAGGTCCCAAATATACGCTATTTTGAGTATATCGCCAGTGATGTCACTTTTTTGTCAACGACGTTATCTGCCAAGACGACTTCGAGGGAGTGGAAGTCACATTTAAACTTGTGCCATTGTGTGTACGCCTCTAATGTTTTACGGAGGATCCTTAAGTTATATGAGATGGTCAAGGCATTAAGTCAATCTCAAATCACTCTGACTCTTTTTGAGACTTTCTATTTCAAGATAAATCGGATTGAATGGGATTTCAACGACCGATCAGTTGTAGTCCAACACTTGGGTCTCCGTATCGGTAAATTCTGTCCCGATTCCTTTACACATTTTCTAAATGCATCAGCCAGTTTTTTAAGCTCCATCTTAATAAGAATATGAATATTAATGTTCATGTTTTAGACTCGGATAATTGCTTTTCGTTTTTTATTTTTTATTTTTTCTATTTACAAAGGTTAAAATATTCCAAAATCATCTCTTCACCGAAAACATTACATCATTTTCATTTTCTCCAAATATTATCTGTTGATTCATGCACAGAAAAATACTTTGGATATTGACTACCTGATCTAAACCAATTTTAGATTTTAACAAGTTCCCTCTCAGTTAATTGATGAAGTCAGTTCGCTAACTGCAAGGTGAGCCGACCCAACACTCTCCCTTGTTGAAACCTTTCTTGCTTTCAAGCTCTTCAAATGTCATCCAAATCTCCGTCACGTGTTATCATGATTAAGTCTTAGAGACATAAAAAAGAAAAGACATTAGCATATATGTGCAAGTGACTAAGGATATACCGGAGTTCACATTACCTTTCATCACCAGCGTTAGGCCTCAGTTCGATCTTAGGAAACAGTGTTTCCATAACTTCAGTTTTACTCGAAAGCAAACTCAAGTCGATAGCTATGGCATCATGACACACAAACTCGAGACTATCTCGACTCCCCGTCACAACCAAAAGAGGATCGCCAATTGCTTTGAATGCTCGACCAACCACATCAGCACATGACAAAGTATCATTCTTCCTATCACGATCGATAGCTTCACAAAACTCGACCGGCAGGAGGGACCTGATATCGTTCTCATCCAAAAGCCCAAGAATCACATCAAAAGGAAGCTCCGAGTTCAGACACGACACACACATAATCACGACCAATCTCAGAATCAGCACCGGAAAATAGTACTCGCAGTCGAAGCCAGAAATCCGAATCCATTCGGCTGTATCACTTCTGTTCAAAAGACACTCTCGGGAAACATCGAAAACAAATTCACAAATCCTCGCCGGGTGTGATTTCTTATTCGTGACTAGACTGACACTTGGATCGGCATCGGAGGGCAGAGAGGTCAGATATTCCGCAAAGGAGGATTTCGTAGCGAAAAAGAATCCTCGAGAATGAGGAGTCAAAATCAAGAGCCTCTCCACGAGGTAAAAGAAACAATGAGGCGACATGTAGTTTCCTCCGTCTCTCCAGTCAGCTTCATAATAAGTTTCTGCCAGTGCCTGATAAAACTCGCGGCACAGAGCTTCACGATCCGAATTGCTCGATTTGAAGTTCTCAATAAATGATTTCCACGCCGACGTCTCAAAAATCCTTTCAGTAATTCTATCATAATTTTTTCCTTGTTTGGGAGGTCCGGAACCGAGAATTATCATAACAACCCTTCCTATCTGCCCATAAGTGAGTTTGTTCCTTCCACTGATGTTTCTAGTAATGATTTCTTCGAGAACATTATTAGACAGTTCAGTTTCCCTCAGAGACATCATATTCATATTCTCCGATAAAGCTTGCTGGGTGTCCAAAGGGAAAATATTTTCAATGTATTTGATCGATAGTTGCATAAAACCACGTAGCTTCCTGACATCAGTTTTCTTAAAATGCAGCGATTTGGAATTGATCAAGAACCTCGATATGTCGAAAACATAAGTCAGGCACATGCTTTGGCAGTATTTAGACAATGGCTTTGAAGTAGAATACTCGTAGAGCTCTTTAAGTATCTCCAGCACTCTAAGTCCACAAGAGATTAGTTCCTGTTCCCAGTATTTTCGTGCGGCCAAAACTAAATGACGAGCTTCAAGAGTTTTTACATCTTCATCGCCTTCTTTAATCCACGTCGCCTTAGGGTTCATCAAGGTAAAGGTCACTCTCTGATTATGAAGCAACGCCCTCACCCCAAAGAAATTCAAGCAAAAACGAGCGCTTTCACTGCTTGTGGAGCCCACCTTCTCCAAAGAAGGTAGATATTCCACGATTTCCCAGATGAGTACCTTCAACAAGTCCCAAACATAAACCAGGGTCCCACCAGAGACTCTATCCCTAGACATTCTCTCGTCAAAAAAACTCGAAACAATGCTGTTCGGCTCGTGATCCCATTCGTAATCGACCGGACTCACTTTGAAATGGGCTTCTAGAAGTTTCCTCACGGATAGAATCTTTGCGGTGTGATTTTTATGCATCTTCGAAGCTCCGTAACACTTCACTAATTCAGATAAATTCACCTCCTCGTGCGACAAGAGTTGGGCTTCGAGGCAAACTGAAGTATGGAATGTTCCAGAAACTTTCTGGGCGAAGTAAATCGCGTCGGTTAGGAGTTCATGCTTCTGGGGAAATGATTTCAGAGGCCACCCTTGGCTTCCAGACACCCAGAGAGAGTTGGAAGCCACGTAAGAAAGTGTGAGCAATGAAGCACTTTCATACTGTTGAGACTTTTCCAGAAGATTGATCTCACGTGTAATATATCCGAGACGTTTAGCAATCTCTGCAGCCTCCTTGAAGTTTCCCATTTCTTCCTCAAGACTCAAAAGCTCGTCCAGGTAGTCCAAAGACTTCAAGAAGTGTCTTTTCGACTCTGTATTGGAGAAGGCTCGAACAAACTTCATTACTGAAGCATCATCCTTCGCCCTGAAATATTCCAAGGCACACTTTTCGAGATACTCTTGACAAACTTTATCGACTTCTTTATACTTTTTCGTGTTTTGGCTATCGGGCGACGCTTGCTGCCTCCAGTTTTCAATGTATTGCAAACCGAGGTCGAAATGATTTCCTCTGGAACATGAGGACAAACACTCCTGGATAAAGTATCCCTTGCCATAAACTTCTGCTGCAAGTTTGTGGTTCCCAGCTAAACTGAAACAGTCACCAGCTTTCTTTAGCTCAGTCGAACCGCATTTCTCCAAGTATATTCTCCCTGCAAACGAAACAAGAAATGCCAAATCACGATTAAAATAATCTTGTTTCTTATTCATAGCAAATTCAGCACGCATACTTACCCGCTCTTTCGTATTCTCCCAAATCACAAAAACATTCTGCAGCGGAATCAACTCGATTAATCGAGTCAAACATTTCTGCAGCCTCCCTTAGCAATGTATGTGATTCTTTGGGATTTGAACTAAGTAAAGTCTCTGCATCAGCTCTCAGCTTAGAAGCCATAGTCCTCTTCTCCCACACTTCCTCTCCCGCTCTCCTAAAGCACATCATTGCCATCTCGTAGTTTTTCTCCCAAAAAAGCTGAACAGATTAAACCACATTAAAACAAAAATATTTATTAAAAAAAATAAAAATAGGGAGATAGAGAAATCAAACCTTTATTCCTTGACGTTTCCACTCATCGAAGCTGCTTGCCGCTCTTTGCATTTCGTTAGCTATAGAACTATCTATTCCTCTCACTTTCACAAGGTTCAGCCTCCTCCAATAATCACGCATGGGCTTGGAGAGGTCTTCACTGTCTTCATAAATCCACAACTTTTGGCGAGTTCGAGTTATCGCAACGTATAGTTGCTTCAGTTCGGAGCACACAAGATTGTGTTTTGACTGGCTAAAGCTCGGAAAAGACTTTGGAAAACTAGACTCAAGAAGATCCTTTTCTTTCAGGAAATCATAGACAACTCTCCATTGATCGTGTAAAGGTGAAGATCCGAAGAAGTTGTACAGTAGAACATCCTACAATATGCAAGGCAAGAAAAATTAAAAAAGATCGATAAAAAACAAATTAGTACCAAAATAAATGAATGGCCTTTGTAGGTATTCATGATTATACACTACCTCAAATTCAAGGCCCTTGCACTCCAATATAGTCAGGATGAGAGCATTATGACCAATATATTTGAAAATCTCCTTCCTAACCGAATCATCTCGAACGAGAATCACCTGGTCGGCCCCGAAACCCATCCAATTCCCGCCAGCATTTTCACTTTGTCCGAAAATATTTAGAATCGAGACGTCACCACTGCCAGGATGAAGCACAACAGGAGGTTCACCGTGTATATGACTCGTCTCCGGAGGCAATACATCAATCGACTCTGGAAAAAAATGGCAAATTATGTCCACAACGCTCTGAGATAACCTAAGTACCCCGGTGTGAGTACGGAAGTTCTGAGACAAACAGAATGTATCTGATATAAGCCCTTTATCTCTTCTTCCTTGAAAGCCACATTTTCTTGATTTCATAAGGAATTCATTGTAGAACAAGGATCTGATATCTTCAAACCTAAAGTCTATTCCTCGTGCAATCGTTTGGGCCGTATCGCCAGAGAAAACAAACCCCTCGTCAACATTTTTGCAAACATATTTGAAAAGGGAAAGTTGCTTCATGGAGAGGTCTTGTACTTCGTCAATGTACACAAAGTTGATCTTATCCCGCAGCATATTTTCTTTGTTGAGTCGGAGATGAATGTCAATCACGAAATCGGCAAGATCAAACTCGCCGCGCTCCAACTTCCTTTTCTCATAGCCCTCGAAAATATCATAAACGACCTCCCTTTGTTCGGCAATCAAAGTCGAAACCCGATGATCAGATAGCGAAACGTAGTCTATCCTGCTTTGTTTGCTATCCCCTCCATGTTGGCCACCTTTGATATGCGACATTATTTCAGTGAACACTCTAGATGGGTCGAGATTCTTTGTGAGCTTTGCATTGAGATGTTGCCAGTAGAAGTACTGGAAACGGTCATAAGTAACCTCGTTTTTACGAATAAAAGTCTGTAGCGCAACTGACGAACCCCTTGCATCAGAAAATCTCTGAAAGTATGAATTACCCAGAGTACCATCTAACATCATTAAAAACTTTCGAAATGTGATGATCAGCGGATACTTTTCCGGTAGAACCCGTCAAATGTGTCCGGAATATCTTTGAATTCGGTCATTTCATCCGAATCGTCCATATCGATTATGTTCCTCTTTCCAGACATGTATTCGCAAGAAAAGCTGTAAATATATTAAAATGGTTAAAAATGAGAAGTACAATTTTAACAACTCGGCTCGCACAAAAAAAAATATATAGAGTTTGAGACTCACCTCTTCATCTCGGATACGTGCTTTTTGACAGCATGGAAAAGTTTTGGACTCACGGTTACAAAGAGTTGGTGCAGTACAGTTTCCTCAGACTCACCTATGGCCTCCCGTGAGGCTATGAAGTACTGTTGAAACTTTTTAAGCAATTTCATGGTCAAAATAGTTGTCTTTCCAGTGCCCGATCTACCTAATATGAAACTGCTTTCTGGAAACATTATTATCTTCCGCTCCTCATCAGTGACCTCAAACGGGAGTCCAAGTTCTCTACCCTCATGGTCGGTAAGTAAATGGTTTACGGTACCAGTTGACAAAGAGTAGAATTTCATTAAAAGTAAGCTTTCACTAACTTTGGAGCTCTCCGCATAACCTTGGCTTTCGAACGTGCTACAACTTGATTTTATCTCATTCTTATCCTTGTAACGGATTATATCATAATCATCGGACCAACTCTTAGGAAACTCCAGATTCCTTAACAAAATCAAAATCAACATAATAATCAGAGGAAAACCAATTAAAGTAGAATTAGATAACTACAATGATATACACATACCCCTCAGATAACTTTTCATTGCAGTGTTCGATGAAAACAGATGTATACGTGGAAGCCATTCTATCGATTCGTGCCAACAGTTGATCGGTCTCAGTCGTAGGCAGTATGTCCCAGACTTTGAAAATTTGCTCGTAGAATGAGCCCTCCTCATTTATATCAATGGAGCAAACAATGTAGTATCTATCTACCTTGAATCGCTTTACGACATATGACGATACCGGGCATGTCCAGTCCACGTTTATTTTCCTGGGCCTCCAACCGCTTGCAAGCTTGAGTAACAAACTTAAGGCCAGCTTCTTAACATTGGAAGGTATCCGTATCTGAAATGACTTCCGGAAGTTCTCGCTGAATGTAACCTGAACACATGCAAAGCACAAAAATTCAGTAGCTGTGTCTCAAAATGTTCTGGAATACACATGGGAATGGCCCGAATACCTTCCATATAGAATCCTTAAAAAGAGGACTTTCCACACTAAGGAGGTCTTCAAGTTGACCCAAATCTTTCTTGACTTTGAAAATAGTTTCTCTAATGTCAAGGTCATCATCAGCAGTGAAGAAACATTGTCGATGTTTAGCATCACGTATTAACGCTTCCCAAATCGAGTCACTTCTACTCAAAGCTCTTTCATTACCCAATATCCACATGCAGTGACTGAAAACAACAACAAAAAAGAGAGAAAAACCACGATTTAGTGAATAAAAGAAGAGAACTTTAACAACAACAACAAAAAAAAATCGCGCTATAGCTAACCGGGCCCTTGTCAAAGCAACATTGGTTCTCTGTGGGCTAGACAAGAAACCTATCGATCCACCTCCGTGAGACTTTACAGTCGACATATTTACAACGTCTTCTTCGACTCCTTGAAATCCATCAATTGATTTCACATTAACCGAAAACCTCTCGACGTTTTTGTACTTCAGTTCAAGCATACGCTGAATTGTAGCAACTTGTGCAGCGTAGGGAGAAATCACACCGATACTCAATTTCTTGTTCGTGCCACTCCATGCTGTTTGTGACATGCAAAAATTGAGACAACATAAGAACATCGGAATATATACACAGTAAGTAAAAAGCACCCGACCCCACTATGTACCTTCGTAGAGTTTCTTCACTAGCTTAACTACCACGGCCACCTCGACAATGTTTCTTTTGCTGTGACTAATATCATCCGACTCTTCTTTTCCTCCGCGTACATTTATAAACGAATACGGGCCGAACATACTCCCTTCAAGATACCTTCTTTCGTAAGTTCGGCTCTGCACGCAGGGAGCATCTAAAATCCGGTTTACATAAAAATTAGAATTTGGAAATTGACTTATGGACGGATGCATTCTGTATTGGACGTCAAGCAGATGCTTAGAATGTCCTAACGAGCTCAATCTCTGGAACAGGCTTCTCCCAAAGCCAAGCACTTCGCACGTCTGTGATATGATCATTATGAAAAACTATTAGAAATCGTGTATTGTTTATTAATGAACTGACGAGGAGCAGTTCACATTACATACCTTGCTCTTAACCATTGCAGGTAGTTGCTTTTCGTCGCCCACGAGAATAGCATGCCTAACGCCTGGAAGCTGAAGTGGTATTATAGATTCACACTCCTTTACTTGGGCAGCTTCGTCGATGATCAACACGGTCAACGGTTTCATGTTGATTGAGTGAAGCTTAAACGAGGACGAGGTGGTGCAAAATATTAAAGAAGCCTTTTGGAAACAGAATTCTTCGGTTGAAGCTCTGTTTGTGTCGATATTCGGAAATCCGAGCTTATCTATATGAGCATGCAGAGAACGTAAAGTGGCCAGGCACTTGCCTTTGACATATGCAAGCGGTTCGAAATCAAGCATTTCCTTTCGTAGAACGGTATCTTTCCATTTCTCAGATAACAGCGTTTCAATAGAGTCCACGAGAGAAATAAGTTGTTCTATGAGTTGAAGGCTCTGCCTCTGAATCATACTTCTTGGTAAATGAGTGATTATTGTTAGAATGTGAGTCCTTAGAGGCGTTGCTAAATGCGAAAATTGGTCGCTGAAAAACTCCAAAAGTGTTTTTGAGCTGGAATGAAAAGCTTTATCTTTGGATTCGGATAACTCGTTGTCAACAAAGACCTGATAATGAGAAACATATCTGTCGAGAAAATCAAGCATTGACCAAACACTGCTCTTCCAGCCTTTCGAACAATCACTAAGAAGCTCAACGCGATCATCGAAAAATATATCCTCGACGTCCGATCCGAGTTTCAGATTATGCCTATTCCCGTAGATGAGCATATCTCCCAACGAACACTTAGACTCGGTTTCAAAAGAACTTTTCACGAGCGCAATCACCCTCGAGGCAAGTTCCGTAATCGCTACATTAGTCGGAGCGCATACGACGGTCCTCACTTTCATTTTCATTAGCATGAAAACCAAAATGCTTAGGGTTTTAGTTTTTCCAGTCCCGGGCGGGCCCCATACGAGATCCACCGAGGGCTTGTGGTTGCATTCGGCTTTCGAAAGGGAAGTCGACAATGCCTCGAGCTGCGATTCGTTAAGTTCGGAAAATAAATCCAAGTTCTCGCCCGCCAGCTCAGCACTGCATTCCAGAGGACAGAAGTCGCAATCTCCCTCCTGCACAAGAGGGCAATATAGTAGCTTGCAACAAACTTAAAAAAAAAAAAAATTAACTAAAAAAACACGTACCAAGTCATTCTTATTGGCTAATACTTTATCGATGATCATCCTATTTTTACGCATCGACAACGCGTTCCAGATCCGCCTGTGGGTGATCAAGTTAGAGAGGTACACCAAATACAACAGCTTGCCCTGCGTAACTTCTACGCGCTCGGAGGTTCTGATCTTGAAGGCGGAGGACGCGCACGCGCCGCCGTCCCCCTCCGCGAGGAAGGTCGCGCACGCGAGCGTGAAGAAACGGCCGGCGCGGTGGACGTCGGAATCGGCCTGGGGTTTCAAGTCGCAGAGGAGGAATACGTCGCCGGGCAAAGTCCGGTAAGGCTCCCTGGTGCCGCGATTGTTGATCTCGTTTCTCCAGGAATCGACGTTCACGCTGTAGAGCGGCTTCCCGGGGGGTTTCGATTCTCGGGGTCGGAGAGAAGTTACCTCGGCGAAGGGTGCCACGTGGACGGCTTCCATGGCGGAAGCGAGGTCGGCGCGGGTTTCTTCACGCAAGGGGAAAACATATGAACCGAGATACTGGTCAACGGAGTCGAAGGTCTCTGGGATCTTCTCCACCTGTGTTAAAAAAGAATCACGGATCAGAATACAGTAACTTATTTTCATGCAAAAAAAAAAAAAAAAAACAGAGGAAAAAAAAGACCTGGTTTTGGTAGAGGTTATCGTCCAAGATTTCGCGAGGGGCCCATGAAACCACGATATCGGTGAACTTATCCATTGATATCAAAAGTAAAGAAGAAGAGCCGTTGTAGATGAAAATAACTTAATTATCCACAGAAACACTGGGGCGGGGGAGGAAGAAAAGAAAAATGAAGTGTTCGGAATATACAGTAAACGAAGGAACCCCTGTAAAGTAATCATGGCAAAGGGAATATCAAGGAGTGACTTTTCGTTTCCCACTCTGTACACTACTTTTTACTACTACCTTTTTTTGTGTTTAGTTGTTTTTATTTTACTTGCGGTGAAAATACCTTTTTGTGTTTAGTTGGTTTTATTTTACTTGCGGTGAAAACGGTTGCATGATCTTAATTGAGTAGTGGGACCGTGAAAGTCGAATCGGTCGTTTTCCAATGTTCGTGGGACCTGGTTAATTCGACCCTGGAGGTGTGGTCACAGCCCACACCTCCCCAGATGCTTCCACGTGTTCCCTTCCCTCTCTCCAGATGCTTCCATGTGTCCCTTTCCTTTTGTTAATTCTAGTATTGATTTAGTTACTAATCGAGTACTATTTTTAATTTTTATAGGTTAATAATTATTTATTTCTTAAAAATAATTATATATTTATAATTATAAATATACATTTATTTATTTAAATTAAATAATTATGCAATTATTTTATGTGTCAATTTTTTTTAAAATTTTTCATTTATTAAGCATAATCTTAAAAAAAAGCTTTATTTTTTTTTTGTTTTAAAATAAAATTTTAACTTATTTTTTTAGCATGATTTTTAAATTTTACATATAATATTTAATTTTTTAATTTAAACATAACTTTTTAAATTTTATTTTTTAATCAAATACCCAAAAAGTAACAATTTCTTAAAAAATATTTGGGACGAAAAAATAAATAAATAATTTTATATTTTTTATATATATTTTTTTACTATTTTTAAAATTTATATATTTCAAATATGTTGCTAATTTTTTTATTAATTGTCATTTTTTAATTTATTTTATATTTTATATTTATTATAGCTAAATATTAGAGGAATTTTGAAAAATGAGCATATATATAATATTTTTTTATTAATAAATATTTTAATTATGTCCACCATATTTCAAATGAAGTTAATTTTTTAATTTATATTTATTGGATTTATTACACGTACCATCAAAATGGTAAACAAGATGAGCGTCGTGGTCGAGGTTTGTTAGCTCAATTAGTTGAACATTTGAATCGAATATTACATTTAAAGTTCAAACTCGAAACATTACAATTGACCTAAAAAAATGAACGTCCTGCACATGATGACGAGTGCAATAAATAAAAAATTCTTTTAAAATATTAATTTTCAAAATACAAATAAAAAAAATATACATAAACTTCTTAATCAACATACTTATCATTTTTGCATAATTATTTAATTTAAATAAATAAATATTTATAATTATTATAAACATATTTTCTTTAAATAATGATAATTTATTTATTCTAAGTAAATTTTTAATAATTATTTAAAATTATTAACCTATAATAATATAAATAAATATAAAATATAATAGTAAAATAGTACTCTTACTTAGTAAATAAAACAATACTCCCTCCTTCCCCCAACACAATGCATAGAGAAACTTGCACGTGGATTAAGAAAAAGTGAGTTTTTGTGTGTTTTATAATATAAAGTGAGGGTATAATATGTATTGATGTGTATGTAATAAAGTAGTTAGTTGAAAAAGTAGTGGTATAAAAGGTAAATAAATGTGTATTGAGAGGATAAAGTTGTGAAAAGACATTAGATTTATAGAATGTGCACTGTTTTAAGGGATGAACTAAAAAGGAAAGTATGCATTGTTTTAAGGAATAGAGGGAGTATTAAGAAAAGGAGAGGGAGGGGGACACATGGCAGCATCTGGGGAGGTGTGGGCTGTGACCACACCTCCAGCGTCGAATTAACGGTGGGACCTGGAGTAATGTAATTATACAGTATTACAGTATGTATATTATGTAATTTGTTTTTTAATTAAAGAGTAAAATATATTTTCGTACCTGAAATTTAATCGTTTTTACACTTTCATACCTGATCGGAAAAACGTTGCATGCGCCTACCTGAGGTTTAACATATTTACACTTTCCTACCCGCGACTTGCCTGAAGCGAATATTCGGTGGAATAATCTGAGAAAGTGGATATCACGCTCCTTAATTGAGATTGTGCATTGTTAACGAGTAGAAAAAACCGAACAGAAAAGCTAATTTTCATCTCGTAAACTAAAAGAATATTTTTGAGAATTGAACTAACAAAAACTTTTATGATCCAAAAGAGGAAAGAGTAAACTAAGCTGAAAATGGTATTATTCTCTTTTTGGGGGCTGAGAATCTGCCTTTTTTGGTATGGGGACAGGAGTATTTTAGAGTTACAGTTAGGGTTTTCCCCTTTTGACCTAATGGGCCTATCATTCTATTATATGGGCTTAGTATAATAAAAATCGGCCCAAAGTGCAGCCGCCTTTCTTGACGAGCATACCATCTTGGCGGAGAAAAACTCTTTCCGTCCAATCAGCTCACCCTTGCTCGGTTTGGGGTCTACTTCGCGGCATCTGCTCTTTCCTCTTCGTCGGCAGTCCACAGGGATTTTCGTCTTCGAGGACAGAGAACTTGATCTTCTCGGCGAATTCTCCGCGTCTTCGGCGGAAGATGGTTGGGCTCTGTTCGGAAAAAGACATCGCCTCTCCGCGACACCGTCCTCTCCGGACATTAAGTTCCGCTACCATATATTTCTGGCAGGAACAACGATAAATATAGATATGCATGAATGTATGATCTGACCATTTAAAAGTCACTAGAAAGATACATACATGAAAATCCTTGATGGATTTTAAAATTCTTGAAATGAAAGGAAATGAAAATCAGAACATGTACAATATCATATTACATATGTCATTATGGACAAAAATAATATTGAAGACAAGGTCCCGAAGACCAGTGATTGGTCTCGAAGACCAGTGATTGCACTATTTTTTTCTCTACTAAGTTTTTCCACGTGGTTTTCTTAGTTAAAGATTTTTAACGAGACAATCACCACAATATAAATGTGAATGTCATGTACTCTTTTCCTTGAGTATTTTTTCTAAAAGGTTTTATAGCGAGGTTTTTAACGAGGCAGCAATCTTGTAAATAATCATTCAAGTGGAGTGTTATGAATATTATTAATTAGTGAATGAATGACTTAGTTTACCTTTTCTTGGTGAACAAGACAGAAACCCTACTTTGTATAAAAAGTCTCCCCATATGAATGAAATAAGAATTCATAACAATTCTTTCTCTCTATATCTAATCTATATTTTTCTCTCAATTTTTGAGTTTATAACATATTTATATTTTTTTTTCTATATTTTTTTCTCAATTTCTCTTGAGTTTATAACACATTTATATTTTTTTTCCCTAAAATAATTTTGGCTATTAAGTACTCTTATTCAATCTTTACCCAAGGGTTTACCAGAGCTACGGCTGCGGTTCCCTCATCATAAAAAATAAATAAAAAATCTTTACCTTTTTCTTCTCATAACTCTGGTTGATCGGGAGGGAATGGAAATCCAAGCAGCGAGAAGAAGAGAAGAAGATGACGCCGCCGCCGATGATGATGCTGGTTCGGACAGGATATCCCGATTGCCGGAGTCCCTATTGCTTCACATACTCTGTTTCCTGTCACAGAAGACCGCTGGTCAAACTTCCCTGCTCTCCAAATCATGGCGTCACCTCGGACCTACCCGACCCGCAATCAAGCTTCTCGGATGCTGTCGTTGTTCTCACGAGAGAGGAATCAACGACGATTGTGAAAATTGTTTTGAAGGAATTAAAGAACAATTCCTATCCGCTATCGATAGCACCTTTCAAAGGTACCATCATCATAACTTCTCTCCACAAGAAATACATTTACAGATGTTGTGCGTTGACTCGGAATCGATTTCGGTGCTTGAAAAATGGATCCCGATATTCATCAATCCGGATAAGCCCGCCGGAGTCACTACGTTTCGTCTTTTGTTTAGCTGTGGGCCCCATTTTAATCTGCCGTCGATACTCTTTACAGCCGAATCCCTCCGAGAGCTGTGTTTGGAATGGTGCAGGTTCGATGAAAATATTCCGATCAATAATGTAATGTTGAGTAAACTAGAATATATTTCCCTCTCCTCAGTCAAAATTTCCGACGAGGCTCTGGAAAAGGTATTATCAGGCTGTCCTTTGGTTAAACGTCTATTCCTCTCGAGTTGTCAAGGGTTCAAAACCATCAATATTAATGGAAATAAGAACCCTTATCTCAACCACTTCGAGTTTTCTAGTTATTATCCAACTGGTAACGAGGCTTCCGTTGAAATCGAGGTCCCAAACATACGTTATTTCGAGTATTCCGGAAGTGGTGCTACTTTTTTGTCAACGACGTTATCTGCCAAGACAACTTCGAGGGAGTGGAAGTCACATTTAAACTTGTACCATTGTGTGTACGCCTACAATGATGCTGATGTTTTAAGGAGGATCCTTAAGTTATATGAGATGGCCAAGGCATTGAGTCGGTCTCGAATTTCTCTTACCCTTTCGGAGACTTTCAATTTCAAGATCAATCGGATTGATTGGGATTTCAACGACCGCCCAGTTGTAGTCGAACGCCTGGGTCTCCGTATCTGTAAATTCTGTCCCGATTCCTTTACACATTTTCTAAATGCTTTGTTTCGTATTTTTCGTCCAAGATACACTACTGCAGTGAGTGATTATTGTTACGATAACGAGAAAGTATCTAAAATCCTATGGGAAACCTTGATACACGAGAGAGAAGAGATGGAATGCGGCTGGGGAAAACATCTGGAGGAAGTGAGTATCGAAGCCTCTGACCAGAAAGGAAAAGTATGGCATCGCGTCGAGGGGAAATGTTGGCCAGAATGGTCAGTTAATCAAAAGATTCGGTTTCGATTGAAATGGAGAGATCAGCCAGTTTATTAAGCTCCATCTTGATAAGAATATGAATGTTCATGTTTTTTACTCTACATAATTGCTCTTGGTTTTTTATTTACAAAGGTCGAATTATTCAACAATCATCTCTTCACCGAAAACATTACATCATTTTCATTTTCTCTCCAAATATCATCTGTTGATTCTTGCACAGAAAAATACTTTGGGTATTGACTACCTGATCTAAACCAATTTTAGATTTTAACAAGTTCCCTCTCAGGTGATAGATAAATTTTTGAAAACATGTTTCTTTACAAAAAGAGACATACTAAAAGAGACACAGCTCCGTTAATTGATCGACAAAAGTGACGAAGTCAGTTCGCTAACTGCTAGGTGAATCAACCCAACACTCTCCCTTGTTGAAACCTTTCTTGCTTCCGAGCTCTTCAAAAGTCATCCAAATTTCCGTCACCATTACAATTCACGTGTTATCGTGATCAAGTCTTAGATACATAAAAAAGAAAGACATATATGTGCAAGTGACTAAGGATATACTGGAGTTCACATTACCTTTTATCATCAGTGATAGGCCTCAGTTCCAGATCTTAGGAAACAGCGTTTCCATAACTTCAGTTTTACGCGAAAACAAACTCAAGTCGATAGCTATGGCATCATGGCATACAAACTCGAGACTATCCCGACTCCCTGTCACAACCAAAAGAGGATCCCCAATTGCTTTGAATGCTCGACCAACCACATCAGCACATGACAAAGCATCATTCTTCCTATCAACATCGATAGCTTCGCAAAACTCAACCGGCAAGCACGACACATCAAAAG
The DNA here is from genome assembly GCA_954870475.1 of Euphrasia confusa. NCBI lineage: Eukaryota > Viridiplantae > Streptophyta > Magnoliopsida > Lamiales > Orobanchaceae > Euphrasia > Euphrasia confusa. Next base: position 36,588,608 of record OX940955.1, on the reverse strand, counting down.
GAAGCTCCGAGTTCAGGCACGACACACACATAATCACGACCAATCTCAGAATCAGCACCGGAAAATAGTACTCGCAGTCGATACAAGAAATCCGAATCCATTCGGCTGTATCACTTCTGTTCAAAAGGCACTCCCGGGAAACATCGAAAACAAATTCACAAATCCTCGCCGGGTGTGATTTCTTATTCGTGACTAGACCGACACTTGGATCGGAATCGGAGAGCAGAGAGGTCAGATATTCCGCAAAGGAGGATTTCGTAGCAAAAAAGAATCCTCGAGAATGATGAGGTGTCAAAATCAAGAGCCTCTCCACGAGGTAAAAGAAACAATTCGGCGATATGTAGTTTCCTCCGGCTCTCCAGTCGGCTTCATAATAAGTTTCTGCCATTGCCTGATAAAACCCGCGGCACAGATCTTCACGATCCAAATTGCTCGATTTGAAGTTCTCAATAAACGACCTCCAAGCCGACGTCTCAAAAATCCTTTGAGTAATTCTATAATAATTTTTTCCTGGTTTGAGAGGGCCGGAACCGAGAATTATCATAACAACCCTTCCTATCTGCCCATAAGTGAGTTTATTTCTTCCACTGATGTTTCTAGTAATGATTTCTTCGAGTACATTACTGGACAGTTCAGTTTCCCTCAGAGACATCATATTCATAGTCTCCGATAAAGATTGCCGTGTGTCCAAAGGGAAAACATTTTCAATATATTTGATCGATAGTTGCATGAAATCATGTAGCTTCTCGACATCAGCTTTCTTAAAATGCAGAGATTTGGAATTGATCAAGAACCTCGATACGTCGAAAACGTAAGTCAGGCACATGCTTTGGCAGTATTTAGACAATGGCTTCGAAGTAGAATACTCGTAGAGCTCTTTAAGTATCTCCAGCACTCTAGATTAGTTCCTGATCCCAGTATTTTCGGCCGGCCGAAACTAAATGACGAGCTTCAAGAGTTTTTACATCTTCATCGCCTTCTTTAATCCACGTCGCCTTAGGGTTCATCAAGGTAAAGGTCACTCTCTGATTATGAAGCAACGCCCTCACCCCAAAGAAATTCAAGCAAAAACGAGCACTTTCACTGCTTGTGGAGCCCACCTTCTCCAAAGAGGGTAGATATTCCACGATCTCCCGGATGAGTACCTTCAACAAGTCCCAAACATAAACCAGGGTCCCACCGTAGACTCGATCCCTCGACATTCTCTCGTCAAAAAAACTCGAAACAATGCTGTTCGGCTCGTGATCCCATTCGTAATCGACCGGACTCACTTTGAAATGGGCTTCTAGAAGTTTACGCACGGATAGAATCTCTGCGGTGTAATTTTTATGTATCTTCGAAGCTCTGTAACACTTTACTAATTCAGATAAATTTACCTCCTCGTGCGACAAGAGTTGGGCTTCGAGGCAAACTGAAGTATGGAATGTTACAGAAACTTTCTGGGCGAAGGAAATTGCGTCGGCTAGGAGTTCGTGCTTCTGGGGAAATTCCTTGAGAGGCCATCCTTGGCTTCCGGACACCCACAGAGATTTAGAAGCCACGTAAGAAAGTGTAAGCAGAGAAGCACTTTCATACTGTTGCGACTTTTCCAGAAGATTGATCTCACGCATAATATATCCAAGACGTTTAGCGATCTCTGCAGCCTCCTTGAAGTTCCCCATTTCTTCCTCGAGACTCAAAAGCTCGTCTAGGTAGTCCAAAGACTTCAAGAAGTGTCTTTTCGACTCTGAATTGGAGAAAGCTCGAACAAACTTCATTACTGAAACATCGTCCTTCGCCCTAAAATATTCCAAGGCACATTTTTCTAGATACTCTTGACAAACCTTATCGACCTCTTTATACTTTTTTGTATTTCTATCGGGCGAAGCTTGCTGCCTCCAGTTTTCAATGTATTGCAAACCAAGGTCGAAATGATTTCCTCTGGAACAAGACACCAAACACTCCTGGATAAAGTATCCCTTGCCATAAACTTCTGCTGCAAGTTTGTGGTTCCCAGCTAAACTGAAACATTCACCAGCTTTCTTTAGTTCAGTCGAACCGCATTTCTCCAAGTATAATCTCCCTGCAAACGAAACAAGAACTTTCTTTAGTTCAGTCGAACGGCATTTCTCCAAGTATAATCTCCCTGCAAACGAAACAAGAAATGCCAAATCACGATAAAAATAATCTTGTTTCTTATTCATAGCAAATTACTTACCGGCTCTTTCGTATTCTCCTAAATCACAAAACATTCTGCAGCAGAATCGACTCGATTAATAGAGTCGAACATTTCTGCAGCCTCCCTCAGCAATGTACGTGATTCTTTGGGATTTGAACTAAGTAAAGCCTCTACATCAGCTCTCAGCTTAGAAGCCATAGCCCTCTTCTCGTACACTTCGTCGGCCCACTATAAATGTCTAGTTTCCCAACTTGCACCCCATGAATAATTGGGGATGTCATCAACGTTTTTAAGAAAACTAATCCACGACAAATCAATCCAACCTTTTCCATTCTCCTGACTTACTAGGACCGATATCCCTAAAAGAGCTATTGCTCGACAAAGTTTGTCAAGCTCATCATTAGAATACTCTTCTTGCTTGCAAGACTCGGTCACATGATCAAGCAACCGAGACACTGAAAGTTTCTTATCTATCAACCCTAGACCAATAAGGTCTTCACATGTACTGCTATCTATGGATCTTGGCTCATCATCTAAAACCACCGGCTTGCCGTCGATTGGCAAGCCAGTCATGTACAGCACATCTTCTAGCCCAAAATACAAGGCTACATTTTCGAACACAAATTTACCGGTTGTTATATCGTACTTGTCGTATAAATAATCCAACAGCTTTTTCCGGGTTTTTAATTGAAACTCAATCTCGAACACTTGGTCAAAGCCAGAACCTGAAAGTCTGTTCTTAACGACTTCCTTTAGGCTCAATCGATAGTCACCAAGCCTCTCACTTATGTTTAAAACACCAGGAGTGTGCTCCATAGCTGAAAGACGCTCCCCGTCTCCGAATCGCTGCCCAATAGCTTCCTCTTCCATTTTCTTCAATTCTTCCGCTTCGCCCCACTTGAAGACGCAGATCGATTGCCTCCGTGACGACGAAGAATTGAAGATGCAGAGACGAGAGAAGAGAGAGAAGAAAGAGAAGCGGCGGATAGCGATTCGGAGACGAGGAGCGTCTTTCAGCTATGGAGCACACTCCTGGTGTTTTAAACATAAGAGAGAGGCTTGGTGACTATCGATTGAGCCTAAAAGAAGTCGTTAAGAACAGACTTTCAAGTTCTGGCTTTGACAAAGTGTTCGAGATTGGGTTTCAATTAAAAACCCGGAAAAAGTTGTTGGATTATTTATACGACAAGTACGATACAACAACCGGTAAATTTGTGTTCGAAAATGTAGCCTTGTATTTTGAGCTAGAAGATGTGATGTACATGACTGGCTTGCCAATCGACGGCAAGCCGGTGGTTTTAGATGATGAGCCAAGATCCATAGATAGCAGTACATGTGAAGACCTTCTTGGTCTAGGGTTGATAGATAAGAAACTTTCAGTGTTTCGGTTGCTTGATCATGTGACCGAGTCTTGCAATCAAGAAGAGTATTCTAATGATGAGTTTGACAAACTTTGTCGAGCAATAGCTCTTTTAGAGATATCGGTCCTAGTAAGCCAGGAGAATGGAAAAGGTTGGGTTGATTTGTCGTGGATTAGTTTTCTTAAAAACGTTGATGACATTTCCAATTATTCATGGGGTGCAAGTTGGGCAAGTTGGGCAAGTTGGGCAACTAGACATTTATAGTGAATAATTAATTTGGGTGGACATTATTTCGGTAAAAACTCTAGATGGGTCGAGATTCTTTGTGAGCTTTGCATTGAAATGTGGCCAGTAGAAGTGCTGGAAACGGTCATACGTAACCTCGTTTTTACGAATAAAAGTCTGTAGCGCAACTGACGAACCCCTTGCATCAGAAAATCTCTGAAAGTAGGAATTACCCAGAGTACCATCTAACATCATAAAAAACTTTCGAAACGTGATGATCAGTGGTTACTTTTCCGGTAGAACCCCGTCAAATGTGTCCGGAATATCTTTAAATTCAGTCATTTCATCCGAATTGTCCATATTGATTATGTTCCTCTTTCCAGACATGTATTCGCAAGAAAAACTGTAAATATATTATAATGGTTAAAAATGAGAAGTACAAGAAAATATATATAGAGTTTGAGACTCACCTCTTCATCTCGGATACGTGCTTTTTGACAGCATGGCAAAGTTTTGGACTCACGGTGACAAAGAGTTGGTGCAATACAGTTTCCTCAGACTCACCTACGGACTCCCGTGAGGCTATGAAATATTGTTGAAACTTCTTAAGCAGCTTCATGGTCAAAATAGTAGTCTTTCCAGTGCCCGATCGACCTAATATGAAACTGCTTACTGGAAACATTATTATCTTCCGCTCCTCATCAGTGACCTCAAATGGGAGTCCCAATTCTCCACCATCGTGGTCGGTAAGTAAATGGTTTACGGTACCGGTTGACAAAGAGTAAAATTTCATTAGAAGTAAGCTTTCACTAACGTTGGAGTTCTCCGCATAACCTTTGCTTTCAACCATGCTACCACTTGTAATGGCACTTGATTTTATGTCATTCTTATCCTTGTAACGGATTATATCTTAATCAACGGACCAACTCTTAGGAAGCTCCAGATTCCTTAACAAAATCAAAATCAACAAAACCATCAACGGAAAACAATTTAAAGGACAATTAGACTTGCCATAGATAACCTCAATGATATACATATATACCCCTCAAATAACTTTTCATTGCAGTAGTCGATGAAAACAGGTGTGTACGTGGAAGCCATTCTATCAAGTCGTTCCAACAGTTTTGTGATCTCATTCATAGGCAGTATGTCCCAGACTTTGAAAACTTGTTCGTAGAATAAGTCCTCCTTAATTATATCAATGGAGCAAACAACGTAGTATCTATCTACCTTGAATTGCTTCACGACATATGAAGATATCGGGCATGTACAGTCCACGTCTATTTTCCTGGGCCGCCAACCGCTTGCGAGCTTCAGTAACAAACTTAAGGCCAGCTTCTTAACATGGGAAGGTATCTGTATGTGAAATGACTTCCGGAAGTTCTCGCTGAATGAAACCTGAGAACATATGCAAAGCTAAAAATTCAGTAGTCGAGTCTCAAAATGTTCTGAAACCCGAATACACTAGTAAACCAGTACCTTCCATATAGAATTCTTAAAAAGTGGACTTTCCCCACTAAGGAGGTCTTCAAGTTGACCCAACTCTTTCTTGACTTTTAAAATAGTTTCTAGAATTTCAAGGTCATCATCAAAGCTCTTTCATTACCCAATATCCACATGCAGTGACTGAACATAACAGAAAAAAAATAAGGAGAGAGAAAATCCACAATTTAGTGAATAAAGGAAAAGAACATTAACAATATAAAAACAAAAATCGCGCTATAGCTAACCGGGCCCTTGTCAAAGCAACATTGGTTCTCTGTGGGCTAGACAAGAAACCTATCGATCCACCTCCGTGAGACCTTACAGTCGACATAATTACTACGTCTTCTTCGCCTCCTTGAAATCCATCGATTGATTTCACGTTAACCGTAAACCTCTCGATGTTTTTATACTTCTGTTCAAGCATACGCTGAATCGTATCAACTTGTGCAGCATACGGAGAAATCACACCGATGCTCAACTTCTCGTTCGTGTCACTCCATGCTGTTCGTGACATGCGAGAAATTTGCGACAAAGTAAGAACATCGGAATATATACTAACACAGTGAGTAAAAAGCACCCTACCCCACTATGTACCTTGGTAGACTTTCTTCACTAGCTTAACTACCACGGCCACCTCGACCATGTTCTTTCTGCTGTGACTAATATTATCCGATTCCTCTTTTCCTCCGCGTACATTTATAAACGAATACGGACCGAACATACTCCCTTCAAGATACCTTCTTTCATATGTTCGGCTCTGCACGCAGGGAGCGTCTAATATCTGGTTGACATAAAAATTTGAATTTGGAAATTGACTTATGGATGGATGCATTCTGTATTGGACATCAAGCAGATGCTTAGAATGTCCCAACGAGCTCAATCTCTCGAACAGGCTTCTCCCAAAGCCAAGAACTTCGCACATCTGTGATCATTCTGAAAACAATTAGAAATCGTGTACTATTTAATGAACTGATGAGGAGCAGTTTGCATCACATACCTTGCTTTTCGTCACCCAAGAGAATAGCATGCCTCACACCTGGCAGCTGGAGTGGAATTATAGATTCACACTCCTTTACTTGGGCAGCTTCGTCGATGACCACCACGGTCAAGGGTTTCATGTTGATCGAGTGAAGCTTAAATGAGGATGAGGTGGTGCAAAATATTAAAGAAGCCTTTTGGAAACAGAATTCTTCGGTTGAAGCTCTGTTTGTGTCGATATTCGGAAAGCCGAGCTTATCTTTATGAGCATGCAGAGAACGTAAAGTGGCCAGGCACTTGCTTTTGACATCTGCAAGCGGTTCGAAATCAAGCATTTCCTTTCGTAGAACGATATCTTCCCATTTCTCAGATAAAAGCGTTTCAATAGAATCCACGAGAGAAATAAGTTGTTCTATGAGTTGAAGGCTCTGCCTCTGAATCATACTTGCCGGTAAATGAGTGATTATTGTTAGCATGTGATTCCTTAGAGGAATTGCTAAATGCAAAAATTGGTCCCTGAAAAACTCCAGAAGTGTTTTTGGGCTGGAATGAAAAGCTTTATCTGGATTGGATTTGGATATCTCGGTATCAACAAATACCTTATACTGAGAAACACAGCCGTCAAGAAAATCAAGCATGAAGGCAACACTGTTCTTCCAACCTATCGAGCAACTAATTAGACGTTCAACGCGATCATCCATAAATATATCCTCCACGTCCGATCCGAGTTTCAGATTATCCCTATTCCCATATATGAGCATATCTCCCAACGAACACTTAGACTCGGTTTCAAACGAGCTTTTCACGAGCGCAATCACCCTCGAGGCAAGTTCCGTAATCGCTACATTAGTCGGTGTGCATACGACGGTCCTCACTTTCATTTTCATTAGCACAAAAACCAAAATGCTTAATGTTTTAGTTTTTCCAGTCCCTGGCGGGCCCCATACGAGATCCACCGAGGGCTTGTGGTTGCATTCAGCTTTCCAAAGAGAAGTCGACACTGCCTCGAGCTGCGAGTCGTTCAGTTCGGAAAATAAACCCGAGCTCTCATCGTCCGCCAGCTCAGCACTGCATTCGACAGGACAGAAGTCGCAATCTCCCTCCTGCACAAGAGGGCACATATATTAGCTTTCCACAAAACAAATAAATAAATAAATAAATAAACACGTACCGAGTCATAAAACCGTTGAACTAAGAGATGACTTTATTCTTTACTTCAGCATTGCCTTCCGACTTGTCTTCCTCCAACAATTAGTGTCACAACAGCAAGGGTAAGCCATTAAGAGAGATGCAGCAGGATGAAAACAGTTAGAAGGTATTTGAATTTCCATGTCAATATTGTCCTCTCCTGCCACATAATAAACATCAGGCGAGAAGGAAAAAAAGCATCAACTACTGGTTCATAAGAAGTACATGAACATAATTTTGTGTTTGTTTCAATTAAAGAAGATAATATATGCAGAGGGGTTACATATTGTTAAACTCAAATAGATTGTTTACCTGTTGAAAATATACAGTAACATATGGAAATACAACTTAATATGTGTGAAAAACAAAGCCACAAGATCTCATTAACAATGTAATATTAGACCAAATACCTGTGTATCAGCAAAAATATATCATCGCCATTTGCCAATGGCCAACAAGGTAATAGACATGTCCAACAGGTACGTTTAAATTGAGGGTCTGTAGATGTTTGAATGTTCAATATCTGGTACAAAACAATAAATGACCAATATTAATGGACATCTTAAGTCGGTAGGAAACAAGAAAATGAACTCGTGCATTCACAAAAGTAGTAAAATGAATAACTAAACTCATACCTCAATCCCAGCTATGTTATCCGAAATACAAATAAATCTATCAATCAAATTCCCAACAAACAAATAAACTAAAAAATTAGGCGAACTAATGAAAATCTGTATATACCCCAACATCTTTATTAATTCTTCCTTCGTCAGCTTGTGTTAATACAGATGAGCGAATTTCAATTGCATATTTACTTAAATAAGATTGGCAGATTACAAAAGAACTTCGATTTTCAAGGACAAGCTCTAGATTTCATTTATTTCAACATCTTAAGAGATGATGGGAGCATCGTGTTCTTAAAATATTCACGTGTCACACGTGTAATTTAAAGGAGGATCGCATCAAAGAAACTAACTACAACAATCTCCAAAAAGAATTAACCAATAAACCATTTTAACAAAGAATGAGAGTGCCACCTTAATTATACTGTAATTAAGTACCTTCAAATAAACACCAAACCACTGATTAGACCCTGACTCGTATCAGCAACATCCTCTGCCCGACTATAACAAAGCATGTTCAATCATCAAATAGTGTAGCCAGAGTGAATAGTTCCTCCCGAGCTCAACCTTCGTCGTGTAAAATCAAATACAGATTGATAATAAAAATCACATCTACCTAAACAAGACACATAGGTTTCGACCAATACGATAAAATCAATCCACGAATGCAAAATTAATTCAAATCATAATTCGGATTAAGTTTAATTAAACATAAATGAAAAAATAATCAAACCTGAGGAAGGCTTCGCCGCTCGAATCCACCGACGATGAATGGTGATACGCAAAGGCTCCATGAAGATGGGAGGCATGACTGTGGCAGGAAGCGTGAAGGTGATGGTCGGAGGTAAGGTCGCAGATGTCGAAGATCGAGGGTTTCAAAGAGAGAAGGGAGAATCCGAAGATCTGCGAAGGCAGCAACCGAACAAATAGTGATATGAATAGGCTTGACGAAGTGGGCGGTTTTAATTTTGGAGATAGGGATGAAGTGACTAGTGAGAGACCGAGAGTCTAGGTTCATTAGTACTACATTTATTTTAAATAAAGAATGATTTTAATTTACATATTTACAACGGATATAAATAAGCGATGTCCCAAAAATAACTTTCTCACATCGGTTATAACAAATAATTGATATCCCTAAAATCTTATCCCACGTCAATTAATATTTAACCGATATTGCGGTTCAAATTAACATCGGTTACTAGAAAACCGTTGTCAAATAACTATTATTATACATCGGTTTCTTATATAACCGACGTCTGTATAATATTAACATCGGTTTTTTCAGAAACCGATGTAAATATACAATTTTGCATCGGTTCTCATAAAACCGTTGTAAATTGATTGATGTTATAGGTGTATTTTGTAGTAGTGTGGCTAATACTTTGTCGATGATCATCCTATTTTTACGCATCGACAACGCGTTCCAGATCCGCCTGTGGGTGATCAAGTTAGAGAGGTAAACCAAATACAACGGCTTGCCGCGAGCAACTTCTACCTGGTCGGAGGTTCTGATCTTGGAGGCGGAGGATGGGCACGCGCCGCCGTCCCCCTCCGCAAGGAAGGTCGCGCACGCGAGCGTGAAGAAACGGCCGGCGCGGTGGACGTCGGAATCGGCCTGGGGTTTCAAGTCGCAGAGGAGGAATACGTCGCCGGGCAAAGTCCGGTAAGGCTCCCTGGTGCCGCGATTGTTGATCTCGTTTCTCCAGGAATCGACGTTCACGCTGTAGAGCGGCTTCCCGGGGGGTTTCGATTCTCGGGGTCGGAGAGAAGTTACCTCGGCGAAGGGTGCCACGTGGACGGCTTCCATGGCGGAAGCGAGGTCGGCGCGGGTTTCTTCACGCAAGGGGAAAACATATGAACCGAGATACTGGTCAACGGAGTCGAAGGTCTCTGGGATCTTCTCCACCTGTGTTAAAAAAGAATCACGGATCAGAATACAGTAACTTATTTTCATGCAAAAAAAAAAAAAAAAAACAGAGGAAAAAAAAGACCTGGTTTTGGTAGAGGTTATCGTCCAAGATTTCGCGAGGGGCCCATGAAACCACGATATCGGTGAACTTATCCATTGATATCAAAAGTAAAGAAGAAGAGCCGTTGTAGATGAAAATAACTTAATTATCCACAGAAACACTGGGGCGGGGGAGGAAGAAAAGAAAAATGAAGTGTTCGGAATATACAGTAAACGAAGGAACCCCTGTAAAGTAATCATGGCAAAGGGAATATCAAGGAGTGACTTTTCGTTTCCCACTCTGTACACTACTTTTTACTACTACCTTTTTTTGTGTTTAGTTGTTTTTATTTTACTTGCGGTGAAAATACCTTTTTGTGTTTAGTTGGTTTTATTTTACTTGCGGTGAAAACGGTTGCATGATCTTAATTGAGTAGTGGGACCGTGAAAGTCGAATCGGTCGTTTTCCAATGTTCGTGGGACCTGGAGTAATGTAAGTATACAGTATTACAGTATGTATATTATGTAGTTTGTTTTTTAATTAAAAGGTAAAATACATTTTCTTATCTGAAATTTAATAGTTTTTACATTTTCATACGAAAAATTTTTGCATGCGTCTACTTGAAGTTTAACATATTTACATTTTTCTATCCGCGACTTGCCTGAAGCGAATATTCCGAGAAAGTTGATAGGTTTAACATATTTACACTTTTCTACCCGCGACTTGCTTGAAGCAAATATTCCGAAAAAGTGAATATCACGCTCATTATGCATTATACTGATATATAGCTGAGAGGACATTTATTTAATTACTCATTTAATTAATTCATTCATTTAAACAAAACAACAAATGATAAAAATCATTTACGGGTTTTAAAAATAAAAAATGAGTTTCAATTCTCACAACTCCATCTTCAAATCCCCAAATCCTTTCTCTCTCAAATCTCTAAATACCCAAATTGGTTCACTCTCAAATTCCTAAATCCCTAAATCTATTCTACGAAGTAGTTGCACCCCATTCTGAGAAAAAAAAAAAGAGGTAAGAATTCAAACAATCTCAAGAAATTGAGGAGAGGAAAAATCGCATACCACCTTAAACTGACCGCAAGCCTTGAACCTCCTCCCCGGGTTCAAATCAGACCACGAAGTGCGCCTCACTACTGGTTCTCCGCATCGGCAATGTTCCATGTGGAAATTGCAAGAACCAATTTTAGGGTTCGTCAAAAGGGGGAAAATTTTAGGGTTTCTGTGAATTTGAAATTTGATGCAGAAAAAAAAAACGTTCTTCCTTATATGTTTTTTTTTTATGTTTTTTAATTAAATTATTGTTGACCTTGTTGACTGAGGGTATATAGGTAATCTGCCAAAAAATTGAGTAAGAAGTTACGTATTTACCTTTGAAATCGGAATATTCCACCGAATATTCGCTTCAAGCGAGTCGCGGATAGGAAAGTGTAAATATGTTAAATTTCCGGTAGACGCATGCAACGTTTTTCCGGTCAGGTAGGAAATAAGTAATTTACCCTTAATTAAATAACGCTTGAGAAAAATTAAAAATTGAATAAAATTATGTAATAGTAATTTTAATTTGATATATGTTTTTTTAAATAACGTTGATTTTATATTTTTTATTATGGGTAAATTTTGTTAAATTTTTACTCTATGTATAAGTCAAATTAAGAAAATAATAGTAGTACCCAAAAAAACCTAATTGTAAATTGATAAGCATACCAATTTTATTTCGGAATATAGAGTATGATATCAATCAATATATATTTGGAACTATTTAAAGAAATAGATAATTTGATTTATTAATTTATATTTCAGTCTTAATGCAATAAACTTTCTAATTAATGATAAAAAAATTAACCGTTTTTATTAAAAAGGGTATTATTAATTTTATAATTATAAAAAAAATATTACTATAATACATTTACTATAACTACCACTCATGTATAATAAACAAAGATAATTTTGAAATATTACACAAATTTATAATTAAGATAAAATAATATCTTAAATTAAATACTAATTTTTAAAATTATCCTTTAATGAAAATCACATTTTTTTTAATATTATTGAATTTGATAGAAATAACATAAACAACAAATAAAAAATGAAAGTATTGAATTTTTTTTAGAAGTTGATAGAATGATAGATACATATAAAACTATGTTTATCAGCAACCCAACCAAACCTAAACTTTTAATAAAATATTATTTTATTTTACTTTTTCTTATACAATCTATAGCAACAACCATTTTATAAATTTTCTAACTTTATTAACAACCCAACTCAATCTAAAATTATTTATTTATTTTAATTTATATAATAATTTTTTTAAAAATAAGTATATTAATAATAATATAAAAATATTATTTGAAAATAAAAAAAAGAATTTAAAATTTATTATACTCAATTTTAGATAATTTAAAATTATAAATATTAGAATTTTTTTATTTTATTTTTAAATAAAATATAAATACATATATGTAGTATACAAGTTTTTATATACAAAATGAATTGAAATTAAATATAAGTTTTCAATAAATCTAGTGCTCACATGTGGTGTGATCTTTAGTGAACATGAATCGCTCCTGCAATTGGTTGCAAGTATTTTAATTTTTTTTTCTTTTAAAAAGATGATTTTGTCTTATCGGTGAAAATCACCAATAAAGATAGTCTAAGAAAAGTTGGTAAAGTATACTTTATCATTTTAATGTATATTAAAATGTATATTAATATATATATACTTATATATTAACTTAATGATATAGTGATATATAAAGATTGATACATAAATTGGTTGAAATAAAATTTTGTATTGTTATTACCCCAAGTTAAAATTGTAATTATTAAAGCTATCTTCTTTTAGTCAGATACTGATTGAATATTAAATAATTTATAACAATAACTAAATTGTATATATAAAATTATTTATTTTAATTATTTTTATTTAAAATTATTAATTCTAATTTTTTTAAATTTTTGTTGAAATAAATTTTAACCTAATTGTCCTCGATCACTTTGCGAAAGGTTGATCAGCCATGGAAAACCGAGGAGCGAGCACAAGAGAAAAATACGATAACGATGAGGTTGGTTGTTCAGGTTCAGACAGGATATCCCGATTGCCAGAGCATTTAATGCTTTCATATATATATACTTTGTTTTCTCTCGCAGAAGAAAGCCGTTCAGACATCTGTGCTCTCGAAATCATGGCGTCACCTCGGACCTACCCGGCCCGTAATCAAGCCTCGAATGCTGTCATTGTTTTCAAGAGAGAGGAATCAACGAAGATTGTGATAGTTGTTTTGAAGGAATTAAAAAAAAATCCTATCTGTTGTCGACAGCACTTTTCAAAGGTACCATCATCATAACCTCTCTCCGCAAGAAATACATTTAGAGATGTTGTACGTTTACTCGGAATCGATTTCGGTGCTCGAAAAATGGATTCGGGCATTCATCCATCCGGATAAGCCCGGAGTCACTACGTTTCGTCTTTAATTTGTTCGACGGTGGGCCGCATTTTAATCTGCCGTCGGAACTCTTGCAAGCCGAATCTCTCCAAGAGCTATGTTTGGAATGTCGTAGGTTCGATGAAAATATTCCGATCGATTATGTAATGTGGAGAAATCTACAATATCTTTCACTCAGCAGCGTCGTAATTTCCGACGATGATCTGGAAAAGGTCATATCAGGATGTCCTTTGGTTAAACGTGTAGTCCTCTCCGACTGTGAGGGGTTCAAAACCATCAATATCGGAAATAAGAACCCTTATCTCAACTGCTTCGAGTTTTCTAGTTATTATCCAGCCGATAACGAGGTTTCCGTTGAAATCGAGGTCCCAAACATTCGCTATTTCGAGTTTTCCAGCCGTTGTACCACTTTTTTGTCAACAACATTATCTGCTAAGACAACTTCGAGGGAGTGGAAGTCACATTTAAACTTGTACCATTGTGTGTACGTCTACGATGAGGCTGATGTTTTAAAGAGGATCCTTAAGTTATTTGAGATGGTCAAGGCATTGAGTCAGTCTCGAATTTCTCTTACCCTTTCAGAGACTTTCTATTTCAAGATAAATCGGATTGCATGGGATTTCAATTTCCGCCCAGTTGTAGTCCAACACTTGAGTCTCCATATCGGAGAATTCTGTCCCGATTCCTGTACACATTTTGTAAACGCTTTGTTTCGTAATTTTTCGTCCAAGATACACTAATTCAATGAGTACATATTGGACCGATAATGAGAAAGTCACTAAGTTTCTATGGAAAACCTTGATACTTGATAAAGAAAAGATGGAATACGGCTGGGGAAAACATCTGGAGAAAGTGAGCATCGAAGCCTCTGACGAGAAAGGAAAAGTATGGCATCATGTCGAGTGGACATGTTGGCCAGAATGGTCAGAGAATCAAAAGATTCGATTTCAGTTGAAATGGAGAGATCAACCGGTTTATTAAGCTTCATCTTAATATTTATATAGCAATTGATACACTTAATTTAGTCTGCCTTTTCTATCTACTACTACCATATAATAAGAATATGAATAATGTTCATGTTTTTGACTCACAGAGTTGCTTTGTTGCTCTTTATGTTTTCGTTTTTTGATTTACAATGGTTGAAATATTCCAAAATCATTACTTCACCGAAAAACATGGCAGCATTTTCATTTTTCCCCCATCTCAAGTCTTTGTATGGCACCGTGCCCAGGGCACATGTTTGCCGGAGTGTGCTTCAAACCATCAAAGGATCCACTTTCGATTGAAACTGATAGGTTCCTTTATTAATTGCTAATGTTGTATGATCAAAATTGTAACATAAGTTTTTTATTTATAGGAACTGCAATTTATATGATCAACTGCAATTCACGTGTTATCGTGATCAAGGCTTAGAAACGTACGCAAAAAAAAAAGTACAGCGTCTGTTCAAAAGGCACTTCCGGGAAACATGTAAACAAATTCATCAATGCGTGTCGGATAGTTGGAGAAAACCACGTAGCTTCCTGACATCAGCTTCCTTGACATGCAACGACTTGGAATTGATCAAGAACTTCGATATCTCAAAAATGTAAGCTAGACACGTACTTTGGAATGACCTCGACGTAGAATACTCAGAGAGTTTTTTGAACGATTCCAGCACAGCAAGTCCACAAGAGACCATTTCCTGGCGCCAGTGTTTCCGAGCTGCCATTACAAAATGTCGAGCTTCAAGGGTCGCAATAGTACCTCTGGAATCCCGCAATATCTCTCGTTCTTCAACATACTTAAGCCACGAAGCCGTAGGGTTCATCAAGATAAAGGTCAAGCTTTGACTATCAGTGAACCTCACTCCAAAGTAATTGAAGCAAAAACGAGTACATTCACTGCTAGTGAAGCCTACCCTCTCAAGAGAGGGTAGACATTCTAAGATCGCTTCACACTGTACCTTCCACATGTCCCAAACATAAAGCAGGGTCCCACCAGAGACTCGGCCTCTCGACATTGTCTCGTCAATGTTGTTTGACCCAAAATCAGATTCATACTCGGCTGAACTCACTTTGACATGGGCTTCCAGAAGTTTCCTTAGAAAAAGAATCTCTCCGGTGTGATTGTTAGACATCTTCGAAGCACGGTAACACCTCACTAATTCAGACAAGTTTGTCTGCTCATGCGACAAGGCTTGAGCTTCGAGCGAAACTGAATCATGGAATGTTCCGGAAACCTTCTGGGCGATAGAAACCGCGTCAGTTAGAAGCTTCTGCTTCTGAGGAAATGACTTCAGGGGCCACCCTTGGCTTCCAGACACCCACATAGAGTTGGAAAGTGCGTACGAGAGTATGAGCAAAGAAGCATTTGCAAAAAGTTGCGACTTTTCTAAAAGAGTGACCTCGCGTAGAATATATCCGAGAGATTTAGCAATCTCGGCAGCCTCGTTGAAGTTTCCAATCTCTTCCTCCAGACTCAATAGCTCGTCTAGGAACTTCCGAGACTTCAAGAAGTATCGTTTGGTTTCCATGGAGCAGAAAGCTCGAACAAACTTCATTAGCGATTCGTTATCCTTTGCCTCGGAACATTCCGAAGCCCATATTTCTAGGAACTCTTGGGAAATCTTATCGATGTCTTTATATCTTGTCGTATTTCGGATATCAGATGACGACGCTTGCTGCCTCCAGTTCTCGATGTACTGCAAACCTAAGTCGGGGTGATTTCCTCTGGAACAAGAAGATAAGCACTCCCGGAAAAAGTATCCCTTGTCATAAACTTCTGCTGCGGTTTTATGATTCCCGGCTAAACTGAAACATTCACCAGCTTTCCTTAGCTCGGACAAACCAGATTTCTCCAAATATATCCTTCCTGCAGTCGAAACAAAACAAGAAATGTCAAAATAAAAGCAGGGCTCGATTATACATGCATGCATACTTACCTGCTCTTTCGTATTCCCCCAAGTCACAAAAACATTCTGCTGCCGAATCGAACTGGTCAATAGAGTCGAAAATTTCTGCAGCTTCCCTCAGCATTTCCCACGACTCTTCAGGATTCCAACCGCGCAAATTGTCTGCATTTGCTCTCAGCTGGGAAGCCTTAGACCTCTTCTCCCACGTTTGTTCTCCAGCTTTCTTAAAGCACATGATTGCCATATCGAAATTTTTCTCCCAGAAAAGCTGTGTAGGTAAAACAACCATATTAGAACATAATACTAAAAAAGGTGGGATCGAGACAGCTCAACCAAACCAACCTTAATTCCCCGCGATTTCCACTCATCGGGGCTGCTTGCCTTTGTTTGCATTTCTTTCGCAATAGATTTATCTATACGTCTCTCTTCCACAAGGCCCAACTTACTCCAATAATCAAACATAGGCTGGGAGAGCTCTTCGTTGTTTTCATAGATCCACAACTTCTGTCGTGTTCGAGTTATCGCAACGTATAATTGCTTGAGTTCAGAACACATAAGATTGTGTTTTGACTCGCTAAAGCTCGGAACGGACTTCGAAGATTTCGCATCGAGAAGAGCCTTTTGTTTCAAGAAATCATAGACAACTCTCCAATGTTTACCCAATGGTGATGATCCGAAGAAGTTGTACAAGAGAACATCCTACAATATGCAGCGAAAGGATTAATAAAAATTTCTTAACTTTAATTAGTCCTAGTAAACTCAAAGTGACAAGTGAGGAGAAGAATAAATATAAAGAAATTTCGGACCTGAAACTCGAGGCCTTTGCACTCCAATATAGTCAGAACGAGAGCTTGATCACCAACGTGCTTGGTAATCTCCTGTCTTGCAGAATCATCTCGAACGAGAATCACTTGGTCAGCACCAAAACCAATCCATTTCCGACCCGCATTTTGGCCTTCTCCGAAAATCGATAAAATCGAGTTGTCATCATCACAGCGAGGCACAAGTACAGCAGGAGGCTTACCGTGTTTACGACTCGTCTCTGGAGGTAATACATCGATCGACTGCGGGAAATAATGGGAAATAATATCTACGACACTCTGAGCTAACATAAGAACCCCAGTATGAGTGCGAAAATTCTGGGACAAACAAAATGTATCTGATAGAAGCGCCTTTTCTGATTTTCCTTGAAAGTCGCATTTTCTAGATTTCATCAAAAACTCGTTATAGAATAAGGACCTGATATCTTCGAACCTAAAATCGATTCCTCGTGCAATCGTTTGTGCTGTATCACCCGAAAAAACAAACCCCTCTTCAACGTTTTTGCAAATATATTTGAAGAGGGAGATCTGCCTCATCGTAAGGTCTTGAACTTCATCGATGTACACAAAGTGTATTTTATCCCCGAGCATATCCTTTTTTTCGAGTCGGAGATGAACATCGATCACAAAGTCAGCAAGATCAAACTGCCCACGGTCCAACTTCATTTTTTCATAGTCCTCAAAAATGTCGTACACCACCTCCCTTTGTTGGGCACTCAAAGTCGATGTCTTACTGCAGTGCAGTGACACGTAGTCTCTCCTGCTTCGTATGCTATCCCGTTCTTGTGGGCCCCCTTTGATGTGCGACATTATTTCAGTGTACACTCTAGAAGGATCGAGATTCTTTGTGAGCTTTGCATTGAAATGAGCCCAGTACAAACACTGGAAACGGTCATAAGTAACCTCGTTTTTACGAATAAAATTCTGCAGTGCAACTGATGAGCTTCCACGGGAACCTCTTACGTCACAAAATCTCTGAAAGTATGAATCTCCCAGAGTACCATCAAGCATCATTAAAAACTTCCGAAATGTAATGATTAGTGGATACTTTTCAGGCTGAATCCCATCGAATGTGTCAGGGATATCTTTAAATTCATCCGTTTCATCTGTCTCGTACGTATCCGCGATGTTTCTCTTTCCAGACAGGTATTCACAAGACAAGCTGTAAATATAAATATATTGCAACGGTTAAAAACGAAAAGAACAATACGAGAAAATATATTGAGACTCACCTCATCAGCTCGGATACATGCTTTTTCACAGCACGGCAAAGTTTCGGGCTCACGGTAACAAAAATCTGGTGCAATATAGTCTCGTCCCTAGACTCCCGCGAGGCAATGAAATACTGCTGAAACTTTTGAAGCAGCTTCATGGTTAAAATCGTCGTCTTTCCCGTGCCTGATCTACCTAATATAAAACAGCTTTTGGGAAACATTATTATCGTACGCTCTTCATCAGTGACCTCAAACGGGAGTCCTAATTCTCCACCCTCCTGGTCAGTAAGTATATTGTTCACGGCACCACTCGACATAGAGTAGAATTTCATTAAAAGGAGGCTTTCGTCGACTTTGGAACTCTCCACACTTTCAACTGCGCCAGCACTTGGTTTCGTGCTATTCTTATCCTTTTTCCGGATTATGGCATCAGAAACAGACCAACTCTTAGGCACCTCCAGAATCCTTAACAAAACAAAAATCAACATAATCGTCAGCAGAAAACAAAGTAGAACCAGGATTAAAATGACGTACGTACCCCTCAAATAACTTTTCGTTGCAGTGGTTGATGAAATCAGATGTATACTTAGAAGACATATCGTCGAGTCTTCTCAACAGCTGTGAGATCTCGTTCATCGGCAATATGTCCCACACTTGTAAAACTTGTTCGTAGACCGAGTTCTTGATTATATCAATGGAGCAAACAATGTAGAATCTATCGACCTTGAATTGCTTCACAACATATGAAGATGTTGGGCACCTCCAGTCCACGTTTATTTTTTTGGGCCGCCAACCGCTTGCGAGCTTGAGTAACAAATTTACGGCCATATTCTTAACATTGGAAGGTAACCGCATCTGAAATGACTTTCGGAAGTTCTCGCTGAACGAAACCTGAACACATGCAAAACACAAAATTCAGTAGTCGAGCCTCAAAATGTTCTGTAATATAGTATGTGGAAATCGGACGAAATACACTACAAACCAGTACCTTCCATATACAATTCTTGAAAAGTAAACTCTCCAGACTAAAGAGATTTTCAATTTGACCCAATGTTTGGTTGACTTTCAGAATAGTGTCCCTAATCTCAAGATCATCGTCGGCGGTGAAGAAGCATTGTCGAAGTTTAGCATCACATATTAAAGCCTCCCAAATCGAGTCACTTCTACTCAAAGCTCCTTCATTGCCCAGTATCCACATGCAGTGCCTAAAAAAGAACGAAAAAAGAATAAGAAACGGAAATAAGTCCGGTAGAAAAGAAAAAAACATCACTTGATAGCGTACCTTGCCCTTGACAAAGCAACATTGGTTCTCTGTGCACTAGCCAGGAAACCTATAGATCCACTACTACGAGACCTTACAGTCGACATAATTATTATGTCTTCTTCACCCCCTTGAAATCCATCAACCGACTTCACATTAACCGTAAACCTGTCAAGGTTTTTATACTTGTGCTCAAGCTTATATTGAATGCTCGTTACTTGTGCGGCGTACGGAGAAATCACTCCGATACTCAGTTTCTCATTCTTTCCATTCCATGCTGTTTATGACATGCACAAATGAAGAGTTAATAAAATATCACAGTAAGTAAAAATCACTAGATAACATAATGTACCTTTAAAGAGTTTTTCCACTATCTTCTCTACCACTGCCACCTCAACGAGGTTTCTCTTGCTGTGACTAATTTCGTCTGATTCTTCTCTTCCGCCACGCACATTTATGAAGGAATAGGGACCGAACATCCTTCCTTCGAGAAATCGCCTTTCATATCCACTGCTCTGCACGCAAGGTGCGTCTAATATTTGGTTGAGATAGAAATTAGAATTCGGAAACTGACTTATGGATGGATGCATTCTGTATTGTACGTCAAGCAGATGCCTGGAATGTCCGAGTGAGCTCAGTCTCTCGAACAGACTTCTCCCAAAGCCAAGCGCTTGACACGTCTATGATCATTATGAAAATCGTTAGGAATTAATATTTATCATTTAAAGAACTGATCGACTAGGAGTAATGCACGGTAACTACCTTGCTTTTAACCGTCGCTGGTAATTGCTTTTCGTCACCCACGAGAATAGCATGCCTCACACCTGGCAGCTGAAGTGCTATAATGGATTCACACTCCTTTACTTGTGCCGCTTCGTCAATGACCAGCACGTTGAACGGTTTCAGGTTGATCGAGTGTAGCTTAAATGCGGATGATGAGGTGCAAAATATTAAAGAAGCCGTTTGGAAACAGAACTCTTCGACTGAGGTTCTGCTTGTGCCGATATTCGGAAGGATGAGTTTATCGGAATCAGCATGCAGAGATTGTAATGTAGACACACACTTGCTTTTGAGATCTACAAGCAGTTCAAAGCCAAGCTTTTCCGGTTGTAGAAAGATATTTTTTAGTTTCTCTGATGTCATGCTACTTTCAAATAACAGCACTTCGATAGAGTCCAGAAGAGACGTAAGTTGTTCTATGGCTTCGAGACTCGGCCCGTGAATGAAATGACTCCTCGGTAATTGAGTTGTTATTGTTAGCATGTGATTCCGTAGAGACGTTGCTAAATGTGAAAATCGAGATCTGGCAAACTCCAAAAGTGTTTTCGAAGGGGAATGAAAAGTTTTGTCTGGATGAGTTTCTTTGAATTCAGATATCTCGTTATCAACAAAGACCTGAAACTCCGAAACGCAGCCAACAAGAAAATGAAGCATGAATGCAACACTGTTCTTCCAACCAATCGGGAAACCAATAAGACGTTCAACGCGATCATCGATAAATATCTCCTGGATATCCGGTCCAGAGTTCAGTTTATCCCTATTCCCGTAAATGAGCATATCTCCGAAAGAACAATTCTTTTTAGACTCAGTTTTCGAGAAACTTCTCACTAGTCCAATAACCCTCGATGCGAGTTCCGTAATCGCCACGTTAGTAGGAGCGCAGACGACTGTCCTGACGTTCTTTTTCAATAGAACGTAAAGCAAAATTGTGAGGGTTGTAGTTTTGCCAGTCCCGGGCGGGCCCCATATGAGCTCCACGGAGGACTTGTGGCTGCACTCAGCTTTCGAAAGAGAAGTCGACACAGCCTTTAGTTGCGATTCGTTTAACTTGGAATATAAATCCAAATTCTCGACCTCCATCTCACCACTACACGACTCGCAATCACCCACACGCTCCTGCAACATTCAAGAAACATATATGAAATCGAACAAAACATATATAATTTCTCGACGATCGATCTTCGTATTATTTTTACGTACCAGGTCATCATTCTTGGTTTTTAATACTTTCTCGATGATCTTCGTGTTCTTACGCATCTCCAAAGCGTTCCATATTCTCCTCTGAGTGAGCAAGTTCACGAGAAAAACCAAATAGAAAGGCTTGCTATTCCCTTGTCCTTCTTCTACGTGCTCGGAGGTTCTGAGCATGAAGCCGGAGGCAGAAAAACTAGTACCTTCCCCTGTTGCCCAGGCGAGCGTGAAGACGTGACCTGCCCGGTGAAGGTCGGAATCGGTCTGGGGTTTTAGGTCAGAGAGAAGGAAAACGTCGCCGGGATGAGTCGTGTACGGATCCTGGCCGCCGCGATTATTGGTGTCGTTTTTCCAGTGATTTACTTTGACGGTGTAGATCAGCTTCCGGGGTGGTTTCAACGGCCGGAGAGAAGTTACCTCGGCGAAGGGTGCTCTGTGCACGGTTTCCATGGCGGAAGCTAGGTCGGCGCGTGTTTCTTCCAGCAAGGGGGATGCAAAGGAAGATAGGTACTGGTCCACGGATCTGAAGGTCTCGGGGATCATCTCCACCTGTGTTAACAAGATTCACAGCACAGTAAATTAATAATTCATGCAAAAAAAAAAAAAACAGAGGAAGTGAAAGAAAGAAAAAAGACTTGATTTTTGTAGAGGTTATCATCCAAGATTTGGTGTGGATGCCATGAAAGAACGATGTCGGTGAACTTATCCATCAGTATCACTGTATCAGAAGGAAAGAAAAGTTGGAGATGGGAGTAACTTAATTCTCCGCAAAAACACTTGAAAAAGAATGAAATGAAAAATGAAGTCTTGAATATATACTGTAACCTGCAAGTGATCATAGCAATGGGAGAATCGAGGAGTGACTTTTCGT
This sequence comes from Euphrasia confusa, assembly GCA_954870475.1. Classification (NCBI taxonomy): domain Eukaryota; kingdom Viridiplantae; phylum Streptophyta; class Magnoliopsida; order Lamiales; family Orobanchaceae; genus Euphrasia; species Euphrasia confusa. The sequence goes on along the minus strand of OX940955.1, from coordinate 36,566,132 downwards.
TTCCCACTGTACACACTACTTTTTACCTTTTTTCTTTTCTGGTTTTTCTTTTACTTGCGTTGAAAACGGTTGCACTGATCTTAGACCATCTCAATGCAAAAACCCATTTTACACATTTTGTGGGCCTTTTTTATGTCCACATCATGGGCACAAGAAAAAAATAAAGAATTTGATACAATGCTATGCCCACTTACAATTTTTTAAGAACCAATCAAAAGATGAGTATACTTAATTAAATATTAATAATTAAATAAAAAAATCAAAAAGTTAGACATGATTATATGAATAATGAAATTGGCCATGGCTACCATAGAGGCCATGCCCACTTTTTATATATTTGCTCCAATACTATTTTTTTCATTTTTGGGTGCCCAACATGGCCCAATGAGCCCAAATAGGCAGTATTGGAGATGCTCTTAAATCGACTTGGCCATTTCTCCCGAATGTTCGAAGGGAGTATATAGGAGTATACTGTAAGAGCATCTCCAGTGGTGAGTGCAAGTTTTGGGTGATGAGTAGTGATGCGGATACTAAAAAGGAAAAGATTGTGTCTTGTTGAACAAGACATTATTATTATTTTATTTATATATTTTAATTTATTTAATTAGGGTTTTAGTACTATTTATATTCTGTTTTTACATTCATTTACGGAGTTGTTTTGATATAAAATAAAAAGTTTTCCTCTTGTTGAGGTTTTTATCAGATTTCGGTATTCTTCGAAATCAACGAAAGTTTGATGTTTTAATTCTCGGGTATTGTCAGAATCAACGAGTTTTAATCGTGTGTTTATCGCTCCCATGCGTCAAGTAGCCACGTGTGCGCCAACTCATTATTTCTACTTCTACCCAAAAAAATTTCTACCCCATCCAACTAAATACTACTACTAATAATAATAAAGGTTAAAAAAATGATTTTTATATGAAATAAAATAAATATTTAATATTTTATATAATTTATGATTAAAATTTATGATTAATATTTTATTTTTAATTAATTTTTATATAAAATAAATCCGTTTAAAATTTTAATTATTTTAAAATTTTTAATTTTAATTAATTTTTATATAAAATAAAAACTATTTTTAATTAATTTTTATATAAAATAAAAATATAAATAATCTGTTAACGTTAAAATTTTAACTATTTAAAATTTTTTAATTTTAATTAATTTTTATATAAAATAAAAATGTATATAATTTGAGTTAAAAATTTAATTAGTTCAAAATTCTTATTTTTTATTAATTTTTATTTAAAATATAACGTTAAAATATAAAATATTTTTAATGTTGAATTAATAATAATAATAATAATAATAATAATAATAATAATAATAATAATAATAATAAAATAATATTATTTTTCATCTCTACCGGTAGAAATTCTACTCCAGAAGTTTTAGGAACCTCTAATCTCAACACGTCAGCGCAACTCCAATGATTTCTATCTCGTTTTTTGGTGAGAGGTAGAAGTACACATAGACTTCTACCTCACCATTAGAAATGCTCTAATGTGTTTTTTAATTGAATAATTAATGTATGATGTTTTTTTTTATTATTCATTTTGTAAAATTGCATTATTTTTTATTTCTATATAATTGTATTTTGCACTCTAATAATTGTATTTTTGTATTTAATAATCATAATCTCTTATTTGAATTGTCTCAGGTTGAACCAAAGTAAATTGATTGAACCTCAATGGAATTTAAGTTAATGGAAATGAAATGGAGTTTTTTTATAAAATTAATAATTTATAAATATTCCAGTAAATATTAAATATTTTTTAAAAATTTTTAAAAAATGTTATAGCATAAATTTATGCTTCAAATCATTTGTTTTGTATATTTCGTTTCGTTTTTTTATAATTTATTTTTAAATTAATTCAATCGAGTTAATTTGAACTTATTTGAAACTAAAATGAATTAGTACTAGAATCCAAAGAGACGCTTGTCTCGGCGGTTTCCCACGTTTTCACTCCGTTAAAATGATCGTACAACTTGTTTTCTTATTAAAATTAAAATTAATTAGGAGTATTGTACAACAGTAGCAACACCATACTGTAGCCTGTAATCCCAGTCGATTCACCTCGTGACTCGTGAGTTGAGCTGCTACACATCATAACCCTCCTCTTTACATTTTCAAAACATATTTTCCTCTTCCTCAGATGTTGCTTTTGCTTATGTGACTGTGAGAAATTTCATATTTTGAATTTCTGGGTGGGGTTTTGTTCTCTGGTTCTTGAAACAAATACGAACGGAAACATTCTTAATCTCAGAAAAAAAACCTTTATCTCTACGATATACACATACAGTATCTGTGTTTCACTTTGCAAAAAAGCCATCTTTTTATTTATTTTTTGATTTTTTAATTTTATTTTTTATGCATGCTGCATTTTTATGTTCATACTCATCTGGGGTTTTCTCTCTGTTTTCGCAGAGCTGATTTTTGGGTGATGGAAACGGAAGGGAGTTCTTCAGGCGCAAGGAGTAGGAGACAGTGGCCCAAAGATCAGTTCATCGATTTGATTTTTTCATGGTCTACCCGAGATATTCTTGACGAGAATCTGTATAAAAATCAGGTCTTTTGGTTTTCTTTTAAAAGATTTCAATGCTTTTTATATATATAAGGGGGAAAACAATTTGTTTGGGATTCTTGATTTTTCTGTAATTAGAAAATGTCAGCACATTATGTAACTACAAACATCTCTTTGGCCTAGTTTCCATAGCATATTCACTTTCCTTATTTATCGAATTTAATAGTCGCGCTGCCTGCGTAATTCAGGTCGATGAAATCCCGATGTCATTTGAAAGTGTGGACACGTATCTTGGTTCGTATGTCTATCCTTTATTGGAAGAAACTCGTGCAGATCTTGCTTCGGCCATGGAAACTGTTTTTAAAGCGCCTTTTGCCGAGATAAAATCTTTCACACAGTCCACGTATGATCCCTTGCACTACTATGTTGATGTCGAGCGTTGGGAAAATAGACAAGGTGATGGCGGTAGGGAGGCTTACAGAACCTTGCCTGGTGACATTGTTATGGTCTCGAAAACGAAACCTGAAACTGCTTCTGACCTTGGACGTGCCGGCTGGAACTACACTCTTGCAAGTGTAGTGAATATTCCTGATGATGAGGGTGGTGAGGGATGTAATTCCTGCAATTTTGACATTAAGACAGCCAAGGTTGTAGAATTTGAACATGGACAAAACAATACTCTCTATGTAGTTTACTTGGTGAATGTCTTGCCGTATAAAAGAATATGGAATGCGTTGAGAATGAGGCGAAATCTGAACATCATTGAGAAAATAATATCCACACCTGACTTGGTAAGTAAGCTACTGTGACCATTCAATCACTCGCAATCCATTTGACTGTCTCTTTCTTGTTATAACATTTCTTCTCACCATTTTGATCATTTTTTTCAATTGTCACATTATTAAAAAATTGAAAAATTTAGTCTGTTCACTCTTTGATAGTGGCATTGAATATATTTCAGAATGATTGTTCTTAGAAATCTTTATTTTCACATTTCTTCATGGGGTTAAATGTTCTTAAAATGATGGTATTCATACTTGGGGCTGTCCAAAACAGTCCATACCAACAACTCGGTTTTAACCTGTGTGTACATTTCCAACAGGACGAAGAAGATTGCGAATTTTGCCCTCTCAATTGCAATAGTAAGATACAGGAAAAGCTTGAGCCGGCTTTGTCATCCAAGTTGAACGAATCACAACTTGAAGCCATCTTGGTGTCTCTATCCAGAGCCAATTGCTTCCACAAGTCATCTGTGGAGCTCATATGGGGTCCACCTGGTACTGGGAAGACAGCAACCTTGAGTATATTGCTGTACTCTCTCTTACGAATGAATGTGAGGACCCTTATTTGTGCTCCAACAAACGTTGCAATTACGGAACTGGCCTCTCGCGTTTTAGCACTAGTAAGGAGCTCATTCAATACTGAATTGGAGACTTGCTTTGGGTCTTGTCCTTTGGGAGACATGCTTATTTTCGGGAACAAGGATCGCTTGAAAGTTGGCTCAGACGTTGAGGAAATATTTTTAGATCACCGTGTTCAAAGGCTTGTAGAGTGCTTAACACCATTCACTGGTTGGAGGCATTGCGTTGATTCCATGCTCGATTTTCTGGTAGACTGTGTTTCTCACCATCAAATTTTCACTGAAAACGAGATTATCAAAGCAAAACAAAGTCATGAGGATGGTGAAGTTTGTCAGCACTCCGAGTCTATATCACTTTTAGAGTTTGCTAGAGATCGATTTTCAAATTTAGCAAAACCTTTGCGAGAATGCATGTTGACTTTTTTAACTCATCTACCGAGAAGCTTCATCCAGGAGCACAACTTTCAAAACATAAGGCAACTTATGCTTCATCTTCGCTCTATTGAAATGCTTTTATTTGAAAACGCTAGAATGACATGTAGTGAATTGGAGAATGCCTTTCTAGGAAAGGGATTAATGGTCGGTTCTGAACCACTTGTTGATGATACATCATCCTTACTGTTTGTCAGAAGCCAGTGTCTGTCTATCCTAAAATCTCTTCGGGCGTCTCTCCTTGAAATTGGCCTTCCCCTTCACCTTCCTATTGGGTCCGAAAAATCTTCCACCACAGAGTTGTGTTTCCAAAAGGCTTCGTTAATTTTCTGCACAACATCATCCTCATTTAAGCTACACACGATTGAAATGGAGCCATTTAGCATGTTGATCATTGATGAAGCCGCTCAAGTGAAAGAAAGTGAATCAGTTATACCACTTCAGATCCTGGATGTGAGACATGCTGTTTTGGTTGGGGATGAGTGTCAATTACCAGCTACAGTTATGAGCCCGGTAAGTTCTTAAACACCAAATTCATTACTTTTTTGTTTGGTGGTTCTTGCGGCTGTATGAAATGATTCAAATGTATGAGTGAAAGGTTATAATAATGCCTAATGATTCTTATTGCAGTTGTCGGTAGAAGTTGGCTTCGGGAGAAGCCTGTTTCAGAGATTGAGCTCGTTGGGTCATTCTAAGCATTTGCTTAATGTGCAATACAGAATGCATCCATCAATTAGTCAGTTTCCGAATTCAAACTTTTATCAAAACCAGATATTAGATGCACCTTATGTTCAGAGTCGAAGCTATGAAAGATGCTATCTTCAGGGGAGGATGTTTGGCCCCTATTCGTTTATAAACATTCGTGATGGAAAGGAAGAATTGGATGATGTTGGGCACAGTAGAAGAAATATGGTTGAGGCAGCTGTAGCAGTGAACCTAGTGCATAAACTCTTCAAGGGTATGTTTTTCCGACTTTCCGTCTACGGGTTTGTATATTTCTTTCAAATCATTTAATGTTTGCCCTTTGCATGCAGATTCTTTTCAAAGCTATGTTATTTGTTTCTTGGTTTTGTTTTATGTCTTGGATATTAGGGTTTTCTTTGTATCACCTGAAAAAATAATTATATATTTTGTCATCAAGGAACTTAATTGATACATTCACTTTTCTGGTTTGATTCCATCCTATTAATCATGTCATATATGTTGATCATAAGCAGCGTGGAATGGATCAAATACTAACCTCAGCATTGGTTTGATATCTCCCTATGCTGCGCAAGTTGCTGCAATTCGAGATAAGCTACCCCGCAAGTTTGAAAATCACAAGGGGTTTGTGGTTAAGGTGAAGTCAGTTGATGGATTTCAAGGTGGAGAAGAAGATATCATAATTATATCAACTGTACGGGCGCATAAAGGTGGATCCATTGGTTTCTTGGCTAGTCCTCAAAGAACCAATGTTGCTTTGACAAGAGCTCGGTATGTGATTGCGTTATTATTTTCTTATTTCAATATCGAGAACATTGTGCAGAAGTGATTATCATTTTTCCCTTTTTCTGTTTAGTCACTGTCTCTGGATATTAGGAAATGAAAGAACATTGTGCCGAAGTGATTCAATTTGGGAAGCAATAGTATGTGATGCTAAGCGTCGCAAATGTTTCTTCAATGCTGATGAAGATACCGACTTTGAAAAAACTGTTATCGAGGTTAAGAAAGAATTGGACCAACTTGATGATCTTCTGAGCGGGGAGAGTGTGCTTTTTAGGCATTCAAGATGGAAGGTATTAATTTATCGTGATAGTTCAAATGAATCAGAATTATTCTGCCTGTAAATCCTTTTACCAATTATTTGTGCGAGATGAAACAGCTTTTTCAGATTGTATCTTGCCTTCTTGTTTCGCTCCCTAAATATTAATCTTTCTTTTTCATTATTGGTTAAAAGTCATACATTTTCCTCACAGTGTATATCTCTTATTTACAGGTTTTGTTAAGTGAAAACTTCCGAAAATCTTTCCAGAGATTGAAACCTTCCAATGTCAAGAAGGTTGTCATAAATCTTTTACTTAGGCTTGCAAGTGGCTGGAGGCCCAAGAAAGTAAATGTGGACATGGCATGCGAGAACTCTCAGTATATCGTGAAACAATTTAAGGTTGAGAGATACTATGTTGTTTGCTCCGTTGATATTATCAAGGACTCCATACTACTCCAAGTTTTGAAAGTGTGGGACATATTACCGATGGCGGAAACTCCAAAACTGCTGAAACGACTCGATGGCATATTTACTATGTATACAGATGATTTTATAAAGTACTGCAACACAAAATTGCTTGAAAGGTAAGTCAGTTGTATTATATTTTGTCGATTCCAATGCTTATATCCTTTAACGTTCTAAAATATAATACTACTATCAAGTTAAAAAAACATGTTACGTATGCAAATAATGAAATAATATGTGCAAATACTCTGTCACATCCCCTGAAATTATTTGGTCCTATGTGAGTAGTGGTACATTTCACTTTTTTCATTGCGTTATTAAAAGAATAATTCTGTGCATTTCATTTTTTGTTTAGTAATTTGGAGGTCCCAAAGAGTTGGTCAGTTTCTGATGACATAATCCGGTTCAAGAATCTCAACACCACCAACATTAACACTAGTGAAAGTGTGGGAGCGATTGTTGACGTCAGAAGTTTTGTTGAGAATTCCAAAGTGAACGAAAGCTTATTGTTGATGAAGTTTTACTCATTGTCTTCTGGAACAGTGAAGCATTTGCTTAGTGATCTCGAGGGTAGAGAAGTGGATCTGCCATTTGAGGTTACAGATGAGGAGCGTGAGATTATAATGTCTCCTAGAAGTAGCTTCATTCTTGGTAGATCGGGCACTGGGAAGACAACTATTTTGACTATGAAGCTTTTTCAGAAGTATCAGCAGTATATAATTGCTTCACGGGATTCTATGGGCCCTGATAACAAACATGATTCCAGTGAGTACCTAGGCAAATCTAGCGGGACTGTTCTACGCCAGATTTTTGTCACAGTGAGTCCAAAGCTCTGCTATGCTGTCAAAAAACATGTATCTCAACTACAGAGGTGCGTTGCGTAGTAAATCTAAATTCAAGCTTTTACTTCAGCATTGCGTGTACTAATTTTGAAATGTTGGTTGGATAATGTTCAAATTTCTGTGGTTTACTTTGATGAATATTTTTATGTACATTTAATTTTTGGAAAGTGGTTCATATCTCAACATTTAAAACAGCTTGAATTTATGGAAGGTGGTTCATATTTCAGAAATACATGTCTAACCTTTTGATCATTTATTACAGCTTTGCCAATGGGAACTACCTCGTAAACAAGTTCTCTGACATGGATGATTTAGATGAATTGACTGAATTTAGAGATATTCCAGACTCATTTGTTGGCATTCAATTGGAAAAGTATCCACTGGTTGTCACGTTCCATAAATTTTTAATGATGCTTGATGGTACGCTGGGTAATACATATTTTGAGAGGTTTCGTGATGTACGAGGTTTGTCTCAATACGAGGGTAGAAGATCAGTTGCACTACAGACCTTCATTAGGCAAAATGAGGTTACTTATGATCGTTTCCGGTGCTTATATTGGCCCCATTTCAACGCCAAGCTCACCAAGAATCTTGATCCTTCAAGAGTGTTCACGGAGATAATGTCTCATATTAAAGGAGCTCTACAAGTAGGGGGTTCATCATGTGATAGTAAACGAAGCAGGCGGGATTACATTTCTTTATCTGATACTAGGGTTTCCACCTTAAGTGCAGAAAAACGGGAGGTGATTTATGAAATTTTTGATGACTATGAGAAAATGAAGTTGGAACGTGGTGAATTTGATCTTGCTGATTTTGTGGTTGATATTCATCTCCGACTTAGGAAAAAAAATCTCGTTGGTGATAAGATGGACTTTGTGTACATTGATGAAGTACAAGACCTTACGATGAGTCAAATATCACTTTTTCGATACATCTGCAAAAATGTAGATGACGGATTTGTTTTTTGTGGTGACACGGCACAGACGATTGCTAGAGGGATAGACTTTAGGTTTGAGGATATAAGATCCTTGTTCTATAAAGAGTTTTATATGAAATCGAGAAATTCTGAATTTCGAGGACAAGTAAAAGGACTTGTATCCGATATGTTTTGCTTGTCTCAGAATTTCCGTACTCATACAGGAGTACTTAGGTTAGCCCAGAGTGTGATCGATGTTATTTGCCACTTTTTCCCACAGTCCATTGATGTGTTGCCTCCAGAGAGAAGTTTTATATATGGCGAGTCTCCTGTTGTACTCGAGCCTGGCAGTGATGAGAACTTGATCATGACTATTTTTGGAAATAGTGGAAAAGCTGGTGGAAAATGGGTGGGCTTTGGTGCTGACCAGGTTATTCTAGTTCGGGATGACTCTGCAAGAAAGGAAGTCTCTAACTGTATTGGTGATCAAGCGCTTGTTTTGACTATAGTGGAATGCAAGGGCCTCGAGTTTCAGGTCACTTTTTCTTTTTTCCCTTAGACACCTTGAGCTTTATACTAATGTTTGTGTTTCTATTTTAAATTGTTTTCCTTTTATGGGATTTTTTATTTCACTTTAAAAATAAAAATACAGTTGAAAATGGCTCCTCAACAGAAATTAATGTGTGTATTATTAGATTAAATTGTAAATGATAAAAATGTATAAAAATTACATTGCATATTGTAGGATGTCCTGCTGTACAATTTCTTCGGTTCTTCTCCTTTGAGTAATCAGTGGAGAGTTGTGTATGAATATTTGAAAGAAAGAGATCTTCTCGATGCCAATTCTCCGTCCTTTCCGAGTTTTAGCCAGTCAAAGCACAATATCATGTGCTCTGAACTGAAACAATTATATGTGGCGATTACTCGTACGAGGCAAAGATTATGGATATGTGAAAACGATGTAGAGCTCTCCAAGCCAATGCTAGATTACTGGAAGAGATTGTGCCTCGTGCAAGTGAGAAAAATAGACGACTCTCTTGCGGAGGCAATGCAGAGGGCAAGCAGCCCCGAGGAGTGGAAGTCACAGGGAATCAAGGTTTCTTTGTTGCTCTTTTCTTTCCTTTACTTTCTGTTTTGTGTTTTTTAAATTTTAAATTTTGATTTGGTTTTCCGCAGCTCTTTTGGGAGAAGAATTATGAGATGGCAACATTGTGCTTTGAGAAAGCAGGTGATGAAACATGGGAAAAGAGGGCCAAAGCGTCTGGGCTAAGATTCTCTGCCGACACACTTCGTGCTACAAACCCCGAAGAGTCACGCACGATGCTTAGAGAGGCTGCTGAAATATTCGACGCCATTGGTAGGGCTGATTCTGCAGCAGAGTGTTTTTGTGACTTGGGGGAGTATGAAAGAGCTGGTATGTACATTGCAAACCTAATATCTACAGGACCCTTAAGGAAGAATAGTGAATTAAAACAAATCTTGTTATTTTAGATATTTTGCTGAAAGCTTGCTTGAGTTTGGATGACAAACAAAACTTGAGACACATCTCAATATCCACATCTTCTATGATGATTAAACGTTGTTTTAGATGTTCTTCTGAGTTTGTCCAAATTGTTTTGCAATGCAGGAAATATATATTTGAAGTGTGGTAAGCCTGAACTGAGAAAGGCTGGTGAATGTTTCTCTCTAGCAGGAAGTTATAGAACTGCCGCGCAAGTTTATGCGAATGGGTATTTCTTCGAGGAGTGCTTGTCAGCTTGCACGATAGGAAACTATTTTGATTTTGGTGTGCAATATATTGAGCAGTGGAAACAGCAAGCATCTCTTAGTAGCGGAGCTAATACAAAATTTAAGGAGATAGATAAATTTTCACAGGAGTTTCTGGAAAAAATTGCTCTGGAATGTTACAAGAAAAAGGACAGTGCTTCACTGATGAAATTTGTCCGAGCGTTCAATACGATGGAATCCAAACGCAGCTTCTTGAAATCCTTGCATTGTGTTGAGGAACTTCTAATTCTGGAGGAAGAGTCTGGAAACTTCAATGAGGCTGTAGAGATTGCAAGGCGTCTCGGAGATATTTTATGTGAAGCTGATCTGCTGGAAAAGGCGGGAGATTTTTCAAATGCTTCATTGCTCATACTTTCTTACGTGCTGTTCAACTCTTTGTGGTTGTCTGGAAGCCAAGAAGGATGGCCCTTAAAGTCATTTCCAAAGAAAGAGGAGCTTTTAACTAAAGCAATGTCGATTGCGCAGAAGGTTGGTGAAACTTTTCATTCATCGGTTTGTGCAGAGGTCAGTGCTATTACGACAGATGAGCAGAGGGACTTTTCTGCATTGATGAGGTGTTACATTACATCCAAGCAACATAAAACTCGTTCGGGTGAGGTTTTATCGGTTAGAAAACTTCTTGATGCCCATGTTCAATTACATCCAGCCAAGTATGAATGGGATCCTGAATCACATACTGATCCAAAGTTATTTGTTGAGAAAATCTTGAGGAAGCAAGTCTCTTGCAGAACTCTGGTTTACATTTGGAACTTATGGAAAGCAAGAATCTTGGAGATTTTAGGTTGTCTCGATTTCCTCGAGGCGATAGACCTCGACGGGTCTAGAGATACTGTCCAATTCTGTTTTAATTACATCCAGCCAAGTATGAATGGGATCCTGAATCACATACTGATCCAAAGTTATTTGTTGAGAAAATCTTGAGGAAGCAAGTCTCTTGCAGAACTCTGGTTTACATTTGGAACTTATGGAAAGCAAGAATCTTGGAGATTTTAGGTTGTCTCGATTTCCTCGAGGCGATAGACCTCGACGGGTCTAGAGATACTGTCCAATTCTGTTTTAATTACTTTGGAGTGAGGTTGACACATAATTTGGGTGCTTCTTATATCCTTCTGAAACCTGATGCCGCATGGGTTGGAAATGTTGCTGATAAGAGGTTCATTGTGAGGAATAGAAAGGTGGCAACTCTTGAAGCCCGTCACTTTGCGTATGCCGCCCAAAATTACTGGCGTCAAGAATTAGTTTCTACTGGATTTAGGGTATTAGAAGCTCTTCAAGCACTTTATAAGTCTTCTGTTATGAATCCCTCTTCCAAGTACTGCCAAAGTTTATGCCTAATTTGCATCTATGAGGTAACAAGGTTTTTTATTGAATCGAACTCACTAGAAATGAAGAAAGGCGAGGACCGGAGGGTTGAAGATTTTGTGCAGCTATCATTGAAGTACTTTGATCTAGTTTTCCCGTTGGACTCTCGGCAGTCTTTATCCGAGAATTTGGTTTCATTGAGGGAAACTGAGTTTTCCAAGAACTTACTTAATGAAATTATTTCTAGGAATATAAGTTCACGGAATGTACTCACATACGGACAAATTGGACGTGTGGTGATGATATTGCTGGGGTCTGGCAAGCCAAAGGATGACCTTTGTGAGAAAATTGCGGGAAGATTGAGTTCAAACTCAGCATGGAAGCCATTCATTGAGAATCTCATGGAGTCATTTTCAATACGAGAACTCCGTAACTCGTTGGAAGAATCTTTTTGTGCAAGATGGAGGGCAAAGGACTTCATATCTCCAAATTGTTTCTTTTATCTCGTGGAGAGACTCTTGATTATGGTTCCTCGCCCTCAGGGTTTCATTTTCACTACAAAATCATCTTACACTGAATGCTTAACTTATTTGCAGTCGGATGCCGATCCATGTTCCAGTTTTGTCTCAGACAGCAACTTCTATCCTCGAGACATATTTGATTTTGTCATTGGAGTGGTCCAACAATGCCTTTACAACACTCGTGAGACCACAGGATGGATTAGAAGCTGTCATATTGATAGCAAATGGTATTTGCCAGTACTGATGCTGAGGTTGTTTTTGATTTTGTGCACCTTGTGTCTGAACTCGTACATCCCCTTCAAAGAGATATTTAAGGCTCTGGATTCACCTCAAATCAGACAACAGCTGCCAAGGGAATTTTGTGAGGCTCTTTCACGTAGGGGGGAGAATAATAGCTACACCACTAGGATTGCAGAAGCATGTAAGATTATTGGTGACCCACTTGTGATTGTTTCATATAGTGGGAGTCGGCCGAAATATGTGTCCCCTGATGCCATTTTCGTCAACTTGAGATCATGCTCATGCAAAAATGAGGTTATGAAAATACTGTATCCTGAAACAGCATACAATCAACCGAGTCCAACTACTGTGGAAAGACACATGACTGAATCTGTCAGCACAATTCCTCCTACAGTTGGTGATCAGTCTGAGGGTCACTTAGAGAATGGAAAAGGGAAAATGCAAATTAAATGGGCTCTTATTCGGGAAATGTTCGAGACCTTGGAGTTGCTCAGTAATACAAATGACAATGATGGAGAGTTGAAGAGACTTGTTCTGGAAAAGAAGGTAACCTCATTTGTTTTTTCATTTGGTTACTTCTTGGATGGTTTGAATCATTAAGTCGTTTTTCGTTTCCTTACAATATCAGGTGGAAGTCTTGGAGCATATAAAGTTTTTGAAATCTGCAATGGCAGAGTTAGGTGAGCAGCAGATGAACCATTCTTGTGAAGAAGATAAGAATGTGACGTGTGAAGTGACCAGCATGTTCGACGAATTGAGCAAAATTTGTCATTTGTTGGATACAAGGTAAGTCACTATGCATATTTGACATTAATTAAGGTACTGGCCTAATATTTTAAGATTCTTTCATCTAATGATCCATCTCTATATCGTCCGGTTAGTTAAGAACTTAAGAAATACTATATAAACCTACTGTTATTAAGAAATATTTCCTCAAAACAAAATGCCTCGTTTAGTACTTTTTGCATGATCAATATTCCTTTGCTTTGAATTTTGAAACTCTCTGCGCACTTTATAACGATGACGTATAATGCAGCGACATTGATTTGAAAGCCCAGTCGAAAGTCATTGGAGAACTTTTGATGAGCTTGGGGGCAAGAAGCCTCCAAGTAGATACACTATTGAGTCAGTTAACCACACAGAATGAGGCGACTGCGAGTGTTGCATCTGAAGGGACGGAAGACTTGAACTACAGCGTTCCTGATGCTGAAGATGGACATCCCGAGGATTTAACTGCTGGAGGTGCCGGTGGGAGCGAGGAAGGCAAGAATGGTGTTGAAGGAAGTCAGGCGAAAAAGAAGAATAAGAATAAGAAGAGTAAGTCGAACAAAGGGAAAGGTGGTGGAAAATAAGCTTTTCGAATTCGTGAACTGAGCAGTTGAATTTTGGTGAAAACAAGGAAGAATATACATAGCAGCAAGGCTAAATGATGGATATGAAATATTAGTAGCTATGTATATATCTTCTTGGATTTGAAATTGTCTCACATCACATTTTGAAGCAATGTAGGAATTGAATATAACATTTGAATGATATATACTTTCTTGGCTTATACTATATCATTTGAATTTTATTTCATTCCATTCCCCCTATTCTATTTTCATCCATTAATTTTCTAGTCAACCATAAACCTTTCTCTGTACCTCTTATTTGTTCAACGAGCTTTTTCCCATCACACATTCATCATTTCTCAACACTTTTAATCTTTATCTTCACTGCATTATAAAAACCAGGAAAACCTTCCCACATTTCAACCATAAATTCATTCATTTCGGTTATTTCTCAAAGAGAAAACTAAGTAAACAAAGTATATATCTGTTAGAATTTCAAGTAAGCAGATTCACCATAATATAAGGACACTGACTTCAAATCATGGCTTCTCCGAAAACCATCATTTCCGTCTGCATTTTCCTAACGACATCCACGACCCATCTTGCACGTGCCCAAAACACTTGCGTCGGAGGGGAAGGGCTCTGTGCAGGGATGGATGGACATTTGTTACGTGCAACTATAACCCACCGGGCAATTATATCGGCCAACTATAGAGAAAAAATAAAATTTCTTTAAAACTAGTACTCCGTATAATTTCATCTTTCTTTTCAAATAGTACTCCTTTTTAAATTTTGCTAGTACATTACTTTTTAAATTAAAATACTTAGAAAATAAGAATAATTATTTTTACTTTATATTTATTTATTTTTTAAATTTTATTTATAAATACTTTAGCTTTTAATTATTTTTAGTGTATAATTATTTTTCTTTTACCTAGTTTTAAAATATAGGTCCGTCAGTAAAAATCAAAAAGTAATTTGTGTGTTACTAGTTACTACTATTTGTAAGGAGAACTGATATGACCGGTCAGAAGAATTTTGGGTTTGATTTGGGATTTTACCGATGGAAGGGCGATGTGAAGTTGATGAGATGGTGGTGTACAGAAAGTTAATTAATGAGTTAAGGACTTTGCTAAATAAATTTGATACATCCCCGTCTCTTCGGTCTTCTAATTACAGTATTTAACTTAAATTATTTCGAAAATAATCCATATTTACTACTCAATTTTACAATATTCAAATTCGGTATTTTTCAAAAGGAACACATTTCGATCCATAATTAATTATCTTTTCGCTTGCCACGTCATAGATAGCTCTGTCAAACTTACATTTTCGAAAAAACTAACATCATTTTCAAGATTCCTTTCGTCTTCTGAGTGGGGTTTTGTTCACTGGTTGGGTTACGGAAAGATTCTTCTGTAATTGATAAAATATTTATTTTTAATTTCCACATTTTTTTCTTGATAATAATTCATGCATACTACGCTTCTTTTTTCTTAAGTGCTCTTTCTGTTTTCGCAGAGTTGATTTCTTAATAATGGAAATTGGAGGAAGTTATAACGGCCCCAAAGATCACACCTTCATTGATTTGGTTCTTTCATGGTCAGCTCGACACATTTTTGATGACAATCTCTTCAAACCCCAGGTTTGTTTTTCTTACCATTTGACTTCTAGGACATTTTCAGTTTCGTGGGTCAAAATCTTACTACCTCAGTCCTAAAAGTTCACACATGATTTTTTTTTTTTTTTTTGAAAAATGTTTAATTTTTGGCCTTTTGTTTTATGGCAAATAGGTAAAAAAAACTTGTGAAGAATGTAGTACAAGTGTGAAAATTTTAATATTTGAGTCGAGTCCACATAGATCTACGTGGATCTTAGTTGAAAAAATAGTGATATGTGTGTAAATTAATCTGGTAGATCTGCATTCAGGTATATAAGATTCCCGAGTCATTCGAAAGCGTGGACGCGTATCTTGGTTCGTATGCCTATCCCTTGTTGGAAGAAACGCGTGCCGACCTTGCTTCAGCCATGGAAACACTGCACGAAGCACCTTTCGCTGAGATCAAGGCTTTCGCAAAGACGAAGAAGAAGGCGTTTCACTACGACGTTTACGTTGGGAGCTGGGAAAATAGGCAAAGCGAACGTGGTGGGGAGCCTTACAAGACGTTGCCTGGTGACATAGTCATGGTTGCAAATGCAAAACCCGAAACCGTTTCTGATCTTGATCGAGCTTGCATGAATTACACTCTTGCGTGCGTGATGAGCATTCCTCCGGAAGATGAGAGTGTGGAGGATGGGTGCAAATCCCGCGATTTCGAAATTAGAACAGCTGGGCTTGTCGATTTTGGAAACGAACAAAACACGACACTCAATGTTGTTTACTTGACGAATGTCATGACGAATAAGAGAATATGGAATGCCTTGAGAATGAGTCGAAATCTGAGGATCATTGAGAAAGTATTATCCAAAGATGACTTGGTATGTATCCTACTTTGCTCATTCACTTAAATGGAAAATTGTCGAAACAAACTACTCTATAATATGCGTGTTCATTTCCAACAGGGTGAAGAAAATTGTGGACTTTGCCCTCCCAGACTTACTGCTAAGATGAAGGAAAAGATTAAACCGCATTTGTTGACCAAGTTAAACGAATCACAACTTGAGGCAATCTTGGTGTCTCTATCCAGAACCGATTGCTTCCACAAGCCGTCCGTGGAGCTCATATGGGGTCCACCTGGTACTGGAAAGACGACAACCGTAAGTGTTCTGTTGTACACGCTCTTACGAATGAACGTGAGGACCCTTATTTGTGCACCGACGAATGTTGCGATTAAAGAACTCGCCTCTCGTGTTTCAAAACTAGTAAGAAGCTCGGCCGAATCGGAGGAGTGCTTTGGGTGTTTTCCTTTGGGAGACATGCTTATTTTCGGCAACAAGGATCGCTTGAAGGTTGGTTCTGACATTGAGGAAATCTACTTAGACAACCGTGTTAAAAGACTCGTAGAGTGCTTAACACCATTCGCTGGTTGGAAGCACTGTGTTGATTCCATGCTCGATTTTCTCTTAAGATGTGTTTCTCTGTATCAAATAAATGAGATAACCAAATCAAATCAAAATTCTCAGGACCAGCCCTCCGAGTCCAAATCAATTTTAGAGTTTGCTAGAGATCGATTTTCGCATATAGCAGAACATCTGCGAGAATGCATGTCGACATTCTTAACTCATCTACCGAGGAGATTTATCGGAAGGGAAAACTTCCAAAACATAAGACAACTTATGCTTCATCTCGACTCTATCGAACGACTGCTGAGTGAAGACTCTAGCATGACGTGTGATGAATTGGAGAGTGTCTTTCTAGGAAGTGGATCAATGGTTGGTGTCGAACCATTTTCTGACAATACATCATCCTTAGTTTATGTCAGAGGCCAGTGTCTGGTTATGCTAAGAGATCTTAGGGTGTCGCTCGGTGTACTTAGTCTTCCCGATCTCAATCGTACTGAAAAGGAAAAACCTCTGACCACAGAGTTGTGTTTTCAACAAGCTTCTTTAATTTTCTGCACAACATCTTCGTCGTTCAGGCTACACTCGGTTGAGATGGAACCGTTTAGCTTGCTGATCATCGACGAAGCTGCTCAAGTAAAAGAATGTGAATCTGTAATACCACTTCAGATGTTTAACGTGAGACATGTTGTCTTGGTTGGGGATGAGTGTCAATTACCAGCGATGGTTAAGAGCCCGGTAAGTTTTTTCGGAGAGCAAACTCATTACCTTTGACTGTTAATAACGACTTTATGATTTTTAATGCAGTTGTCTCAAGAAGCGGGATTCGGCCGAAGCTTGTTCGAGAGATTGAGCTCACTGGGTCATACTAAGCAACTGCTTAATTTGCAATACAGGATGCATCCATCGATAAGTCGGTTTCCGAATTCCAAATTTTATAAGAACCAGATATTAGATGCAGCTTGCGTGCAGAGTCGAAGCTATGAAAGGTGCTATCTTCAGGGGAGGATGTTCGGTCCCTATTCGTTTATAAACATTCGCGATGGGAAAGAAGAATTGGACGATCTCGGGAAAAGTAGAAAAAACATGGTCGAGGTCGCTGTAGCTGTAAAGCTAGTGCAGAAACTCTTCAAAGGTATGCTTCCATCTGCTAGTTTTTATTCCTAACCTTTTAAATTCTTTTAGCCTATAACCAATGTTGATCTTGTCATATGTAAATGTCAGCATGGAATGGGTCGTACGAGAATCTCAGCATTGGCTTGATTTCTCCATATGCTGCGCAAGTTGCGGCTATTCGAGATAAGCTTTATCAAAAGTACGAAAAATATAACGGCTTTGTCGTAAAGGTGAAGTCAGTTGATGGATTTCAAGGGGGAGAAGAAGATATTATAATCATATCAACTGTACGGTCTAGTCAAGAAGGTTCCATTGGTTTCTTGTCTAGTCCTCAAAGAACCAATGTTGCTTTGACAAGAGCTCGGTATGTGTTCGTGTTATTATGTTCTGATTTCTATATCAATTTTACTAACGAAAGATTTCTTACTGTGATTTCTTTTTCTGTCTAGTCACTGTCTGTGGATATTAGGGAACGAAAGAACTTTGTGCAGAAGTGATTCGGTTTGGAAAGAAATAGTGTGTGACGCTAAGCGTCGGAGTTGTTTCTTCAACGCTGATGAAGATCATGACTTTGAAAAAACTGTTATCGAGGTTAAGAAAGAGTTGGATCAGCTTGATGATCTTCTTAGTGGGGAAAGTTCAGTTTTCAGAGATTTGAGATGGAAGGTATGTTTCGTCTCTCTCCTCAAAATACTAATCGTTCTTGTTTCATTCGTGTTTAAGTCAATACATTTTCCTCACACTGCATCTTGCTTAATCTTCAGGTTTTGTTTAGCGAAAACTTCCGAAAGTCTTTCCGGATATTGAAATCTTCCAAAATGAAGAAAATGGTCATAAATATATTACTGAAGCTTGCATGTGGGTGGAGGCCCAAGAAAGTAAACGTGGACGTAACATGCGAGAGCTCTACGTATATCATCAAGCAGTTTAAGGTTGAAAAACACTACGTTGTTTGCTCTGTTGATATAATGAAGGACACCAGCTATGTCCAAGTTTTGAAAGTGTGGGACATACAACCTATGACGGAGACCACAAAACTGTTCAAACGACTCGACGGAATATTTGCTATGTATGCAGACGACTTTATCAACCACTGCAACACAAAATTGCTTCAAGGGTGAGTCAATTGTATACTAATATTCTAAAACATTGTCAAGTCCCAAATAATTCTTTAAATTTAATTTTGTGCTTAGGAATTTGGAGGTCCCAAAGAGTTGGCCGGTTTCTGTCGACATGATACGGTTCAAGAGCACTAGTGAAAGTGTGGGGCCTGCTGTTGACTGCCGAAGTGTTGTAGAGAATTCCAAAGTGAAAGAAAGCTTACTGTTGATGAAGTTCTACTCTTTGTCGTCCGGAACTGTGAAGCATTTGCTCACTGATCTCGAGGGTAGAGAAGTAGATCTCCCGTTTGAGGTTACAGACGAGGAACGCGAGATAATAATGTTTCCAAGAAGCAGCTTCATTCTTGGTCGATCGGGCACTGGGAAGACAACTATCTTGACTATGAAGCTCTTTCAGAAGTATCAGCAGTATATCATTGCTTCACGGGATTCTATTGCCACTGATAATAAACTAGATTTCAGTCAGTACCGAGGCGAATCTAGCGGGACTATTCTCCGCCAGATTTTTGTCACAGTGAGTCCAAAGCTATGCTATGCCGTCAAAAAACATGTATCTCAGCTACAGAGGTAAATCTCAATTCAAGATTTTTATAGCCCATCGGGTATCTCGTATTTTGTCTTGTTTAGGCAGTGTTTAAATTTTTGAGTTTTACTGGCCAGCTCTTTCACTTCAATATTTCAGAAATATTCTTCTTAACCTTTTGATTGTTTATTACAGCGTTGCGAATGGAAACTACCTCGGAAACAAGATCTCTGATATGGATGATCTAGATGAACTGACTGAATTTAGAGACATTCCAGACTCTCTTATCGGCATTCAACTCGAAAAGTACCCTCTAGTAATCACTTTCCATAAGTTTTTAATGATGATCGATGGTACTTTGGGTAATTCGTATTTCGAGAGGTTTCGCGATGCGAGAGGTCTGTCTCAATACGAGGGTAGAAGATCAGTTGCACTGCAGACTTTCATTAGGCAACATGAGGTTACCTATGATCGTTTCCGGTGTTTATATTGGCCTCATTTCAACGCTAAGCTCACTAAGAATGTTGATCCTTCAAGAGTGTTCACTGAGATCATGTCTCATATTAAAGGAGTTCTACAAGGAGGAGATGAATGTGATAGCAAACGAAGCAGGCAGGATTACGTATCGTTATCTGACAGTAGGGTGTCCACATTAAGTGCCAAAAATCGAGAACTAATATACGACATTTTCTACGATTACGAGAAAATGAAGTTGGAACGTAGTGAGTTTGATCTTGCTGATTTTGTGATTGACATTCATCTCCGACTCAAGAAAGAGAAGCTGCTGGGAGACAAGATGGACTTTGTCTACATCGATGAAGTGCAAGACCTTACAATGAGTCAAATTTCCATTTTTCGATATATCTGCAGCAATGTTGACGAAGGTTTTGTTTTCTGTGGTGACACGGCACAGACGATTGCTAGAGGGATTGACTTTAGGTTTGAAGATATTAGATCCTTGTTCTATAATGATTTTTTTATGAAGTCCAGAAGCTGTGAATTTCGTGGAAGAGAAAAAGGTCTCGTATCCGATACTTTTTGCTTGTCCCAGAATTTTCGTACTCATACAGGAATACTCAGGTTGTCCCAGAGTATCATCGATATTATTAGTCACTTTTTCCCGCAGTCGATTGATGTGTTGCCTCCAGAGACAAGTCTTATATATGGGGAGTCTCCTGTTGTACTCGAGCCCGGAAGTGATGAGAATTTGATAATGACTATTTTTGGGCATAGTGGAAAAGCTGGTGGGAAATGGGTGGGATTTGGTGCGGATCAAGTTATTCTAGTTCGGGATGACTTAGCAAGAAAAGAAGTCTCTAACTATATTGGTGATCAAGCACTCGTTTTGACCATTGTGGAATGCAAGGGCCTCGAGTTTCAGGTCTGTATTCCGATAGATTATGTTTGATTTTTTTGTGATTATAATCTTTAACTTAAACTTCCGCTGCATATCGTAGGATGTGTTGCTGTACAACTTTTTTGGTTCTTCGCCTTTGGGTAATCAGTGGAGAGTTGTGTATGAATTCCTGAAAGAAAGAGATCTTCTCGATGCGAATTCTCCGTCCTTTCCGAGTTTTAGCCAGTCAAAGCATAATATCATGTGCTCTGAGCTGAAGCAATTATATGTGGCGATTACTCGTACGAGGCAAAGATTATGGATTTGCGAAAATGACGTAGAGCTCTCCAAGCCAATGCTTGATTACTGGAAGAGGCTGTGCCTCGTGCAAGTGAGAAAATTAGACGATTCTCTTGCGGAGACAATGCAGAGGGCAAGCAGTCCTGAGGAGTGGAAGTCTCAGGGAATCAAGGTTTCTATTTTTCTATTTTCTTTTCCTTTCTTTCTTTCCTTCACTCTATGTTTCTTAATCATCTTGGAATTTTGCACAGCTCTTTTGGGAGAAAAATTATGAGATGGCAACGTTGTGCTTTGAGAAAGCAGGTGATGAAACATGGGAAAAGAGGGCCAAAGCGTCTGGGCTAAGATTCTCTGCCGACACTCTTCGCGCTACAAATCCCGAAGAGTCGCGCACGATGCTTAGAGAGGCCGCTGAAATATTTGATGCCATTGGCAGAACTGATTCTGCAGCAGAATGTTTTTGTGACTTGGGGGAGTACGAAAGAGCAGGTAAGAACATTGAAATTATATACCAATTCTTTAGCTTTTGTCTTATGGATTTTTTCGACATTGTTTTACGATGCAGGTAATATATATTTGAAGTGTGGAAAGCCCGACCTGAGGAAGGCTGGCGAGTGTTTTTCTCTAGCAGGAAGTTATAGAACTGCTGCACAGGTTTACGCAAATGGGAATTTCTTCGACGAGTGCTTGTCAGCTTGCTCCAAAGGAAACTGTTTTGATCTCGGTTTGCAATACATTGAGCAGTGGAAACAGCAAGCGTCATTTAAGGAGATAGATAAAATCGCGCAAGAATTTCTGGAGAAAACCGCTTTGCAGTGTTTCAAGAATAAGGATATTGCTTCGCTGATGAAATTTGTTCGAGCTTTCAATGGGATGGAATCCAAACGTAAGTTCTTGAAATCCTTGGACTGTGTCGAAGAGCTTCTGATTCTGGAAGAGGAGTCGGGAAACTTCAACGAAGCTGCGGAGATCGCCAAGAGCCTCGGAGATATTTTGCGCGAGGCTGATCTGCTGGAAAAGGCAGGAGATTGTTCGAATGCTTCATTGCTCATAATTTCTTATGTGTTGTTCAACTCTCTGTGGTTAAAGTCTTTTCCACAGAAGGAAGAACTTTTAACTAAAGCATTGTCTGTCGCACAGAAGGTCGGTGGAACTTTTTATTCTACGGTTTGTGCGGAGGCCGATGTTATTACGACCCATGATACGAGGGACTTGTCTGGTTTAATGCAGTCTTACACTGCATCAAAGCAATATAAGACGTGTTCTAGTGAAGTTTTATATGTTCGAAAACTTCTCGATGCACATGTTCAAGTACATCCATCCACGTATGAACAAGATCCGGAACTTCACGATGATCCAAAATTATTCGATGAGAAAATCTCGAGGAACCAGGTCTCTTGCAGAACTCTAGTACACATTTGGAACTTACGGAAAGCGAGCATATCGGGGATCTTAGATTGTCTCGACTCCCTTGAGGAGACAGATACTGCCCAATTCTGTTTTAACTACTTTGGAGTTCGGCCGATGCATAAATCGAGCGGCGTTTATCTCTTGCTGAAACCTGATGCTGCTTGGGTTGATAAGAGGTTCGTTGTGAAGAACAGAAAGGTGTCGACTCTTGAAGCCCGTCACTTCGTGTCGGCCGCTCAAAAGTACTGGCGTCAAGAATTGGTTTCTACTGGGTTGACTGTATTAGAGGCTCTTTAATCACTTCACAGGTCTTACGCAGCGAAGCCCTCTTCCGTATACTGCCGATGCTTGTGTTTAACCTGCATCTACGAGGTGACGAGGTTTCTCATCGATACAAACTCACTAGAAATGAAGAAAGGTGATAGTCGGAGGGTGCAAGAATTTCTGCAGCTATCGACAAAGTACTTCGAACTAGTTTTCCCACTGGACTCTCGGCAGTCTTTATCCAAGAACTTGGTATCTTTGAGGGAAATGGAGATATCCAAGAATTTGCTCGAAGAAATTATTTCTATGAATATAAGTTCGCGGAACATGTTGACTTACGGGCAAATTGGTCGGGTGGTGACGATGTTGATGGGGTCCAGCAAGCCGAAGCACGACCTTTTTAAGAAAATTGCTGAGAGATTGAGAGCAAACTCATCCTGGAGGCCATTCATTATGAATCTCATGGAGTCGGTTTCGAGTTGGGAACTTCATATACCATTGGAAGAATCCTTTTATGCCGGATGGAGGGCGAACGATCCGATATCTCCCAATTGTTTCTTTTATCTCACGGAGAGACTCTTGCTTTCGATTCCTCACCCTCAGGGTTTAGTCTTCACGTCGAAATCTTGTTTCGTTGAATGTTTAATGTGTCTGCCATCAGATGCCAATCCAAGCTCCATTTTCCTCATAGACAACGACTTCTATCCTCGAGAAATGATTGAATTTATCGTCAGAGTGGCCCATGAATGCCTGTACAACACAACCGAGACAGAACAGTGGATTCGACGTTGTCGTATCAATATCAAATACTATTTCCCGGTCCTGATGCTGAGGTTATTTTCGATTCTGTGCTCCTTGTGCATGAATTCACACATCCCCTTCGATGTGCTCTTTAGGGCGCTGGGTGCACCTCATATCAAATCAGTGCTTCCAGCAGAATTTTGTAAGGCCTTTTCACGTAAGAAGAACGACAGTTCCTCTTACTCCAATATGATTGCGAGAGCGTTTAAGATTATTGGTAACCCTCTTGTGGCTGTTTCCTCTAGTGGGAGTTGTCAAGAATTTGTGTCTCCCGATGCCGTTTTTGTTGACTTGACATACTTCTCCTGCCGAAATGAGGTCATGAAAATACTGTTTCCTGAAACAGAATACGTTCAGTCGGAAAAAAACATGACTGAATCTATCAACACAGAGAATGGAAAAGGGAACATGCAAATCAAATGGGCTCTCATTCGGGAAATGTCCGAGGCCTTGGAGTTGCTCAGTAATACAGAAGACGGAGAGTTGGAGAGACTTGTTCTGAAAATGAAGGTAATATCATTTTTATTATTTTCTTTATCTGGTTACTTGGCTGTTTAGGCATCATTATTTTGTTTTTTCATTTTCTTGCATTCTCAGGTGGAAGTCTTGGAGCATATAAAATTTTTGATTTCTGCAAGGGCTCAGTTAGGCGAGCAGCAGATGAACAATTCTCGTAAAGAAGATGAGAATGTGACGTGCGTGTTCGAGGAACTGAGCAAAATTTGTCATTTCTTGGATACAAGGTAAGTCACATGATCAGTATCATATCCCTTTAGAGTTTTCTGCAAACTTTATAACGACGAACTATAATTGCAGCGGCGTTGATTTGAAAGCCCAGTCGAAAGTCATTGGAGAACTTTTGACGAGCTTGGGGGCAAGAAGCACCCAACTTGATGCATTATTATTGAGGCAGTTAACCGTACATATTGAGCCGAATGCATCTGAAGGGACGGACGACTTGAAAAAATCTTACATCATTCCTGTTACTGAAGATGGCCATCCCAAGGATTGTAGTAGCAAGGACAGCAAGAAGGATGATGATGATGAATGCAGTCACGGGAAAAAGAAGAAAAAGAAGTCGAAGAAAGGGAAAGGTAGTCGTCGAAAATGAGGCGTTCGATTTCTTCAACGTGAAATATTGGTAACTAGTGGTTGTGTAAAATGTTGTTTATGCATCTTCTCGGATATGAAGTCCGCATAGGTCGTTTTTCAGTACATAACAATGGTCTCACACCAAGGTCGGCTTCTAAAAGATAGTACTGTCCACTTTTGTGAAGTTGTTTTAAGGAGTTGCATCACTGAACTTATTTAAAAGAACTTATAATTTGATAAAAGTTAATAATAAGTTATTAATGCTTATTTATTTTACAAAATAAGTTGCTAAATCATTTTAAAGATAAAAATATATATAAGGGAAAATATTATGTCTTATTATGGAGAAGAGAGTATTGTTTTAAAAAAATCCCAATCTTTTTAACCTTATGAAAAATTTAATATATTTTTTACTTTGTTTAATTAATTTACATGACACTTTTTAAATTGTTTAAAACTATAATACCTGTCAAAAACTAATTATTAAGTAAATTTAAGAGGTTAAAATAGATAGTTGATTTTTTTATAATTAAGCAAAAACAACGTTATTTAATTATAAGCAAATATTAACAATTATCCTTTATTCAAATTTTCCGAAAATATTGAATAGTACTTGTAATATCAATTTTAAGAGTGCCTATAAGTATACTCCTAAAAAATATTTGAACTTATACGTTGTTTATAATTTATTTTTATATTTTTATGAAAGTTTGAACAATACTTTTCTTTTTTGAAGTTATTATAATTTTATATATTTATATGAAAAAATTGACAATATTTTACATTTTTTATGATGTAAAAAAATTGTATGTTTTATGTTGTAAAGTTTTATTCGAATATTTGATTGAAATTGTATAAAATTATTTAAAAAGTATTGCCGTGATTTTATTTTTATAATTATTATTGATCGTGTTGAGGGAGGATAAAGAGAGAATTAACAATTTTATCTCAATGTTTATTTACCAATTTACTCTTAAAAATAAAATATACTATGGAAAGTGTAAAAACGTAATACATCGGGATGAAATCAGCAACAACTTTCTTTTCCAACAAGGTTGAAAAGTGTAAAAACACCTAAACTTCATATGTTAAAGTAGAAAAATTAAAAGGCCTTTGCATCAAGAAGTAAAATTATTATAATAAGTCTTCACAACACGAGTGATTGATTATATTGATAGTATTATGCATCGAACTATATATATAAAAGCATACATAAGAGTCGTCGTGATACTACTATGCACGAGAAGGAGGAGATTTGCCCTGTACGAAGGATGTAAACATCGCAAGCGCTCGTGCCGGCTGGTCACTCGGGACGTCATGCCCAGCTCCTCTTACCGTCACAAATGTCAGATTCTCATCGTATCCAACCGCATATCCTCCTACCTGAATGCAGTTTAATTAATTTTGTTATTAGACATATATATTCCATATCGATTGAATAAAGGATCTTGGGCTGACAAATAAGTTAAAAGACAAACATATTGATCAATCGAGTTGTTTATAATACACATTAATTCTGTTACGTACCTCGCCTAGGTTGTACCAGGGATACCATGCAGTTTTTACGTTTGCCCTAAGTTTATGCAACGAGTACTTTGTTGCCGTCACGGAAACTACGGCATTCGTATCTCCACTGAAAAAGAAGGAAGCGTCAACGAGTGTCTATATATCTACCTGCAATCTGCATTCAGGTCGAATATATTCTCCAATACTGACCTGTATACCCAGACACGAATTCCCTTGCTCGTCATAAGCTTCTTTATAAGAGGTATTACTGTCGTAGGGCTGTCCGTCCAATTCCCAAATACGCGTTCGCTATATTAAAACAAAAATTATTCACTTTAAACATAAACCGAGAGAGAAAAAAAGAGAGGCAATTAACATCGAAATCGAAGCTGTATATATAGTACTTGCAGGCCTCCCATGGCCTAGATTTTCCAGCAACATCGGCAACATGAAGAGCCTTTTGCACGTCGTTTGTGTTTAAGTAGGCGTGTATATAATCCTCAGAGCACGGATCA
The DNA here is from genome assembly GCA_954870475.1 of Euphrasia confusa. Taxonomy (NCBI): domain Eukaryota; kingdom Viridiplantae; phylum Streptophyta; class Magnoliopsida; order Lamiales; family Orobanchaceae; genus Euphrasia; species Euphrasia confusa. The sequence continues at coordinate 36,539,679 of OX940955.1, read as the reverse complement.
AAACTAGACGACGACATTCCCTGTCATATATATTACACGGAGTAGTTTATATGATTATGAGAATCGGTTTTTGCATGCATTAAAAATCATGATGAGTCAATGATATTTTACCACCGATGGAGTAGCTGGACTTGAACCATTTAAACATTTTGGTGCATAAATGTTATAAGGATGGATATCGCCAATCTCCTTACGGGCTGTATGTATGCTATCATGACAATGTCTTGTGGTGTTTGCGTCGGGAGAGAAATTGCAATATTTGATGATTTTTGAGTGAGTTTCATCGGATATAAGGGCATGAGTCCATACAAAATTGAAGAGGCCAGCATCCAAATCCTCAACGTCGATATACCCGTTCCCAATCTGAAAAGAATCAACGAATATTGATCACTACATTCATAACACCGTTTCAATTGCTAAATATGTAACAATATGATCGAGCGGCAAAACAATAACTTACTGCGATTCCTTTCAAATTAATGGCGATGTACTTTGGGTTTTTGTTGTTACTGAGGATTAAATCAGCGAGCTGAGGAACGAAATGACCGCCGGCGTAATCCTCTCCCGCTATGAAAAAATCTCGGGTTTTGTACTCTGGAAATCTTTCCAACCAGTTAAGTAAGAACGTGAGAGAATCTGCAGCCGTTTGAGTGTCGCCCGTAACATAATCAGACAAATTTTTTGAGTACGAAAATCCGACACCAGCCGGAGACTCCAAAAACAGTAAATTCGCCACTGCATCATATATATATATATATATCATCAAGTTTCAACAACAAAATAAAATAAAATTGCGCAATTAGTACAATGACAACTCGATCACGTACCTTTGTTCCATGCATATTCATTGTACGATAATGTTTTTCCATCGGGTTTGACTCGAAATGGTCCGAGTTCCATCATTGCTCTATATCCCATCGAAGAGCAGGCAGGCCCTGCATTAATCACAATATTTCTCTTAGTTTATATTTTCAGATTTCTCGGTAAACCAATAAACACTCTTACCATCGTTTAGCCATAAGACTAAAGGCTTGTTCTCGGGGTTCTCAGCCTCGACAAAATAATAAAACAACTCTCGGCCAGCTTTAGGATCAACCGTGACATACCCCGAATATTGGCTAAATTTGACAGGTGGTTGTCCGGGAAGCTTTCCGATCTTGTCACCTACTTTCAGACCCTCCTGTGGTCCCACAAAAACGGGCAAATCCTCTTTCGACACAAGACTCTCTGTAAGAAGATTGTGTTGGTTTCGTGATTCTTTCGTCTTTAGCAGTCGTTTCCAAAGAGGGTGGTTTAGTCCTCCTCCGTGACATTCTGTATAGGAGGAGGCTGCAAGGCACAGAAAGGTGAAAAGAAGGATTGAGTTTTTCATGTTGGTTTGAAAGTGAAAAAATAGAGCAAATTGTGAGTGTGATTAATATAGAATATCAAGTACTACTATTTATATAGTTAAACTTAGGCTTATAATGATGATAAACTTTGATTTTATTTGGGTCTTCTGATTAGTATTCATAATTTTATGATGACGGCATGTCTCAATCGTATATAAAATACAAGATTGCTTACGCACTTCTAGAGCTTGCATACGCTATTATGGAGATTGCTTACGTTTATTTACATTATTTCATAAAACTAATTTCCACAAGTCACTAATTATCATAATTATCTACACGACCAAAAAATGTGAATATTTTATCTTAGTTCACGGTGGTAATTTAAGTGAAATCCTGTCCATTTAATATAATTATAATTATTCAAGGTTTCGGATTAAATATAATAAAACTTAATTTAGAGAAGTGTGTAGTGCATGGTTATATAAAATTGATATGATTTAATTATTGTTGGTATTACGTAGCTATTACAGTGCTCGTTTCTGGACTAGTAAACAGTACTACTGAATACTTTACACGTTTCCAGAAACTATAATAAAATAAAAGAAATGAAGAAGAAGAGAAATAATCGAACAGGTCTTTAACTTCAATGGATCGTCGGAACTGGACACGAACTTCGATCAGAGATTTGTTGCGGGTAGTCGAGGCGCTTTCGCTATCCGCAAGACAAATACGTCCCGTGTTTGCTACGGTTTTCAGACGTAATGTCCCCAAAGATACAACGACTGTCAACGTTCTTATTCTGAACGTTCTTATTCTGAAGCAACCAGAAAAGAACCACTATCGAACAGGAAAAAGCGAGGAGTATGAACTGTATGATATGCTGGGAATTTCTTTTGCGTTTTTGCTGTGTATGTTATGCAGCCTAAGACACACTATTTATAGGCGCCCACATGCATGTGAAGGGTCAACAAGGCATTCATTCGGGTGAGTAATGCAGCCTCATTATCACCTTGTAACGTTCAGCCTCATTACACCATTGTAACGTTAGGAATGAACCTGGTCACCTGACCTTTGAGGATTTTCGAAATTCAAAATAATATTAATATAATTATATTATACAATATTATTTTATAATCAGGCCTTAAGCCTTTTTGTGTTCAACCAAACCAGCCCACTTCACGTAGGCCCAATCAACAAAATTAGTTCAGCCCGTCAGCAAAACTATTACGATGGCCAGGCCCAGAAGCCCCAAGGAGCCCAAGGAGCCCAAGGAAGCCCAAGTCCAGCCCAAAGTCCAATTGCCAAGATCCAAGTCCAAGTCCAAGTCCAAGTCCAAGTCCAAGTCCAAGTCCAAGTCCAAGGACGAGGCGAGTCGGGTCGGGTCGGGTCGGGACGGGACGGGACGGGCCGAGCCGAGCCGAGCTGAGCCGAGCACGAGCACGAGCACGAGCACGAGCACGAGCACGGGCACGGGCACGGGCACGAGCCGAGCCGAGCCGAGCGGACGGACGGACGGACGCGCGTGTGGCGATTGCCATGTACCTTAACGGTCCATGGTCTTACTCACTTGTTGAACACATTAATCCTCCAATCACTTATTAAGTGTAATAACTTTATTACATCTTTCAATGTGGGATGTAATAACTATTACACATTTCAATGTAATAAAGTCTTACACTTTATTACATATTCAATTAAATGCCTTTTTAATTGGCTATCTTTAATAATTTATTTCTCACTCACCGAAAATCGGTTTTTGACGAAATAAAATTCTATAATTATCTACGAACGACGTAGAAAATTATCGTACAATTTATTTCCCAATCGGAATTAATTTTATAGCCAGTCAAACGTTGGATAAAACCAACTTTGACTTAATGATTTTCCAACAATCCCCCACATGAGTGGAAATCAATGCATGCATGTATGCAGACTCTTCGTTCAATTCCCCAAAAGAATCTATCGCTTCCGGAAAGGTAGTTTGCGGCTTTGAACCTTCCGTAGTGAACAACATCGGAAGTACAGGAGGCCTAGTGGACACGATGCCTTGAACTATTCCCCCACAACGTACAACGAGTCAATGCTATTCACGCAATAAATTCCGTTCAATTTCCCGTTCTATGTTGTGTCCGTTTTGGCCATGGACAACACTTTGGATTCATAAATGTATACATTTGAAGCGGCCCTCACTTCACATTTATATAGGTGACCTCCCATTTTAAGTATCCTGACATACTTAACCTTTTCAAGGTAGGGATTCATTAAAAGTCTCCTCGAGAACTTAACCTATTACCACACATCAGGAAACAGCACTTGATTTGCCTTTAGGGATGAGTACAAGTGCTCGATTGAACTTTCATAACTTAGTTTTCCCTTTGAACCAAGTTCATGGGATCTCCATTCATCAAGGTAGGGTTACCGTTATGATCGTTCGATGGATTGTGGTGTTTCAAACCCATTCCCTCTAGCAACACGCCCAATTGATCTCGATTCATTCCTTTTGTCAAAGGATCAGCCAGATTTTCCTTAGATTTTACATACTCTAAGGAAATTACTCCATTTGAGATCAATTGTCGAACGGTATTATGTCTCCGACGAATATGTCGAGACTTACCGTTATACATAATGCTCTGTGCTCTCCCTATAGCTGCTTGGCTATCACAGTGAATCATCACGGGAGACACAGGCTTTTTCCAACATGGAATATCTTCCAAAAAGTGACGAAGCCACTCTGCTTCTTCACCAGCTTTATCTAAAGCTATAAACTCAGATTCCATGGTGGATCTGGCTATACACGTTTGTTTCGTTGACTTCCACGAAACTGCTCCGCCCCCGATACAGAAGACGTAACCACTAGTGGAATGTGAACTTTTAGAATCAGATATCCAACTAGCATCACAATATCCATCAAGTACATTAGGATATCTTGTATAGTATAGCCCATACTCTCGGGTGTATTTCAAATACTTTAAAACCCGATTCAAAGCATTCCAGTGTTCAACACCGGGATTGCTTGTATACCTGCTCAGTTTATTCACAGGATAGGCCAAGTCTGGACGTGTACAATTTGTTAAGTACATCAGACTGCCTATAACTTGAGAATACTCTAACTGAGCTACAGGTTCAGCCTTATTGACAGTAAGATTTATACTTAAGTCAATCGGCGTCCTACTCGTAGGACCATCATGGGCATTGAATTTCTTTAACACTTTCTCAACATAATGAGATTGTGATAAGACAATTCCATTTGGGGTTCTTTCAATTTTAATCCCGAGGATTAAATCAGCAACACCCAAATCTTTCATGTCAAAATTTATTTTTAACATTGCTTTAGTATTCATGATCAATTCACGAGTACTACCCATGATTAACATGTCGTCTACATATAGACAGACTATGACAAACGAGTCAGATGTACCTTTAATGTACACACATTTGTCACACTCGTTGATTTTATATCCATTTGATATCATAATGTTATCAAATTTCAAATGCCATTGTTTAGGAGCTTGCTTAAGTCCGTACAACGACCTTATTAATTTGCACACCTTTTTCTCTTATCCAGGTGCTACAAATCCCTCGGGTTGTTCCATATAAATCTCTTCTTCCAATTCACCGTTCAGAAACGCAGTTTTCACATCCATCTGATGAATATCGAGATTGTGCAAAGCAGCAATCGCAATAAGCACCCGAATAGACGATATTCTGGTTACAGGTGAATATGTATCAAAGAAATCATATCCTTCTCTTTGTTTAAACCCTTTGGCTATCAAACGAGCTTTAAACTTATCGACCGTTCCATCTGCTTTATACTTTTTCTTTAGGATCCATTTACATCCTAAAGGTTTACAACCCGGTGGAAGATCAACCAACTTCCACGTGTGATTTTGCAGAATAGACTCCATTTCGCTATTAATAGCTTCTTCCCAGAGCGGTGCATCTGGACTGGATAGAGCTTCCCCGTAGGACTTTGGCTCGTCATCCAATAAATACGTAATAAAATCAGGTCCAAACGACTTAGCCGTTTTTATCCTTTTACCACGTCTAGGTTCAATAACCTCTTCTTCTACCTGATCGTCACCAACAGGTGTTGTGTCGACATCAGGTTCATAAGTTCTTTTATTAGAACTTGATTCTTCTCTTTCTTTACAAGGAAAAATATTTTCGAAAAATGAAGCATTTCTCGATTCAATCGTGGTACCTTTATGCACGTCTGGATTATCAGACTTGTGTACCAAAAATCGGTAAGCCATACTATTGTATGCATATCCGATAAAAATGCAATCGACCGTCTTAGGTCCGATTCTCATTTGCTTTGGTTCAGGTACAGACACCTTAGCCAAACACCCCCACACTTTAAGATATTTATAAGACGGCTTACGATTTTTCCACAATTCGTACGGCGTCTCATTTTTACCTTTAAGTGGGATTTTGTTCAAAATGTGGTTAGCTGTCAAAATAGCTTCCCCCCACATGTTCTGAGGTAAACCCGAATTAATCAACATGGCGTTCATCATTTCTTTAAGAGTTCTGTTTTTTCGTTCTGCAACACCATTTGATTGTGGTGAATAAGGAGCCGTCGTTTGATGAATTATCCCATTTTCAGAACATAATTTATCAAACGGAGCTACATATTCTCCACCTCTATCACTTCGGATTATTTTAATTCGTTTACCAAGTTGATTTTCAACCTCAGTGTAAGGATAAATATGTTTGGGCATTACAATGCCTTAAAGGATCTAGGCAGAAGTTGTTTTGCTAACATATTTATTTGTTTTCTTCTTTCTTCACAATTTAACTGTTGTAATCACTTGTCATAATTGGTGATTTGATTTAGCATAGTTCATTAGTTGGAACGTGCTTGAAAAACAATCAACATAGAAGATTTCTGCCGCAGCACAGCCAGGCAGAGTTATGCCGCAAGCAGTGCAAGGCTTGGACAAGAGGTTGAGTTCAGATTATCAAGCGAAGCATGATAGAAGGGCAAAGGATTGCTGAAGTCCAGATAGTATGGAAGGCAGTGCAGTGTGGCAGAGCATTCCAGAAGAACTTCAGAAGGCATTCCTGCGGCAGTGGTCAAAACAGCCTGTCCTTAAATCTCTCAACCGCCTTGTTGACCTAGCAATTCAAGGAGATCAGTTGGGACTCTCCTCCTATAAATAGAGGACGACCCCAGCTGCATTCATTAGCTATTCTAACACCTCAGAAACATCTTTTCACTTCCAAGATCGATCATCACGCCTTTAGTGCCGCGACTTCACTTGTGAAGTTCGTCGAGCCATATGTTCTCTCGTCTCAAAGAGAGTTCTTTTGTTAGCTGATGATCGTGACATTAGATAGGTGTTTATTCAGTAGCTAGGTCTTTTATTGTTGATTGTTAATTATACTCTTTGGATACGATTATCACGAAGACATACGTGTGTATGATCTTTGGTAAAATCATTTGTAAATCCAAGAGTAGACCTTTTGTAAAGACTCGTTTCTTTAATAAAGTTTCTGGCCGTAAGGCCGTTTCGTATGTGTATAATTTAAATACACATACAAAGATTTAAATTCCGTGTTCTTTATTTTTCGTACGTGTGTGTGAGTTCGTTTTTGAAGTAATTTATTTTTAATTAATTCCGCTGCAACGATATACATATATCACATATATTAATCTTAAACTGGAACATTAAGACACAATCTAAAATATATAAATTACGAAAAACGAACATTTTTCTGTACAAGGCATCGTGCTGCGGCATACGCTGTTCTGCCGCAGAACACTGCCTTGTCTAGGCAGCGCATTTCACTGCGTTTATTTACTGCCTACGACTTTCAAGTGGTATCAGAGCGGGCACTAGACTTACTTAGTGTTTAAGGTCCGTCTGATCACGCACACTTACAATGGCAGATCCATCTTACATCGTACGAACCCCGGTTGTTCTTGACGGTAGTAATTATGGTTTTTGGAAAACCCGCATTGAAGCAAGAATCAAATCAATTGATCGTAATGCGTGGCTTTCTGTACTTCGAGGATGGAAACCGCCTCAGGAGGAAATCCCTGAAGGTAGTAAGCTTGAAAAAGCTCCGGAGAAGTGGACTACCGATGAGGTTGCGGCAGCCACTGCCAACGATAGGGCAAGATGTGCCATCCTTGAGTCCATTGATTGCAATATGTATAGAATTGTCAAACAATGTACTACTGCCAAGGACATATGGGATTTGCTAGCTCTTCATTGTGAAGGTAACAACACAGTGAAGAAGACCAAGGTCCGTATGCTAATGTCTCGTTTCGAGAACTTGCATATGAACGAGGACGAGACAACGCTTCAGTACTTTGGAGAATTAATGTCCATTGTTACTGAATGTGCTGACCTTGGTTCACCCATTAGCAACCCAGCAGTTTGTAGTAAGATAATGAGATCTATGAGCAAAAAGTTTCTGCCGAAGGTCACTGCCATAGAAGACAGCTCCATGTCGGATGAAGATTATGTTTCATTAATGGCAATCTTCAAGAACTATGAGCTAAATGTACAAGATCGTGAAACCCATGGCGAAACACGTGCAAGAAGTGACGAGAAAAATCTGCCCTACACTGTGGCAGAACCTTGCGGCAGAGAGTCAGGCAGTAGCCCTTCCACCGCAAATGACTTGACCGATGAAGAAATCTACGAGCTACTTGGATCCAATGGTGGAGAAAACAAGTATGCATTCCTTTCTCAAAAATTGGATGCTATACTTGCTCGCTCGTTGAAGAAGCCGTACGATCCCCGACGAATGAAGTACCCACCAAAGGCAACGCAAAATCAAGAGAGAAGACTCGTCGTTCGCCAACCAAGCACGGGATCAAGTTCAAGCTCAAGTCCAAATTCAAAGGGCTGGTCAAGGATCAAGTGCCACACGTGTCAAGGGATTGGACATTACCCATCCGAATGCCCTTCCAAAGATCGAGGCATTGGAATTTTAAATTTCATGGTTGCGCAAGAGGATATGGAACAACACTGCCTAGAAGACTCCACCACTGCGCTTGCTGCTCGTTTCGATGGCATATCCCTATCCAATGCAGAAGACGATGGTCCATCCCATGCCCCTGCCCGACGGCACGTTGCATTTTTCGCCTCTGCCGCAGAAACGACAGAAACTCCTGCCGCAGAGAACTGCCTATGTTTCACTGCCTCAGCCAATGGCTATGAATCTGAAGAGGAGACCATTCCCATCGATCTTTTCATCGAGCTCAAGGAAAATTTCAATGAGCTACGCATGAACTTTGCCCGGCAGACCAAGATGATGAAGATGCTTGCTTCAACCAAAGCTGGACACGAAGAAAAATTAAAAAAGCAGGCCATGGCTATTGAACAAATGCTCTTGGAGAAGAACACTTTTGAAGAACGATTGAAGAAACTTGATGTCCAACTCACAAAAAAGGACATGGAGGCTGATAAACTAAAAAATGACCTTAATCGTGTAAATGGAAAACTCGAAGTTGCTAACAATACTTTTGTAAAACTTAACACGACAACATCAAAATTAGATGCTGTAATGAGTATTTCACACAATGAAAGGGAAGGTCTCGGACATCAAAAGATTGTAGATGCCATCTTTCCAAAGAAAAATTCAATGGACATTGCATTTGTAAAGGCATCGAATGACGAATCAACACAATCCACAACGTCTCTATCTCCACAAGAGCATGCACCAAAGGCCGCTGCCCCAGCAAGAGACTGCCGCAGGAGGCCGAAGCAAAGGCAGGCACCATCAGGCAGGATGAAGACAAGGAAGCCCCTGCCTAAGCAACATTTTAAATCAAAGAGACGATATGTGTGCCACTACTGCCTTGTACCTGGTCATATTCGACCTTTTTGTTGGAGACGCGAAGAGGATCAAGCAAGAGGATATTACTTTCACTCCAACACTGGACCACGGCATCCCAAATACTTCTTGCATTCTCTGCCTTCACGACATCCTATCAAAAAGAAGGCAACAACTATACGCAAATGGGTGCCCAAAACTAAACTCTCTACTAATGTTTATTTTACAGATCCTTCCAAAGACTCCTCTGCCGCATCTAATGCCATCCAAAGTGCTGAAACGTGCAATGTCATTTTCACTGCCCTCAAAGCTACCAAAGATGATAAATGGTACTTCGATAGTGGATGCTCGCGGCACATGACCGGAAATAGTGATCACCTCATCGACTACAAAGTCTTTCAAGGAGGAGAAGTCACTTTCGGAGGAGGTTCCAGTGGCTCAATTGTCGGCCGAGGCACATTGAATGTGCAAGGGCTGCCTAAGTTACAACACGTGCTTCATGTTGAAGGCCTTATTACAAATCTTATTAGCATAAGTCAATTATGCGATGAAGGCATGAATGTGAAATTTACTCACAAATTATGTGAAGTGTTTGACAATGCAGGGAACCCACTTATCCAGGGGGAGCGTTCCAAGTCAAACAATTGCTACTCCATTGGAGAAACATGCCTCTCTGCACAAGTCAAAGATGACATTGATCTATGGCATCAAAAACTTGGACACACAAGTCTTGGGAATTTAGAGCGTCTAATCAAGCTCGATGCTGTTCGTGGACTTCCTGCCCTCCAAAAAATCCAGAAGACAACATGTGGACATTGCAAACAAGGAAAAATGACCCGAGCAAGTCATCCAGCAATACCTGCCGCAGGACAGACTGATGCCTCTGCCGCAGAACCTGCCAATACCAAGGCAGGACTGTATCAAAAGCAAACCAAATGCTTTGATCTCCTCCACATGGATTTAATGGGACCAATCGAGACAAGAAGCCACTCTGGAAAACGCTACGTACTTGTCGTAGTTGATGACTTCTCAAAATACACATGGGTGCGTTTTCTCACAGACAAAAGTGAGACATATGATGAAGTGTCCAAGCTCATTAGGTGGATAAAGACCAACCATGAAGCCTCCATAAAGAGAATAAGAAGTGACCACGGCACCGAGTTCGAAAACCAACGGCTTTCCCAATTTTGTGATGCGCATGGCATTGCCCAAGAATTTTCTGCCCCCATAACACCGCAACAAAACGGCGTGGCTGAAAGGAAGAACCGAACTCTCAAAGAAATGGCGTGTACAATGCTGATCGCCAAGGGCCTGAGCAAGAAATTTTGGGCAGAAGCATTCAATGCCGCATGCCATATCCTGAACCGCATCAGCATACGATCAGGAACATCAAAGACGGCCTACGAAATTCTGAACAATAGGAAGCCTAATTTAAAATATTTTCATGTTTTTGGCTCTGTTTGTTATGTTTTAAATAAAAGGGAACCTAGATCTAAACTTAATCCAAAGTCACTTAAAGGATTATTTGTTGGATACTCTAGGAATAGTCATGCCTATCGTATTTTTATCATACAAACTAGAACCATTATTGAATCTGTGAATGTTGATTTTGATGATTTTAGTCGACTCAGGAAACCCAAAGAAGAAGATGTACAAGGTTTACTCGAGCCTGCCGCAGTAGTAGAAATTGAAGGCAGTTTTACACCGGCGCAGCCTACTGCCGCACCCACTGGCTCGAATGATGATGCCCAACCTTCTACAGCGTCTCCCGAGCAATCAAACGATGATAGCACTCCTCAACAAGCAGATTTATCAGATGTTGAAGAGACGTCAAACCAACGACGAAGGGATCCCCCAAGGCATGTTGTCCGAAACCACCCTTCGAGTCAAATGTTGGCCAGACGCATGAGAGTTCATCCTGCTGGGTTTCGATGTCCCGGGGTATCAAAAAATTGCGGAACCGATAACCCCGAACGAAATCCCGTCGCCGGAGATGATCACGGATACCGACTCATCCGCAGGAGTCCGACCTTTGGAGACTACGCGCCCGAAGACACGCAGCCCGCCCCCAGTCGAAGTCTCCCGCGAGTCGAAATCACCAACGCGAACCACACAAACGGAGCCGGGCTCGACCCGAGCATCGCCGCGGGATAAACCCGCGGCTAAACCCTAGCCGAGCCCCCGCTGGGGCTCGCGATCGATTGATCGCGTGGGGCTGCCCAGCAGCCCCCGGCGGTGAGTCCGGCGACTCACCGCCACCGCCGAGGAGGGCGGTGCGCCCAGCGCACCAGCCGCGGCCCAGCCGCGGCTCGCCCGGCGATCGACCACGCGGTCGATCGCATGCCCCGGCTCCAGCCGGGGCATCCTCGTGTGGGCCCCGCGATCGACGCCCCTAGGGCTCGATCGCACCCCTCGGCTCCCAGCCGAGGGTTCGTTTGATCCTTCGCCGGGGATCTCGAATCCCCGTCCCCGAAGATCATCGTTTATCCGGATCGCGTGTTCATGCATGTATCACAATTAAATCACATAAATTCACACGAAGGAGTTTATGATTGTACCTTTGATTCGTTGTGCGGAGAAACGAAATCAAGTTGAAGACCCTTGGATCTTCCCACGTATTCCTTGCACTTCGTTCGAACGTCGGGTGGGCGACGATCTATCGAACTCCTATGGATCTCCTTCAACTCTCTAGAATATCAAGTATGATAATCTTGTCTTATAATTTATGAAGGCCATGTAGTGCTTTTATAGGCTACGTAGGGGATCTAAAGGAGGTGGAATATTAGGCTTCCAATATTGAAGATTAAATTGAGCCCAATGCTCAAGTCCATTAATCCTTATCAATATTAATTAATTTATTTTCCACTATATAAATTAATTGCACTCCCAATATTAAACCATATTATTTCAAATAATATTTCTCCGGTAGTATTATTTATTCCGTGTATTTAAGATTTAAATATCCATGAATAAAATTAATTTATTGCTAATTAATTTATTCATCTCTTTAATCCGAGACTAGTACCATTCAACCTTAATTATTGTGCGGAACGAATCCACTCATGAGGTTTACACAATAATTCCTTATGAACTCATCTCGGGGATATTATCAACCCTTACGGGATACACTGTCCGGTCAATTATTCACGGCATGCCATATATAAAATATAGTGACCCAACTTAACCGGAAATTAACCCAATAATAAAACCGGTTAATTCCTTTGGTAAATCAAAGTCACTTATATTAAATATACACACCCGCAATAATATCGGGGATTAAGAATAAAATACACTGAGACTCGAATCGATTATCGCCGGCAATCCTAATCGATGAATCTCAACGATCCGCTCAATACACCAAGTGTACAAGTGTGATAAAATAATTAAGATAAATTATTTTCTCTCTCACACAACGACTATACCGATGGATTGGTCCGTGTCCATCTAGGTCGTGAGCAACTGTTTGATTAAATACGAGTAACCGATAGTATGATCTTCTGTGCGCCCATGCTTGCACCATACTAACTACAACGTATAAAATCCAGGACTATAATTTGCATATATTTAATTAATAATAATTAAACGCAAAACAATTGTTTATTAATTTAATAGATTAAATGCTATGATCGGGAGTTTTCAGTTACTTAAATCTAGACATTAAGTACACAACTCCAACAATCTCCCACTTGTACTAAGGTCTAGTCATTTCCTCCAAACTTCCGGTTCCCATACTCATCACGTGCTTAAGGTGTACTTCCGAGAAGTACTATGTGAATGAGCACTCTAGGTTGCCGCTCTGAAGTTATCTTGGTGACTACTACGTCGTCTCCCTGACGATGATTCGTATCAGGTGGTACTTGCACTATGTGTTATTATCACTTTTAGACTTATGACTTCTTCCAGTTTATCATGCACCGCTATAAAATAGCCTTTGATAAACCAAGAGTCATTTCCAAGTCTTAGAGGTTATCCCGGAACCTAACCAAAACTTCCGCTGCCTCTGAGGCTGCTATTCGGTTATGAAAGAGTCCGAGAAGCATCCTGCTTATCACTCTTAACATATTAAAGGTTCCACCTTTTCCAAAAGTGAACACATAGCCTGATATCGACTTACACTGGTCCTTCTCTGATTCCAGATCTGAGAAAACGTAATCTAAGAAGATCTCGTCTTGCTTAATAATCCAGTACATCCATGTACTCTTACAGCATTCGAATATCTCTTATCCAGATTACTTTGATATCCTCCCACTATGCTAACCGCATAGTTGATATCAGGTTCTTGTTTTTCTAACATTGCATTTAAGCTTTCCACACTAGGTGTAGGAAACTGCTTAGTATCATCTATCTCCTTTATGTGTTCGAAACACATGACCTTAGATAGATATACATGTTCTGTTTCTGAAAGGTAACAACCTTTCTCAGAACTATGCATGTTAAAACTGTTGGAATTCGCTATCCCGGGTTATCAAAATTGCGGAACCGATAACCCGAACGAACCCTTCGCCGGAGATCGTACGTACACCGACTCATCCGCCGGAGTCCGGGCTTTGGAGACCACGCACCCGAAGGCACGTAATCCGCCCCCACCCGAAAAACCCGCGAGCCGAGGTTCATACAATCGACAACCTCAATCGCCGGAGAAATCACGAGCCCACGCGATCCGGGACCCGACCGAACGCGTCGCGTGCACGAGGCACGCGGACGCCCAGCCGAGTCCCCGCGAGGGGACTCGCGATCGCTCGCAGCGATCGCACGGGGTGCCTCGCGGCATCCCCGGGATGCTCGTAGCATCCCCGCAGCGGATCCGGCGATCCGCTGCTCGCGGCTAGGGCTCGCGTCCAGCGAGCCGCTGCGGGAGAACCCGCAGCTCGCTACGAGCTGCTACGGGTGAAACCCGTAGCCCTAGCGATCGGCCCCGTAGGGCTCGATCGACCCTCGGCGTCCAGCCGAGGGTTCGCGCACTCGATCCCCGCGAGGGATCCACGAGCCGCCGGCGGTCCGGTGGTCCAACCACCACCGCCCGGCTCGACCCTCGTCTCGGGGTTCGATCCTTGGATCCTTGTTCTACGGTATTCTCAATAAATCAAATCGAACAATTAACAAGTGCGTTGAGAATTGTACCTATGATTCGTTGTTCGGAGAAACGAAATCGATGATGACCTCGTGATCTTCCCGCGTATTCCTTGCACTCCGTTCGAACGTCGGGTGGGCGACGAGCTATCGAACTTATGGATCCTCTTCACTCTCAGAACTTTATTGTTGGCGTAACGTAGGTTAGTAAAAAGTGAAGACCATGTAGTGCTTTTATAGGCTACGAAGGGGATCAAAAGGAGAATAAATATTGGGCTTTAATATTGAAAATTAAATTGGGTCCAACTCAAATCTATTAATTCTTATCAATATTAATTTTATTTATTTTCCACTATATAAATAAAATTGAACTCCCAATATTATTCCATATTATACCAAATAATATTTCTCCAACTTAGTATTATTTATTCCGTGTATTTAAGATTTAAATATCCATGAATAAAATTTATTTATTGCTTAATAAATTTATTCATCTCTTATATCCGAGAATAGTACCACTCAACCTTATTTATTATGCGGAACAAATCCACTCGCGAGGTTTACATAATAAATCCTTATGAGCTCATCTCGGGGATATTATCAACCCTTACGGGATACACTGCCCCTTCAAGAATTCACGGCATGCCATATATAAAATATAGTGACCCAACTTAACCGGTAATTAACCCAATAATTAAATCGGTTAATTCCTTTGGAAAATCAAAGTCACTAATATTAAATATACACACCCGCAATTATTTTAGGGATTAAGAATAAAATACTCCGAGTCTCAAATCAATTATCGCCGAGCAATCCTAATTGATGAGTCTCAATCGATCCGCTCAATACACCAAGTGTACAAGTGTGATAAGATAATCAAGACAAATTATCTTCTCTCTCACACAACGACTATACCGATGGATTGGTCCGTGTCCATCTAG
Source organism: Euphrasia confusa (assembly GCA_954870475.1). Lineage (NCBI taxonomy): Eukaryota > Viridiplantae > Streptophyta > Magnoliopsida > Lamiales > Orobanchaceae > Euphrasia > Euphrasia confusa. The sequence continues at coordinate 36,524,543 of OX940955.1, read as the reverse complement.
GTCGTGAGCAACTGTTCGATTAAATACGAGTAACCGATAGTATGATCTTCTGTGTGGGCCAGACACACCATACTAACTACAACGTATAAAATCCAGGACTATGATTTGCATGTATTTAATCAACAATAATTAAAAGCAAATGAATGTCTGTAATAGATAGGTAAATGAAAGTGCATACAGAGTTCAGAATACTCAAATCTAGACATTAAGTATACTACTCCATCAAAAACAAACCATAATCGCATAAGATATCTAGGAGAAGTACAATGTTCTTATCCCTAGATCATAAGATCTCAAGAACATGCTCTAACTTCTTCTTAATCTTATATCCCGATTCATTTAGACAACCATTATTTTATGCCTGATAACATCTTTACATTGTTGCCAATGATAAAATATTATCTACATAAAATTCCGAGAAACACCACCTTGTTTCCATTACGTTTCCAATACACCAATCGTCTCTGCCTTTTGATGAATCCATCGAATGGATTATCTCATCAATTCGCAAGTTCCACGATTCAGTACTGCCCTTATGCAGAGCTAGGGATCGATTTCATGTTTACTAGATCCAGAGTCCGAACTCCTCTAGTCTTATGAATATCTCCGGTTGTTCAACAACCTCCCACTGCAATGGCGTCCCGGTGTATAACAGTAATAACAATAGGTGCAGTGTGTGGTGCATTTCTACTCGGTTTGGCTGGTTCCCAGTCTTTTGTCCTTTTTCTCATTCCAAGGTATTAATTCAGTTCAGGCTTTGTGGTTCATCTAATAGTCTTCCTCTATGAACCGAACGAAAGTTCTTCTGGTTCATAGTACTATAGAACACACAATACTTCGTTCACCTAGGATATCCTACAATCACACAGAATGTGTTATTGTCTCCAGAAATATCCATAGAACATAGGTAGTTCCGAACAACTTGTTCTCTCTTACTTTTAGATTTCCATTTCTTATTTTCAACGCACCATCTCTACACGTGAGTGTATGGCGCGGCCTTTCGGGATTGAATCCCAATATTTGATTATGCTATGTGTTATTTAGATAGGTGATGGCCTCCGCGACCGAGTCGCAGGCTCCTAATGGATATACTTTAATGGTTCCCCATAACAGCTTTGTGTCTATTGACTAGTCAAAACACTTTGCTTTTATGGCACATTTAAGTACTCTAATCCATCATTGAGTATTCTTGAAAGAACTACTCATGCCTTTCTAATTCACACATGTGTCTGCATATCTAATCATTTCTAATACTAGTCCGAATTCTATCCTTTATGAAGAAAGGTTTGCTTAGATGTATTATCCTCCAAATTCAATTCTCAGGTCGGAAGGTCCATTCCTTCAACTATAATTGATCAAATCAATTTCGACCTTTTGAATCTTATTTGAAAATACTACTAAGTACAAGAATTCACAAGTATAATGATTTAATAAAGAAATATATCTAATCAAGTAAAACAAGTTATAGAACGGTTCGTTGCATCGTGGCAGACTTAGGATCTATCATTCATATATTGCTAGCTAATGTACCAGAATAGATAATGCCATTATTTCTTATCAAAATCATCCGATGATTAAAGAAATAAAATATCCATTCATAAAATAGAAATCCAGAACAAAACGTTCTTTCTAAAATAAAGGGTACATAATGCAATAAACTTGAAATGAGATCCTATTTAACTACTAAAGCAGATAAATGTCTTCCACCGCAACAGCTGCCTCCTCTACAGCTTTTGCCCGTGTAGACTCGAACTCTCCTTCTCTAAGTCGCCGGGTTTTCTGGAACCCCTGCATTCAAAAATGCACATACCGTCAGTGGTTCCATATCTACACACCAGAATTCTGGTAGATAATACCGCTGACTATGTTTTTACGACTAAAGAAAAATTCGTACCTCTGAGAGGACATTCAGACTTCCAGTGTCCAGACTTGTTGCATCGGAAGCACTTGCCCCTTGGCTTTGCAGCCCCCACTCGTGGTACAGACTTCTTGACACCACTGGGTTTCCAGGCTTGCTTCCTCCTCTTGCCCCTACCTCCACCAGGCTTAAAGCCTTTGGACTTGGTAGCTACAAGCGCTTGAGACTTGCCCTTCTTGTAGATCCCCTCTGCCGCCTTCAGTTCAGTCAGGAGTTGCGCAAGAGTATAAGATAGTTTACCCATATTATAGCTCATACGAAACTGCTCAAACTTAGGGGTCAGAGACTGGAGTATGATGTCGACTTGCGTCTCATCATCAATGGAAGCTCCTAGGACCTCAAGTTCATTCAACAAACTCATCATCTTAAGAACGTGCTCCCCAACGGGCGTTCCTTCAGACTGAGTAGTCGACATAAGGACTCTCATGGCTTCTTGCCTTGCCGCACGATCCTGCTCCCCAAACATCTCCTTGAGGTTAGTCATCATATCCCGGGCAGTGTCCATTGGCTCATGTTGGGTTTGGAGTACATTTGACATGGAAGCCAAAATATAGCACCTAGCCATTTCATCAGCCTTTTTCCACTTCCGATATGTTGTCTTTTCCTCATCAGTTGAGGCAGCCGTGGGCTCAGCAGGGCATAGCTCATAGAGTACAAACTTGTACTCTTCAGCAGTCAGGACAATGTCCAAATTTCTCTTCCAATCAATATAATTGGGGCCAGTGAGCTTATGCTCCTTGAGTATCATAGAAAGTGGGTTCATAGCTATTCTCTAAACCTATAAGCACATTTAAACAAACAATTAATTTAATATCCGATATTATCTCCCTTTAATAATATCATTAAATTACTAATCACATCTAAAATCCCATCAGATAAGGCAAGCCACGATAGTGTGGACGTTTACCCATCCAAATGATTTAGCAATTAGATTTGCTTTGGTCGTACATCACTATAGTGTTACTTCGATGGGAAGAATACTATAGAGCGTACCTAAGTGTAAACCATTACTCAGTATCTAAGAAGATTTTTGGGACTCGCATATCACCGCAAGCCACGATAGTGTGGACGTTTACGTTAATACACGATCCTTCACTTTCTTCTATAACTGTCTACATCAATCGTTCTAAAATCCCATTCAATGCAGCAAGCCACGATAGTGTGAACGTTTACTACACCAAAAGATTTATACAATTGACATCCAATTACTTGAAGCATTCGATTTTGTAAATCAAGACGCGTGGAATCATAAGTGAAACTCGAAGTTTCTAACCAGTGATTCACCATGCGAACAACCCTATCTCTCATTAGATGAGGGAGCCGAGCAGACAATCGATCCACCTTAAAAGGATGGTACGAATGTCTCTAATTTGTGTCATCCACATGACCAAGTGGCTCTGGCTCCATTCCACTCCCCGGGGTGAGAATGAGTCGACTTGAAGTCAGTTTCAGAAAGACAAATTAGGCATTGTTTGATAAACTTAATCAATGTCTCTTGTAAAAGGAATTACAAGAATTCTCCTCCAATGACACATCTATATGAACTTCAAAAGTCCATAAGAGTCACCAAGAGAACAGTAATGGAGACCATGGGAATGTTTCCATCCCCTCTCCCACTTAGCTTTTTATAACAAAGGGATACGCTATCTAATGCATAATTAAACACATAAGCATGCATACAAGTAATAAAGCACATAGCACATAGTCAAAATAAGCTAGAAAATTATTTTCCGACTATCATGGCTTTATTCCATCTCCGTATGCTTCTTCTAGTCTTCAGTCTTCGTTCTTGAATGCTCCATGTGACGAGAATATTAATCCCTAATATTTAAATCTATTTATTTTTAATAAATCCAAAAGATACTCAATTCGAAAATTAAGTCAATCGAATAAATCAAAAATAAAATTAAATATTATTAATATTTTTATTTATTTATTTTCCCATCTAATTCTATTAAATCTCTAGAATAATCTATCCAAGTCAAACTTGGAATATTCTAGAAGACTTCTATAATAGAATAAGGAAATAAAATAAATTAGGACTCTTCTATTTTCCAAGATTAATTAATTTCCATTACTATGAAAATTCCCATAAAATAGAAATAATCAATTAGGAAATAAATTAATCCTAAATTAATTATTATTCCTTTCTAATTCTATTAAATCTCTAGGATCCTATTCCAAGTAGAACTCGGAATACTCTAGAAGACTTCCATAATAGAATAAGGAATAAAATTAATTCCAATTAATTCTTTTCCTAGTCCATGAGAATTCCCAAAAATAGGAAAAACTCAAATAGGAAAATTGAATCAATTAGGAAAGTGAATCTTTGGTAGGAGTAGCACGGGATGGGAGTTCCCGCACCACCCCACCATCATCGGCCGACCACCGGGAGGGAGCACCCGCCGCCGCCGCCTCAGCCGGCCAGCCGCCACCGTCGCCGGCGACAACCCACGGCCGAAGGGCGCGACGCCCCTTCCCCTCGGGTCGATCAAGGGGTTTGATCGATCCCGGTCCTTCGTCCTCTTCGTCTTCTTCGTCACACGCGTTCTCCGGCGGTCATCTCGGCATCGATCCAACGTAAATAAATTACAAAAAAAATAAATTTACAATTCCGGTATCGATTCTATACATGAAATCGACCCTATACATTTTCCGGAAAACATAGAACAATAATAATAAATCTAAATTCGGTCAACCCCCGAATTTTTACTATTACAAGCATTCATCCACACAAAACGAATCTCGACATGTCCGAGAGTTTAATAAACAAACAATCATGGTAAATTAAATAGCAATTAATTAACCGAATAATTAACAATTAATTAAACCATGATAGTCGGAATCCCTGCAAGGTAGAACACAATTGAATACATACATGAACACGAAACCAAACGCTCTGATACCAATTGCTGGGTTTCGATGTCCCGGGGTATCAAAAAATTGCGGAACCGATAACCCCGAACGAAATCCCGTCGCCGGAGATGATCACGGATACCGACTCATCCGCAGGAGTCCGACCTTTGGAGACTACGCGCCCGAAGACACGCAGCCCGCCCCCAGTCGAAGTCTCCCGCGAGTCGAAATCACCAACGCGAACCACACAAACGGAGCCGGGCTCGACCCGAGCATCGCCGCGGGATAAACCCGCGGCTAAACCCTAGCCGAGCCCCCGCTGGGGCTCGCGATCGATTGATCGCGTGGGGCTGCCCAGCAGCCCCCGGCGGTGAGTCCGGCGACTCACCGCCACCGCCGAGGAGGGCGGTGCGCCCAGCGCACCAGCCGCGGCCCAGCCGCGGCTCGCCCGGCGATCGACCACGCGGTCGATCGCATGCCCCGGCTCCAGCCGGGGCATCCTCGTGTGGGCCCCGCGATCGACGCCCCTAGGGCTCGATCGCACCCCTCGGCTCCCAGCCGAGGGTTCGTTTGATCCTTCGCCGGGGATCTCGAATCCCCGTCCCCGAAGATCATCGTTTATCCGGATCGCGTGTTCATGCATGTATCACAATTAAATCACATAAATTCACACGAAGGAGTTTATGATTGTACCTTTGATTCGTTGTGCGGAGAAACGAAATCAAGTTGAAGACCCTTGGATCTTCCCACGTATTCCTTGCACTTCGTTCGAACGTCGGGTGGGCGACGATCTATCGAACTCCTATGGATCTCCTTCAACTCTCTAGAATATCAAGTATGATAATCTTGTCTTATAATTTATGAAGGCCATGTAGTGCTTTTATAGGCTACGTAGGGGATCTAAAGGAGGTGGAATATTGGGCTTCCAATATTGAAGATTAAATTGAGCCCAATGCTCAAGTCCATTAATCCTTATCAATATTAATTAATTTATTTTCCACTATATAAATTAATTGCACTCCCAATATTAAACCATATTATTTCAAATAATATTTCTCCGGTAGTATTATTTATTCCGTGTATTTAAGATTTAAATATCCATGAATAAAATTAATTTATTGCTAATTAATTTATTCATCTCTTTAATCCGAGACTAGTACCATTCAACCTTAATTATTGTGCGGAACGAATCCACTCATGAGGTTTACACAATAATTCCTTATGAACTCATCTCGGGGATATTATCAACCCTTACGGGATACACTGTCCGGTCAATTATTCACGGCATGCCATATATAAAATATAGTGACCCAACTTAACCGGAAATTAACCCAATAATAAAATCGGTTAATTCCTTTGGTAAATCAAAGTCACTTATATTAAATATACACACCCACAATAATATCGGGGATTAAGAATAAAATACACTGAGACTCGAATCGATTATCGCCGGCAATCCTAATCGATGAATCTCAACGATCCGCTCAATACACCAAGTGTACAAGTGTGATAAAATAATTAAGATAAATTATTTTCTCTCTCACACAACGACTATACCGATGGATTGGTCCGTGTCCATCTAGGTCGTGAGCTACGGTTTGATTAAATACGAGTAACCGATAGTATGATCTTCTGTGCGCCCATGCTTGCACCATACTAACTACAACGTATAAAATCCAGGACTATAATTTGCATATATTTAATTAATAATAATTAAACGCAAAACAATTGTTTATTAATTTAATAGATTAAATGCTATGATCGGGAGTTTTCAGTTACTTAAATCTAGACATTAAGTACACAACTCCAACACATCCGTATATCAACTACCGCAACATGACCAAGAACATAAGCATGTCTGCCACATGCGTTGAAATAGGCATTACCTCGTATCTCTCAACGATCGAACCGAAGAATGCCAAAGAAGCATTGGCCGATGAATTTTGGTTTATGGCAATGCAAGAAGAGATGAACGAGTTTGAAAGAAACAAAGTTTGGAAGCTCATTCCTCGTCCCCAAAACAAGAATATCATCGGGACAAAGTGGATATTCAAGAATAAGTCGAATGAGCACGGGCAGGTTGTACGCAACAAGGCAAGGCTGGTGGCACAAGGCTATACGCAAGTTGAAGGCATCGATTTCGATGAAACTTTTGCCCCCGTAGCACGCATGGAGTCCATTCGTCTACTCATTGCCATTGCATGCCACCTCAACATCACCTTACATCAAATGGATGTGAAGGCAGCATTCCTTAACGGCATACTTGAAGAGGAGGCATACGTTGCACAACCAAAAGGCTTCGAAGATCCGAAACATCCTGACCATGTGTATCAACTGCACAAGGCATTGTACGGCCTAAAACAAGCTCCTAGAGCTTAGTATGGCTGCCTAACTGATTTTCTACTCAGTTTTGGATTCACCCGAGGCACTGCCGACAAGACCCTGTTTGTTAAATTCAATTCTTCCAAAATTTTAATAGCTCAAATTTATGTAGATGATATTGTTTTTGGATCCACATGTGAGAACATGCTTAAGGCATTTACCTCTGCCATGGCATCAAAATTTGAGATGAGCATGGTAGGAGAACTAACTCATTTTTTAGGGCTCCATATCAAGCAATCATCAACTGGAACTTTCATCTCACAAGCTTCATATGCTAAGAATCTCATCAAAAGATTCCAACTTGAAGGATCCAAGCCCATGAAAACACCTATGGGCTCAACGGACAAAATCTCCCGAGGCACTGATACTGCCGCAGTGGATCAGACACTCTACCGATCCATGATAGGGAGTTTGCTTTATCTTACGGCAACTAGACCAGATATCATGTATAGCGTTTGTTTATGTGCCAGGTTTCAAGCTGATCCAAGGGAAGAACACTTGAAGGCAGTCAAACGCATCATACGCTACGTTGCCGCATCAGTCGAGTTAGGCATATGGTATACCAAAGATACCACCACCGATTTAGTCGGATTTTCAGATGCCGACTGGGCAGGAGACACGGAGGAACGCAAGAGTACAAGCGGAGGATGTTGCTTTCTTGGAAACAACATTATTTCATGGCAAAGCCGCAAGCAAAACTGCATTTCTCTATCCACTGCCGAATCAGAATATATTGCCGCAGGGAGTTGCTGTACCCAACTGATCTGGTTGAAGCACATGCTTGATGACTACCACCTGGATAGCAATGTTCTTACACTCTACTGCGACAATACGAGTGCCATAAATATCAGTCATAATCCAGTGCAGCACTCAAGAACCAAACACATCAGCATAAGGCATCATTTCATACGAGACTTGGTGGAAAAACGCCTTTTAAGGATTGATCACATCCCAACAGAGAAGCAAATAGCTGACATCTTCACCAAGCCATTGGACTCAGAACGGTTCATTGCTCTAAGAAATTCTTTGTGCATGTGCACCATGCCTTAGATGCTGATCTGCATCATGCTGCCGCATTGTCATGCCTACTGAACCTCTGTCACAGCATTCTGCCTTAGTCAATTTGTGAGTTTAAAATTTTCCGAAGGAAGAGAAAATACCCAAACCACTTTAGGCAACATGGTCAAACCCATATACATGTAATTAATACTCAATGGGTTGAGATACTATGTACTAGGTGAACTAAGTATTTGATAATCTCATTTTTGACATGACATTATGCCCAAGTAGAGAATAAGTACTTATTAAACAGCATGATGCTCCATTAGGATTAGATGGTCTTATTCTTTTCCTAATTTTGCTTTGTAAGCCTTGATTTTTCACACCACAAAAATATTTTACATATTAAAAAAAAAAATGAAAAATGAAAAATAGAAAAAGAAAATATTCTAAAAACAGAAAAAGAGAATATTAAAAATAGAAAAAGAAAATATTATGAAAAACAAAAAAAAAAAAAAAGGATTTTTTTAGTGTGGTTTTTGGCAACAACCTGCCGCAGAGCAATGCCCCCACTTGACCGTTGGGCAGCACTCGAGTGTGCGGCAGGCGACGGTTCAGGTCACAGAAACGTAATCGTTGCCTATTTTTGCGTTACATCAAACCACCATCTGATTTTCACTTATTTTTCTTTAGTATTTACTTCAAACTCTTACTTCGACTACAATTCTCTCATAATATTTGATCAAGAGTTTGAATTAATTTGAACCTGAAACCCCGAATTTTTTCTCTCGCACATAAAGTCACATCTTTGTGTCGAATTTGTGCTCTGTTTTATTGCCAAAATTTTCCTTCTCTCCAAATTTTCAATGGCCGACTATATTCCTTTTACTCCTTATTTCGGCGACCCACGGTTCATTGCATTCATCAGGAAAGGTTCGCCTCGAGGTCACGTTGGCAGAATATATGGATGCCATCTACCGCATCCGCGTCGCCGACAACATGCCTACGCCGCCGCAGACCAGTGGGAACTCACCGCCATTCATTCACCCGATCTGCTGCCTCAGCAAAAGGCAAGAGGCTGCCACCCACTTCTTCGGCCAATCCAATTGATTTGGAAGCCACTGCGAAGAAGGGCCGCAAAGGGAAGGAAGTTGCCACATCAAAAACGGACAACTCTCAGAGTGGAGATGCCGCAGTACCTCCATCTGTCAAAAAGGACAAGGGTAATGCCACTGCTGCCGCAGTCCATGCGCCTAAGTAGGATTCTGAATCCGACATGGAGGCGACAGAGGCTTACCTCAAAGAGGTTTTGGTCTTAAAGGCGTGCAATCCTTGGATCTCTATACTATGATGCAAAGCCATTCATCCCTAACCGCAGCATCGACATGTCAGTTTGTGCCAAATATAAAGTTGACAAATCTCTGAAGAAGATGCGGTTGATCATGACAGTCACCTACGTAGAGTTATACTATGAGGATTTGATATGGGATATTTATGCCAAAATGCACCACTGCTTTGGTAATGATGGCTTTCAAGGCTACGGCAAAGTGTATCTCCGGAAAAAGATTTTCACTATCAGCCCTGCCGCAGTCAATGATTTCCTCGACCGCTTGGATATTTATTATACTGCCGCAGTCACTGAACCCAACACTGCCGCAATTGCTCGCCGCCTGATTGGCTCAACACCAGACATTGCTTACCTTCCTGCCTCCACACTAACCTCTTTTTACTATCTGCTATCTACCATTGCTCGTGGCAACTGGACTCCCACGTCCAAAATGCACGTTGTGCACACCACGATGGCAGAGGTTCTTTTTAACCTTGGCGCAGGAAGGCAGGTGAACTTTGGGCAGCTTATTTTTGACAAAATGGCTACGCAGCATCACAGACGCAGAGCCTTGCGTTCGCTCTTTTATCCGGGAGATGATAAAGGCACAATGGTTGTCATACAACGATGCTGATATAGACACTACTGCCTACATCATACAAGTTGAGCATCCGCGGTCCCAATGATCTTCCATGGACATATTTTCATTGCACTGCCGCAATCCCAACTCCAAAGAAAGCTCCAAAAGCGCAGACTGATGTCCTCCGTTCCTTAGCTTCGTAGACGAGTATTCATGCTCGAGCTCAAGCATTTGCCGAACAATGTGCTGCAAATCATATTGTCGTCATGCAGGAGTACATGACCAAGGTCATTGTTAATGGTATTGTCTGGTTTCTTGAAGAAAATGGCTTTCCTCCACAAAAAGGGGGAGTACCAGCAGCAGCAGACCTCAAAGAGGCAAAGAGAAAACTGTTGAATAAATTGAAGGAGCACATCAAGGAAGTTGATGCTGAAGAAGCTGCCGCAGAGAAGGAGGCTGCCTTAGCAGAGAAGGTTGCTGCAGAGACTGCCGCATAGATTGATGGAGACTGATCGTGATTCGTCACTCGAGCCCGAGACCTGATGATTTGAAGATTCAAAGCAAGCTCTGAAGACCGAAGAAAAATTATTTCTTCTTTTGCTTTAGTTTTTATTTACTCTGAACAATTTATTTAATTTTTGTTATTTGGTTTTTGAACAATTTAGTTTTTAAGTTTGTTTTTGGTTTGAACTATTTTCAGATTCTAGTATTTATTTCCTTTTGAAAAATTGGTGTGTTATTTAGAGGCTTACTTAGTTAAACTTGTTTTTGTTCTATTAGTTAGTTAGTTATTAAATAAATTTTTGTTCTACTTAGGAAGTATCAACTAAGGGGGAGTTTCATTGCCTTAGTTGTTTGTCAAGATAAATTTCATATACTTCTAAGTCAGATGTATTTCATTGAGGGGGAGTGCTCCATTGCGCTGCTGCCTCATGGTTTTGAGAAGAAAGATAAAAAGGGGGAGTTTGTAAGGATAAATATGTTTGGGCATTACAATGCCTTAAAGGATCTAGGCAGAAGTTGTTTTGCTAACATATTTATTTGTTTTCTTCTTTCTTCACAATTTAACTGTTGTAATCACTTGTCATAATTGGTGATTTGATTTAGCATAGTTCATTAGTTGGAACGTGCTTGAAAAACAATCAACATAGAAGATTTCTGCCGCAGCACAGCCAGGCAGAGTTATGCCGCAAGCAGTGCAAGGCTTGGACAAGAGGTTGAGTTCAGATTATCAAGCGAAGCATGATAGAAGGGCAAAGGATTGCTGAAGTCCAGATAGTATGGAAGGCAGTGCAGTGTGGCAGAGCATTCCAGAAGAACTTCAGAAGGCATTCCTGCGGCAGTGGTCAAAACAGCCTGTCCTTAAATCTCTCAACCGCCTTGTTGACCTAGCAATTCAAGGAGATCAGTTGGGACTCTCCTCCTATAAATAGAGGACGACCCCAGCTGCATTCATTAGCTATTCTAACACCTCAGAAACATCTTTTCACTTCCAAGATCGATCATCACGCCTTTAGTGCCGCGACTTCACTTGTGAAGTTCGTCGAGCCATATGTTCTCTCGTCTCAAAGAGAGTTCTTTTGTTAGCTGATGATCGTGACATTAGATAGGTGTTTATTCAGTAGCTAGGTCTTTTATTGTTGATTGTTAATTATACTCTTTGGATACGATTATCACGAAGACATACGTGTGTATGATCTTTGGTAAAATCATTTGTAAATCCAAGAGTAGACCTTTTGTAAAGACTCGTTTCTTTAATAAAGTTTCTGGCCGTAAGGCCGTTTCGTATGTGTATAATTTAAATACACATACAAAGATTTAAATTCCGTGTTCTTTATTTTTCGTACGTGTGTGTGAGTTCGTTTTTGAAGTAATTTATTTTTAATTAATTCCGCTGCAACGATATACATATATCACATATATTAATCTTAAACTGGAACATTAAGACACAATCTAAAATATATAAATTACGAAAAACGAACATTTTTCTGTACAAGGCATCGTGCTGCGGCATACGCTGTTCTGCCGCAGAACACTGCCTTGTCTAGGCAGCGCATTTCACTGCGTTTATTTACTGCCTACGACTTTCACTCAGCTTTATACTTGGTAAAAGCCTCTAAGGCTTCGTCTTTGCTACTTAATAAATATAAGTAACAATATCTAGTACAATCATCAATAAACGTGATGAAGTACTTTTTTCCACCTCTTGTTTGTACAAATTTTAAATCGCATATATCAGTATGGATTAAACCAAGAGGTTCAGTACACCTTTCAATCGAGGGAAAAGGTAACTTAGCCATTTTGGCTTCAACACAAATTTCACATTTCTTTTGTGTATCAATTTTTGAAGTTGGTAATAATTCCAAATTCATCAATCTTTTAATTGCATTTAGATTTACATGTCCTAATCTAATATGCCACAATTCAGAACACTCAAGCAAGTAAACCGAAACAGAATCAATTTTATTAATGCTCGAGGCAGTAGGAGTTACACGGAGCACAGCCATTACATTCATCTTGAACAGTCCATTGTCGAGATAGCCCCGACCAAGGAAAGTTCCAAACTTAGTCAAAATAAACTTCTTAGCATCAAATACAAGTTTAAAACCATGCTCAACTAGGAGAGACCCAGAGACTAAGTTCTTGCGGATGTCCGGGACATGCAGCACATCCTTCAACAGCAGCTCCTTTCCAGAGGTGAGCTGCAGGGTCACGTTCCCAACTCCAGCAACAGCAGACGAGGAAGAGTTCCCCATGTGGAGCTTTCGGCCAGTCGAAGGAGCATAGGTAGAAAATGCATCCTTATCAGAGCAGACATGGCGAGTGGCTCCAGTGTCAATGAACCACTCCTTGGGATTACCAACCAAGTTGGCTTCAAACACCATTGCTGACATATCCATTTCAGTCAGCTCCTGCCCAGAGGTTTCAACAAGGTTAGCAGATTGCTTCCCTTTCCCCTTGTACTGTGCAATAGGCTTTTTAGGCTTCTTGCAATCTTTAGCCATGTGGCCAGTTATTCCACAGTTGTGGCATTTTCCCATGAACTTCCAGACCTTGGTGGCAGGCTCTTTCCCTTTAGAGGTATTCTGAGGAGGAGGCAGCTTCCTTTTGGGTTGCTCCATCAGATTCACACGAGGCTCCTCAGGCACACTCCCAGGATTAAACCTCTTACGGTTTTCCTCTTCGATACGAAGCTTGACAACCAGCTTGTCAATAGTCATTTTACTTGGTCTTATGCTTGAGATAGTTTTGATAAGCCCTCCAACTCGGGGGTAACTTCTCAATAGCAGCAGCCACCAGAAAAGACTCGCTGATTTTCATGCCTTCATTCTCAAGGTCATGCAAGATCAGCTGGAAGTGTTGGAATTGAGATATTACCGACTTAGAGTCGACCATCTTAAAATCCAAAAACTTCCCGACGACGAACTTCTTAGTTCCGGCGTCCTCAGTTTTGTACTTCTTCTCCAAAGCATCCCAGAGTGCTTTGGCCGAAGGCATGTTCCCATACACATTGTACAGGTCATTGCTCAACCCGTTCAAGACGGTATTCCGGCACAGGTAATCACCCTGGCCCCATGCTTCATAAGCCGCACGCTTATTAGCATCAGTTTCATTCTCATCCATGGCCAGAGGCTCATCCTTGAGAAACTTTGCCAAACCCAACGTGGTCTGGTAAAACATCATCTTTTGTTGCCACCTTTTGAAGTCAGTCCCATTGAACTTCTCAGGTTTCTCAGCATGAACCACCGATGAAGGCATGATTGGAATGTTCATGTTCAACGGTGGAACAGTGCTATTTTTCTCAGTACCATTGCTTTCGGTTGTCATTTTTTAGTACGGGTATTTGTCTTGCGTTGTTGGTATTACGTAGCTATTACAGTGCTCGTTTCTGGACTAGTAAACAGTACTACTGAATACTTTACACGTTTCCAGAAACTATAATAAAATAAAAGAAATGAAGAAGAAGAGAAATAATCGAACAGGTCTTTAACTTCAATGGATCGTCGGAACTGGACACGAACTTCGATCAGAGATTTGTTGCGGGTAGTCGAGGCGCTTTCGCTATCCGCAAGACAAATATGTCCCGTGTTTGCTACGGTTTTCAGACGTAATGTCCCCAAAGATACAACGACTGTCAACGTTCTTATTCTGAAGCAACCAGAAAAGAACCACTATCGAACAGGAAAAAGCGAGGAGTATGAACTGTATGATATGCTGGGAATTTCTTTTGCGTTTTTGCTGTGTATGTTATGCAGCCTAAGACACACTATTTATAGGCGCCCACATGCATGTGAAGGGTCAACAAGGCATTCATTCGGGTGAGTAATGCAGCCTCATTATCACCTTGTAACGTTCAGCCTCATTACACCATTGTAACGTTAGGAATGAACCTGGTCACCTGACCTTTGAGGATTTTCGAAATTCAAAATAATATTAATATAATTATATTATACAATATTATTTTATAATCAGGCCTTAAGCCTTTTTGTGTTCAACCAAACCAGCCCACTTCACGTAGGCCCAATCAACAAAATTAGTTCAGCCCGTCAGCAAAACTATTACGATGGCCAGGCCCAGAAGCCCCAAGGAGCCCAAGGAAGCCCAAGTCCAGCCCAAAGTCCAAGTCCAAGTCCAAGTCCAAGTCCAAGGACGAGGCGAGTCGAGTCGGGTCGGGTCGGGACGGGACGGGACGGGACGGGCCGGGCCGAGCCGAGCACGAGCACGAGCACGAGCACGAGCACGAGCACGAGCACGAGCACGAGCACGAGCACGGGCACGGGCACGGGCACGAGCGGACGGACGGACGGACGCGCGTGTGGCGATTGCCATGTACCTTAACGGTCCATGGTCTTACTCACTTGTTGAACACATTAATCCTCCAATCACTTATTAAGTGTAATAACTTTATTACATCTTTCAATGTGGGATGTAATAACTATTACACATTTCAATGTAATAAAGTCTTACACTTTATTACATATTCAATTAAATGCCTTTTTAATTGGCTATCTTTAATAATTTATTTCTCACTCACCGAAAATCGGTTTTTGACGAAATAAAATTCTATAATTATCTACGAACGACGTAGAAAATTATCGTACAATTTATTTCCCAATCGGAATTAATTTTATAGCCAGTCAAATCGGTCAAACGTTGGATAAAACCAACTTTGACTTAATGATTTTCCAACAATTATTTGGATAAGCATAATAATGCATGTCGAGTACGTAGTTGCATGGTTGCATGACTGAAAGATGATATTATATCATACACAAATTCGGGATTGCATGTAATGCATTCAAAACAACATGAATATGTGCTTAGTGAAAGGGTGTATTCATTAATAGGTACCTATTTGAATAAGTGCAAAGTGAAAAAGTACCTACACATGAATAGGTGTCGAATGAAAATGTACATTTTCTTAAAGGTACATATTTGACCAATGGGTACTTATATTCAAATAAAAAGGTATCTAACTACCTATATAAGGAAGTAATATCATTTATTGAATACACTTGAACACACTTGAGATTACATAAAAAAAAAAAAAAAAAAAAAAAAGCTTTGAAGCGAACAAATAAAGCGGAATATTCCATAAGTTACTCGTGTTCTAAGCCTAAGACTTGAGTGTTGATATTATCTTATTCTGCGAGGGATTTTGTGATACCCAAACTTATAAGGTCGAAATACTCTTTAAAAAAAGCGTTCACGCGATTCAATATTTATCCAAACCTCTATTCTTTCGGTAAAACCCTAAATATACAACAAATCAGAGAGAATATTAATTAACCATGAACCTCGGTTTAACCACAAGACTAAAGGCTTATCCGTGGAGTTCTCAATTAACCTCGGCAAAATAATTAAACAACTCTCGACTATCTTTAGGATCAACCGTGCGTCAAATACCTCTTCCTTTATTATGGGATAATATCAAAACATGTCCTCTCTCATTTAGTTAATTACCAATTTGTCCTCCATCACATTTTTTTTTCAAACGAGGAATTATTGTTTGTTCTCGGTATACCACCCGAGCTCAATGACATGGTATACCCAATCCAATAAAGAGGCGACATGTGGAATTTTAAACAATAAAAAAAACTCAATAATTTTGAAGGTTTTTCAAAATTAAAAAACTCAATATATTTTATTTTTTATTTAAAAAATCACAAAAACAATCGTTGTTTGTTAGAATTAAAATTTTGTAAATTGTACTTGCTTCTACCTACAGCTGCAATGTGTAAGGGAGTTGAGTGGGATACCAACGGCCGTTTCGGGATCAAAGCGCACGACCTTAACTCTGCCGGAGTTGCCAGACGCGTTGGCGCTCCGCCTGTATTTCATTAATTGAAATTAAAATTAAAATTACAATATGCGTTTACTATTACTGTGTTGAATAGGGGTGAAGATAAAAAATTTTATTGGCCCCATAAATGTTGCCTTTTTTCGATTTGGTCCCACAGACATACGCGTTTTCAATTTAGTCTCAAACAAGTCGAATTGAGTTTCAATTTAATCCTTTTGGCCGGAAAATTCAATTTTGGCCGGAATGTGACCACGTGACCCGCACGTGATCGGAGGAGCGGCCATGGCTGCTGACTCAGCGACACGTGTCAGCAGACCATTGGCTATCGTCTTTTTAAAAAAAAAATCGAAATACAAAGCTTAATACCTTGATTTTTTGATTTTAAAAAAAAGAAAAATACGCCAGAAATACGATTTCATATACGGGAATTAAAAATAAAAGAAAAAAAACATCTTTGTATTTTACGATTTGGTCCCACAGACATACACGTTTTCAATTTAGTCTCAAACAAGTCGAATTGAGTTTCAATTTAATCCTTCTTGGGCGTATTTTTTTTTAAATCAAAAAATCAATATATTAATTTATTAAGCTTTGTATTTCGATTTTTTAAAGACGATAGCCAATGGTCTGCTGACACGTGTCGCTGAGTCAGCAGCCATGGCCGCTCCTCCGATCACGTGCGGGTCACGTGGTCACATTCCGGCCAAAATTGAATTTTTCCGGCAAAAAAAAAAAGATTAAATTGAAGCTCAATTCGACATTTCGACTTGTTTGAGACTAATTTGAAAACGCGTATGTCTCTGGGACCAAATAAAAAAAGGCAACATTTATGGGACCAATAAATTTTTTATCTCAATAGGGGTGTGTGTAACCGTGGATCGGTATAAGATGATATAGCTCCGTTAATTATTGCACGGTCTAATCTTATTTCACGGTGTAATATTATTTCACGGTGTATTTATTCTATCACCGTGAAATACCCAAGGCGACACTGATTTATGGATTTTATATGCAATTTCTTTTTCGTAAGACGGTGTTACAATCCACCGTGATATAATTACGACGACACATTAGGTTGTAGGGTTTTCTACCTACCTAATACCGTTGCATGGTGTTACAATCCACCGAGGAAACCCCACGACGACACAGTTCTAGGGTTTTATTTATTTTCTTAATTAAATAATTGCAATGTGTTTAATGGGTGTGGTTGGGAGTTGATGAGTCGTTTCGTGCCATGAAATATGGCGGTGGGATGACTCAGAACATATATGCAGTGATTTTCTATTAATTTTATTAATACGAGTAATTAATAAGTGTAGTTGGCAGTTGAATCGTTTCGTGGAACAATTGAAATCCTGGTGGTTGGATGACTTAAATTAGATCAGAATATTAAGCCGATAAATAAGAACGAAAGAACTCTATTTTTTTATACCCATTAATACTCCATTTTTCTGTTTTGTTCTGGTTTTTTCATGGAGCAGTACTTATCACCTCACTTTTTCGATTTTCATAGTTTCATTACTGTATCGAGATACTTGAGTTTCCAAAATAAAAGCATCATTTCCTTGGTTCATCTTCTACAAGATACGCGATGTTCCAAAACCTCCGCAGTTATTATCGGTCACCATAGATGATTCGGGGTGTCGGCTGGTATGATTCGGGAGCACTTGAGCTCCTTATCTCCATCGAAATCACCAGTTAGGTCTTCCATCGTCGTTTCACTTCTGGTTGAAGCTCAAAAATCTGTGCTGCTGACCAGATGTCAAAAGATGAGATTCACTGTGTGCTTTGTTATTTTTCTTGTTTGCTCATCTTTTTTGTATAGCGCTGGCCGATGGTGTTTAGGGTTTAGAGTTTTGATCCATCAATTGTTCTTATGTTTTAGGGTTTAGAGTTTTGATCCATCAATTGTTCTCAATTATAAGATTTAAATTTATTTTAAATTTGTCCAATTTCATATTTTCAATCAAAATTATCACAGTCGCTTTTAATTATCGTGTACGGTGCCACGGACCGGTGCCCATTTATCGTGGTTATTCACACGGCGTATGATTATCGTGGATGGTCTCACGACGTATGATTGTCGTGGATGGTCTCACGGCTTATGATTATTGTGGATGGTCTCACGGAGTTGACTTATCGTGTATGTATCACGTTGTCCATTTATCGTGATTTGTCTCACGACGTGCGACTAACCTGGATGAGCACACGGTGTCCAGTTATCGTGTACTATCTCACGGCGTGCGATTATCGTGGATGCTCACGGTGTGCGATTATCGTGGATGCTCACGGTGTGCAATTATCGTATATGGTTTCACGGTGTGAATTTATTGTGGATGATCACACGGTGTCTATTTATCGTAGATGAACTCACGGCGTACGATAATCGTGAATGATGGCACGATGTCTTTTTATCGTGTATGGTCTTACGGCGTACTTTAACCGTGAATGGTCTAAAATTATATTGGAATTTTATTATTAATTTTTAAAAGATAAATTCTCTTTTAAATTATTTATTCAGTTTATACTTTATTTATTAAAAAACAAGGGTATTGTAGATTTTTCCTAATCAATTGCCCATAAAACTTCTACTTTTATAGACGAGTCCTAAAACCGCTATTCCCAAATTAATCTATATATATGTTATACCGTACTCTATTCATATAATACTTCACACACTTTTTTGTCATAGTTAAAATTAATTCTTTTTCATTTTATAAGTACTTATACATTTTCTTTCTTTATTAGTATATTTTAAAAAATATTTACAGTTACGTATTTTATTATCTAATTTAAAAATGTTTTTTTTTTTTTTAAATAAAATAAATTAAACTGAAAATAAATTGAAATTAACAAGACTTTTCAACCATCATACAAATGTCAGGTAGGATTGACACGTAAATGATAATTTAAAAAAAAAGACTAATTATCAAGAAAAGACAGTACAGTACTCTGAATCTCTGATATACAGTAATCGGTAAGTGTAAAATACTACTAGAACAGGTATTACTTTTACCTGGTTATCGAACGAAATTCAAAATTTATAATCCAAACGAGGCACTAGCCTTGGCGGTTTCCCACTTTTTCAGTCCGCTAAAATGCTCTTTCTTTATCTCTCTTAAACACTTTTAAAATTAAGATTAAGATTAATTAATCGCAGAACGGTAGCAGCATCGTACTATAGATATCCCATCGATTCTCCTCTCGAGTAGAGCCGCCACTTCTCCTAAATCATAACCCCTCCTCCTCTTTCATTTTCAATACTTCTTTTCATCCTTTTCTTTTTTGATGCTGCTTTTGCTATCAGCGCCGTGAGGTGAGGGATATCATATTTTGAATCTCTGGGGTGGGGTTTTGTTCTCTGGTTCCTGAAAAAAGTACGAACGGAAACATTTCTTACTTCGCAAGATAAAACTTGATTTTCATTTTCATTTTTATTTCTATTTTTCATGCATGCTACCACTTTTGTGTTCATACTCATGTGGATCTGTTCCTCCCTGTTTTCGCAGAGCTGATTTTTGGGTGATGGAAACGGTAGGGAGTTCTTCAGGCGCGAGGAGTATGAGACCGTGGCACGAAGAACAGTTCATCGATTTGGTTCTTTCATGGTCTAGCCGAGATATCCTTGACCAGAATCTGTATAAAAATCAGGTGTGTTTTTTCTCGAAATTTCAATGCTATTTATAGATAGGGTGAAAATTAATTTTCCTGTGTTGCTTATTGATTCTATTGTAATCAGCAAATGTGGACACATTATGAAACCGTAAACATCTCTGTGGCCTAGTTTCCGTAGCATATTCGTGTTTTTCAGACTTTGCTTATTTGTCGAATTTTGATAGTCGTGCCCCGTCTGCATTTGTTCAGGTCAATGAAATCCCGATGTCATTTGAAAGCGTGGACAAGTATCTTGGTTCGTATGTCTATCCTTTATTGGAAGAAACTCGCGCACATCTTGCCTCGACCATGGAAACCGTATACAGAGCGCCTTTTGCTAAGATAAAATCTTTCACACAGTCCGCGTATGATACTTTGCACTATAATGTTAACGTTGACTGTTGGGAAAATAGACAAGGCGATGGCGGTAGGGAGGCTTACATCAGAACTTTGCCTGGTGACATTGTTATGGTCTCAAAAACAAAACCCGAAACTGCTTCTGACCTCGAACGTGCAGGCTGGAATTACACTCTTGCGTGTGTAGTGCATATTCCCGACGATGAGGGTGGTGAGGGATGTAATTCCTGCAATTTCGTCATTAGGACAGCTGAGCTTGTTGAATTTGAACATGGACAAAACGATACTCTCTATGTAGTTTTCTTGCTGAATGTCACGCCATATAAGAGAATATGGAGTGCTTTGACAATGAGGCGGAATCTGCGGATCATTGAGAAAATAATATCCACACGTGGCATGGTAAGTAAGCTACTGTACTCACCCCCAATCCATTTTACTGTCTCTTTTCGGTTATCACATCTGTTCTCACCATTGTGATCATTAACATACGGAGTACTATCCATTTTATTTTCAATTTAGTCTGTTCATTCTTTAATTGTGGCATTGACTATATTTCAGTATGATGGTTATTTAATTTAAAAGTTAAAAGCAGAAGCTTACAAACATGATTTTTCAAACTGAATATGTTTCTGAGTAATCACTATTTTCATGTCTTCATGGGGTTAAAATTTCTGAAAATGATCTAATTCATAGTTGGGGACATTTCCAACAGGATGAAGGACATTGCAAATTATGCCCTCGCAAATGCAACAGTAAGATACAGGAAAAGCTTGAGCCGTCTTTGTCTTCCAAGTTGAACGAATCACAACTTGAGTCAATTTTGGTGTCTCTATCTAAAACTGAGTGCTACCACAAGTCATCCGTGGAGCTCATATGGGGTCCACCTGGTACTGGAAAGACAACAACCTTGAGTATTTTGCTGTACACTCTCTTACGAATGAATGTGAGGACCCTTATTTGTGCTCCAACGAACGTTGCAATTACAGAACTGGCCTCTCGCGTTTTAGCACTAGCAAGAAGCTCATTCAATACTGAATTGGAGACTAGCTTTGGGTCTTTTCCTTTGGGAGACATGCTTATTTTCGGGAACAAGGATCGCTTGGAAGTTGGTTCAGACGTTGAGGAAATACTTTTAGATCACCGTGTTCAAAGGCTTGTAGAGTGCTTAACACCATTCACTGGTTGGAGGCACCGCGTTGATTCCATGCTTGATTTTCTGGTATACTGTGTTTCTCACTATCAAATTTTCACTGACAACGAGATTAACAAAGCAAAACAAAGTCCTCAGGATGATGAAGATTGTATGCACTCCGAGTCCATGTCACTTTTAGAGTTTGCTAAAGATCGATTTTCACATTTAGCTAAACCTCTGCGAGAATGCATGCTGACATTTTTAACTCATCTACCAAGGAGCTTTCTCCAGGAGCACAACTTTCAAAGCATAAGGCAACTTATGCTTCATCTTTGCTCTATGGAAATGCTTTTGTTTGAAAACTCTAGAATGACATGTAATGAGTTGGAGAATGCCTTTCTAGGAAAGGAATTAATGGTCGGTTCTGAACCACTTGTTGATGGTACGTCATCCTTACTGTTTGTCAGAAGCCAGTGTCTGTCTATCCTAAAATCCCTTCGGGCGTCTCTCCTTGAAATTGGCCTTCCCATTGACCTTTCTATCGGCACCGAAAAATCTTCAACCACAGAGTTGTGTTTCCAAAAGGCTTCGTTGATTTTCTGCACAACATCATCCTCATTTAAGCTACACTCGATTGAGATGGAGCCATTTAGAATGTTAATCATTGATGAAGCCGCTCAAGTAAAGGAATGTGAATCAGTTATACCATTTCAGATCCTGAACGTGAAACATGCTGTTTTAGTTGGGGATGAATGTCAATTACCAGCTACAGTTATGAGCCCGGTAAGTTCTTAAACACCAAATTCATTACTTTTTTGTCAGGTGCTCCCTGTGACTGTATCAAATGGATAAGTGAAAGGTTATGATAACGTCTTATGCTTTTTACTACAGTTGTCAAAGGAAGTTGGCTTCGGGAGAAGCCTGTTTGAGAGATTGAGCTTGTTGGGTCATTCTAAGCATTTGCTTAATGTGCAATACAGGATGCATCCAATAATAAGTCAATTTCCAAATTCTAACTTTTATCAAAACCAGATATTAGATGCTCCTTATGTTCAGAGTCGAAGCTATGAAAGAAGCTATCTTCAGGGGAGGATGTTTGGTCCCTATTCGTTTATAAACATTCGTGATGGACAGGAAGAATTGGGTGATGTTGGGCACAGTAGAAGAAACATGGTTGAGGTAGCTGTAGCAGTGAAGCTAGTGCATAAACTCTTCAAAGGTATGTTTCCATCTGTCGGTTTGTATATTCCTTCCAAACTATTTAATTATTGCATGCA
Source organism: Euphrasia confusa (assembly GCA_954870475.1). Taxonomy (NCBI): domain Eukaryota; kingdom Viridiplantae; phylum Streptophyta; class Magnoliopsida; order Lamiales; family Orobanchaceae; genus Euphrasia; species Euphrasia confusa. The sequence goes on along the minus strand of OX940955.1, from coordinate 36,501,757 downwards.
AATTCTTTTCAAAGGTATGTGATTTGTTTCTTGGTTGTGTTTTATGTCTTGGATATTAGAGTAACCTTTGTTTCACCATAAAAATAAATACTAGTGATATAGTGATGTGTTAGTTAACTCACTTTCTGGTTTGATACCATCATTACATTGTATCCTATTAATCATGGCTTATATGTAAATAATGAGCAGCATGGAATGGGTCAAATGAGAACCTCAGCATTGGTTTGATTTCTCCCTATGCTGCGCAAGTTGAAGCAATTCGAGATAAGCTATCCCGCAAGTATGAAAATCATAAGGGGTTTGTAGTTAAGGTGAAGTCAGTCGATGGGTTTCAAGGTGGAGAAGAAGATATCATAATTGTATCCACTGTGTGGTCTTATAAATGTGGATCCATTGGTTTCCTGGCTAGTCCTCAAAGAACCAATGTTGCTTTGACTAGAGCTCGGTACATGATCACATGATTATTCTCTCTTACTTCTATATTATATTCAAAACGAAGATTGTGATTTTAGTTCCTTTTTGTTTTTCCCCTTTCTGTCTAGTCACTGCCTCTGGATATTAGGGAATGAAGGAACATTGTGCAGAAGTGATTCTGTTTGGGAAGCAATAGTATGTGATGCTAAGCGTCGGAATTGTTTCTTCAATGCGGATGAAGATAACGACTTTCAAAAAACTGTTATCGAGGTTAAGAAAGAGTTGGATCAACTTGATGATCTTCTTAGCGGGGAGAGTGTGCTTTTCAGGCATTCAAGATGGAAGGTATTAATTTATTGTGATAGTTCCAATGAGTCTGTGTTTCTGAATTATTCTGTCTGTAAATCCTGTTAGCCATAAAAATCCTTGTGCCATTTATTTGTGTGAGACGAGACAGCTTTTTTCCGGTGGTATCTTGACTTCTTGGGTCTCTTTTTTTTCTGGCTCTTTCCAAAATATTAAAAGACATATTTTCCTCACAGTGTATCTTTCTTATCCACAGGTTTTGTTAAGTGAAAATTTCCGAAAGTCTTTCCAGAGATTGAAACCTTCCAATGTCAAGAATGTGGTCATAAATCTTTTACTTAGGCTTGCAAGTGGCTGGAGGCCCAAGAAAGTAAACGTGGACATGACATGTGAGAGCTCTCAGTATATCGTGAAACAATTTAAGGTTGAGAAATACCATGTTGTTTGCTCCATTGATATTATTAAGGACTCCATCTATGTCCAAGTTTTGAAAGTGTGGGACATATTACCTATGGTGGAGACCCCAAAACTGTTGAAACGACTCGACGGCATATTTGCTATGTATACAGATGATTTTATCAACCACTGCAACTCAAAGTTCCTTGAAAAGTAAGTCATTTGTATAATATTTTGATGATTATAATGCTTATATCCTATGATGTTCTTAATCAAGTTAAAGACCATGTTACATTATATGATTAATATCTACATTTATTGTTACGTCACATTAATTCATTTGGTCCTATGTGAGTGCTGGTATGCTTCACTTTCTTCATTGCCTTGGCAAAAATATTAATTCTGTAAATTTCATTTTTTAAAGTAATTTGGAGGTCCCAAAGAGTTGGCCAGTTGCTAAGGAAATAATCCGGTTCAAGAATCTCAACACCACCACCATTACCCCAAGTGAAAGTCTAGGAGCTGTTGTTGACGGCAGAAGTTTTGTTGAATATTCCAAAGTGAATGAAAGCTTATTGTTGATGAAGTTTTACTCCTTGTCTTCTGGAACTGTGAAACATTTGCTAACTGATCTCGAGGGTAGAGAAGTTGATCTCCCATTTGAGGTTACTGACGAGGAGCGTGAGATAATAATGTTTTCTAGAAGCAGCTTCATTCTTGGTAGATCGGGCACTGGGAAGACTACTATCTTGACTATGAAGCTTTTTCAGAAGTATCAGCAGTATGTCATTGCTTCACGGGATTCTATGGCTACTGATAACAAGCTTGATTTTAGTCAGTACCTAGGTGAATCCAGCGGGACTGTACTCCGCCAGATTTTTGTCACAGTGAGTCCAAAGCTCTGCTATGCTGTCAAAAAACATGTATCTCAGCTACAGAGGTGCGTTGCGTCGTAAATCTCAATTCAAGCTTTAATAGTCCTTTGGGCATTGCGTGTACTGATTTTACATTTTTGTGTTTTACCAGCCAGCTCTTCACTTTGATAAGATTTTTATATACATTGAATTCATGGAAAGTGGTTCATATTTCAGAAATATATCTAACCTCTTGATACTTCATTACAGCTTTGCCAATGGAAACTACCTCGGTAACAAGTTCACTGATATGGATGATATAGAAGAACTGACTGATTTTAGAGACATTCCTGACACTTTTGTTGGCATTCAATTTGAAAAGTACCCGCTAGTCGTCACATTCCATAAATTTTTAATGATGCTGGATGGTACACTGGGTAATACATATTTTGAGAGGTTTCGTGGTGTAAGAGGTTTGTCTCAATACGAGGGTAGAAGATCAGTTGCTCTACAGACTTTCATAAGGCAAAATGAGGTTACTTATGATCGTTTCCAGTGCTTATATTGGCCCCATTTCAATGTCAAGCTCACAAAAAATCTTGATCCTTCAAGAGTGTTCACCGAGATAATGTCTCATATTAAAGGAGCTCTACAAGAAGGGGGTTCATCATGTGATTCTAAACGAAGCAGACAGGATTACATTTCATTATCTGATAGTAGGGTATCCACCTTAAGTGCAGAAAAACGGGAGGTGATTTATGACATTTTTGATGACTATGAGAAAATGAAGTTGGAACGTGGAGAATTTGATCTTGCTGATTTTGTGGTCGATATTCATCTCCGACTTAGGAAAGGGAATCTTATTGGAGACAAGATGGACTTTGTCTACATTGATGAAGTACAAGACCTTACCATGAGTCAAATTTCCCTTTTCAGATACATCTGCAAAAATGTAGATGACGGATTTGTTTTTTGTGGTGACACGGCACAGACGATTGCTAGGGGGATTGACTTTAGGTTTGAAGATATAAGATCCTTGTTCTATAAAGAGTTTTATATGAAATCTATAAATTCTGAATATCAAGGACAAAGCAAAGGACTTGCATCCGATATGTTTTGTTTGTCTCAGAATTTCCGTACTCATACAGGAGTACTTAGGTTAGCCCAGAGCGTGATCGATGTTATTTTCCACTTCTTCCCCCAGTCAATTGATGTGTTGCCTCCAGAGAAAAGTATTATATATGGCGAGTCTCCTGTTGTACTTGAGCCAGGAAGTGATGAGAATTTGATAATGACTATTTTTGGGCATAGTGGTAAAGCTGGTGGAAAATGGGTGGGCTTTGGTGCTGACCAGGTTATTCTAGTTCGGGATGACTCTGCAAGAAAGGAAATCTCCAGCTATATTGGTGATCAAGCACTGGTTTTGACCTTAGTGGAATGCAAGGGCCTCGAGTTTCAGGTCTGTATTTCTTTTTATCTTTATTTTACTTTTATCCAGTTCTTCTCAATAGCCACTTTGAACTAATGTTTGTTTATTTATGTATGCCTATAAATGCTCTTTCGTTTTTAGTCTATGATCTGCTTAGATTTGATAGATAATGATAAACGTTCTTTCGTCTGGTGTGTCCTTATCCTATTATTATTTATTATAGGATAATGAATAAATCATTCACTGCATGTTGTAGGATGTTCTTTTGTACAATTTCTTTGGTTCTTCTCCTTTGAGTAATCAATGGAGAGTCGTGTACGAATTCCTGAAAGAAAGAGATCTACTCGATGCCAATTCTCCGTCCTTTCCGAGTTTTAGCCAGTCAAAGCACAATATTATGTGCTCTGAACTGAAACAATTATATGTGGCGATTACTCGAACAAGGCAAAGATTATGGATCTGCGAAAATGACGTAGAGCTCTCCAGGCCAATGCTTGATTATTGGAAGAGGTTGTGCCTCGTGCAAGTGAAGATTATAGACGATTCTCTAGTGAAGGCAATGCAGAGGGCAAGCAGCCCCGAGGAATGGAAATCACAGGGAATCAAGGTTTCTTTGTTGCTCTTTTCTTTTCATTACTTTACCTTCTCTCTTATGTTTTTTAATTATCTTGCAAATCTTAAATTCTGATTTGGTTTTCCGCAGCTCTTTTGGGAGAAGAATTATGAGATGGCAACATTGTGCTTTGAGAAAGCAGGTGATGAAACATGGGAAAAGAGGGCCAAAGCGTCTGGGCTAAGAAGCTCTGCTGACACTCTTCATTCTACAAATCCTGAAGAGTCACGTACGATGCTTAGAGAGGCTGCTGAAATATTTGATGCCATTGGCAGAGCTGATTCTGCAGCAGAATGTTTCTGTGACTTGGGGGAGTACGAAAGAGCTGGTATGTACATTGCAAATTTAATATCTCCAGAAGAATTTTCTTGTGAAGTCTTCATTTAGTTGCGAGATTCAGGCACGAGTGTTTAAAGTCCATATTAGAATCTCTTTGAAAACATTCAATTTTGTTTTGATGACATACAAAACTTGAGATACTTATCCTAGTCAATTTTTTGCCTTATTTCAGCGCTAGTCGTGTGTACTTTGGATAGTTAAAACAATTTTATTTCAGCGCTAGTCGTTCTCAAAATCGGCAATGAGGCATTTTCAAGCTTTAATGATACCCTTTATAGTTTGCAAAAGAGTGAACTTGTCAATGATGAAATGGGCATATGCTTACGTATTGATGAGTTGAGTGTCAACCTGACAGCAAAATATGCCAGGACATTTTTGTATATACTTTAGCTAATTTTCAATCGTTACATTTCTGTATATACAATATAATATTTATCTGTAGGCATGTCCAAGATTGAGTTTTTTTTTCATGGCAATCAACATAATGATTGAACGTTGTTTTGAATTGTCTTCTGAGTTTTTCCAAAATTGTCTTACAACGCAGGAAATATATATTTGAAGGGTGGTAAGCCAGATCTGAGAAGGGCTGGTGAATGTTTCTCTCTAGCAGGAAGTTATAGAACTGCCGCGCAAGTTTATGCAAATGGGTATTTCTTCGAGGAGTGCTTGTCAGCTTGCACGAAAGGAAACTATTTTGATTTTGGTGTGCAATATATTGAGCAGTGGAAACAGCAAGCATCTCTTAGTAGCGGAGCTATGGTTAAATTTAAGGAGATGGATAAAATTGTGCAAGAGTTTCTGGAAAAAATTGCTCTGGAATGTTACAAGAAAAAACGCGGTGCTTCACTAATTAAATTCGTTCGAGCGTTCAATACGATGGAATCCAAACGCAACTTCTTGAAATCTTTGGACTGTATCAAAGAGCTTCTGATTCTGGAGGAGGAGTCGGGGAACTTCAACGAAGCTGCAGAGATTGCCAAGAGTCTCGGAGATATTATACGTGAAGCTGATCTGCTGGAAAAGGCAGGAGATTTTGCGAATGCTTCATTGCTCATACTTTCTTATGTGCTGTCCAACTCTCTGTGGTTGTCTGGCAGCCAAGAAGGATGGCCCTTAAAGTCATTCCCACAGAAGGAGAAACTTTTAACTAAAGCAATGTCGATTGCACAGAAGGTCGGTGAAACTTTCCATTCATCGGTTTGTGCGGAGGCCAGTGCTATTAGAACACATGAGCAGAGGGACTTGTCTGCATTGATGCGGTGTTACATGGCATCCAAGCAACATAAAACTCATTCGGGTGAGGTTTTATCTCTTAGAAAACTTCTTGATGCCCACGTTCGAGTACGTCTATCCAAGTATGAATGGGATCCTGAATCACATACGGATCCAAAGTTATTTGTTGAAAAAATCCTGAGGAACCAAGTCTCTTGCAGAACTCTGGTATACCTTTGGAACTTATGGAGGGCAAGCGTATTGGGGATCTTAGATTGTCTAGACTCCCTCGAGGGGATACACCTCGACGGGTGTGAAGATGTTGTCCGATTCTGTTGTGATTATCTTGGAGTGAGATTGACACATAATTTGGGTGCTGCCTGTATCTTGATGAAACCTGATGCTGCATGGGTTGGATATGTTGCTGAAAAGAGGTTCATTGTGAGGAAGAGAAAGGTGGCAACTGTTGAAGTCCGTCACTTTGCGTCTGCTGCTCAAAAGTACTGGCGTCAAGAATTAGTTTCTACTGGATTTAGGGTATTAGAAGCACTTCAATTATTTCATAAGTCTTCTGTGAAGTCCTCTTCCATATACTGCCAATGTTTGTGTTTAACTTGCATCTATGAGGTAACAAGGTTTTTTATTGAATCGAACTCACTAGAAATGAAGAAAGGCGAGATGCAGAGGGTTCAAGATTTTCTGCAGCTATCAATGAAATACTCCGAACTTGTTTTCCCGTTGGACTCTCAGCAGTCCTTATCCAAGAAGTTGGTCTTATTGAGGGAAACTGAGATTTCCAAGAACTTACTCGATGAAATTATTTCTAGGAATATAGGTTCACTGAATGATGTAGTCACATTCAGACAAATTGGACATGTTGTGATGATGTTGCTGGGGTCTGGCAAGCCAAAGCATGACCTTTGTAAGAAATTTTTGGAAAAATTGGGTTCAAACTCGCATTGGAAGCCATTCATTGAGAATCTCATGGAGTCAGTTTCGGGTCTCGAACTCTATAAATCGATTATACTCCATAAAGCGTTGTTAGGAGATCCAAAAATAGATACGGGGGACGACGAACTCATATCCCCAAATTGTTTAGTTTATCTCGTGGAGAGACTTTTGATTACAGTTCCTCACCCTCAGGGTTTTTTCTTCACTACAAAATCCTCTTTCACTGAATGCTTGACGTGGCTGCAGTCGGATGCCAATCCAAGTTCCATTTTTCCCATAGACAGCAAATTCTATGCTGGAGACACATTTAAATTTGTCGCTGAAATGGTCCATCCAAGCCTTGACTTCCCTCGTCTGACAATAGAATGGATTAACATGTGTCATATGGATTCCAGATACTACTTCCCATTACTGATGCTGAGGTTGCTTTTGATTTTGTGCACCTTGTGTTTGAACTCATACATCCCCGTCAGTGAGATATCTAAGGCTCTGGATGCACCTCAAATCATACAACAGCTGCCAAGGGAATTTCGTGAGGCTTTTTCACGTACGGGGGAGAATAATAGCTCCGCTGCTAGGATTGCGGAAGCATGTAAGATTATTGGTGACCCACTTGTGATTGTTTCATATAGTGGGAGTCGGCCGAAATTTGTGTCTCCTGATGCCATTTTCGTCAACTTGAAATCATGCTCATGCAAAAATGAGGTTATGAACATACTGTATCCTGAAACAGCATGCAATCAATCGACTACTGTGGAAAAACACATGACTGAATCTGTCATCACAAGGCCTCCTCCAGGTAGTGATCATGCTGAGAGTCACTCAGAGAATGGAAAAGAGAACATGTTTATTAAATTGGCTCTTATGCGGGATATCTTCGAGACCTTGGGGTTGCTCAATAATACAAATGACAATTATGAAAAGATGGAGAGCCTTGTTCTGGTCCTTCTGGAAAAGGAGGTTTAGCCTTATTTTTTTAATTTTTTTTCATTTAGTTACTTTTTGGATTGGATGTTGTGCATTATCAAGTTGTTTTTTCGTTTTCTTACATTTTCAGGTGGAAGTCTTGAAGCATATAAAGTTTATGATAACTTCAAAGGCTGATATGTGTGAGCTGCAGAATCAGATGCCTTCCGAAGAAGATAAGGATGTGATGTGGGAAGTAACCAACGCGTTTAGTCAGTTGATGGATACAAAGTAAGTCAACTATGCATATTTTGACAAGTAAGATATATTTCCTCTTAACAAAATGCATTAATGATGACGTATAATTGCAGCGACATTGATCTTAAAGCCCAGTCGAAAATGATGAAAGAAATTTTGACAAGCGTGGATGGAAACAGCCCCCAAGCAGAAGCATTTTGGACTCGTTTAAACAGAAAGTGGAATGCAAGTGTTGCTGGAGAGGGAAATTCTGAGGGTTCAACTGCTGGTGGTGCTGAATGCAGTCAGGTGAAAACGAAGAAAATGAAGAAGAATAAGTCGAACAAAGGGAAAGGTAGTCGTCGTGGCAAATAAGCTTTTTCAATTTCCTCTGAACAATGAAACTGATGGGTTTCTCTAGAGAAAATGGGTGAAAACTATGAAGAAAATGGGTGAAAAATGTTGCGTATGAAATATAAGTAGCATCTTTTTGGATTTGAAGTCGTCTCATATGTCGCATTTTGAATATAATCTTCTGCTGTGCTTTTGTGAAAATGAGAACGAATATTATGTCATTTTCCTACTAGGCATGATAAGCTCGACATGAAACTACGATCTTAGCCAGCATACGTACCTCACTAAGCTCGGATTCTAAGCTGATATACTACTTACGTTTCGTCTTAAAAATACATATTTTTTCTTTGGGCGAGTTTATTAACACCTCTACTTTTATTAAACTCACCCACCTTATTAACTCACACTTTCATTTTATTAATCGGATTAGTTCACACCTTCATAACGTACCAAAAAATTTGGTATCGAATTGAGCACTTGAATTGAGATATTCGATTCGAATCCCAATACATTGCAATTAACCTAAAAAAACAAATTGGTATCGAAAATATCGAAATATTAATTTATATACCAATACTGTATCGAAAATTCTATATACCGAAATATTAAAAATTTATAATCATACCGTAACGAAAATTAATATATCAAAAATTCGATATTTTTATATTATTTTCCACTTTTATTTAAGATTGAGAAAATAAATAAAATAATCAATACATTAAAATTTTGATATTTTTTTCCTATTGAGAAAATAAATAAAATAATTTTTCAGTACAATTGGGAAGAATATTAATTTTCTTCACTCCTATTTGAGGCTGAGAAAATAAATACAGTAAATAAATCTTCAGTACATTTTGTAAGAATATTAATTTGAGATAGTATTGTTTAATCTGACCAAAGCACGCGGTTGCTGAACTTGAAAACTCGAAATTTCTTAATGGCGCTCAACTGTAAAGAGGGTGGATTTTAAGGTTATTAAAGTCACCACGGTATTGTGGGATTTATACGGTAAGCTATTGCGTCTGTCACTGTTTCTCGGCGTCTTTTATTTGATTATTCCTCGACGATCTCTTCTCGCCAAGTGTCTTGGCGTTTTTTTTCAACTGCCCACCATGTGTTTGTATTTATGCTTATTTATTACTTCAGACATTTTCAGTTCCAGTGCAAGCTATTTTTTCTCTCTCCGATAAAAAAAAGTTTGTCTTTTTGACAACGCTTTAGGTTTGAAGACATGAATGGAAAAATTGAAGGGAAATTATGAACTCTGATTGTATGTAAAGATAATATAGATATGTGCACACGTTTACATATGAACATGATATGTTCTTGAAACTCTGACTATATATATATAACAAAGGGAAATGGAGTTACTTCATAAGAAGCTATATGGAAACATAAAATGCGACAGCTGAGGTGAATTTGAAACTCTAAAAAAAAAGTCGTCGTATAGTTTTTGTTATGTCGTGTTTCTTTTTGTTGATGTTGATGGGCATGGGAGGTATACATCTTTTTCTCTCATATTTGGCTTTGAAATTGTTTTCTTTTTGTTGAAACGGGTAGTGCCACCTCTAAGATCCTACATGTATGTCGCCCGTTAAAAAAAAAGTATACCTCTGTCAATGCCCACAGCTTCTACATGCACGTCTTAGATATAATCTGGCATTTCTGATGGTTGCAGACGAAAGCAGTTTCTATATCTGATCTCTATTTAAGGAGGGACAGAAATATTTCATGTTATGCGTTTCCCATCTGTTCCGTCATGTATCAGTCTCCACAACTGCTGTCATAAAATCAAAGAGGCGTCATCAATTGGAAGATGGAAAGAGGTGCTTTTGGATTACAGAGAGATCAGAAGAATGGAAGTTCAACTGGTAGATCATGTCGTTTTCTCACATGCTCTGAAGGCTTGTTTAGCCCTGTCTTTTAGACTGGGAATGGCTGTCCACGCATCTTTGATTAAGCAGGGGTTTGAATCATATACGTCAGTGGGAAATTCTGTAATGGACTTCTATGCTAAATCTGGAGCATTGATTTCTACAGTTGGCGTTTTTGATAGCATGAAGACAAAAGATTCAGTCACATGGAATATAGTTCTCCATGGGCATTTTGATCAAGGTGCCTTTGAGGAAGGGCTTAGTTTGTTTAATCATGCTAGAGCATCTGGATTTGAACCCAATATCTCTACTTTGTTGCTCATAATTCAGGCATATCGCTCTCTTCGAGCTTTCACCGATGGACAGAAATTCCATGGTTACTTGATTCGAAGCGGGTTATGGAGTCTAACATCCGTCCAAAACTCTCTTTTGGGTATGTACTCAGATATTAAGATGGATTATGCAGAAAATCTATTTAGTGAAATTAATGAGAAAGATGTAATTTCATGGAGTGTGATGATCAGAGGTTATGTACATAGTGGTGATAATAATACTGCTTTAGAATCATTTAAACATATGGTGTCAGATTCTGAGATCAAAGTGGATGGACAAACCATGGTCAGTGTACTCAAAGGGTGTGTCAATTTAGGCGACATCCGAATGGGAAAACTTATACATGGATTTTTACTCTTAAGAGGTTTTAATCATGATGTGTTTGTAGCAAACAGTTTGGTTGATTTTTACTGCAAGTGTGGATACATTGATTCTGCCGTTACAGCATTCGATGAGATGCCTTATAGGAACACAGTATCCTGGAATTCTCTGCTCTCTGGATTTGTTCATAACGAGAAGTATGCAGAGGCATTGGCATTATTTGCTTCAATGAGAGAATCAGGAGTTGTAGCGGATGAGGTTACTTTAGTGAACCTACTTGTAATATGCAAAGTCTTGGGATATCTGAGTCAATGCAAGTTGGTTCATGCTAGAGTTATTCGGAGATATTTCCAACCAAATGATTTGGTCATGAATTCATTGATTGATGCATATGGGAAATGCAATCAAATCAATCTTTCATGGAGACTATTCTGCCATATAAAACGACCGGATGTTGTTACGTGGAGTACAATGATGTCAGGTTTCACGCACTGTGGCATGCCTGATGAAACAATTTTCCTTTACCGGGAGATGCGACTTTTACAAGTGAACCCAAACCCTGTTACCCTGTTAAGCCTTCTCGAGGCTTGTGCACTCTCTGCTGAAATCGGAAGATCAAAATGTGCCCACTGCATTGCTGTTCGGATGGGACTGGCATCGGATGCAGTTGTTGGCACTGCAGTACTTGATATGTACTCGAAATGCGGAGCTATAGACGCATCGAGAAAGGCATTCGACCAAATATTAGTGAAAAACGTTGTTTCATGGAGTGCGATCATTTCTGCATATGGCTTGAATGGCTTCCCCCGTAATGCACTAGCTTTGCTCTCTGAAATGGAAGTTCATGGTTTGAAGCCCAATCCAGTTACAATCCTCTCGGTGTTGTCTGCATGTTGCCATGGCGGATTGGTTGAGGAGGGTCTCTCTGTCTTCAAAGATCTGGCAAACAAGGATGTAGTCGAACTAAAGTTAGAACACTATTCATGCCTTGTTGATTTGTTGGCTAGAGCTGGAAAACTTGATGATGCATTGAAACTGATTAAATCGATTCCTCTATGCATGAATCCCGGTGCTAGTGCTTGGGGTGCGCTTTTGAGTGCATGTAGGAACTATGAAAATACAACATTCATTGAAGGTACACTTTCTCGTATTCTTGAATTGGAGCCATCAAGCTCTGCTGGTTATTTACTCGCATCGAGCATGTATGCGGCTGGAGGCTCATGGATAGATGCCTCGGGGATTAGAGGTTTGATGAAAGATAGAGGTGTAAAGGTGATGGCTGGTTACAGTTTGGTTCATGTAAGTAACAAGGCTTTTACATTTACAGCAGGAGATAAGTGTCATCCTCTGTCTCATATGTTCTACCCTGTGATTGAGCAATTGCACTCGTGTATGAGGATAGATATGGGAGCCTGAGTACACTTGATGTAACAGAAGTTTCGTTTTCGTTATGGTGATTCAGGGTGTAAGTAAGATTCCTAGATACTCTTCTCTCTTATTTTTTTTTTCTTCTTTTCCTTTTTGTGGAAATTTATTGTAATAAAATGAATTTGGAAGTAGAATTACTGATACATTTGTAACAACTTTTCTGAATACATATGACCTTAAATAAAGAAAATTAATTTTACTTTTTTTCGTCTGCCCTTTTCCAGGAAAAGGCGTCTTGACGATTCAATGGAATTAGAAGCACCAGAGATAAAAGAAAATGAATGTTGGAGGAAGTATCAAATGGAGAAGAAGTTGATGACTGGAACAATACAAACGCTTGGAAGCTAGAATAACAGAAGTGGTATCCAAAACGATGTGGTATCCATTTCTTCTATTTTTCCTCGACCTAAGCCCTCGTTCTACTATAGTACTATCGGATTATAGATAGTATGCCATTGAAACCCACTATTTAGTCGTATAGCCCAACATCACTCCTCCACCTAGTGCCATGTGGCATCATTTGAAATTAAAACGATTACACTCTCAAGGGCTTAAAAATGCACTTACTACAAAAAAGATCTTCCCTGCTTTACTTTAGGGTCAGTATTATCCAATTTCGTTTGTTAATTAATATGTTTGCTTTCTTAGTTACATGATTGTACACGTATGTTTACAGCTGAAGGAGCTGCTACCATCTGAAGCAAGAAGATTCCAGCTATTACAGGCAGGCTGGGTTGTCAAATTAATCATTTTACAGAGGATCTCACGCCAGAAGGTCCCACCGATAAGTTAATTAACTGAGACAACAATGAGAAGTCCTGATGCTGTCCCCATGTTTTTGAATGTATAATTGCAAAAAATTGGAATAGTTTTATCATGTACACGGGTATTATTAATATATTATTGAATACCTCTAGCAACTCTCAACAATTTACATTTTTAAATTGTTTTTGTAGGTAATTATTCATGCCTTACTTACTGTATGTACTATATTAAATATGTGCATGGTTTACTTGAGATATTCATCTCAGCAGATTCACATCTCTTCTTTTTGAAACAGTAGTTAACAAAATTCTGTGTCCTCTGGATCAGAATAGCTGCGATACAAATATTGTTTCTTGGATTTCAAGAGTAATTTCCAACATTTAGTAATTATTTATAGGGATCGAATATCTATTACTTGATGACATAATATTAGTCCTGACTTTGCAGGGGGCTGTTCTCTTAACTCGAGACTCACCGAAGAGAACCTTATATTTCTGCTGTCTGGTTTTAAACTCCGGCTGTCAAGTTGTAACAGACAAGGTAAGAAACATTTACAGTACATTGTTTCCTGTTAAATTTGATCTCCTAGCTTGATGAGGATAAATACCTACATCAAAGTCACATTACATTGTTTATTAGTTTCGTACAAAATATGAAAAATAACGGGATTTTGACATAACATAAGTGGTCGGTGTGAAAAATAAAAACTCTCAGTCAACTTCTTCTTTGACATCTCTTCCAGTCAAATAGCATGTATTCCTTATAAGTAAGCCATGATTATACATATCTTTGACCAATATCACACCTTTCTCAAGGTAATTGTAATTACAAGTTGCCTTGAATTCACAAAAGGGAAGTATTTGACTACAGTATTTTGTTAGGTAATGCAGTTGATTTTTTTGACTTTTTATTGAATGAAAATCATAACATGACTCTACATACTCCTTGCATACAAAGCGAAAAAACCAAAAAGAAGGCGAATAAACAACAAACACATGAACCCTTGAGAATGATTTGTTCCTCAAATTTCCCCTTCCTTCATCACTGATAGCAGGGCATCGATCGGATTCATAGATCATCGCATTTTTTTTTATATATTCAGACCTTTTGATGAATGTGCAGGTGATAACAAATGAAGCAAAAATATGTCCGCAAGCAAGTTCTTCCGAATGATAGCCCCTTTTCAAATCCAACACAAGATCTATATACACACTGACTGCTGCAGCCTAATGAAAAAATAAGAAACAAACAGAAAAGGCAACACAGACGAACGAAACGAGGTCAGTTTCCTAACGCAGCGAAACCGCCCCTTCTCATCATCTCCTTGAACTCCGAGAAATCGACTCTTCCATCCCCGTCATCATCGACCCTCATGATCATCTCCTTGCAGTCCTCAGCCCCTCTCCCTTGCTTGAGCCCGAGAGAAGCCAGCACAGACTTGAGCTCGTCGACAGTTATAAACCCGTCCCCGTTTTGATCGAAGACGTTGAAGGCCTCTCTCATGTCCTCATCGACGTCTCGCTCGTCCATGATGTTCCGGTACAATCCGCCGAACTCGTCCATGTCGACGCACCCGTCTCCGTCGAGGTCGATCTTCTCGATCATCTGTGACAGGTCAGCGTCCGAGATGAAGATCCCCATGTTCTCCAAGGAGTGGCTGAGCTCCTTCTTGGTGATCCTCCCGTCCCCGTTCTGGTCGAACATCTGGAAAACTCGTCTGAGCTCGTCTGAGTCCATTCTGGAAGGGGTTCGTGAAGGTGGGGCTATGGTGGGGCCCGCTTCTTTTTTGGGGTATTGGTACCAAGAAGGTGGGAGGAAGGTCCGAAGCTTCTTGGGCACTAGATACAGGACGACGGAGTTGAGGAGGTTGTAGACGAAGAAGATTCTCAGGAGGAATGTTTGCATTGCAGGGAAAAGGAAGAAGCTTTTTGTAGTGTTTGTGTGTGTGTGTTTTTCTGGTTTTTGTGGTGTGGGAGAAAAACTTGGAGAGACGGTTGTGCTAATTATAAGGGAAAGGGAAAGAGAGGGAGTTTGAGTGAGATGGAGGATCTGTCGAAAGACGCGTTTTTTGTGAGAGCGATTATTTTGCATTAAATTTAATAGATGGGGTGTGCTGTTGCTGTGTGTGGGGTGTTTTTTATTTAATTTTTTATTTAATTTTTTATTTAAACACACCAAAACGCGTTGTTGTAGCTTGTAATTATGGATTTGGTGTTGGTGGGCCCGGGTGCATTTTTTATTTTATTATTGAAAGGTGGGTTCTTTAATAATTATATGATGGTGGGATGAAAAGGGGTGTGGGAAATGACCGTTGATAACGGATCTAAACCCCGTGAGTAAGAAGGAGAATGGAATTAAATAAAAGGAGTGTGTCGGGTTCGGGCTCGGGCCGATGCGGCAAGCTTGAATGCCGAGTTGCAGAAAACGCGTGAGTGGTTGGTTATGTTGGTACTTGGTAGGTTAGTTAGGGTTTAGGTACTTAATAATATTAAAAGAGTAGTGATATTTTTTCGAGCACGAAATGTTAAAATATTATTATTGAATAAAATGTAAAAAAAAAAAGTAGTGGTAAAAATTAATATGTAATTACAAATGAAGTGAGACAATTATTACAGAAAAATAAATTAAGTAAAAGTGAAAAGTAATGTAATAAAAAATTGTATAATTGTTAGTAAAAATTAGAAAGTAATTAAAATGTAAATATAACATTATATTTTATGATAAAAAATATTTATGATTATTAGACATAAATATAGAATTTTTTATTTTTATAAAAAGAAGTATGGAGTAATTATTAATTTGGAGAACTTTATTGAAAACATTTTTTTAGCTAGGTCACGGTCATGGTCAAATGATGCGAGTTATCGAACTTTAAATTTGATTATTTTAACTAGGTCATGGTCAAATGGTATCGAATGCTCCCTCCTACCGTTTGACTAAATTCTTTACTACGTCTTATCTTTTTTTACATTTTTTTTAATTTTCTTTATATTATTTCCGTCCCAACAAAAATACATTGCTTATAAAAAAATTGATGTTTAACTAAAATGTAAAGAATAAAAATGGATTTTTAAGTTTAAAAATAAAGTAGATATGAGTAAAGAAGATTAAGAAAAATATTTTTATTTTCTTTTTGACCAAAAATCAAAAAGTAAAAATGTATTTTTAAGTTAAAAAGTAAAATACTGTAATTGTGAGTAAAAATAATTTTTTTATTTCTTTTTTAACCGTGTCCATAATTAGTTGGAACATAAAAAAAAGTATCCATAATTATTTAGGACGTTGTAATTTACAGAAAAAGATGTACAATATTTTGAAAAATAGAATTTGTACTTCATTATCCCAAACAAATAATATCATGTTTTTTTAATATAAATATTCAGATCATATTTTTGGCAACTTATAACTCAACCGGGAGTAAAAAGAAAATTGTGTACCCACTTTATACCAGTGTCAATTACAATGCTGATTTTATTGTTACTTAATGAATATTTTTTTAAAATGTTTTATAATGATGATTTTAGTGTTATTAGTGAATATTTTTTTGAAATGTTTTTAATGATGATTTATTCATTTTTCAGATAATGTTTTTTTATATTTATAATGAAAATTTGAATTAGGTGTACAATAGATCATACACCTAAGGTGCATGATATATGTATTGCATATTTTTCTAGATAGAATAAGTAGATAATTTTTCATAGTATTAAATTTAAGCTTCACTTGTTCACCGTATTCAATTCCAATAAATATACAATTTGTATTAAAATATATACCAAAAAAGTCAAAAAATCTTTTAGGAGACCAAAAGAATACTATGTTATAAAATATTGAAATTAGAATTAATCCATTTCTTTTTAAATTTAGTTAAAACGTCCGAAAGTCTAAAACAACCTATTATAGATTTATAGTGTCTCTTATCATTACTATTAGTTGTGTTGATCATGCTTCATGCTTAATCGTACATATCACGATCAAATATACTAACATTTGTATCATTAAGTGAAACAAACACAAGCCATAAGTTATTGTCGTACATATCACGATCAAATATACTAGCCTTTGTATCATTAAGTGAAACAAACACAAGCCATAAGTTATTGTCCTGCATCAAAAGGTATTCATTTTATAATTTTGAAAATAGTATAATGTACTATTTATTTAAAAATTTCGATTGAAATATAATTAAATATACTAAAGTTTTAGAAAATTAACTTTATATTCTTATTATAAATTGCAGGATGTAAATAGTTTAAATACACAAAATAATAAGTGAAGGAAAATAAACATTATTCCATTTCAAAACAACACCACATATCATAAAAAACTGAAAAACAAAGAACTTAAAAAAGTACACAAATTTGTTCAACAAACCAAACCCAAATTAAACATAAGTTTCTTTAATCAACCTCCTCAATCTTGGGGCCTGCACCATTACTGCCAGCTGGACGTTCTTGGCCATCTTCATCCATTGCTCCAGGCATGTCAGCACCACCAGCACCCTGGTACATCTTTGCAATTATCGGGTTGCAAACACTTTCCAGCTCCTTCATCTTATCTTCATACTCCTCGGCCTCTGCCAGCTGATTTCCATCCAACCATTGAATAGCAGCCTCGATTGCATCCTCGATGCTCTTCTTGTCAGCTGCTGGAAGCTTCGAAGCAATCTTCTCGTCCTTGATTGTGTTCCTCATGTTGTAAGCGTAATTCTCCAGTGCATTCTTCGCCTCCACCTTCTTCTTGTGATCCTCATCCTCCGACTTGTACTTCTCAGCTTCTTGCACCATCTTCTCTATCTCTTCCTTCGACAGCCTTCCCTTGTCGTTGGTTATGGTAATCTTATTCTTCTGGCCCGTTGTCTTATCCTCAGCCGAGACGTTTAGGATACCATTGGCATCAATGTCGAAGCAAACAGTGATCTGAGGCACGCCCCTGGGAGCTGGAGGGATGCCTGCCAGCTCAAATTTCCCAAGCAGATTATTATCCCTCGTCCTCGTTCTTTCACCTTCGTAGACCTGTATCAACACACCCGGCTGATTGTCCGAGTAAGTGGAGAACACCTGTTCCTTTTTGGTAGGAATAGTCGTGTTCCTCGGAATCAGAACAGTCATGACTCCTCCAGCCGTTTCGAGACCAAGAGACAACGGCGTGACATCTAGAAGAAGAAGATCCTGCACCTTTTCGTTGCCCTCACCAGTCAAAATCGCAGCTTGAACAGCAGCTCCATAAGCAACAGCCTCGTCAGGGTTTATGCTCTTGCACAACTCCTTCCCGTTAAAGAAATCCTGCAATAATTGTTGGACTTTTGGAATTCGAGTCGACCCACCAACAAGAACGACATCATCTACACGGCTCTTGTCCATCTTCGCATCCCTCAAGCACTTCTCGACCGGCTCCATGCACTTCCTGAACAAATCCATGTTGAGTTCCTCGAACCTAGCACGAGTAATGGTGGTGTAAAAATCAGTTCCCTCATAGAGAGAATCGATTTCAATGGTGGTCTGAGCAGTCGACGAAAGAGTCCTCTTCGCCCTTTCACAGGCAGTCCTCAATCTCCTCAGAGCTCTCGGGTTCCCAGTAATATCCTTCTTGTGTTTCCTCTTAAACTCCTGAACAAAGTGATTCACCAGTCGGTTATCAAAGTCCTCCCCACCAAGATGAGTGTCGCCAGCTGTCGCCTTGACTTCGAATATCCCCTCTTCAATCGTAAGAAGGGAGACATCAAACGTGCCTCCGCCAAGATCGAAAATGAGCACATTCTTCTCTCCAGCACTGGTAGCCTTTTTGTCGAGACCATACGCAATGGCAGCAGCAGTGGGTTCGTTGATGATTCGCAAGACATTGAGACCAGCAATTACTCCGGCATCCTTGGTGGCCTGACGCTGGGAGTCGTTGAAGTAAGCAGGCACAGTCACGACAGCGTTCTTTATAGTCGAACCAAGATATGCCTCGGCTATTTCCCTCATCTTGATGAGGACCATGGAAGATATCTCCTCTGCAGAAAACTGTTTGTCTTCGCCCTTGTAGTTGACGACGATCATGGGCTTTTCAGCAGGACCTGGAATCACCTTGAAAGGCCACAGCTTCATGTCACTCTGAACAGACGCATCGTTAAACCTTCTGCCAATCAACCGCTTAGCATCTGCATTACAAAGAACAAATCCACCTGTTAGAATTTCCAGGTCCCAATCTCCAATCACAAGTCACAACACACAAATCATAGCACCACAAAACTTAAACCCCTCCATCAGAATTAGAATTCCCAATCTCCAATCACAAGTCACAACACATAAATCATAGCAACACAGAACTTAAACCCCTCTATCAGAATTAGAATTCCCAATCTCCAAGCACAACCCAAAATCATAGCAACATACAAATCAATCAAATAAAAATGAATGTAATTATCTCCAATTGCAAAACAGTCTTAGTAATTTATATAATCACAAAGCCCATAGACAGAAGTCAATCAATTGAAAATAAAAATAAAAAGGAAAAAAAAAACTCACCGAAGACGGTGTTGGTAGGGTTCATTGCGACCTGGTTCTTAGCGGCGTCTCCGATGAGACGCTCGGTGTCGGTAAAAGCCACATAAGACGGCGTCGTGCGGTTTCCCTGGTCGTTGGCTATGATCTCAACGCGGTCGTGTTGCCACACGCCGACGCACGAATACGTCGTTCCCAAGTCGATTCCGATCGCAGGTCCGTCGCCTTTTCCAGCCATAATCAGAGATGAATTCAACTAAAACTCTGTTCGAAAAAAGAAATGTGAATTTTGAGAATTGATGAAAGCGCTTGTGATGTCGAATTTCGATATTCAGTATTGAAAAATAGTTGAGAAGAAGGAGCATATAAATAGCATAAGGTTTGGGTTCTAGGGTATTCTAGTTTTTACCTCGTTCATCCATGGAGAAGTCAGAAGAGGTTTCTACTTCCTTCCTATCCTACTCTGGTTTCTTCTGGAGATTTCTATTCGAATTTGGTCCCACGCTTTTTCTTCTTCGCGGGAGGTGTAATTGTGTAAACGTGTTACCATTATTTTATTTTTTTATTAATTAATTCAATATTTATAAATTTAAATTAACAAATTTAATTTACAGTATTTTTGTTAGATTTTAATCAATTAGAATTTTTTGTCCGTGCGATACATCGAGTTATTTCCTAAAGCATGTCATGTTCTTAAAATTTCTAATAATAAATTTTAACAAAAAAAATTTTAATGTTAAATTTTTAGGTTAATAAACACTCTTTATTAGGAGATTATTGTTAGTTCGTTGTTGATTTTTTTAAAATACTATTATAGATGAAATTTTGTCGTACTTTTTATTAAAATGCAAATTATTAAAAATAATAAAACTTAAACAATCATATAAATAAAAATTGTTACATTTTCATTGTAAATTTTTAAATACTTGTTTGTAAATTAAATGAATGGTCTTATTTGTCCAGGTTTCCCTTCATAACATAACAATTTCAATCTTGCTCTAAACAGTGACTCTTGAAACTGGCACATACAACTGTGCATGTGTAAATATCGATCGTTTCATAAGAATTCTCATTTTATTAAGGATATATATATATATATATATATATATATATATATATATATATATATATATATATATATATATTATGGAATCACTAATTAATGAATTGATTAAAGAAAATTACTTACTGATATCCTTCCAATATTTATTTATTTACATTAATACCATTATTTTTTTACTTAACTTATTCAAATATTTTTATCCAACCTATTGGAGGGAGTAGAATTATCTTTCTATATTAAAAGTAAGAAAATAAATTAATGTTCCAATAAAAATATTTGAATAAGTTAAGTAAAAAAATAATGGTATTAATGTAAATAAATAAATATTGGAAGGATAGAGTTATAAAAGATATTTTAATTTATAGGTGTGCAAATATTTAAAAAACAATAAAAAAAGTGTGCAAACTTGTGTATTATTTAATTAAAATTATGGTGTGAAAATTAAATATCATGAAATATTCATTAATATATTAATATTAATATATAATCATATTGTGTTACAATTGTACTGTTTTGATTGATTCTCAACCATTGTACTGTTTTGTTTGATTCTATATGAAAGCTCTAACTAAAATGGAATCCATTTTTTAATTAAATAGTTTCATATATTCAAAATCAGAAAGGGATTTCATATAAATAGAATGACTCTATAATACGTACACATAACGTATTTGATCCAACTTCATAAATGCAATGATTTTCTTCTATGATATCACATCACATCTCATCAAAAAGTTATCACGACACAATTGTAAAAATCATAAGTTGTTACGAAAATTCGATTACAGTGTATAAACAGGACAAAAGTCGTAAAATAGTTATAATCAACAGTATAAATTACCACTGTAATAGAAGTTAAATCAGAAAACAAAATTTGAATTGAATTAGTTGAAAAAAAAAACTTTAAAAAGATATAAAAAAAAGTTATGTTAAACAAACTTACAATTTCATCTGCATAAGAAGTGTTTCAAACTCAAAAGGGATTGTTTAGTTTTGTTGAAGCGGAAACAAACTAATAAAAATTCAAAAAAGCAACAAAGTAAAAAATTTAAGATAATGAAATTCATGCTAGTACTATACATATCCAGCATAGCATGATAAATACATATAAAACATATCTAAGCATAGCATGATAAATACAAATAACAAAATCCCTGTAAAAAATAATAAAAAAATAAAACATATGAACAATTAAAAAAAACAAAAATAAGCAATCAAAATATCAAGTCAAAAAACATGATTGACTATATATTGAAATAATTTTAATGTATCAAAGAAAATATATACCTTAATAGAGAGACTCGAGAAATAATTGGACATGTTAGATTGTATATTTTTAACATCTAAAGAAACTCTATCGCACGCTCAAATGAATGAATAGCTAACACAAATAGGCAAATAAAAAATATGAATTAAAATAATGTTTTAAAAAAATAAAAACCAAATGAAAATGACAATATCATTTTTTAATACAAATTTTAATTTAAATTAATTTTTTAAAAATTTTAAATTTAAAGTAAATTTTTTCTTTAATAATATTTAATTTGAAAATTGAAATTAATACTCATAATATCATAATCATCATTTTTATTTTTTTTAAATTATAATTTTTATTATTTTTTAAAAGTTTTATTTTAATTATTATTATTAAAATTTAAAATGATTGTGAAAAATTAGTACTATAAATTTAATTATTTATCAATTCAAAAATTTCAAATATAGTAAAATAAAAAAAATTGTATTTTTGAAAAATCATTTTAATTTATTTGTGATTTTTTAAGGTAAAATACATTTTTACTTAAAAATTAATATTTTAAATATTAAAATAATAAAATTCATGTAAATTGCAAATTTTATAAAAATTTTGAGTGTTTAAGGTATTTCATTAAAAATTTGATGGTAAAGTGCAATTTTCACAAAAGTTTTGGGGGTTTAAAACTTTTTAACTTGGATATTATTGTGTAGCTATGTAACTTGGTTTAAAACTCGGAGTATTTTATATCTATGTAAATATTGACTTAGTATATACATATATATCCTTTTTTTTTAATTAAAATGCTCTTTATTTTAATCACACTGAACTAGAACATTTTTAATTTTCAATTTTGAATGAGCAAAAAATGTTATAGAAATTTAACATTGACTTTTGAATAAATAGATAGAAATTTAACATTGAATAAAAATGTTATAGAAATTTAACATTGACGGAAGGTTCAAAGCCGCAAACTACCTTTCCGGAAGCGATAGATTCTTTTGAGGAATTGAACGAAGAATCTGCATACATGCATGCATTGATTTCCACTCATGTGGGGGATTGTTGGAAAAAAGTCAAAATTGGTTTTATCCAATGTTTGACTGAGTTGACTGGCTATAAAATTAATTCCGATTGGGGATTAAATTGTACGATAATTTTCTACGTCGTTCGTAGATAATTATAGAATTTTATTTCGTCAAAAACCGATTTTCGGTGAGTGAGAAATAAATGGTTAAAAGATAGCCAATTAAAAAGGCATTTAATTGAATATGTAATAAAGTGTAAAGATTTATTACATTGAAATGTGTAATATTTATTACATCCCACATTGAAAGATGTAATAAAATGATTACACTTAATAAATGGTTGGAGGATTAATGTGTTCAACAAGTGAGTAAGACCATGGACCGTTAAGGTACATGGCAATCGCCACACGCGCGTCCGTCCGTCCGTCCGCTCGGCCCGTGCCCGTGCCCGTGCCCGTGCCCGTGCTCGTGCTCGTGCTCGTGCTCGGCTCGGCCCGTCCCGTCCCGACCCGACTCGACTCGCCTCGCCTCGCCTCGTCCTTGGACTTGGACTTGGACTTGGATCTTGACAATTGGACTTTGGGCTGGACTTGGGCTTCCTTGGGCCTCTGGGCCTGGCCAGCGTAATAGTTTTGCTGTCGGGCTGAACTATGTTTTTATTGGGCTCAATTATATTGGGCTAATGTTGAACACAATTGGGCTGAAGGTGAAAAGGCATGCCTGATTGAAATAATATTTAATAATATGGGCTGAACTATGTTTTTATTGGGCTCAATTATATTGGGCTAATGTTGAACACAATTGGGCTGAAGGTGAAAAGGCATGCCTGATTGAAATAATATTTAATAATTATATTATTATTATTATTTCTGAAAATCCTCAACGGTCAGAATACTACTGGCCATGTCCATTACTGCTGGGCAGTTACATGGATGATTATGGAGGTGGTAATGGGCTGCATTACTCACCAGATTGAATGCCTTGACTTGACCCTTCACATGCATGGAGCTCAGCTATAAATAGTGAGTCCTAGGCTGCATTTCATACACCAGAAAAAACGCAAAAGCAATTCCCAGCATATCATTTCATACAGTTCATACTCCTCTCCTTTTCTCGTTCAAAAGTGGTTCGGCTCTGGTTGCTTCAGAGACGAACAAGAAAGTCGTTGTATCTTTGGGGACATTACGTCTGAAAACCGTAGCATACACGGGACGTATTTGTCTTGCGGATAGCGAAAGCGCCTCGACTACCCGCAACAAACCTCTGATCGAAGTTCGTGTCCAGTTCCGACGATCCATTGAAGTTGAAGACCTGTTCGACTATTTCTCTTCTTCTTCATTTCTTTTATTTTATTATAATTTCTGGAAACGTGTAAAGTATTCAGTAGTACTGTTTACTAGTCCAGAAACGAGCACTGTAATAGCTACGTACTACCAACAACGCAAGACAAATACCCGTACTAAAAAAATGACAACCGAAAGCACTGGTACTGAGAAAAATAGCACTGTTCCACCGTTGAACATGAACATTCCAATCATGCCTTTATCGGTGGTTCATGCTGAGAAACCTGAGAAGTTCAATGGGACTGACTTCAAAAGGTGGCAACAAAAGATGATGTTTTACCAGACCACGTTGGGTTTGGCAAAGTTTCTCAAGGATGAGCCTCTGGCCATGGATGAGAATGAAACTGATGCTAATAAGCGTGCGGCTTATGAAGCATGGGGCCAGGGTGATTACATGTGCCGGAATACCGTCTTGAACGGGTTGAGCAATGACCTGTACAATGTGTTTGGGAACATGCCTTCGCCCAAAGCACTCTGGGATGCTTTGGAGAAGAAGTACAAAACTGAGGACGCCGGAACTAAGAAGTTCGTCGTCGGGAAGTTTTTGGATTTTAAGATGGTCGACTCTAAGTCGGTGATATCTCAATTCCAACACTTCCAGCTGATCTTGCATGACCTTGAGAATGAAGGCATGAAAATCAGCGAGTCTTTTCTGGTGGCTGCTGCTATTGAGAAGTTACCCCCGAGTTGGAGGGCTTATCAAAACTATCTCAAGCATAAGACAAAGGAAATGACTATTGACAAGCTGGTTGTCAAGCTTCGTATCGAAGAGGAAAACCGTAAGAGGTTTAATCCTGGGAGTGTGCCTGAGGAGCCTCGTGTGAATCTGATGGAGCAACCCAAAAGGAAGCTGCCTCCTCCTCAGAATACCTCTAAAGGGAAAGAGCCTGCCACCAAGGTCTGGAAGTTCATGGGAAAATGCCACAACTGTGGAATAACTGGCCACATGGCTAAAGATTGCAAGAAGCCTAAAAAGCCTATTGCACAGTACAAGGGGAAAGGGAAGCAATCTGCTAACCTTGTTGAAACCTCTGGGCAGGAGCTGACTGAAATGGATATGTCAGCAATGGTGTTTGAAGCCAACTTGGTTGGTAATCCCAAGGAGTGGTTCATTGACACTGGAGCCACTCGCCATGTCTGCTCTGATAAGGATGCATTTTCTACCTATGCTCCTTCGACTGGCCGAAAGCTCCACATGGGGAACTCTTCCTCGTCTGCTGTTGCTGGAGTTGGGAACGTGACCCTGAAGCTCACCTCTGGAAAGGAGCTGCTGTTGAAGGATGTGCTGCATGTCCCGGACATCCGCAAGAACTTAGTCTCTGGGTCTCTCCTAGTTGAGCATGGTTTTAAACTAGTATTTGATGCTAAGAAGTTTATTTTGACTAAGTTTGGAACTTTCCTTGGTCGGGGCTGGGGCTATCTCGACAATGGACTGTTCAAGATGAATGTAATGGTTGTGCGCCGTGTAACCCCTACTGCCTCGAGCATTAATAAAATTGATTCTGTTTCGGTTTACTTGCTTGAGTGTTCTGAATTGTGGCATATTAGATTAGGACATGTAAATCTAAATGCAATAAAAAGATTGATGAATTTGGAATTATTACCAACTTCAAAAATTGATACACAAAAGAAATGTGAAATTTGTGTTGAAGCCAAAATGGCTAAGTTACCTTTTCCCTCGATTGAAAGGTGTACTGAACCTCTTGGTTTAATCCATACTGATATATGCGATTTGAAATTTGTACAAACAAGAGGTGGAAAAAAGTACTTCATCACGTTTATTGATGATTGTACTAGATATTGTTACTTATATTTATTAAGTAGCAAAGACGAAGCCTTAGAGGCTTTTACCAAGTATAAAGCTGAGGTTGAAAATCAACTTGGTAAACGAATTAAAATAATTCGAAGTGATAGAGGTGGAGAATATGTAGCTCCGTTTGAGAAGTTATGTTCTGAAAATGGGATAATTCATCAAACGACGGCTCCTTATTCACCACAATCAAATGGTGTTGCTGAACGAAAAAATAGAACTCTTAAAGAGATGATGAACGCCATGTTGATAAATTCGGGTTTACCTCAGAACATGTGGGGGGAAGCTATTTTGACAGCTAACCACATTTTAAATAAAATCCCACTTAAAGGTAAAAATGAGACGCCGTACGAATTGTGGAAAAATCATAAGCCGTCTTATAAATATCTTAAAGTGTGGGGGTGTTTGGCTAAGGTATCAGTTCCTGAACCAAAGCAAATGAGAATCAGACCTAAGACGGTCGATTGCATTTTTATCGGATATGCATACAATAGTATGGCTTACCGATTTTTGGTACACAAGTCTGATAATCCAGACGTGCATAAAGGTACCACGATTGAATCGAGAAATGCTTCATTTTTCGAAAATATTTTTCCTTGTAAAGAAAGAGAAGAATCAAGTTCTAATAAAAGAACTTATGAACCTGATGTCGACACAACACCTGTTGGTGACGATCAGGTAGACGAAGAGGTTATTGAACCTAGACGTGGTAAAAGGATAAAAACAGCTAAGTCGTTTGGACCTGATTTTATTACGTATTTATTGGATGACGAGCCAAAGTCCTACGGGGAAGCTCTATCCAGTCCAGATGCACCGCTCTGGGAAGAAGCTATTAATAGCGAAATGGAGTCTATTCTGCAAAATCACACGTGGAAGTTGGTTGATCTTCCACCGGGTTGTAAACCTTTAGGATGTAAATGGATCCTAAAGAAAAAGTATAAAGCAGATGGAACGGTCGATAAGTTTAAAGCTCGTTTGGTAGCCAAAGGGTTTAAACAAAGAGAAGGATATGATTTCTTTGATACATATTCACCTGTAACCAGAATATCGTCTATTCGGGTGCTTATTGCGATTGCTGCTTTGCATAATCTCGATATTCATCAGATGGATGTGAAAACTGCGTTTCTGAATGGTGAATTGGAAGAAGAAATTTATATGGAACAACCCGAGGGATTTGTAGCACCTGGACAAGAGAAAAAGGTGTGCAAATTGATAAGGTCGTTGTACGGACTTAAGCAAGCTCCTAAACAATGGCATTTGAAATTTGATAACATTATGATATCAAATGGATATAAAATCAACGAGTGTGACAAATGTGTGTACATTAAAGGTACATCTGACTCGTTTGTCATAGTCTGTCTATATGTAGACGACATGTTAATCATGGGTAGTACTCGTGAATTGATCATGAATACTAAAGCAATGTTAAAAAGAAATTTTGACATGAAAGATTTGGGAGTTGCTGATTTAATCCTCGGGATTAAAATTGAAAGAACCCCAAATGGAATTGTCTTATCACAATCTCATTATGTTGAGAAAGTGTTAAAGAAATTCAATGCCCATGATGGTCCTACGAGTAGGACGCCGATTGACTTAAGTATAAATCTTACTGTCAATAAGGCTGAACCTGTAGCTCAGTTAGAGTATTCTCAAGTTATAGGCAGTCTGATGTACTTAACAAATTGTACACGTCCAGACTTGGCCTATCCTGTGAATAAACTGAGCAGGTATACGAGCAATCCAGGTGTTGAGCACTGGAATGCTTTGAATCGGGTTTTAAAGTATTTGAAATACACCCGAGAGTATGGGCTATACTATACGAGATATCCTAATGTACTTAATGGATATTGTGATGCTAGTTGGATATCTGATTCTAAAAGTTCACATTCCACTAGTGGTTACGTCTTCTGTATCGGGGGCGGAGCAGTTTCTTGGAAGTCAACGAAACAAACGTGTATAGCCAGATCCACCATGGAATCTGAGTTTATAGCTTTAGATAAAGCTAGTGAAGAAGCAGAGTGGCTTCGTCATTTTTTGGAAGATATTCCATGTTGGAAAAAGCCTGTGTCTCCCGTGATGATTCACTGTGATAGCCAAGCAGCTATAGGGAGAGCACAGAGCATTATGTATAACGGTAAGTCTCGACATATTCGTCGGAGACATAATACCGTTCGACAATTGATCTCAAATGGAGTAATTTCCTTAGAGTATGTAAAATCTAAGGAAAATCTGGCTGATCCTTTGACAAAAGGAATGAATCGAGATCAATTGGGCGTGTTGCTAGAGGGAATGGGTTTGAAAAACCACAATCCATCGAACGATCATAACGGTAACCCTACCTTGATGAATGGAGATCCCATGAACTTGGTTCAAAGGGAAAACTAAGTTATGAAAGTTCAATCGAGCACTTGTACTCATCCCTAAAGGCAATTTAAGTGCTGTTTCCTGACGTGTGGTAATAGGTTAAGTTCTCGAGGAGACTTTTAATGAATCCCTACCTTGAAAAGGTTAAGTATGTCAGGATATTTATAATGGGAGGTCACCTATATAAATGTGAAGTGAGGGCCGCTTCAAATGTAAACATTTATGAATCCAAAGTGTTGTCCATGGCCAAAACGGACACAACATAGAACGGGAAATTGAACGGAATTTATTGCGTGAATAGCATTGACTCGTTGTACGTTGTGGGGGAATAGTTCAAGGCATCGTGTCCACTAGGCCTCCTGTACTTCCGATGTTGTTCACTACGGAAGGTTCAAAGCCGCAAACTACCTTTCCGGAAGCGATAGATTCTTTTGAGGAATTGAACGAAGAATCTGCATACATGCATGCATTGATTTCCACTCATGTGGGGGATTGTTGGAAAAAAGTCAAAATTGGTTTTATCCAATGTTTGACTGAGTTGACTGGCTATAAAATTAATTCCGATTGGGGATTAAATTGTACGATAATTTTCTACGTCGTTCGTAGATAATTATAGAATTTTATTTCGTCAAAAACCGATTTTCGGTGAGTGAGAAATAAATGGTTAAAAGATAGCCAATTAAAAAGGCATTTAATTGAATATGTAATAAAGTGTAAAGATTTATTACATTGAAATGTGTAATATTTATTACATCCCACATTGAAAAATGTAATAAAATGATTACACTTAATAAATGGTTGGAGGATTAATGTGTTCAACAAGTGAGTAAGACCATGGACCGTTAAGGTACATGGCAATCGCCACACGCGCGTCCGTCCGTCCGTCCGCTCGGCTCGGCTCGGCTCGTGCCCGTGCCCGTGCCCGTGCCCGTGCTCGTGCTCGTGCTCGGCTCGGCTCGGCTCGGCCCGTCCCGTCCCGTCCCGACCCGACCCGACCCGACTCGACTCGCCTCGCCTCGCCTCGTCCTTGGACTTGGACTTGGATCTTGGCAATTGGACTTGGGCTTCCTTGGGCCTCCTGGGGCCTCTGGGCCTGGCCAGCGTAATAGTTTTGCTGTCGGGCTGAGCTATGTTTTTATTGGGCTCAATTATATTGGGCTAATGTTGAACACAATTGGGCTGAAGGTGAAAAGGCAGGCCTGATTGAAATAATATTTAATAATTATATTATTATTATTATTTCTGAAAATCCTCAACGGTCAGAATACTACTGGCCATGTCCATTACTGCTGGGCAGTTACATGGATGATTATGGAGGTGGTAATGGGCTGCATTACTCACCAGATTGAATGCCTTGACTTGACCCTTCACATGCATGGAGCTCAGCTATAAATAGTGAGTCCTAGGCTGCATTTCATACACCAGAAAAAACGCAAAAGCAATTCCCATCATATCATTTCATACAGTTCATACTCCTCTCCTTTTCTCGTTCGAAAGTGGTTCGGCTCTGGTTGCTTCAGAGACGAACAAGAAAGTCGTTGTATCTTTGGGGACATTACGTCTGAAAACCGTAGCATACACGGGACGTATTTGTCTTGCGGATAGCGAAAGCGCCTCGACTACCCGCAACAAACCTCTGATCGAAGTTCGTGTCCAGTTCCGACGATCCATTGAAGTTGAAGACCTGTTCGACTATTTCTCTTCTTCTTCATTTCTTTTATTTTATTATAATTTCTGGAAACGTGTAAAGTATTCAGTAGTACTGTTTACTAGTCCAGAAACGAGCACTGTAATAGCTACGTACTACCAACAATAGGGTGATCGATTAAGTTCAATAACTGAGAATTGTTCCGTAGTCCAATCCAAAATCGAACAAACTTGAATTCTTATTAAAAATACAAACATTTATTTTAATTGTTAATATATATTAAAGTGATAAATTTTGAAAGCATGTCCAATTCAGGCTTGGTCGCCATTAATGCCGGAGGTAGAAGCTTAATTAAGCGAAGAAGATAAACGTGGACCTTTGAAGAAAAGGACGAAGATGAGCATGCATCATACTATACATGTACATGGTGGTCCCATATTGTTGAGCATGCATTCGTACTATACACATGGACCTGTGAATAAAAGGGAATCGGCTCTAAGGGGCATAGTCGAGTGGTAAAGCCTGTGGTGATGTAGGTGTAATTTTCCTACGACGCATGGTTCGAATCTCGAGTGGAATAAATTTGTCATAGGATTCGACCTATTGGCTCTCTCCCGCAGGTGTCTGCTACTCGGGCATATCCCTCCATTTACCATTTACCCGATCGAGAAGCCTCCGATCGAATGGGAAAAAAATTCTCGTCTTTCTTTCTTATAAAAAAAACTCACATGTGTCTGCTACTCGGGCATTCCTCTATTTACATTTTACCCGAGTTCTCGTCTCTCTCTCTTATTAAAAAAAACAAAAAAGGGAATCTGATGCAATTCATTAGCTTCATCCGTACTTATACATGTACATGGTGGTCCATATTGTTTTGTAGCGACAATTCATTAGCTTCATCGTAATATGCATGTGCATGGTGGTCCCATGCATATTGTCTTGTAATTTACGTTTATACCCTCTTAGTTGTTCTCGTACGGGAGGGTTCTAGATTATTCCCTAAGCTAAGAATGTGTATAAATACTGGTAGTTGCTTGAGAACTAAGTCATGGACAGAAATAATGAAAATCCATAATTGCAGCAAGAACTAAGGTTAGGGTTCTTGAAACCCTAATTCGATTTTATATATTTATTATCATTTCTTACAAATTAGTATGATATGATATGATTGGTGTACAACTTCAAACTAGTATGATATGATATGATATGATATGATTGGTGTACAATTTCAAACTAGTATGCATATGATATGATTGGTGTACATATTTTCTAAATATTTGATACATACAAATTTAAATTATTTTACGAGGTCGTGGAATAATTTAAGGGAGCGTGGAAAATGTTTTCAAGAACCGAAAATAATCATTGTCCAACTCAAAGGGTTAGTAAGGTAATTTCATGTAATAATCGCACGTGCATAAATAAAGTACGTACAATATGGATATCCTGAATATTTATAGCTACCCAAAAACCAAACCCAAATCCACCACCCACTCGCCATTGAAGAATGACGTCATCCATTAGCCCGTTAGCTACCCCCAGCTACCCCAATTTCCCCACCGACAAATTCCCCGTCCACTCCTTCCGCCTCTTCCGCCACCCAAACGCCACCGCCTCCGTCCGCTGCTCCCTCAGCCGGCCGGAGTACATCCCGAACCACATTCCCGACCCCAAATACGTCCGCATATTCGACACCACCCTCCGCGACGGCGAGCAGTCCGCCGGCGTCACCATGACCGCCGGCGAGAAGCTGGACATCGCTCGCCAGCTCGCTCGCCTCGGCGTGGACGTCATCGAGGCCGGCTTTCCGGCCTCGTCGGACGCCGAATTCGAAGCCGTGAAATCGATCGCGGTCGAGGTCGGAAATGACGACGATTGGGAGCACGTGCCGGTGATATGTGGGATTGCCAGGTGTAACAAGAGGGACATCGAGAGGGCGTGGGAGGCCGTGAAGTTCGCTAAGAAACCGAGGGTTCACATGTTTATTGCGACGAGTGAGATTCACATGGAGTTCAAGCTGAAGATGAGTCCGGAGGAGGTGATCGAGAAGGCGAGGAGTATGGTGGCTTACGCCAGGAGTTTGGGATGTCGGGACGTTGAGTTCAGCCCCGAAGATGCTGGAAGGTGACCATGTTTAACTAGTACATAGATTTTGTGGGCACGGACAAATGTTAATTTTTTTTATTTTATTTTGATTAAAAAGTAAGTAAAATCGTAAAGTGTATTTTTAAGTTAAAAAATTAAGTAGTTACTAGAGAAGTTTAAAAAGTAGGTGGATAAAGTATATAGGTAAAATAGTAGTATATTTTTAATTGAGTGAAAAAATTTTAAAAAATGTTTTTTTTAGGTGTATCAACTATATATTGTGGGACACTTAAAAAAATAAATTGTTATGAGAGAAATGTTAATTTTATTTTAATTAAAAAATAAAAAAGTAAAAGTGTATTTTTATGAGAAAAGTTTAAAAAGTAGTAGGTGGATAAAGTATAAGGGTAAAATAGTATATTTTAAATTAAGTGAAAAAATTAAAAAAATTGTTTACACTTAAAAAAGTAAAATGTTTGCAATTTTAATTTGTGGAGTGTGTGATAGAGATAGTATATATTTTTATGATATTTTCTAAACAAATCATTTCATATTTATTTATTTTAGAAATTATTCGAGCTCAAGAAAGTAGTTCTTGATGTATCCGTAATCGATTTCCTCAAGTACAATTCTAATGTTGAAATAAGGACTACATTTTTGCTGAGTGGTGAATAAGATTTTACATTAAAATTGACTTCTTCACCAGGTGATGGGCGTCCCATCTGTTCTGTTGTATCACTAACATCCAAAACATTATTATGCTGCACTTTTTGTCTATCATCAACTCTTCTATTTTCTAGATTTTTTTGGATATAACCGAGAATTTACTATGGGTACTTTGATTGTGTTGTGGGCTTGTTGACTTTAGCTTACCGAAACTCATTTCAACTTTAATTAAGTGAATGCATTAAAACTTTTATAAATTAATAATCTCTTTAAATTAATAGTAAAAATTTTCGGTTTTTGTTAAATAAAATACTTTTATAAATTAATAATCTCTTTAAATTAATAGTAGAATTTTTCGATTTTTGTTAAATAAAATAAAAATGCTCGATAAATTAATAAATTCTCTAACTTAATAAAATTTCACGATCTCAAATTTATAAATTTATAGAGATTTTATTGTAGTTGGGTTTGACTAGTGTTTTTTGCAATCACATAATAGTTGATGTTGACCTTGAGATGTCCTATACTTCCTGAAACTTTTAACTACTATTTGAGTCTTCTAGTGTATACAATTATTTCATCGAGTTCATTAATCGTAAAGCTATAAATATGATGAAGTCCACGAAAACAGCAATTTCTTTTGATGTTTTACACTATTAAAAAATATGGGGAAAATCGAAAACAGCAATTTCTTTTGATGTTTTACATTATTAAAAAATCTGGGAAAAATAATTCCTGGAATAGCTGTGCAACCTTTTACAAAAGGGTTTTTAACCTTTCACTTCTTTGGATCCTTACAGATCAGACAGAGAGCTCCTTTATCAAGTTCTCGGAGAAGTTATTAAGGCTGGTGCAACAACTCTGAACATTACTGATACAGTTGGATATACTTTGCCTGTTGAATATGGACAATTGATTGCTGACATAAAAGCCAACACCCCTGGAATTGAAAATGTTATTATTTCAACTCATTGTCAGAATGACCTTGGAGTATCCACTGCTAATACTTTAGCGGTATGCAATATCTTTCCGTGTGGTATATAGTTTGAATGACTAAATTCCTTCTGTATCCACACCGGTGTTTATTTTCTTCA
Organism: Euphrasia confusa; assembly: GCA_954870475.1. Classification (NCBI taxonomy): domain Eukaryota; kingdom Viridiplantae; phylum Streptophyta; class Magnoliopsida; order Lamiales; family Orobanchaceae; genus Euphrasia; species Euphrasia confusa. The sequence goes on along the minus strand of OX940955.1, from coordinate 36,468,187 downwards.
GGGGGCACATGCGGGTGCAAGGCAATTAGAGGTAACTATTAATGGCATTGGTGAAAGAGCTGGGAATGCCTCACTGGAGGAGGTGCGTCTCTATAGATTTTGTTGTTCTTGTCTTTAATTATGGTTTAAAGTCTTCCATTTATATGGGGTAAAGGGAGAACCTAGGAGTAGATATAGAGACTTTGTTCTTGTCTTTATGGTTTAAAGTTTTCCATTTATATGGGGTAGAAGGAGAACCTAGGAGTAGAATATATACAACTACTCGTTACTGCCTAATCGTACCTAGTGAAAATTTTGAAGAGTTTTTGAAAGGACCTAAAACATAAAATATATATATATATATATATATATATATATATATATATATATATATATATATATATATATATATATATATATACACGTATAAAAATGTTTTGTCGACTAGTCACCTTGACAGTAATAAAAAATGTGGGTACAATTCCTTCCTTTTAGATGTAGCGACTTAGATGAAGTTTTGACATGAAGTTAAGAGGTTGTAGAGTTTATAAGCAGTGAGAGTACGTAAGGAAAGCTGAAAAAGAATAATTAAGAATGTGGTAAAGAGTTTATAAGCAATGAGAGTTTATAAGCATTGTATTTGACTTCTCGTTTCTGTTTCACTAAAGGTTGTAATGGCCTTAAAATGTCGCGGAGAGCAAGTATTGGATGGCCTTTACACAGGGATCAATACACATCACATTACTATGGCTAGCAAGATGGTACACGTCCTTAGCTTATTTAGTGCTTGTTTTATTTTCTTCTTTTAATTCTTTATATCAATCTGCAACATTGTATTTCAGGTTGAAGAATATAGTGGGCTGCGCGTGCAGCCACACAAAGCAATTGTTGGAGCTAATGCTTTTGCTCATGAAAGTGGAATACATCAGGTTGGAGTTGAACTTATAGAAGACATTACGAGTCTTTGCATTCTCATTGACAAATGCCAATCTTATGAACTTGGTGATTCATATCTTTGTTGCTCAGACTCGTGTACATGTGTCTGACAAGGGTGCACATATAGAAGTCCAAATCTTCATTTTTCAAAAGATATGATGTGTATACAGTTAAAATTAAGATGTGGTTATGGGCTTATGGGTATAGATATATGCAAAAACTTATAGAAATATTCCACATGGAAAGTTAATCAAATTATAAATTATAAATTGCATGTGGTTGCTCGTAGTTGAGTATAGGACTTCGTACTTTTTATAGATGGATCTAGCTAGGTCTATCTTGCTTCTTATAATAGGACTTCTTAAGAACTTAAGGTTTCTTGGCTGATCTGTATTTCTGAACAATCATACTTGTGAACTTTTGTTCTACTCAGGAAACCCTTAAAAATGTAAATGTTTGACGAGCCCGTATGCTTGTCGTTTGAGCAAACGCGCTGCCAAAATAAAATTTGTATTTAGCCGGTACCCCTTTAACTACAAAACGTAGATAATGGTAAGTACGTGGGGTCGGTCCCACGAGGAGGCAATTGCAGTAGGTGATCTCGGCTTTGCCCAGAGGGTTGTCACGATTTAAAAAGATTTGTTTTGATTTGCTGTGGGCACAGCGATTCTCTCATGAACAACTTGACTCAACTGACTACGACTAAACTAAACTAAATTGATGAAAATCAGTATCTGGGCATACAACATCTCTCAGGGTCATCTGGGCATACTACCGTTCATTGGCACTAAGGATTTTTACCAGCGGTTTGTCAGCAGTTATGGGGTGCAAAAACAAAAGTGGTCCTATTGCGTCACGCCCAGCAATTGCCCCACCCCTCATCTATCCTTACTGTGTAAAGAAAAGGCTAGCTAACACTTTGCCTAATCCCCTGGATCTGAACAATTCGATAACCTATGCGACCAAACATGGATCTAGTTTGCCCAAACCCGCATTACCCTCTAGACAGACCCGCTCGGCCAATAGCATGCTCGAAACATACGACCGCATCTCCTGCAAGTTCTAGTGCTATGCCCGCAACAATACTACAAGGTACATCTATGCGGTTTGCCAATCACCAGTATCCCAGTTTGTAAAGGTTTACTAGTGGTCGTCCTAGTTTACCCAAACTCCCCAGAAATAAACCTCAAACAACTTTGCCTCGGGAACAAACACCCAACCGGTTAGTTCAGCCCCTCCAACCTCGCGGTCTAACTAAACCCAAACTCCCCCTCGATCTGCCTTTGCCCAGACGCTAATAATCCATCAACAAATAATTAAAATAAATAAATAAAGCAACAACGAAATTGAAACCAAATACTAAAAAGAAAAGCTTTTAATTAAATAAAGAAAAAACATAATATACAATTTCGCCCAAACGGGCTGCCCCAAAGGGCAGTGTTTCACCTCTCGACTCTCAAAACAAATAAATATAAACTCTCATAAATTATTTCTGGGAGAAACTATGTTGTGTGCGGTCTTCGTGTGTTGTATCGTCTCTCTCCTCTCCTTCCTTTCTTCTGATCAGCGATTCCCCTTTTATATGTGCGGCTCTAGGGCATCAGATTTGTATTAATGGGTTGATGGGCCTGGTGGGCTTGGGCCGTTTGGGCGTAGTCCGTCCAGAGTTTGTTTTTGCTGGGACTCTTGGCGGTCAAAGAAACTCCTGGTCTTTAGGGTCTCTTTCCTTATCTGCTGACCGGATAGAGATGGGGAGATAAGGCAGAATCCCCCAACTTTCGGAATCTGTTGCTCTGGTATGCCCGATACTCGCCGTTTGCCCAAACTGGTCGCCTTCTGCCCTTTGCCCAAAGAAGCGACTTTGCCCAAATGAACCTCCCAGGTAGGTGGACCATGTGCGATGCTTGTTAATCGGTTGACTCTTACGCATAGTGACTTTGCCCATAGTGACGTGTTTGCCTCACAATGGCGACTTTGCCTTATTAGGCCCAACTGCCTTAGTCACCTCTGCTTCAGAATCCCGCGTTTGCCCAAAGTGGACCATTAATTTGACTTTTCCGCACAATCTCCACCTGCTGACATGAATACCTGCATACTTTGCCCAAACACCTAATTGTGCCCTCCCAGACACAATACTGACTCAAACTGACCCAATAAAAGGTGTAAAAATGCTCTAAGATGAGCAAATAAAATGGCTCATCATAACCGCACACACTTGGATACGCTTGTCCCCAAGCGTGGGCTCTGATTTGCCTACCAAAGTGAAAACAGAAATGAAAGAAATAGGGAGAAATAAAGCAAAGGACTTTAGCATGATCAGTACAGGGCATAGTACATACTGATAACACAAAATTCAAGTAAAGATAAAAAATATGTCAAGAGTCTGTTCAAGGTCTTTGGGTTCACTCCCTCACAGTGTTTCTCTCTTTTCAGTGTATGGGTTCAATGACACTCAATTTTCTGCTGTGACTCCACTTTGCCTAAATTTGACATATTGCTAATCTGAGTTTGTTTAAACTAAGCAGGGGTCTTATCAAAGGGACTTTTATTGGGTTGTAGTGTAGGGCTCATATGGGTGGATTTTGAGGAGTAGGCTCTATCTGGGCAGAGGGCTTTTTGATTTGCCTTTCTCTGCCACTTTGCCCCTTCTTACGGGCCTCAGCACAACAACTTGTATCACTTTTTTTTCTTCTTTTCTGATTTTCTGATTTTTTTCTTTTTTTTCTCCTTTTTTTTTTTTTTGAACACTATGCCCTAACTCCCTCTTTTCTCTCTGGCTGCCTATGTAAAGTGGGCATAATACCAGATGGGTTCACAAAGAATATTCACTCAAGCTCAAAGGGGCTAGCAAGGGACAATGTTATTTATTCTGGGGAAATGAAACAAAGAAGTGCCCTAATCATTTAATAACCCTACTCAGTCAAACTACTCAATTCAGCAAACAGGCAAAGGTAGGCATTGTAAAAGATCACAGCAGACTCTCAAAGAAAGAAATTATATATAATGTAGGCTCAAATCTCACAAGCTGCCTAGAACAGTTCCATCATCCCTATTTCATGCATCTTAACTATAAAGTTTGAGTTACTGTATGTATGTTTGCCCAAGGTGATCACATAATCATGCTGACTCGATTAAAAACAGGAGTTTGCCCTTTCCCTTTCCCCCCTCACACACTTTGCCTGGGCAAAGTGTGCAAAAGTAATAAGATTGGTAGGGGCTACCCACGACCAGACTATGACTCAAAAAAATTGGCGCACCTGCCCCCTCACACACTTTGCCCTGGCAAAGTGTGTCAGCAGGGAGATCGACCTAGTCACCAGAGTCAAAGTGACTCGAGGTGACTTTCAGAAAATAAAAAAAAATAAAAAAAACTAAAAACTACAACAATTGGGAGAGAACAATTAGGAGGTGGAGTCAGGTGAGTACCTAAATCCAGTGTGGGCAAAGTGGGCCATTAACTTGTTTAGCAGCTCCGCAAGACTTTTTTACATGTTGCCCTGTCGTCTTAGAACTTTGCCCGGAATCAGTAGCGTGAGCACGTCTGCCCAGACCTTGACTTCGTTCCATGGGTCATCCTTGCAACTTCAGGGAGCTTGTCGTCCATCTAGAATACACTGCCGTTTGAACAAGTGGTCTTTTAGTATGCCCACACAGCTACCCTTTCTCCCTCTGCTCGGGCTCTTTGCCCATAATCTGCAATACAAAACACACTACCTTTCGAGGAGAACACTGCTCAAGGCTTATTTATTAAATCAAAACAAAAAAAAGAAAAGAAAACATACCAGGTTGCCTCCTGGCCAGCGCCTTAGTTATCGTCATGGGCATGACGTTTGTTTCTGGGCGGCACGTGCTCTTTGCCCTGCTCTTCTCGTTCTGCCCTTGTTTGCCCTGTACGGTCAAGTTGGAGCAAAAACAAAAAATCACAGGTCAAATAACACAGACGACTTACTGCTGGAATATTGCCTCCCCGGCAACGGCGCCAATTTTGACGAGCCCGTATGCTTGTCGTTTGAGCAAACGCGCTGCCAAAATAAAATTTGTATTTAGCCGGTACCCCTTTAACTACAAAACGTAGATAATGGTAAGTACGTGGGGTCGGTCCCACGAGGAGGCAATTGCAGTAGGTGATCTCGGCTTTGCCCAGAGGGTTGTCACGATTTAAAAAGATTTGTTTTGATTTGCTGTGGGCACAGCGGTTCTCTCATGAACAACTTGACTCAACTGACTACGACTAAACTAAACTAAATTGATGAAAATCAGTATCTGGGCATACAACATCTCTCAGGGTCATCTGGGCATACTACCGTTCATTGGCACTAAGGATTTTTACCAGCGGTTTGTCAGCAGTTATGGGGTGCAAAAACAAAAGTGGTCCTATTGCGTCACGCCCAGCAATTGCCCCACCCCTCATCTATCCTTACTGTGTAAAGAAAAGGCTAGCTAACACTTTGCCTAATCCCCTGGATCTGAACAATTCGATAACCTATGCGACCAAACATGGATCTAGTTTGCCCAAACCCGCATTACCCTCTAGACAGACCCGCTCGGCCAATAGCATGCTCGAAACATACGACCGCATCTCCTGCAAGTTCTAGTGCTATGCCCGCAACAATACTACAAGGTACATCTATGCGGTTTGCCAATCACCAGTATCCCAGTTTGTAAAGGTTTACTAGTGGTCGTCCTAGTTTACCCAAACTCCCCAGAAATAAACCTCAAACAACTTTGCCTCGGGAACAAACACCCAACCGGTTAGTTCAGCCCCTCCAACCTCGCGGTCTAACTAAACCCAAACTCCCCCTCGATCTGCCTTTGCCCAGACGCTAATAATCCATCAACAAATAATTAAAATAAATAAATAAAGCAACAACGAAATTGAAACCAAATACTAAAAAGAAAAGCTTTTAATTAAATAAAGAAAAAACATAATATACAATTTCGCCCAAACGGGCTGCCCCAAAGGGCAGTGTTTCACCTCTCGACTCTCAAAACAAATAAATATAAACTCTCATAAATTATTTCTGGGAGAAACTATGTTGTGTGCGGTCTTCGTGTGTTGTATCGTCTCTCTCCTCTCCTTCCTTTCTTCTGATCAGCGATTCCCCTTTTATATGTGCGGCTCTAGGGCATCAGATTTGTATTAATGGGTTGATGGGCCTGGTGGGCTTGGGCCGTTTGGGCGTAGTCCGTCCAGAGTTTGTTTTTGCTGGGACTCTTGGCGGTCAAAGAAACTCCTGGTCTTTAGGGTCTCTTTCCTTATCTGCTGACCGGATAGAGATGGGGAGATAAGGCAGAATCCCCCAACTTTCGGAATCTGTTGCTCTGGTATGCCCGATACTCGCCGTTTGCCCAAACTGGTCGCCTTCTGCCCTTTGCCCAAAGAAGCGACTTTGCCCAAATGAACCTCCCAGGTAGGTGGACCATGTGCGATGCTTGTTAATCGGTTGACTCTTACGCATAGTGACTTTGCCCATAGTGACGTGTTTGCCTCACAATGGCGACTTTGCCTTATTAGGCCCAACTGCCTTAGTCACCTCTGCTTCAGAATCCCGCGTTTGCCCAAAGTGGACCATTAATTTGACTTTTCCGCACAATCTCCACCTGCTGACATGAATACCTGCATACTTTGCCCAAACACCTAATTGTGCCCTCCCAGACACAATACTGACTCAAACTGACCCAATAAAAGGTGTAAAAATGCTCTAAGATGAGCAAATAAAATGGCTCATCAATGTTCTATTTGTTCAACTCGTTCGCAGGATGGAATGCTTAAAAATAAAAAAACCTATGAAATTATATCTCCTGAAGATATTGGACTTCTTCGCTCTAATGAATCTGGTATTGTGCTCGGAAAACTCAGGTATGCTTCAGTTACTTGTTAGTGTTTGCTTTCACACTTTTGAGACATCTTCATCGTAATTCTTTTTCTGCAAAAACTTTCAGCTGTTTGTGTTCTTAATCAGTGTAAATTCTCTTCTTTTCTCCCACTTAATTAGGCTCTTAATAGAATTTATTTCAGCTCTCTGTTCGGCAACCTGAACCAAATAATAACACAATTAAGACATGAGAATAAAAATAAATCAACAGGAAGTCAGATTACACAATATTTTTTTAAGTGAAAGACTGAAAGTGGCATAAAGCATCTAGCTATTAGGACATCATCTACCCATATATTCAGCAATATGTTTCTTTACTGACTGATACTGAATTTGACGAAATCTAGTATTTCTCTTGCTATACACATATTTGCTACTGTAGGTCTTTACTTACATGCATGAACTAAATTCACTTTTTTTTTTTTTGACATTCTTGAACAGTGGGCGCCATGCTTTGAAATCCAAAATGTTGGAGGTAAATTGATTTGTTTTAGCAAATTTAGCATTTTTCCTTGTATATATGAACCTTATTTTTATTTTACTTATGAATGTGGTTGCAGCTTGGGTATGATATTGATGGCAAGGAACTTGATGATCTTTTTGCACGCTTCAAAGGTGTAGCGGGAAATAAAAAGGTACATTTTGTAAGATCCAGGGTGATTGAAAAAAGAAAAGAAAAGCTTGAGTGATCACTGATCACCAGATATATTTAATTCTAATAAAAATAACTGGGAGAGAGTATAAGATGCTATTGCTCTCTTTTTTTTGTCACTATTTTTCCAGTTAGAGACCTTACTGTAACCAAAACACGTCAGTTAAATGTCAATACTACATATATGTATTTACTCTGGGGTGTTTTTGCTCACCTGAATACACTCTATTGATTTTCCAGCTTATCACTGATGATGACCTGGTTGCCCTAGTTTCGGAGGAAATTTTCCAGTCACAAGTTGTTTGGAAAGTCGAAGATGTGCAGGCATGTTGCATTGTTCTTGTTTTGATCAATGAATTTTTTAGTTGAATTAGAATGGTCCATCCGATGTGCAATGGTGTGTCTCTCATGGACAGGTTACATGCGGAGCTCTCGGTCTTTCAACTGCCACAGTTAAGCTCACTGATGCTAATGGCAAAGAGCATATTACTAGTTCTGTTGGAACGGGCCCTGTTGATGCAGCATATAAGGCGGTGGATCTTATTGTTAAGGTTTGAAACTTCAGGAAAATACATTTTTCTTGTATTTGATTACCATGCTAATTGAGTACTGAATGGCAACTGGGAAAATGTCCATGAAGCCCCTGTTATTATTTATGTTATGCTAATGCTATGGTACTTTTGTATGTGTTATGTGTGAAAATTATCCATTTTTTGACTTCTTATAAGAAAAGCTAGTTTTGCTGATAGTTTTAACAATAAAGTAATGCCAATGAGGTACTAATTGCTTACTCCAGGACTTGTCGAGTTGAGTCTGGGATAGGTGTCATGATCTGTAGAGCTTTACCAATATTATTACCTTAATCCACTGGTCTTATGTTCAAATCTCTGGATTCTTAGTAATTTTCATACTTTTACATTTCAATTCTTTTAATATCTGAAACCTCCAATATTTAGTCGTTTTTTGTTTTTTCGCAGGTTCCTGTGACACTTCTCGAATATTCTGGAGTCACTGAAGGCATTGATGCTATAGCCACAACAAAGGTTTTAATTCGTGGAGAGGATAGTGTCACCACCCATGCATTCAGGTATGGAAAAATGGAAATAATCCATAAAATTTATTGTTTGTAAATTCTTCATAAATTAATCGATAATTGTCAAAACTGTGAATTAGATTATAATATATATGATTAATAATAGCAATAAAAAAAGGACAAATAATCTTTTGAATTATCAAATACCGTACCTTGATGCATTACAAAAAGAGCCTTAATTTTTTTTAAAGTTAAAACTTAAACTTGAAGATTTGTGTGTGTGATCCAAAAGCACAAAGAAGAAAATAAGTCATGAATTAATGTCATTAATTTATATACTCTGAAAGTACTTAAAATTAAATGTGATCTTACCTACTACCAGTGGAACTGGAGCTTCAATGGATATTGTCATCTCAAGCGTTCGAGCCTATGTTGATGCACTTAACAAGCTATTGGGGTTCAAAGATCGCTTCAAAACTGACGATTCTATTGAAATAAATATGGTGCATGCATACATATAAATGAAGTTTATATAGTTTGTGATCTCTTCAAGGGTCTGGTTCTCAGCTATCGTTTATCAAATTCCTTACATATATTATGTGAAATGTCTTTAATTTGGTTTTCTGTTTTTGGTAGAGGAATGGTTGTGAGTTGCATCTTGTATTTATGGGAAATGAAAACCCTTCCAAACTTCTTGTGTACCAATACCATGTACTTTTGTAAATTCTGAGTAATCATTTTTATGTTAATTCATTTTCCGATCAAAAAAAATAAAATAAAAAATACCATGACTTAGAACTCAAAATCATAAATATTCCTAATAATAACAATGTAATTTTTATTTTTTATTTTTATTCAGTAATATTTCAAACAAGATTATATCATAATTCAAAAGAAAAATTAATCAAAAAAACATACTTTATAGATACTACTAGTCTTTTAGGAGAAGAAAAACTGTTCACTCTCTAAAAAAAATATTACAAATATGTTCAATTGAACATACATATACGAACATGATAGATACTCCCTCCCACCACAGCTATAGTCACATGCGGTCAACGTTGACTTTTTTCGTCCGTTCAATACATATGATAAATAGTGTACAAAAATTATGAAAAAAATACTAAAATAAAATATAATACAAAAATTTCGCCCGTTCACACTACAAAAAAACCGCGGATTCCCTACGGGGATTCCCTACGGCATTTTTCCCGTAGGGATTCCCTACGGCATTCCCTACGGGAATTATATTCAGAGTTCCACTACGGCATTCCCTACGGCCCCAACCGTAGGGGTGACTCCCGTAGGGGATTCTCGTAGGGGACTACGCGCGAATTCGCACGCATACATTCCCTCCAAGAGGCCTACGGGATCCCCTACGGCTCGCCGTAGGGAACTTGTCCCTACGGGCAAACCCCCGTAGGGAATAATAAATCCCCTACGGGTATTATTTCCGTAGGGGTTCCCTACGGCATTGCCGTAGGGGAGTATTTTTTTTAAACGCAGTTAAATAAATACCTTACGGGTAATTTTCCTGTAGGGGTCCCCTACGGCATTTGCAGTAGGAGTATTTTTTTTTTTAAATATTAATTTATATATTAGTAAATTAATTAAATATTATTATAAAATTAAGTTAAATTATTTTAAATCATTATTTTACTAAATAATAAAATTACTATTAAATTTTTTTTAACTGTTTACGCAAATACGCAATTATGCAATTATAATTTTATAAAAATAATTAATTACAATTAGGCAAAAAATTACGCAATTTTATAAAAATAATTAATTAAAAAAAATATTGCAATTACGCAATAAATAATAAAAAGGTATTATATTCTAAACAAATTTCAAAAACTACTACTAAATAATATTTAAATCTAAGTAAAACTTGTAAAGCAAAAAAGTTAAAAAATAAAAGACTTTAAAAATTAATAAAAAAATATTGAGAGTTCTATTTAATTAAATGTATTTAAATTCCCTTTTATTTAAAATTACCTTTTTTTTAAACCAATATATATATATATATATATATATATATATATATATATATATATATATATATATATATTGTATTTTATATTATACTTACATAATAAATATAAGTTAATGATACATATATATTATCTTTTAAGAATTGGACATATAACTCCGATAGCCTAGCAGTTATCATCCTCCTCTTCATTCATAAGGTCAAGGGTTCAAACCTTGGACTATGCAATATTTATTAATAATTATTACAAAGCTCTCAATTGAGGGCTGGGCTTGTGTCGGGCCTTGTAATGGTGGGATGTTGTCGAGCCTCGGATCGTGGGTCAGACTGGTGGTTCGGGCCGCTTGGGGCTCTCGTTTTTTAATTAAACCTTATTCCCTACGGGGATAAGCCGTAGGGATCCCCTACGGGCGAACCTACGACAGCCCCGTAGGCGTCCCCTACGGGAAAGCAATTTCCCTACGGCTCCCCTACGGCCAGCCCGTAGGGATCTCCCCGTAGGCGTCCCCTACGGGAAAGCAATTTCCCTACGGCCAGCCCGTAGGGATCTCCCCTACGGCTCTAAAAATCCCGTAGGGGATCTGTTCCCTACGAGGCAAGCCCCTACGGCGTGATTCCCGTAGGGGATGCCGTAGGGAACCCTGTTCCCTACGGATTTTTGCGAATTTCCCTACGGGAATGGCCGTAGGGGATTCGCGAATTTTTTGTAGTGTCACTCTATGTTACGGATTTTTGCGAATTTCCCTACGGGAATGGCCGTAGGGGATTCGCGAATTTTTTGTAGTGTCACTCTATGTACGTAAATTATTTTGTATCTATGCAAATATTTACTTTTAGTATTTACATGTCCTTTTTAAAAATGCTCTTTATTTTAATCACACTAGACGTATAGACTAGAACATTTTTAATTTTCAATTTTCAAATTTGAATGAGTTAAAAATGTAATACAAATTTAACATTGACTTCTTACTAAATAGATACTTTGAAAAGTTTATATAGATAAGTTTATAGAAATTTAACATTGACTTTTGATTAAATAAATACTTTTAAAATTTATATAGAATTCCATTTTCTAAATGAACTTTTTCTTGTTGTAAAAAATTAAAAATATACTCCCATACAAAGGAAGGAAGGAGTACATATTTTATAAGAAGTCAATTAATTAGATTTTCAACGAATTTTCGAAATTATTGACTAACGTTGACCAAACTTTCTTAAACCTCCCAAGTCCATTAATAAGATTCTAGGGTTTAAACCAAAGCCCAATTCACCACCCACTCACCATTCAACAATGGCGTCTTCCATTTGCCAGCACACGCCGATAGCTCCAGCAGCTACCTTTCCCAATTTTCCCACCAACAAATTCCCCCTCCACTCCTTCCGCCTCTTCCGCCACCCAAATGCGACTCCGGCCACCTCCATCCGCTGCTCCCTCAGCCGGCCGGAATACATCCCCAATCACATTTCCGACCCTAAGTACGTCCGCATATTCGACACCACCCTCAGAGACGGCGAGCAGTCCCCCGGCGCCACCATGACCGCCGAGGAGAAGCTGGACATCGCTCGCCAGCTCACTCGCCTCGGCGTGGACATCATCGAGGCCGGTTTCCCGGCCTCGTCCGACGCCGACTTTGAAGCAGTCAAATTGATCGCGATCGAGGTCGGAAACGTCGATTCCGACCACGTGCCGGTCATATGTGGCCTGGCCAGGTGTAACAAGAGGGACATCGACAGGGCGTGGGAGGCGGTGAAGTTCGCTAAGAAACCAAGGGTTCACACGTTTATTGCCACCAGTGAGATTCACATGAAGTTCAAGCTGAAGATGAGTCCGGAGCAGGTGATTGAGAAGGCGAGGAGTATGGTGGCTTATGCCCGGAGTTTAGGATGTCGGGACGTTGAATTCAGCCCTGAAGATGCTGGAAGGTGACAATGTTTAACTGGACTATATTTTTTTATGCTATTTGTTGAACAAATCATTTCATATATATATTTTTTTATCTTAGAAATTATTCGAGTTCAAGAAAGTCGTTCTTGATAATCGATTTCGGGTTTCCTCAAGTGCGATTCTAATGTTAGAAATAAGGACTACATTTCTGCTAAGTGCTGAATAAGATGTACTACATTAAAACTGAATTCTTCACCAGTTGATGGGCGTCATATCTGTTCTGTTGTATCACTAACATCTAAAACATTATATTGCTGCACTTTTTTTCTACCATCAACTCCTATTTTCTAGAATTTTTTTTGGATATAACCGAAACTTATGGGTACTTTGATTGTGTTGTGGGCTTGTTGACTTGAGCTTACAGAAACTGATTCCGACTTTGATGAAATGAATAGTTGGTTTTGACGAGTGTTTTTTGTAAACAGATAATAGTTGATTTTGACCTTAAGATATACTACAATTCTGAAACTTTTGAAGTAACAATTTGAGTCTTCTTGTGTATACAATTAATGCCTCGACTTCATTGATTGTAAAGCTATGAATATGATGAAGTCTACTATAACAAAAATTTCTTTTGATGTTTTACATTATTATTAAATCTGGGCAAACTAATTCCTGGAATAGCTGTGCAACCTTTTCCAAAAGGGATTTTCACCTTTCACTTCTTTGGATCCTTACAGATCAGACAGAGAGTTCCTTTATCAAATTCTCGGAGAAGTTATTAAGGCTGGTGCAACAACTCTTAACATTCCTGATACAGTTGGATATACTTTGCCTGTTGAATTTGGACAATTGATTGCTGACATAAAAGCCAACACCCCTGGAATTGAAAATGTTATTATTTCGACTCACTGCCAGAATGACCTTGGACTTTCCACTGCTAATACTTTAGCGGTATGCAATATCTTTCCCTTTGCGATATAGTTTAAATGACTAAATTCCTTCTGTATCCACACCAGTATTTATTTTCTGCAGGGGGCGCATGCAGGTGCAAGGCAATTAGAGGTAACAATTAATGGCATTGGCGAAAGAGCTGGGAATGCCTCACTGGAGGAGGTGCATCTCTATATATATATATTTTCCTTGTCTTTATGGTTTTAAGTCTTCCATTTATAGCTTTGACTCTTATGCAGAATAAATATTGAAACAATTTTCAATTATTTTGTCAAACTAATCTACTGTCACACATACCATCTGATTCCCCTTTGGTATACTGCATTGCATCTCGTTTCTGATTCACTGCAGGTTGTAATGGCCTTAAAATGTCGCGGAGAGCAAGTATTGGATGGCCTTTACACAGGGATCAATACACATCACATTACTATGGCTAGCAAGATGGTACACCTTCTTTAGTGCTTGTTTTATTTTCTTGTTTTAATTCTTTTTATCAATCTGCAACATTTTATTTCAGGTTGAAGAATATAGTGGGCTGCGCGTGCAGCCACACAAAGCAATTGTTGGAGCTAATGCTTTTGCTCATGAAAGTGGAATACATCAGGTTGGAGTTGAACGTCTAGAAAACATTACGAGTCTTTGCATTCTCTTTGCCAAATGCCAATCTTGCTCTGGCTTATTGATGAGCCTTTTTAATTAATTACAACTTATGAAGTTGGTAATCAATATCTTTGTTCTCAGACTCATGTATACGTGACGGACAAGGGTGCCTATCTAGAAGTCCAAATCTTCATTTTTCAAAAGTTATGATATGTGTATACGGTTAAAAGAAACTAAAATAGGATGTGGTTATGGGTTTATGCGTATAGATATATGCAAAAAACATATAGAAATATTCCATATGGAAAGTTAATCAAATTAAAAATTATAAATTGCATGTGGTTGCTTGTAGTTGAGTATAGGACTTCATACTTTTTATAGATAGATCTAGGTCTATCTTGCTTTTTATAATAGGACTTCTTAAGAACTTAAGGTTTCTTGGCTGATCTGTATTTCTGAACAATCATACTTGTGAACTTTTGTTCTACTCAGTAAACCCTTAAAAATGTAAATGTTCTATTTGTTCAACTCGTTCGCAGGATGGAATGCTTAAAAATAAAAATACCTATGAAATTATATCTCCTGAAGATATTGGACTTCTTCGCTCTAATGAATCTGGTATTGTGCTCGGAAAACTCAGGTATGCTTCAGTTACTTGTTAGTGTTCGCTTTCACACTTTTGAGACATCTTCATCGCGATTCATTTATTGCATGCTTTCAGCTGTTTGTGTTCTAAATAATGTAAACAATAATATTTTAAATTCTCTTATTTTTTACCACTTAGGCTCCTAAATTAATTTATTTCAGCTCTCTGTTCGGCAACCTGAACCAGATAATAACTCAATTAAGACATGCGAGTAAAAATAAATCAACAGTAAGTCAGATTACGCAGTATGTTTTTTAAGAGAAATACTGAAAGAGGCTTACAGCATAATGCTATTAGGACATTTATCTACCCATCTATTCAACAATATCTTTCTTTACCGACTGATAATGAATTTGACGAAAACTTTTTTAGTATTTCTCTTGCTATACACATATCTGCTACCGTAGGTCTTGACTTACATGCAGGAACTAAATTCACTTGTTTTTTGACATATTCTTGAACAGTGGGCGCCATGCTTTGAAAGCCAAAATGTTGGAGGTAAATTGACTTGATGTAGCAAATAGCAATTTTTCCTTATGAACCTTCTTTTTATTTTACTTATGAATCTGGTTGCAGCTTGGGTATGATATTGATGGCAAGGAACTTGATGATCTTTTTGCACGCTTCAAAGGTGTAGCGGGAAATAAAAAGGTACAGTTTGTAGGATCCGAGATGATTGAGAAAATAAAAGCATGAGTGATCACTGATCACCAGATATATTTATTTCTAATGTAAATTGTAAAATAAGATTTTTGACTTATTAAAAAAAAAACACTGTAAGAGAGCATTAGAAGCTATTGGTCTCTACTATTTTTTCAGTCAGAGACCTTACTGTATCCCAAGCATGCCAGTTAAATCATAAATGTCAATACTGCATATTGTATTTACGCTGGGGTATTTTGCTCACCTGAATACACTCTATTGATTTTCCAGCTTATCACTGATGATGACCTGGTTGCCCTAGTTTCGGATGAAGTTTTCCAGTCACAAGTTGTTTGGAAATTCGAAGATATGCAGGCATGTTGCATTGTACTTGTTTTGATCAATGATTTTTTTAGCTGAATAGAATGGTCCATCCAATGTGCAATGATGTGTCTCTCATGGACAGGTTACATGCGGAACCCTCGGTCTTTCAACTGCCACAGTTAAGCTCACTGATGCTAATGGCAAAGAGTATATCACTTGTTCAGTTGGAACGGGCCCTGTTGATGCAGCATATAAGGCTGTGGATCTTATTGTTAAGGTTTGAAACTTCAGGAAATTACATTTTCTTGTATTTGATTACCATGCTAATTGACTGAATGGAAATTACAGGCTGCGGATCTTATTGTTAAGCCCCTGTTATTATGTTGTGCTAATGCTATGGTACCTTTGTAGTATGTGTTATGTGTGAAAATTATCCATTTTTTGACCTCTAATAAGCCAAGGTAGTTTTGCTGGTAGTTTTAACAATTTCTAAAGTAATGCCAACGAGTACTTGTTTACTCCAGGACTTGTCGAGTTGAGTCTGGGATAGGTTTCATGATCTGGTAGAGCTTTACCAACATTATTACCTTAATTCACTGGTCTAATGTTTAAACCTCTGGATTCTTAATAATTTTCATACTTTTACATTTCAGTTCTTTTAATATCTGAATCCTCCATTATTTATTCGTTTTTTGTTTTTTCGCAGGTTCCTGTGACACTTCTCGAATATTCCATGATTGGAGTCACTGAAGGCATTGATGCTATAGCCACAACAAGGGTTTTAATTCGTGGAGAAGATAGTGTCACAACAACCCATGCTTTGACAGGAAAACCTATCAACCGTGCATTCAGGTATGTAAATGGAAATAATCCATAACATTTGTATTTTGTAATTTCTTCTTAAATTAACGGATAATTGCCAAAGCTAAGAATGAGTTTAAGTGAGTTATAATATAAATAATAATAATAGCAATAAAAAAAGGACAAATAATCTCTTCATCTCTAGAATTATCAAATACCGTACCTTGATGTATTACAAAAAGTCCCTTAATTTTTTTCTAAGCTAAAACTTGGAGATTTGTGTGTGTGTGTTCCAAAAGCACAAAGGAGAAAAGAAGTCAAATTAATGTCATTAATATATATACTCTGAAAGTACTTAAATGTGATCTTACTTGCTACCAGTGGAACTGGAGCTTCAATGGATATTGTCATCTCAAGCGTTCGAGCCTATGTTGGTGCACTTAACAAGCTATTGGGGTTCAAGGATCGCTTCAAAACTGACGATTCTATTGAAAGCAATATGGTGCATACATATAAATGAAGTTTATAGTTTGTGATCGCTTCAAGTGTCCGGTTCTCAGCTACTGTGATTGTTTATAGTTGAGTCGCCAACCCCATTTCTGGACAAGTTTTCAAATTCCTTCATTATGTGATATGTCTTTGATTTGGTTTTCTGTTTTTGGTAGAGGAATGGTTGTGAATTGTACATCTTGTATTAATGGGAAAGGAAAACCCTTCCCAACTTCTTGTGTACCGTGACATAGAACTCAGAATCATAATTATTCCTAATAATAACAATAAGAATAATAGAACTACAAAACGATATTTATATTACTGTAGTTTTTCTTTTGTCTTTATTATTCAATAATCAAACAAATATATTATAATTTCAAAAGAAAAATTAAACAAAAACATAATTTTAGGAGAAGAAAAACAGTTCACTCTAAAAAAATATTACAAATATGTTCAATTAAACATACATAGATACATGGTAGCAACTCGCATACTACAAACATAATCACACAAGTCACGGGGGCTCATTGCTCTTCTTATTACAAGATGATCATAATATTTCAGAAAGCAGAACTGGTTTTCCTTTTCTTTTCAAGATGACGATGATGTAGTAGAAGATGATTTGGTAAACGGAACCTGCTCAGCGCAGGTGAGTCCTTCATGCGGTCCCGCCAGTTCTCGGTTGACTCCCATCAAGTCCAGATAGTGGAGGTAGTGAGATATGACGTTGTTCATGGGATCAATGTCCCCCTGTCCGCAAACGAGATCGCCGTACATGACATTCAAAGTGGCTCCGAACCCAGGAGCTCGTTTGGCCAAGGTGTCGTTTTTGGTGGGCTTCCAGTTCCCGACAAAGGCGTCGTGAGCGGAAGGTATGCTGTGGTTCGTGGACGTCATCCAGCTGTAGATTGCAGCCTGGAACGCCAGAGTAGCGTTTTGCTCGATGTATTCGGGATGGTTCAACAAATCCGACTTGATTGCTTTGCCTATTTTCCCATAATTATAATTCCTGGATAAATTACAAAAAAAAAAAATTACAAAATTATACAGATTCTTGATCAGACAGTTTTTGTGTGATTTTCTTTCGTTTTGAGTGCAAAATTCGATTGAGAGAGCAGTTTTATCATAGGGACGACATTACAATTTTCTGCATACACTTTTAAGCAGCTTAAAAAAAGTGATTTAGTCCGCGACTTATATTCTTTGTCATTTTTTTCACTGGTTTTCTATTTTTGCAGGTAATATTTCAACAGAAACAACAGATCAAGAGGAAAAACGAAGTACCAGTAGATTGGTATTGCGCCACGACCATAGTACTCTGCTCCAGGAGCACACGGAAACTCGTATTTCCAAGACTCGTCGCAATAGTCTTTGCTGGGACTCATTTCCTTGTTGTAACATAGACCCCACGCCAGAGGTCCGCCTGTGGCCACCCCATACCCACCTGCATCATTCCAACACCGATCAAATGAGCACTATCGAAGAATATATTCGACCTACTATATAAATGTCAATTGCTCAATTCCTATAATAGTTCGAGTTGTTAGATGATGTATCTTGTAACACGGTATCAGAGCGTGAAGCTAACACCAAAGTTCTGGACTCGACTTCCGCTAGAGGTAACTACACTCGAATTAATTATTCACTTGTTAGCTCTCCCCAAAAAAAGAAATCGATCCAAAAGTGAGGAAGAGTATTGGAGAATATATTGTTTAGTTGCCCAAATCCAAATTAGGGTCTTTCCAAAAATGTTGAAATCGACCCACAAATGAATGAGGAGAGTATTGAAGAATATATTCGACCAACTATATAAATGTCAAATTGCTCAATTTCTTTAATAGATGGAGGTCTTAGAGCTGTTAGATGATGCGGCTTCTAACAAGCACAATGTACCGCTTCTCGTTTTTACGATCATACCGAATTATCGATACACTGCAATTAACCACATTTAACGGAAAAAAAACTCACAAGAAGTTTTGGCTCCGACGTGGGCTAGGAAAGCGGCGACTTCCTTCATCTGCATGTCCAAGCCGCCGGTGGTCCCGAAGCCGAGGGGCTGGTAGACGGCTGAGGCTGTGATGAAGGACCGATAGTCCCAAAAGCCGACAGCGTTAGCGACTGGGGAATTTCTCTTGGAGAAGAGATCTTCGAACTGGTAAGTCTGGAAGAAATCAGAAATGGTGTGGTTGCAGCAGTACTTGGAGAGCCCCTTGCACTCCCACCCTTGCCCGCACAACTTCTCTCCCTTCACCTTCTTCACGATGATCGGTTTATCATCGGATGGATCCGCGAGCACGGCCAGGAAGCAAATTGCGGATGTCGCGAATAATATCATCATTCGAATTCTTGAGGTGTTCGACATCTTGGGTCGATCGATTTTTGTGTTTGTGTTCTTTGTTTCTTTTCATTGAGATGAGATCTGAGGGTGTTAAATAAATGAGAGGGGGTTGAGAGTGAAGGTGGAACTACTGCTATGGGGCCATTTCGGTTGTGACTTGTCACCTGCATACCAAACTTTGAGTTCAAGTTTTTTGGTTTTTGGTACTTTATTATGAGTGAGAGATTTTGGTGGTTGGAGAGAATGAATGAATGATAAGTTTCTGCATGTATTTAAAAATTACTATGAAACATAATTAAAAGGATTGAAATACTCTTTTTATAGTATATTTTTAAGAGCAATAAATACGAAGAAAGAAAAAGGTTGTTGCTTGCCAAAATGTCGGTGCATAATAACGTATGAGTGACCACCTCTCCTGACGCCATATGTCTTCACCTGGACACGATTACACAGAATGCTTAGTGCATATATATACACACCTGAGGATAAAATTATGCCACCAAATATGGCAAACAATCACACGTAATGGAGTTGAGAGCATAGGAGTAAAAATATAATGGAGCATTTTTCTGTAAGTGAGATGTCCCTATTGTTTGAATTATCCCTTATTTTGTTATTTGAACCAACTACTAACCTAATTTTTATTTTTATATATATATATATATTTTTTTCAAAAAAAAAAATGTGAATACATTGAAATACAAGTATATTTATTCTTGACACTCGTTTATAATTTTCCATATATGGAGTGAAGTGTCAAATATTATTGCAAGGTCTTATCCAAAATCCAAGACTATAATTAGAAGGATATCATTTTTAATTAATACATCTTCCTTCTTCCTCTCATTTTCCTTTCAAAATTCTTCAATTCCATAGTTTGTTTGGTCTAATTTTCTGTAAAATCGCCCGCAAAAATCTCAGAAACATTACGACCGTCATTTGTTTTCTTTCACATTTCTCTGCATAAAAAACACCCAAAAATCTAGGCTGATTTTCCTGTAAAATTATTTGCATCAGGAACCCTAAAACACATCCCAGAATCAGCACAGCCCCAATCGTTTTATATTTGTAAAATAGGAGATGACGGTAGAAACTACTGCGGAGAGCTCCGGTTATTTAATAGAGAGAAATACCAAGATCACGTATTTCAGCAATTCTTATGTGTTGGGTTTGACTGCGGTTGCTGGCATTGGCGGTTTACTGTTCGGCTATGATACTGGTACACGGCAAAATCTCGCAGCCATAATTCTATTTGGAGCTATTGAATCTACTATTTACATGAAATTAGGCACTGTCTTTTCAACGAAAATGCGGTATTGATTGTTATGTATTAATATTTGGTGTGTGTGTGTGTGGTGGGGGTGAGGGTGGGGGTACTCCATTGGAACTTGGGCAATCACAGTGGTATATCACATATGAGTTCTGTTTGAATTAGCTTTTTGCCCAGTTTTCTTGATGAAATTAAGTGATAATATCCAGGTCATGTAAATTGGAAGAAATCACAAGTTATATTATGAACCCAGAATAGAAAGAAAATGAACACAAAATTCTCTCGTGTATTTTAGCTCAAGTAGTAACGCAAGTGGCTTTCGTTGGTTCTCTTGCATTGTAGCTCAAGCTGTTAAACTGTATTTTACTCGAAAACTAGTGATGTCTGATTGAAATCAATATTCTTTCTTGTATTGAAAACCGAAATTTAGTAAACATGCCTATTTATGCGATTTCCAGTCTATAAATAGAAATTTATTGCATTTTCCAACATCTGAAGTCTCTGATTTGTTCTCAGGTGTTATATCAGGAGCACTTCTGTATATCCGAGATGATTTTGAGGTAGTTAATCAGAGTAGTTTTCTGCAGGTGAGCAACTAAAATCAATAATGGATTGTATTTTGGTCTTTAAGCAGAAGGCATAATTATTCTGGAGATCACTTAGAAGAACTAAAGTAGCGTGAAACAGCTTTTCTGCTGCTAATGGTCATAGGGGAAGTTGTTGTTTGGAAGTTTAAATACACTCATTTTATATCACTCTTCCTGATTCTTTAGATTTATTTGAAATGGAACATTTTACCTGACTTCTCCTCATAAAGCAACTTTGATTAGCACATATTCTGTTAAGATTTTGGATTCATAAACTCAAAATTTTACCTCAACAAGTTTCCAGGAAACAATTGTCAGCATGGCTATTGTTGGTGCCATAATTGGAGCTGCATTAGGGGGTTGGATTAATGATACTTTTGGTCGTAAGAGAGCTACTCTCTATGCTGACATTGTGTTCGCTCTTGGATCTATTTTCATGGCGGCGGCTCCAGATCCATATGTTCTAATATTTGGACGTCTCTTGGTTGGTTTGGGTGTGGGTGTAGCATCTGTCACTGCTCCTGTGTATATTGCAGAAGCTTCACCGTCTGAAATTAGGGGTGGCTTAGTGAGCACAAATGTTCTCATGATCACTGGCGGACAGTTTCTTTCTTACCTCGTGAACCTTGCCTTTACTGAGGTCAGCCAAATTTCCTTGGTCATTTTTCTTAATTATTCATGTATTGTGAATCGTGATAATGTGATCAGAACTTTTACATATGTTTTGGTAATTGGAAATTTTTTTCTTCTGCCTGAGTAGTTATAGTAAATGTAATAGTATTAGTTCAAATCTTTTACTCCTACTAAGATACCTAAAGCTTTAGACTATTGCATTTCGATAGTTATCACACATTTATAGGAAATGCAAAATTTCAGGTTGGCTTGCATATAGGGATTAGCTAATCTGATGGTTAAATTTCTTGTTATCTGTGTGTGGAGTTGTTTCACAGGTCTTCTAATTAGAACATAACACAGTCCTTCATTTTTGAAAAGTTCATAAATAAATATTTGGTAAGACATCTAGCCGATGAGCATTAAAATTTGAACTTTCACATACAGTTCCGAGCAATTGTTTTCTCCATATTGTTTCTTAGATTGCTCAACATGTTACTATTTATGTTAGATTGTTAGGCGTATTAGATATTCCTAAAACCTTATATGTGATTATAGTTCTTTTGTTCTCTATTTCATATAGATATTTCCTTTGCTTGGGTTGTATTTCTTGATTTCTTCTTCTCAACCACAACATCATGTTAGTTTCTGGTAGTTTGCATATACGTGTATAGCACTGTGTAAACCGTGTAATGATAACACAAGATAACTGAAAGCCCAGAATTGTTGGGAAAAAAAATCCTGAACTATATTCCGTGTTTTATAATTCGATGTAGGTGCGTATTAAATTTGCTCGGAATGTTTTGTGAGATTTTTTCATTATGGTTAATCAGGTTCCTGGTACATGGCGTTGGATGCTTGGTATTTCTGGGTTGCCTGCCATTGTTCAATTCATCCTTATGCTATTTTTACCTGAGTCTCCGCGATGGCTTTATATGAAGGCAGGATTCTTTATTTCTACTGCATTACTGTTTCTTGAGATCTTTTGTTAGACTTCATATAGTCTATTTAACATCTCCCTGTACTTCTCACAGAAGGATAAATCTGATGCCATTGTTGTGCTTTCAAAAATTTACGAACCATATCGTTTGGAAAAGGAGATTGATCAGCTTGCGAAATCTCTTGAGGAAGAGTGTCAAAGAAAGAACCTTGTCAGTTACTCTGATGTCTTTAGATCAAAAGAGTTAAGGCTTGCTTTTCTGGCCGGAGCTGGAATGCAGGTAATATGACTGGTACTATATAATGAAATGTTATCCTTTTTTTTTTATTTCTTTTGGTTTAGGGGTCAAATCATGGGATGCTTTTTCGAGCTCACCTTTTTTGATAGACTTGGTTAAATAAGAAGTATTCGTGAATATTTGTATTCGGTTTTGCAGGCTTTCCAGCAGTTCACTGGCATCAACACCGTTATGTATTACAGCCCAGTAATCGTTCAGATGGCCGGCTTTAGTTCCAATAAATTAGCGCTTCTCATATCCCTCGTCGTTGCTTTCATGAATGCACTGGGTACAATCCTCGGAATATACCTCATAGATCACTTTGGTCGTAAGAAGTTGGCGCTCAGTAGTTTGTGTGGGGTAACCATAGCTCTTATTGTCCTTGCTCTTGCATTCATCTTAGCACCATCTGGTTCGGTCAACGAGGTCCACAGTCGATATGGCTGGATGGCAGTTGGGGGTTTGGCACTTTATATTGCTTTCTTTGCACCGGGAATGGGCTCTGTTCCGTGGACAGTCAACTCGGAAATATACCCAGAAGCCTATCGTGGTGTTTGTGGAGGCATGTCGGCTACTGTGAACTGGATATCAAATCTTATAGTCGCCCAGAGTTTTTTGTCTGTAGCTGATGCTATTGGTATTGGTCCGACTTTCTTGATTATCGCTGGAATAGCTGTTGTTGCGTTTGTGTTTGTGGCTGTTTTTGTGCCGGAGACTAAGGGCTTGACGTTTGAGGAAGTGGAGAAAATCTGGAGGGATCGGGCTTCGGGCCTTGAGTATGAAGTTGATGTTTCGGACTCTGGAAGAGAACCATTACTGTAGGCTCGATCGAAGCCATCGAGCTTTACTACACGAATACGAACTTTTTGTTACCGTAAAGATGCTCGTATTATGTATATGTAACATATAGTACTAATTAAATCATTTGTGAAATAATAATGTACCTTGTGCATGAGGTTTGTGATTCAATTGTATACTGTAATTGTGTACGCGCGTGTGTTGCGTGCGCACGAACAATCATACAGTAGTCTTTCCCCAAGTCCACCGCAATCAACATTTAAATAGTCAGTAGATAATACAGAGGTGAAGCACAAACAAACACTCGAATTCTAAAAAAATAAAAAAATACTAATTAATTCGCGAAAGAGAAGAAGAGAGTAAAAATGGCGGTGAGCGTGCCGAGGACTAAGCTGGGGTCCCAGGGTCTGGAGGTTTCCAAGTTAGGGCTGGGATGCATGGGCATGTCGGCTATGTACGGCCCGCCGAAGCCCGAGCCCGATATGATTAAGCTCATCCACCACGCCATCGATTCCGGCGTCACCTTCCTCGACACATCCGACGTCTATGGGCCCCACACCAATGAAATCCTTATCGGAAAGGTGCGCTATTACTACGAATCCCCCTTTTCTTTTTCACTTTAATCTGTGTTGATATTTGGCTGTGCCTGTCAATCGAGTGTGTTCCGATGTCTGATGGATTTCTGGAATAATTATGTTCGATCTTTTGGCTGTTTGATTTGCGTATTTCGATTTTGCCTAAGAAATTTTTATATTCGAAAAATTGTGTGACGGTGACCTATTGCTAGTAAAATCAAAACTTTGCCGATTGTTGTTGAAATTGTGAGTCACTATTTTTTTGGAATTGGTATAGGCTCTAAAAGGAGTAGTGAGAGAAAAAGTGCAAATAGCCTCCAAGTTTGGGATCACAACAAAGGATGGGAAGATGGACATACGTGGTGACCCCACATACGTGAGGGCCACATGTGAGGCAAGCTTGAAGCGCCTTGAAATCGACTGCATTGATCTCTACTATGCTCACCGGATTGACACTCGTGTGCCGATCGAAGTCACAGTTAAGTTTCTTACTTTTGCAGCTGATGATCATTAGAAGGCTAGGTAGTCGTGTGATAGGATAGGACAGTCACACGACTTAACAATATGGCCCTAGGGACACAAAATATTACACAACTTAGTTTTCTTGTAGTGTATGGAGTGACATACCTGATTGATTACCTGAAGTTTCTGAAGATACAGTTGTTTGGACATTTTCTTGGTTTCATTTCCATTCTCTCAATATAGGACTAAATGATCTTTTATCTCTCGCTCTTTCCAAGAGTAGGAACAAGATGAAAGCACTAGTTTGTATTTGAGAATTCAATGAAGAGATGCAAACATCATATATAACCAACAATTGTCAATAATATTTCTTTATTCATGATCCTGCATATAAATACCATATTATCAGATCATATTTTATTTAGCCATGCATTGTCGAAACAATAGTGCTCCAAGTAACTATAATTTCAGCAACTCCCTTTGCAATAACATATTGATGCAGACTGCAGAGTCTTGATTTATTCATTTTTTAGCATTCCTTTTTTCTTATTATATCACGTGTCATGCATTTGAAGATGGGAGAACTAAAGAAACTTGTTGAGGAAGGGAAGATAAAATATATTGGCCTATCGGAAGCCTCTGCTTCAACAATCAGAAGGGCTCATGCTGTTCATCCGCTAACTGCGGTTCAGAATGAGTGGTCATTGTGGTCAAGAGACTTGGAACAAGATATAGTTCCTACATGCAGGTAAAAATGGTTTCCCTTTAATTTTTCAATATCGTGGGACATGAGGAAAAAAATTAAACAAAATTTGTTTTATCTTTGTGAGCTTCAGGGAACTTGGTATTGGCATTGTCCCATACAGTCCCCTTGGGCGTGGTTTCTTTTCCTCTGGTGCAACTTTGATTCAAAATTTGGAAGAGGGTGACTTTCGAAAGGTTAGTACAGTATACCCATAATTTTGTAACTCTTACTAAAAGTAGCAAAATGCTAAATCACGTGTCAATGGTCCCTATATCTACTTAATTCGTGGAGAGTGAAGATAATATGTCCACATATTGGTCGAGTGTTAAGGCAAATCTCATATGATGTTTCTGTAGTCAAAAGCTAATTGCGCTGCTTAGGCATGCAGATAGATATTAATGAACAAAACTAAAGATAAATGGATTACCGATAGAATTGAAAGAGTGATTTCTCGTGTTTAAACGATCAAATTATGATTTAATATTTATGAGTATATAAAGATTGAGATGATCTTGGGCTTGTGTTGGCCAATCTGTTCTTATCATGATGCCATGTAAAGGATACACGAGTTCTAGCCTTCTAGGTTTATCAGTATGGACTTTTGCAAGACTTAATGTGGAAATTGAATAGTTTTATTAGATTCGCTCTTCTGAATTTAAGTTTTCTACTAGTGAAGCCTTATTGTGGATTGTATACTTCATAAACGATGTAACATTATCTGAATATCACGACTTAGTTGGATTTAACAAGTTATTTGTTGTGTTGGTCTATTTTCATTGGTAACCAGGGAAGTGAGAGTACTGGGAGGTGGTTAAGCGAATTGCATAATCTGAGTTTCTTCTGCTTATACCTTTCCTATTCCTAAATGATTACTGATTACGAACATCTTTTACTAGTAAACAGCCTTATGCAAAAAACTATTTCCATTTTATTATCATAAAAACTAGTACGAGACGGTCTTTTTACATGAAGTAATGGTTTTGGTTTTGTCTTGTGTTGGTTTGAATTATGAACATATCTTTCTTTCTCACCCCACACAGAATTTCCCAAGGTTCAAGGCAGAAAATCTTGAAAATAACAAGCTCGTATTTGAAAGGGTTACCCAAATGGCTACTAAAAAAGGTTGCACCCCATCTCAACTCGCTCTGGCTTGGGTTCTTCATCAAGGAGATGATGTGTGTCCCATACCTGGTACCACTAAGATTGAAAACTTCAACCAAAATATCGGAGCTCTCTCTGTGAAGTTAACTCCCGAGGAGAAGAGTGAACTGGAGTCGTATGCTTCAGCTAACGAGGTCAAGGGAGAAAGGCATGCTATCATGGCTTCAACATGGATAAATTCGGAGACGCCTCCATTGTCCTCTTGGAAAGCTGAGTGAGCCACAACTGTATTATATCAATAATAAATAATGTCCCCATAGAGTGAAAAGCAACTGAACTTCTCATGGGTGATTTTCGAAGAAACACACTACTATATTTATGTATTATATGCATTATATTGTACTACTTAATAGTTACATTATGAGAACTCAGTATAATATTCTGTCATTTGATAATAAAGTAATAAAGACGTGTTGCATGGGCATCGTCTGTTTTTACTGAATTATTTGTTATCGAAATGATTTGATCTGATTTGAACTAGGTAAAAATATAAGCAAGCACACGTTCAAAAAAGAAGAGAGAAAACGAGAATTGAAGCACGTGCATCTATTTAGTAGCAACAAACATTGTATATAGATCATCACTTTTCACGTGGAAGTGATTGAAGCTGGTACGAAAAATCTACAGACAATAGAGGTACAACTTTAATGGAGAAAATAATTGAGCGATTTAAAGATGTTGGTCCGTGGATTTCATGAAAGTGCATGTCCCTCGGTCACACCTCACACGGAGATGTTGATGGAAAATATAATAAGAAACAAGTACATACGGTTAGGTGTCGGCCTTTGGGTGGATAACTCAAAACAAATAATTTCTGTTAAAAAATATAAACAAAATTTTTAAAAATATTTTAGTAATTCAATTATTCAAACACGGTGAATTTCAAAGTTCACATCGTACTTGATCGAATGTGAACTTACGAGTTCGCCAATGTTGAGTAATTCAACATAGATATTTAGTGAAAATCATCGTACAGGGCGAATAACTAATCAAAAGTTGACAAAGTGAAAATATTTAGTGAAAATTGATCCATTGAATTACCAAATTTCAATGGAAAGGTTAAGGGAGGATTTTTTCAAATAACAAAGGGATGAGTCAATCATTCGATACGATACAATAATAAATATATTTTCAATATTTATGATATATTAAAAGGCAGCACTATTTGACATGAAATGTGAACACTAATCAAGAGTGGATTGTGTTCTACTCACTAATTAATTTATGTTATTAAAGATAAATTAAAATGAAATAATAGTCACTAATAAAGAGTTAATAGTGTTCTACTCACTAATTAATTTATGTGATAAAAGATAAATATAATAATAGTAATAATAATAATATAATAACCTAAAAATTATTTTACCAATATATCCATCCTCTGAAGTCTGAACATATCCTCAAGGACCTCAACTGCTCTCTGCTATTGGCCGGTCGATTAAATCTAAATATAATAATAATAATAATATAATTTAATATAATACATTCGCACGAACTGATTCAAGACAAGACTATCTTTACTTAAAATTAATTTCTGATGGAGTTAAAGAACAGAGTTCTCTACTGTTCTTTCTGTGCAGTTGCGGTGCTGTTTTGCGGCTCCGTTGTGTTCGCAGGTGATATAGTTCACCAAGACGATGCTGCTCCTACGAGACCTGGTTGTAATAACAGTTTCGTGCTGGTAAAAATTCCATCTTTCTTTTTGCTCTTTCTCCACTCATTCTTTTCTTTAATTCTTTAATATAACAGCGATTTGGGGTTTAGTACTATTTTTGCCAACACTTTGTTTGGTGGTTCGTTGACGAATTCTTGATATTCGGCTGTATGATTCTGATGTTTCTTGCATTCTTCAAGATTGTATTTTGGGAGGATTTTCTTAACTTTTTTTTTGTTATTGTTTTTGTTTGATCACATTTGCTTCTGTATCTTGTCTGAACATTTTTGGAAACCGATAGTCTGAAAATTTTAATGACACTATATGGATGGAAATAATGCGTTGTCTGGTCTGGGCTTCAAATTTTATCAAGGAACAGGAAATTGCAACCAATATCTCTTTGGTAGCACGAGAATTCGAAGAAGATACGAGCCTTAAATTATTTCATTTACTTGCGCCTTCTTAGACTTCCTACAAAAACAGGTCACACTAGATTCAAATTATAACGGGGATATTTAGACTGTGTCCTGTTGGCTGCCACAAGTCTCGGTCTTTGATAACACACGTTTACTTGTTTTTGTTTCCTAACGTATTATTTGAGGGAGATGAGATGTATTTCATTTTTCGACTTATTATCTTTGGCTTCTCATGATGAGGCCGTCTATATTCTTAAGTTTTCATCTAACATGGTCTACATTTGTTTATCTAACTTACTGAACATTGAACTTGTTCTCCACTAAGACCTGGAAAGAAATAGTGTTTGTATTTTTGGAAGAATCTTTGTCATTGTATCTGTTTTTCTTAATGGCGGATTTCAAATATGCTTAAGCTGAGGCCTGAAGCGTCCGGTTTATTTTTATCATATACGTTTATAATTGAGGGATAATTACAAGAAATACCCTGGAGGTTTGGGTAACTGTAATATTTATTACAATTCTAATGGGGATGTTTGAAATAATTTTGCTCATATAGAGGATGAAGTACTGAAGTGTGATGCAAATCATTCTTCAGCTCGTTTCTCATAATTTTCATTTTTTTCAAGTTTTTATAATTGAAAATTTGTATTTTTTTTTCAGTTAATACGAAATTGACTTTTTTTAATGGTTCAATACAGGTTAAAGTACCTGTTTGGCAATATGGTAAAGAAGTAATGGAATTTGTGGGCATTGGCGCACGATTCGGGACAACCTTGGAATCGAAAGAAAAGCGTGCCAACCAGACTAGAGTTTCCCTTGCTGACCCTCCAGATGGTTGTAGTAAACCAAGAAATAAGGTTATTTTCCTTAATTAATTTTTTTATGCATAAATTTCAAGAAATCGTTGTTCATATTTTTCTGGTGTTCTCCAGCTGGCGGGTGAGGTTCTCTTGGTGCACAGGGGCAACTGCAGTTTCGTAATCAAAGCAAATGTTGCCGAAGCTGCCGGTGCTTCGGCTTTGCTCATTATTAATCAAGATAAAGGTTTCTATTCTGTCGGCAAAATTCAACTTTTGTTCTTCATAATTAGCTTCTCGCAATATTCCTGTGGCCAGTTAATAAGGAAGAAAAAAGAGAGTGCCGGATAGTTGCTCGAAAAAAGATAGTTTTGACTGTTGTAAAATGAAAACTCTATGTCTTTTTCCTTTTAAACCCAAGTGAATATGAGCTTTTAGATCTCCGATTCTTCTTACAAACAAATAAACACTCTTACAACTTATTCATCAAATGTTCTCTTTCATCTACCAACTTCTGATTTTCGGCTACCTTTAGCGTTTGGCACCACAAATCAATTCTTGTCAATCACGTGTGTGTGTGTGTGTGTGTGTGTGTGTGTGTGTGTGTGTGTCTGTAACTGACATGGTTGCCTCTCTATGGGCTAATTATTCAGCACTCTTCAAGATGGTCTGTGAAACAAATGAAACCAATGTATATATCAACGTACCCGTTGTCATGCTCCCTCAAGACGCTGGGATAATCTTGGAGCAAAGTATGAGGAACAATTCGCCTGGTAAAGCTTTTTATACACATTAGAAGGTCAACCCTCGTAGTTATTTTACTTAATTAGTCACTGACAATGCCATATTGTATACTTCTAATGTTCTACATAATTTTTTATTTTCTTGTGTTCTTTTACGTTCTGTGCTATTAATTTCATTTGCATTATTATTTATGGAATTTGGCCTTATTTTCAGTTTCAATTCAGATGTACTCTCCAAAGCGTCCTGTGGTTGATGTGGCTGAAGTGTTTTTGTGGATAATGGCTGTCGGTACCATTTTATGCGCGTCTTACTGGTCTGCTTGGAGTGCCAGAGAAGCAGCTATAGAACAGGAAAAACTCTTAAAGGTAACATGATTTTTGCACAGCTACCATCTGGTTCTGTTTATATTTATGGCCCGACCGTTAGTCAACCTGTTGGATCAATATTTGCTGACCAACTTCTTCAAATATTTTCAAGTTAAAAGCTACACCCCTCTAGCTTTTCAAAGTACTACAAAATAACACAATTTTTATTTGGCTATTTTAAGTATTCAGAAAAATTGAGAGATGTAAATGTCAAATACAAGCGCAATTTGTGACATTTAGGAAAGTCGGGGGATATAATTGTAAATATTTTAATGATGTCAACAATTTTTCGTGTAAAATTAATGTGAGTGTATTCTCAAGGGTCGCTTTTATAATTTCATAGCTGATTTTTTTTTTTGTAACTACACAAATTCAACGGTAGCTATTGTGTCTATCCAATTTATTTATTCTTTTGTAAGCGTGTGGTTTTAGCAAGACTCCTACTCATATATTAAATCAAAAATCGTTACAATGACAATCCCATACTGACGAAATCTAAATTAAGAAAAACATACTATATCCATAAGTTAGCTGTAAACGTTTACTTTAATACTGATGTTTGATAATATTACACGCAATGTTCGGTTTTCTCACATGTATATAATATTTTAACCCGTACAGGATGGTTCTGAGGTAGACCTTAGCAAAGACACTTTTAATTCTAATGGTCCCGTGGACATAAACACTGCTTCGGCAATTTTCTTTGTTGCTATTGCCTCTTGTTTCTTGCTTATGCTCTACCACTGGATGTCTTACGGGTTCATTGAGTTTCTGGTGGTTGTGTTTTGCATCGGTGGTATAGAGGTATGCTATTTTTCTCATTGCAATTTTATATCTCTAATGGATTTCGACATTACATAAAGATGTTTTGTATTTATATATATTTTCAGCAAAAATTTCCGACTGGTAAATAAGAGACGCTAGTTTGTTACTGGCAATTTATGCATGAACTTTGATTTATTATTACTACTATTATTTTATTTTACTTGGTGGCTTGAGATGTTTTTTTTCTTGAGTTGGACAATTGATATGAATTATAAGGTTTTTAATAATCTTGATTCTTGTGCTTACAGGGTTTGCATACTTGCCTAGTTGCTCTGCTATCATGGTATTTATTCTGTTCTTGAAGTCTTGGAGTCTCAATATAATTTTCGGGTTATTCTATTTAAATAAATTTGATATTTAGATGGAGATTTCTTGTTCAAGATAAAGTAGTAAGATTATTTATCTGTGATTCTGTCATATGTTTAAGAGGTAATTCCAAAAGCTATCTCGTCAGTTAACAATCAAAGCAAACTTTGAAAATTACAAATAACACCCTCGTGGTTTGGTTTTTAGTTCTCCTTATGGTCGTGACCGAACTTTCTGATGCATCTCATCTCTTTTAGAAATATTAGAAATTTCTCAAAATTGAATATAAAAACTATAGTTTATGTAATTTCCTTATTTTGAATCATAATCAAACATAAAAGCCTTATGTTGATCAAAATAGAAGTATAAATAGTGTGTTATGTGTTTTTGATAAATCTTCTCAAGTACTAAACATTCTATTATTTAAATTATAGTTTCAGATGGTTTGATCATGCCGCGGATTCATATGTTAAAGTGCCCATTCTCGGATCCGTATCTTATCTGACACTAGCAGTCTCTCCATTCTGCATAGTGTTTTCCATTTTATGGGCGGTTTTCCGAGGTGTCTCCTTAGCTTGGATTGGTCAAGATATACTAGTAAGAATGACTTCTGTTTTAAAACATCTAGTTTGTCTCTTTATTGCCCTCAGTTCTATGTAGTGCAGAAAATGGTTTTTTTCCGTTGATAATTAAAAAAAAAAAGGTACGCTCTAAATGTAATTAAGAAAACAAATGGTATGATTTTTTAAAATTACAGATACAAAATTTGATCGACTGGGGTTTCTTTTTACAAATTGCACCCATAAAAGTTGGTGTGTTTCTAACACTTTAAGGGAGGCTTCTTCTTTTCTCTGTGTAGTGAAGAATAAAAAATTGAGTAGTTTTTGATATTATTTTTTGTTTCTTTGACCTTAATGCTCCCTTTTGTTATCTTCAATTTGCTTGAACAGAATTTGCATAGTTCTCTCTCCTTTCTCTAACTCAGTTTCCCCCGTTACAGGGCATTGCCTTGATAATCACCGTTCTCCAAATAGTACGAGTTCCAAATCTAAAGGTAGCTTAAGTGACTCATGCTATATTGAAATCTCAAGGGGGGTTTATTTTTGTGAATTTGAAAGTTAACGCTTCTCTTTGAAATTAAGCTAAACCTCAGCCGTATTTTGGGTCAGGTGGGAACTGTTCTACTTGGCTGCGCGTTGTTATATGACATATTTTGGGTGTTTGCCTCCAAATTGTTTTTCCGGACGAGCGTGATGATAGCGGTAAAATATTACTAAACACGACTTTTTATATCCTAAAACGAACCAACAGGAAGAAAGATTAATTTTTTTGTTTTGTTTTGGGTCAATATAGCATTGTCATGTGTTATCTCTTTGATTATTTTACTTAAGGTTGCTCGTGGGGACAAAAGTGGTGAAGATGGAATTCCGATGCTACTGAAAATCCCGAGGATGTTTGACCCATGGGGTGGATACAGCATCATCGGATTTGGC
This sequence comes from Euphrasia confusa, assembly GCA_954870475.1. Lineage (NCBI taxonomy): Eukaryota > Viridiplantae > Streptophyta > Magnoliopsida > Lamiales > Orobanchaceae > Euphrasia > Euphrasia confusa. The sequence continues at coordinate 36,435,009 of OX940955.1, read as the reverse complement.
GATATTATATTGCCGGGATTACTCGTTGCATTTTCCCTAAGGTTTCAAGTTCTATTAAAAAATTACGAGTCTTTCAGCTCGTAAAGTGAAATTACAAAAGCTGAGAATTTATCGGTATGTTTGCACTAGAATAGTTACATGAAGCCAAACCACACTGATGTTTTCTTATTATCCTTACAGGTATGATTGGTTGTCCAAGAAAAGCCTTAAATCTGGATATTTTTTCTGGACTATGCTTGCCTATGGTCTAGGTACGATTTTTACGCAAAGTACCCTAATATTTTTTATCTTTCAAAATTACAAGTACTTGGGTAATTAGGCTAATCCTCAGGGATAGTTTTGTAATTACTCATTTTATTTCTACATGTTCTATGTTCTTACTAAAGGAACCATATGCGTAGCTTCGTTTCCTAACCAAATATGATGTCTGCGGGAGTGTGTTTTTTCACGAGAATTGTTCAACCATTTGGAATTTTTTGAACACAGGCCTTCTAACTACGTACGTGGCCCTGAACTTGATGGATGGACATGGCCAGCCGGCTCTGCTTTACATCGTGCCTTTCATGCTAGGTATTTAACAAGAATAGAAAAAACGCGCGTGTAAATTTCTTAAGGTTGTACTGTAATTTTAGCAGATTACTGAGCTGTTTTTCTTATGATTCGTTAAGCGGTTAGGGATTACTACTCTGTTTCAGGTACATTGATCGTGTTGGGAAAGAAGAGAGGTGATTTGAAGCACTTGTGGTCACGAGGGGAGCCGGATAGGCCTTGTCCGCATGTTCGACTTCAACAAAACGAACAATAACGAGCTTAAATCTAATGTTACGGACTTACGGTTTCGTTTCTACTAGAGTTTATTCACCTTAGAGTTTATGTAGATACGGAGTACAAGTACATATTACAAAAACAAAATATCTAGATATTTTTAGTAGTATTTGAAAAATAGTTCATTAGAAATTTGATGACATCAGTTTTCACTGAATGTGAGTGTTTGGTAGGGGATATTAATATTCTACCCCCTCCGTCTTATAATTATTTGAATATCATAATTATTTGACTATCGATTACTTATGATACAAAATATATAAAAATTATAAAAATAATATTAAAATAATTTTCATATTATAAATTTTCTTTTTCTTTTTCAAATGATTCAGTTAAAATGTCTACTTTACCCTTTTACTTTTTACCTGCTACTACCTAACTGCCCTCCTTACTCTTTAATGGTAAAACTATTGAGTAAAGAATAAATGTTTCCTGATATTTATATTACTTTGACTTGATCTTGATCTGATCCGAATTCTCACAATTTCTTTTACATGAAAATAATAAGCAAAGCCTAGTTTTCAAGTTTAATAGGCCAAAAAAACAAAACTGGTTGTATAGGCATCTTAAAAGCAATTCCTCCCTGATTGTTTTTCGGATAAAGAAGAATGAAATCAACCCAAACATCAAAAATTGAATCCCTAACAATGTCGAAAAATTCTCGATGAACTTGAAAGCCAATCGATCCACAGCAATGCACGTTCCATATCTGGGACACCCACAACCAACCTTGTAGGGTGAATGCGTTGGTCGATCAGTCTCCAATTTTGAAGTTGACAGGTGTTTCGGAGGATCATTCTTGACGTTGGTCTAAGCCTGCAAGAAATAGAGGAAATAAAAATCATACAAATGCTTTTTTTTTTCCTTGAGAGCTGTAGTTGCATATAACACGTGTGAAGCTTGACTCGTGGAGATCTTCTAGTTACCATATTATTCACGCCGAAATAAAGACAGGCTTAAGGTTTAACCTAATCACAAAACCCGGTTATCTAAATTGCACCTCAAGAAGAGGATATTTGTTAGGTAAATACAAACAAGGGGGGTGTTTGTAAAATCATTAAAGGATACGTGTAATGGATTTTTTTTGGTAATAAGGCTAATCATGGTAAACCACAACATATTCAACGTGTCATTCATAATGGAATAACACGTGTTTCTGGTCGGAGCATGCAAGATGACATTCCATGTATACATACGTTCTTGATATGGGTGAAAATTGAAAACCACCATGCATTTTAACGGTAAATCTAACCACTAGAAGGAATGCATGGTCATCCTATAAAAACAGGCAAAGCACGAGGACACGGCCACTAGGAAAAAGATAACTCAAACTAAGAATCCATCATACTAAAAGTATATAACGTGAAAACAAGTATCACATCTTATAATGGATGATTATGGGAAAAGATCAATTAAATAGAGAAGTGATGACAAATTAAATTTATGAATAAAACAGGCAAAAAGGCAAATCATACTTGTAAATCTTCTCAAGGAACCATTTCCATTAACAGTTAGTTGTATCGGTCTTCTCTCGTGACCTAGAGAAAGAATCTCTTGCATTCTTTCTGGCCAATCTGAATTTAACCTTCTAGCAAAGTCTTCCACTTCCCTGATTATTCAAACACCAACAAAATTGTCACAAATGATAGTCCAAATCACAAGTATGGCAAGGATAGCACGACAAGAACTAAGAGATCTAGGCCTCCTTTGGACACACAAAATACACAAGCTACATTGAAAAGTGAAAATTCTTGGGAAGACTCAAACACGTACTAAACGATACTACACTGCACATCAAGAAGAATCAAATGTTTTGTTAGTCAACCTTTGAAATCTTGACATACACAAGTGAATACATGCAGAGTAAATGATTGCTAAATATCCAAATGGAGGAAAGCAAGCATAAACACGTAAACTTACTTGATCGCAAGTTATAAGACAAGAATATTAATTAATCTACGACCAACGCCGCCAAAAGAAAGAAAGAAAGGAAAATGAAAAAAGAAAAATCTCAAGGCCATTCAAACGACAAGTATATTTAAGGGAGTAATATAAAGTTTGTTAATTGTGCATTTAATTCCCATAGGCAGAATACTTATTATTTGGTCAAACATTTGGCAATTTGTCGTGCATCCGTGCATGGAAAGAAAAATACCTTTTGTGTAGCAAAGAGTAATTTTATCTACTTTGTCAACCATATCATTATTCTCGAACTGATTAAGGTAATTGCGATCAAAGAATATCGTCGTCACTTGTCAATAAATATGCCTCATAACAAAATCAGAGTTTTTGAGCTAGAATGACCTTTGATATCCTTGACTACTCACTGTAAAATGTTCTACTACTATAGCACAAGTCCAAAATATTATACAAGCGGCATCTATTCTGATAAAGACGATGCTGATTTATCTTTGCTTATACGGATATACCTTATGGTCTATTCTAAAAAAACATTTTTGTCTACTCCAAAGGTTTTTTTCGGTTTAAAATAGGAATTCCTAGGTAATATTCGACAACCAATTTTTTATTACTGCAAATTGTTTTTGTTCAAGTACTTTTCTAAAATGATTCAAATTATTATAAGTAATAAAATAAGTGATATCCCACTAATAAGATGTTACATCCAAAATATGTGTTGCTAAAGGAATACGGAAATATTCTTACAAAAAACGGAAGAAATAAGAAATATAAGTGTAGACTATTGCAAGAGAGGAGAAAGAAAATCAAAAGAGCATAGCAAGATTTAGAAATTGCGTAATATATATGCTCCTCCCATTGTCATTAAACCACAACGCAATAAACCCTGTTAGTAATATCTACTTTATTAGCAATAAATATTATTCAGATACTTATTAAAAATCCATACAAGTTAACAGAACTCGATTCCATGAGAACTAAATACACAATTAACAAAGTCTTACTGTATACGTGACTCATTAATTTCACAAAACTCATTTTGAATGGTTTTCAGACAAAACAGCCCGATGCTACCAAGTTATCAGATATACAAGAGTAAACCTTGGAAGATTCTCTTCATTCCCTTCCTAAATTCATTAAGTAAACAGGGAAGTTTTACTACACATTCTAGGCCAGACACTCAACTTTCACAAGATAGATATTAAACAAAGTAATGACATGCTGTAGAATAACTTAATTACACAATGTGCGGGGAAAATTGAGCAAGTACTTTTGGTTCAATAATTCTTTACTCACTGAGGCCAGAACAGAAACACCGAAAAGCATCAATCTCACCTATCAATTTTTTCTTTCAATGCAGGATCAATATCATCATCTAAATCACAATCGTCAAACTCATCCCCAGCTGCTAATTCATCATTGGTCACTAACTTTCCATGTAACGAAGGATTAACACACAGAGAATCAAGCTCATTTGTATCCTGCAGCATAGAAAGACATCAATCAATACTCCATATATGACACTAGCATAGATACCAGATATCTTGCCCTTCTTTATTACATGTTAAAGGGGACTGAGGCAATCAGTAAGAAGTAATGTTGTACGCAAGAGGCCTCAACACAAATATGAAGCCAAGAAGTAATTTTTCACCTTCTTGTTCATATCTACAACAATGCTTGAAGAAGATGTACTGTTTGAAGCACTAGTGAAGTTTGAATTAGCATTTTTGTGATGATCTTTCCTCTTGCGGTTCTTCTTTTTGTTTTTAGATGTTCTAGTCCCCTTGGAATCTGCAAAGTCATATGTATCAAATGGCAAATCTTAAAAAAAAGATAGAAAGTAAGATAGGATCATGAATATGAAGGAGTGAGATATGCGTGATTGTGTGGTTCCAAGTTCAGTAACATTTGCTTCATTTAGAGGTGTAAAGAATAAAGATATACAGCGAGATAAAACCCACACAAGTAAACTAGAAGCAATGCGTCACTGGGAGTTTAAAATCGATTTTTGTTTTTAAATGTCAGCAAAGCCAACTAAATCTAGACCTAAAAAGGTGACAAACAATTTGGAAAAACTAAGAATTCATAAAGCAATTATTATATCAATATGGGGGAAAAAACAAGGCTAACATCCCCTGAAAACCAATATAGATTAGCATAAGAGGAAAGGGCAAGAAGAATAGTACATCAAACAGGAAATGAAAGTAAACTACTGACCGTAGTAGTCAGACACAAACAGTTTATCATTAGTTGAGCTTACAACTCTTAAATCTTTACTCGCAGATTTACTTAAATATTCCCATGAGTCTAGGTGGCATCAACTTAAATCCAAAATCTATAAGAAAAACAAAAGCTTCACATTGTAAAACTGGAATACCTTCATTTCCTCCATTAATAAATGATAATAGGTCATCCACTGAACGATCATCCGCACGTTCATCTTCAACCTTAACATTCAACAGAACACATGATTTCCATTTTATCAGCCTTAAGTAACTCATAATCATTTGCTACAGATGAGTAATTACTTATATGAGTTTATAGAATCTGAATTTCACCATGCATGAAGTATATAAGCCGAAGAAAAATGGTTCTGAGTGCATCGCAATACAAAATAAATGTTGTAATCACCTTCACTATTGTTTTTTCCTTTAATTCTTTCCTCTTCCTAGCATACAATGTATTCAAAAGTCGAATCCTTGGATCATCCATGGTGTTTTTGATAGGCTCCAACTTTTCTTCCTGTCATCAATAAGATAGAAAATTATAAGCCAGGAGAGATAGAAACACAGGATTTCCCCCAAGGAAAAATAAAACAGAGGACAATAAGCATGTACACTGCTTGCAAGGACAGAACACCTCTGTGAGATCATCAGGCAGATGAAATATTTCCCGTATCTCTTCGGGAGTCTTCCCTTCAATAACCCGTGCTAGAGCACGGCTAGTTAGATCAACCAATGGTTTCTGCTGCAGGCTATCAGCAGCAGATGTGAGTTCACAGAGCCTTTTAGTATCCATTCGAACAAACTTCTCATCAAAGGATTTCCTTTCCTGCATCAGAGTGAAATTAACATCAATAATGCGTTTACCTCTACTACCTAATCTCTTCGAAAAATGGAAATTAATCGAGTTGCGAAAAAAAAAACAGAAATACTAGGGTTGAGAAATATGTATTAACCTTGTTAGAACGACCTGGTACTTGATGAAACCGGCAGAAGTCAAGAATCAAGCTTAGCATAGGAGGATTGACCCTTGAAGGAAGAGAGATAGGACGGTTCTTTGAAGATCCCATGCCTGAGTGTATTTCTTGACATATAAATGGACAATATATTGCAGCCTCTTGCTCGACTTGTTGTATTGAACCATCAGAATATTGAAGCCACACGTAAGCCTTCAGCATCTAGTAATAAACAGCACAAATATAATCCAAATCAACAATAATAGAAATTAAAAGCCAGGGAACTCTGTGTGATCAATAATTTACTGCTTGTGAATAGACATCGATAAGCACTAAAAAACAACCAAAACTGTGGCAAGGAAATAAACTGAAAACTAAGTAAAGGAAGGGGATTGATTGATTTATGGTCCTCGAATAGTCATCAAAGAACGTATATACGTACAAATAAGAGAATTAAGATGAAAAATATAAATAAAATCATGTAAAGCATACCTCAGGTTTTATTATCCCACTATCAGCTTCTGTCATTGTACTGAACATGTGAGAAATAGATATTCCGGAAAGAAACTTCCCAACTATTTATTTACCTGCAACTAAGGATAAAGGCATAAGAGTTACGTCTATTGTCCTTATTCAAGCCCAAGGAATGATCAATTATCAAGCTTGTAGTAATTTGCTTCAAATCTAAACATTAAAACATTAACCAAACAGTCAGATAATTATTCTCCCTGTGGAGTTCTCTTCCATATAAACTACTGGCTAGTTCATAATTCTCCAAAGTAAGAGAAGAAAATACGCACACTCTGTGAAACATTATGTATGCTAGCATCTCTCACACAAGAATGTGCGAAATTTTAGATTTGAAACTAGAAGAAAAGTATTTTATATTATTTGACCAATTTGGCCGACATCCTTTGGCAGAATGCACAAGAGTCTTACTCTGGATGGACACTGCTCTCAGAAAGAGGGAAACATATCCATCAGAGCATCTCTTTTTCCTAATCTACGACTTTGGCAGAATACACAAAATAAGCTAAACTATTCTTGAATGGTTTGCTTAAAATTCAAGTGAAAGGAAACTAAGGACTGGTTGGATGTTGCGTAAATAGAAATGTTTTTTCCTCTTTTGATTAGGAATGGAACTCTTTTTGAGTAAGTGCATTCATTTAAATAGGGCAGCCTTTCTAACAACTGTCTGTATGTGGAAAACATGAAATTATACCAAATGGCTTACATAACCTTAAACTTGACAGCGTGGAGGCGCACTACAAGTGACAAATGGTACTCTGGAAAGATGTGTGATGAACAGTACTTCATTTTATTTCCCTCCAGCTTAAATCAAGTTGTCTAACCTCCAACTATACATAAACCTCACGCAGCACGAGTTTGTATGATGAAATTTAAACCTTAATCGATACATGAACCAATTTATGAAACACCAAGCCCACAAAAGGAATTTAAAAAATAACCACAAATAATTAAACAAAGAGAGACACAGTTAAATCCCAATAATCTTCATCATATAGAAATAATTAATTAATCAATTAACATTTTAATCAACTATAAATCAAGGAATGCCGGTTTCACAAAGCCCTAATCCCCCTTTTCAACTTAACCCCTATTCCATTGCAATCCCTAATCCAATAAAAGATATGATTGAAAACAAACAAAAAAAAAAATCAATTTTTAAATTACACAACTCAAAGAACGAATTGAGCTACGCACCCTCAATGAAATTAAAAAAAAGAAGAAAAAAACCTAAGTAATGAAACAAGAAGCAAGCTTTCATGTAAATAGAAAGAAGCGACAATCCGTACCTGGAAATTCGAAAGGCGAAACGAGAAAATTAAATAAATTAATCAGTTCTGCTAAATGGAGCTTTTTTATTCTGGAAAATGGCGCTCGTTCTCGACAACAGACAACAATGGATAAATCCCGAGTAAGAGAAAGAGAAAGTATTAATTGATACAAATACAAATGGAGATAAATTTTCCCTTCTCTGTTTTAGTAAATATGTGTATTTATTTTTTCCTTTTTTTCTCTCCAAATTGTAAATTGGGTGGTTAGATACAGACTGTAAATATATATCTATCGACTCTGCGCTGCGCTGTGAATTGTGACGAGATTAAACGTGTTTTCAAGGTGAAATGTAGGTGACTCAAATGTGATGTCATCATTTTGGATTTTTATTACTCGGATATTTTCAAGGATTTTTGTTTTTGTTGTATTAGTATTAGTAATAGTAATAATAATAATAATATTCGGTATAAATAGTAAATTACACGTTTATTTATTTATTTATTTTAAGAAATACTAATGTTTATAAAAATTCTTCCACTTCCCTCGCTAAAAAAAAGAATCCGGCTACTCTACTCATAATTTTTTTCTTAATTTTCTCAATAAATCAATTCTGATCTTTAGATTTCACAAACGGTAAAGATATTTTGTAAAAAATAATCTCTCCTTTTTTTTCCATCACTTCTCATCGTACCGCACAATTTGTGAAAAGAACAATATATAATAAAATAATTTAGCATAAAAAATAAATCTATTATGAACTATTCTTTAATTTTCTTGAATCTGAATTCGTACACGGGCGCGTGGATCAAGCAATGCTCCCAGTGCATGAAAAACATGTAAACATGTAGTCGGTCAGGTACTTCGGCTCCCTCCGTCATGTTCCTGAACCATGACTCGATAACGTCCGACACTTCCAAAACCGGCACTTAATTGGAGGACAAAAACGGAGTTGAGAAGCAGCATTTCGACGAACGGGACGGGTTCAGAGTAGCATCATTCGCCGGGCTCGGTCCTGATTTTATGAACGTAAGACAACGCTTCTTCTCCTGCTCCATGCGGAGGAGGTGTGGCTTACCGCGGTGGAGAGGGCCGGCCGGTGGAGACAAATCTTAAACGAATCGGTTGTTAAATTTGCATATATAATATGATGATGATTAGAATAGTGTTGAACATGAAACTTATGGCGTAGTAATTCAACACACGAATCGATCGACTCAAAACTTTATTTTTCATTCCGTTTTGATCGATTACGCGCTTTCAATTTGTTTTTCATTAGCCATTTTCGATTGTTGATTTGTGACGAAATCGACCGAATAGGAAATAGCACACGATTTTGATGGCGTGAATTGAGTAGTTGATCGATTAGTTCGATAGGAGCACTCTAGTCGGCCTTCCTAATGGCCGCGAGACAGTATTCTACTTGCAAGGGCTTCAGAGATTTTTTTTTTCCTTCAAAGAAGATATTGTTTATTTTAATTGTTAGAAAAGATCTTGACCGTTTGTGAAATCTAAGGGTCAGAATTAATTTATTAGGAAAGATTAGGAAAAAAATTACTTAGAATTAATTTATTAGGAAAGATTAGGAAAAAAATTATGAGTAGAGAATCCGAATTCTATTTTTAGGGGGTACCTTTATATAAAAGAATTATTTTGGAAAGGAAGTATTTGAATTTATGTATTTAAATTTTTCACTTTATAAAATTTACTTTTTAATTAAATGTTTAAATATTTTACTTTATTTAGTTTGTAGGGCAGTAATTACAATGTAATTGCGATAAAAATTAAATGTTAATGACTATTTTACCCTTAAATTTAATTTATTTTATTATTAATAAAATGTTAATTTAGGTAAACTTTTTAAAATTATAATTAAAAAAAACTAATGACCTAAATTATATACAAAATTATAAAATTACACTTTTAACGAAATCAACTAAAATGACGTTTACTATATTTATATGGATATATAAGTGAAACAAGTAAAAATTAAAAGTTGAAAATAACCTATTACTCCTATTTCTTTAGAATTTTGATAATATAAAATCCAAACCCCATATATATTTGGAAAAGGCTCCAGTTACACAAGGTGTACATGGCATTCGGTACACCGTAAATCATAATTCGATATGTGGCATTATTAAATTAAATAATAAAATAAATAATATTTTAATTATTATTAAAATAAATTATTAATTAGGAAAATAAATCTAAGAATTTTTTAAAAATTTGAAAATACAATAAAAATAATCTTTCCTAATAAATAGATATTGTAACAAAATTAATATGGAAGTAAAATATTTTGTAAAATTAATAAAATTTATCATAATAGGTAAAAAATAATTAATATATCAATTAAATAAAAACAATAATTAAATGAATCATTTAAAAGAATTAAAGAATTAATTAAATTAAAGTTTAATTAATTTAAAAAAATTGCACGTACTAAGCAAATAATTAATTAAATAAATTACATTAAACAATTAATAAATTTAAAAATGATCTAAATAAAATAAATTTAATTAATTAATTAAAATGAATATTGAAAATTGCTTAAAATACAAAATTTGTGTTAAAATTTAACAAGCTCAGCATAAATTTGTAATTTTTCCAATTCAATTCACATATTAAATCTATTATACAAAAGACTCTTTTTATGTAAAATAAATATAATTTTGATTGTATAAGTACTAATTAATGATGATTTTTTTTTTGTAATTTAACAAAATATTAAAGTAAAATTTGTAGTTATTATTAAATTTTGATCATATACTTCTAATTCTATTAACAAAACTATATGTAGTAATTATATGTGTATACCTGTTTTTTTTAACTGAAACAAGCTGAACTATATCTATTCTTTAGATGAGTTAATTTTTTTCATTAAAAACTTGATTAATTAATTAAATTAATAAAATCATGAACTTTTATACTAATTTAATTAATTAATTTTTTTACTTCATTTTTAATTTATCTTTATTATTGATTATGTAATATTTTTAAATTAATAATAAAAACTTGTAAAATCATACATAATATAATTCGGCTAGAAATGTCACCCGTGGACTATGTATCCACCATTATATTTAAAACATGTTCACACTATAAAACTTAATCCTAATCGTCCGTTTAATTTATTAATTACAACTTAAATAGATAATTAAGAAATAATTGATTTCCGGTCTTTTTAATTAGCTAAAATATAATATTTATATATTAATCGGATATTTAAATTAAGTAATTTAATTAAAAATCATTTCTTAATCCCGGATATTTAAATTAAGTAATTTAATTAAAAAATCAATCCTTAATCGCGTTATTTAATTAAAAACAATTCCATGCTTACGCTAATTAATAAAAATCATTTCCTTAATTATAGGTAGTACGCAATTTAAGGAATAGAATCTGTATATTATATTATTATTTAATCGAATTTTTATATAAACATAATTATATTTATTATTTGTTCCTATAATTAAGCATGATTTGAATTTAATTGACTAAATAATTGACTAAATAATAAAATACCAAAGTTACCGATTTTATACAAACCTTATTTCAAATCTACTCCTATAAAAGGCGCTCCATCTTCACTCATCTCAACTTCATACGCATCGTTTTTTTATTTTCTTATACTATATTATAATTATTATTGTGAATGTTTTTTCTTTTGTAGGTGAAAAGGTACGTTTTCAAACATTCTTTTTGCATTTCTAATTACATTTGTCGTTTTTTTATGCGTGTCTATATTTTTTCGTTTTTTTGTTTTGCAGTTACCAAGGTACGTAACTTCTATTATGCATTTCTATTTTTTGTTTTGCATCTAATATTTTGGTTTTTCTTTTTTGTAGCTATCAAGGTACACATCTTTATATTTATTTCCTTTATAATTTTTTTTTCACTTTACGTGTATTTTTTTTTTCAGGCATAATTTGTATTAGATTTTGGATTACTAATAAGAATTGATTATTTTTGCAGGTTATTAAATTTTCTATTTTTTTAATTCTATTATTGTTTTGAATGTTTTTCATGGATTTAAAACTAATTGCATACTCAACGTAAGTATTTCGATTTATTCATATTTTATAAATGATTGATCGTATTCTACTTTTGGTTTACTTTGTAGGTTTCATTATAAATTTAGAAGATGATGGAGAAAGTATTGAACTTTAAAGCGACCTCTTAGATTAGTTTGTTTTTATTATAGTATTATTGTTTTCTTAGATTAGTTTGTTTGTATTATAATAATGATATTAATTTTTTTTATCTTCTTCTCTATTAATTAATAAAGTATCAACTCTTTTCCGCAATCATTTTTTTTCTTTTTTTCTCTTAAAAAGTTTAATAATTCTCTTTTACTTAATTAAAAATTAGATAATAATAAAACATTATTGACTTAATCCTAATCGTCCGTTTAATTTTTAATTACAACTTAAATAGATAATTAAGAAATAAATGTTTTCCGCTCTTTTTAATTTTCGGATTTTTAATATATATTTATATATTAACCGCATGTTTAAATTAAGTTATTTAATTTAAAAACCATTCCTTAATCGCTTTAATTACTTAAAAACAATTCATTGATTACGCTAATTAATTAAAATCATTTCCTTAATTATATGCTCTTTTTAATTTTAGGATTCTTAATATATATATATATTTATATATTAACCGTATGTTTAAATTAAGTAATTTAATTTAAAAACCATTCCTTAATTAATTAAAAACAATTCCTTGATTACGCTAATTAATTAAAATCATTTCCTTAATTATAGGTCAACTACGCGTACACAATTCATGGAATAGAATCCGTATATTATATTATTATTTAATCGAATTTTTATATAAACATAATTATCCTTATTATTTGTTCCTATAATTTAGCATGATTTGAATTTAATTGTCATATTTTAGTTATGACTAAATAATTGACTAAATAATAAAATACCAAAATTACCGATTTTATACAAACTCTATTTCAAATCTACTCCTATAAAAGACTCTCCATCTTCACTCATCTCAACTTCATACTCTTATACTATTATTATAATTATTAGTGTGAATGTTTTTTTTGTAGTAAGTTTTCAAACATTCTTTTTGCATTTATAATTACATTTGTCATTTTTTAAGCGTGTCTATATTTTTTTCGTTTTTTTGTTTTGCATTACCAAGGTAAGTTACTTCTATTTTGCATTTCTATTTTTTGTTTTGCGTCTAATATTTTGTTTATTCTTTTTTGTAGCTATCAAGGTACACATCTTTATATTTGTTTCATTTCTAATTTTTTTTCACCTTCGTGTATTTTTTTTTTCCAGGCATAATTTGTATTCGATTTTGGATTACTAATAAGAAGTGTTTATTTTTGCAGGTTATCAAAGGTTCTATTTTTTTTAATTCGATTATTGTTTCGAATGTTTTTCATGGATTTAAAACTAATTGCAGTACTCAATGTAAGTATTTCGATTTATTTATTTTATAAACGATTGATCGTATTCTACTTTTGATTTCCTTTGTAGGTTTCATGATAAATTTAGAAGATGATGGAGAAAGTATTGAACTTTAAAGTGAAGAAGTATTATTGTCCATTTAGATTAGTTTGTTTGTGTTATAGTATTATTTTTTTCTTAGATTAGTTTGTTTGTATTATAATGATATTAGTTTTTTTTATCTTCTTCTCTATTAATTAATAAATAATTAATAAAGTATAACTCTTTTCCGCAATCATTTTTTTTTTTCTTTTTTTCTCTTAAAAATTCAATGATTTTCTTTTACTTAATTAAAAATTAGATAATAATAAAACATTATTGACTTAATTTTTGTTCTAATTTTTTTTAACTTAATATTTATTAAATGAACTAATTTAACAATCATTACTTACTTACAATAGTCCTCATTATTGGTAATATAGATCAATTCAAAGTTGTAACGCTAGAAAGTAAATAATTATAATTAATTGTATACCTTTAATAAATAATCAATCACATTTAAAATTATTAAAGTAAATCTTTACTTGCTGAAATATCAGAACATAAGGACAATTTAATTAATTCATTTAGTATTTATAACTTACCATTAAGTAATTAAGTCGAATTATTTATCATCATATTCGTATATTTAAGTTGCAAGATTTTTTTTTAAATTTTAAATATGATTCGACTTAATTATCTACACTTTAAATTAGGTATATTTCCAATGAATTTATATTTAATAATATAATTGGAACAGTATTTTACTTTTGGCCGACTCTTCAGTTCCTTCATAAAAATTCTGACCTTTTTCAAAACAAACTAGGGTTCTTCGTTGTTCTTCTCCTTCTCCAAAAATTGTCCATATACTCCGACTTAAAAATTCTTCTCCTTCTTCAAAACAAACTAGGGTTCTTCGTTGTTCTTCTCATACCGTATGTCGTCCTTCCCCCAAATGAAGACACCTTATGGTCCTGTTCATTCTGTTGCTTTGGGTGAAGACAAAGACGGTATATTCGCCGGTTGGCAGGAGTTCGTGGAAAAATATGGTGTTAGAACGGGGCAGTTGCTTACTTTTCATTGGATTGATCCAATCTACTTCCATGTACACATCTATGATGTCGATGGTGTTGAGATAACGTATGATGCTGACCACAAAAAAAGAGGTCGCGAAGTAGACTTAAAGAGTCTCGCGGACAAGTTTTCTGAACAACTTGAAGCACATCAACACTATCGACTGGTAATTTCTACTATACGCTATTTTACTACTTAATTCAGTATTAAATTAATTCCAACATTATATTTTTTTCATGATTTTCAGACGATTCCGAGGATGTTTGCCACGAAGACTAAACTTGAGAACAAATCTGAGTTGACACTGTCAAATGGAAGAGGAATCAAAATGGAAGGGTCCTTGCGTAGACGAACTGAATCAGAAACAAATAAAAGCATTTTTATCAGCAGCGAATGGAAGAACTTTTATGATGTGAATAAGTTTGAAGTCGGCAGTAAGTTGGACTTCTATTACGATTATAAGTCAAATACGTTGTACGTTGTTCGACAACGTGAGTATTTGTATTCGGATTCTGACTCCGAGTGACTGCATTACCCAGATTATGTTTGAACTATTGTTTCTCTTATTAGTATGAGCTGGTACATTTATTATTTTATAAAAATTTGTTATATGAAGTTGACTTTATAAATATTGTTTTGTTGCCTATTCATACACTTTTTTTATTTTTTTGCAACTTTTTTTATATTCGAATTCTAATTGCAGGTTCTTTAAAAAATATTATATTATTCCTATTATTTTCCATGTTCTTTATTATGTATAGTCAAAATATTGTATTGTTATTCCTTAACTAATTTTATTTTTAAAATAATTTTGAAATACACCTACTTTGTATAGTATATATAAAATAACTCAAACCCTAGACAATAAGAAACCTAATTAAAATGTGTTCGAACGTTTTATAAACTTTAAATTATATATTTAACCTACAATTTATATTTTAAAAATCTAATTTTTTGAAACGTACCCTTTAGAAAAAATCACAATTAAAGATATGTGATCACTTTAATTATAATCGATTCATTCTTATCACTCCTATAATTCCGAAATCTTTGTATACCTATTAGGCTATTATAAATATGATAGAATGATTTCATTTTTTTATCCAACTACACAATTAATATTTTTTTTCATAATGATCTATGTCTTGGTTATTTTCTTCGTTGTCCCGATGCGCTTCCTCCGAAAAAGAGTTTCTTTCTGTTTTACTAGAGGTATAGGTATTATACTTTTACGTTGTCCATGTATATACAAACAATTACCTTTAATTTGAATTTCGTAAATATATATCTTAATTATATATTTTATTAGAGTTTCAAATAGATTTTATAAAAACAAAAATGTTGGTTATACAATAATAACGTTTATATCATTCTATTAATCTTAAATTGAAATGTCAAGTTTTATAAATAACGTAGTATATACCAAAATATATTTTGTGAAAAGTTTTTCGGTTAACGTTACGATATATTTACGAGCAAAGTCAATATTTGTGCAACATTGCTATTTTTTAAGATGTCTGTATTTAAACATGGACAATTGTATGTATCGATTCAAAGTAACTAATGAATACGGGGTTGAAACATTTATCGGTTAACGGACAGTCCTATCTATTTACGAGCAAAGTTAAAAAAATTAGTTTAACGGATAGAACGATCTATTTACGAGAGATAAAACGCAATATTTGTGCAACCTTTAGTTTTTTTTTTTAAAATGTCAGTATTTAAGCACGGACAGTTGAATGTTGCGATTTAAGAGTAACTAATTAAGCTGGGTTGAAACATTTACTATAACATTAATGTTTACCAAAATTTCTTTTACACACAGACAATTATATGTTGTTAGAAGTTCTTACTCGGTGATGAGTACGGGTGAGAATAAGACGAGACAGGACGGGGTGAGATTTGAAAAATCCAGTCCCGTCCTGAAAATAAATTATCGGGAAATGATAAGATTCGAATTTTAAAAATTCGACATTCATGTCTCAATACCGCTTGAGTTCGGGTGGAGATTGGAAAATTCCAAAATTTTAAGTAAAAAATAAAAATACTCTATATAATTAAAAAATATATGAAAAATATTATTGAGTTTTAAAACAATAAATATTTAAATAAAATAAGAATCAAATTTTTTTTTTCTTATCAAACATATATATAAAAATAAATATATATGAAATAATTTATTACTAAATAATGATTAAAAATTAATCTCATCACAACATATACTGAGTATATTTGAATATCTGATTTTGGAGATGGTAATCTTGACGATAACAACGACCTAACAACGACGGAAGAAGCCTATATAGATATTCATGATTTTTTTAATAATTTAGTACGATAATTTTATAAAATCAATGTTCAAGCAACATTCTCTTCTTATTATGAACACATTCTTGATATTTGTTTTTTGCGAATACAAGAATCGAACACCGAACGAAGTGAATGAAATTAACGATTATGACGTCCATGTATGATACAAACAAAATAATCTACATCACTTCTGATTTTATTGCGCTAATCGACCGTAAACTTAGTATGTTTGGACAAATACATTCATTTGAGTTCCTAAACACTATCAAGTGTCCTGGGTTAACAAACCATCAATAGATATTAAAGGTTAATATTTTTTGACCTAAATCACATTTCTATGTGGATGAGGTTCTAATAAGTATTTTGGTTAGTTCTAATTTTATGAATAACACGCTTTTTAATATCTTTTTGTTTTTTGTTGATTAATTCTTTATATTTTATTTTTGTTGTTAAGGTTCGCATCTCGATAATATTTATGCGAAATATCAATCCTTCCGATGGTCTATGCAATTGAACGCGATAATTATAACAACACTTCGTAATTATGTTATCGAAACGAAACTATTGAGAGGAAAAAATTATGGCGACAAGATTTATATTGTAGATTAATAAATGTCAATGTCAGTATTTGTCCAGCGAATAATAAATGTCAAGGTCATTATTTGTCCAACGATAGTATATTTTTTAAGAGGTCGATATTTACACACTGAAAATTGTATGTTGCTATTTCGAGAGTGACCAAAACATTTGTCATTAGGTCCAATTTAAAACTTTTTTCATGCATCACACGGGTGCAGTAACTATCCACATACTAGAAATTCTAGCTCGAATATTTTTGTTCATGGAGTGATTGCAAAATTTTGCGTTTTACAAAAAAAATATAAGGATGCAAAATATTGACAAATGAAATGATTACTTTATTCTACGAGTGTTTTTTGATTGAATTTCTGATTTTGGAGATGATACTCTTGGCGATAACAACGACGGGAGAAGCCTATATAGATATTCATGAAAAGTTTTTGATAACATAGTCCGATTATTTTATAAAATCAATGTTCAAGCAACATTCTCTTCTTATCATGAATACATTTTCGATATTCGTTTATTGCAAACACGAGCAACGAGCAATTTTAGTGTCAACTCTGAATGAAGTGGATGAAATTATCAATTATGGCGCCCATATATGATATGGGCGAAATAAACTACCTGGGTTCTTATTCTATTGCGCTAATCGACCGTGAACTCAGTATGTTTTAGCAAATGCCTTCAGTAATTCAGAAAGTAAACCGCATCTCTATGTGTAAAAAGTTTTTATAAGTATTTTGGTTAGTCCTAATTTTATGAATAAAAAGGTTTTTAATATCTGTTTTGTTGATTATTTCTTTGTATTTTATTTTTGTTAGTAAGGTTGGTATTCCGGATAACACTTTTGCGGAATATCGATTCTTCTAATAGTCTTTGCAATTGAACTAGGTAATTATAACAAAACATGGTAATTATGTTATCGAGACGAAAGTATTGAAAGGAAAAAATTCTGGAGACAAGATTTATATTGTCGATTAATAAAGGTCAATGCAAGGATTAATAAATGTCAGAGTCAGTCTTTTTCCAACGATAGTATATTTTTTAAGAGGACGATATTTACACACTGAAAATTTTTTTTTGCTGTTTTGAGAGTGATCAACATGGCCGGGTAAAAGATTTTATTCTACGATTAGTAAAGGTGGGAATATCACGGGACGAGACGGGGTGGGATTTGGAGAATCCCATTTCGTCCAGAAATAAATCACATCTCTATGTGTACAGAGTTTTAATAAGTATTTTGGTTAGTTTCAATTTTATAAATAAAACGTTTTTTAATATTTTATTGATGATTAATTCTTTGTATTTTATTTTTGTTGTTGAGGTTGGTGTCCCGATAATACTTTTGCGGAATATCGATCTTTCCAATAGTTTGTGGAATTGAACGCGGTAATTATAACAAAACTTGGTAATTATGTCATCAAGACGAAAGTATTGGAAGAAAAAAATTCTGGCGATAAGATTTATATTGTCGATTAATAAATGTCAAGGTCGATCTTTGTCCAACGTTAGTATAGTTTTGAAGAGTATGTTGTAGTTTCGAGAGTGACCAAACCAAAACATTTCTCATTAGGTAAATTTAAAACTCTATGTGCATCCCACGGGTGCATTAACTATCCACACACTAGAAATTATAGCTCGAATATTTTTGTTGATGCCACGATTAATTATTCTAAAATATTGAGTGATTGTAAAGTTTTGCGTTTTAGGAATAATATGAGGCTGCAAAATATTGAAAATTGAAATGATTACCTTATGCTACGAGTGTTTTTTGATTGAATATCTGCTGTTGGGGATGGTACTCTTGGTTATTACAACGACAACGACGGGAGAAGCCTATATAGATATACATGATAAGTTTTTGATAACTTAGTCCGATAATTTTATAAAATCAATGGTTCAAGCAACATTCCATTCTCTTTATGAACATATTGTTGATATTCGTTTTTTGCAAGGACGAGCAACTAGCAATTTTAGTGCCAACTATGAACGAACTGAATGAAATTAACGATTATGTCGTCCATGTATGATACAGATGAAAAAATCTACTAGAGTTCTGATTCTATTGTGTTGATCGAACGTTGAAGTAGTATGTTTGAACAAATACATTCAGTTGTGTTTTTATACCCCATCAAGTGTCTTGGGTTAACAAACCATCAATAGATATTAAATGTTAGTATTTTTTTGTCCTAAATTGCATCTTTATGTTTAAGAGGTTTCAATAAGTATTTTGGTTAGTCCTAATTTTATAAGTAACACGTTTTTTAATATCTTATTTTTGATTAATTCTTTGTATTTTATTTTTTGTTGGTAAGGTTGATGTCCTAATAATATTTTTACGGAATAGCAACCTTTCAAATGGTATGTGCAATTGAACGCGGTAATTATAATAACACTTGATAATTATGTAATCGAAACGAAAGTATCGAGAGGAAAAAATTCAGGCGACAAGATTTATATTGTCGATTAATAAATGTCTATGTCAGTCTTTGTTCAACGATTAATAAATGTCAATGTAAGTCTTTGTCCAAATATAGTATATTTTTTAAGAGATCGATATTTACACACTGTAAATTGTATGTTGTTGTTTCGAGAGTGACCAAAACATTTGTAATTGGGTACAATTTTAAACTTTTTCGTGCATCGCACGGGTGCAGTACCTATCCACATACTATAAATTCTAGCTCGAATATTTTTGTTCATGCCACGATTAATTATTCTAAGATATGGAGCGATTGCAAAATTTTACGTTTTTCGAAAAATATGAGGCTTCAAAATATTGAGAGTTGAAATAATTACCTTATTCTATGAGTTTTGATTGAATTTCTTATGTTGGGGATGATAGTCTTGGCGATGACAACGACGAGAGAAAGCATGTTATAAGTATTCATGAATTTTTTTTGATAACTTAGTCCTATAATTTTATAAAATCAATGTTCAAGCAACATTCCCTTCTCATCATGAATACATTGTCGATATTCGTTTTTTCAAGCACGATCAACGAGCAATTCTAGAGCCAACTCTGAACGAAGTTGATGGAATTAACGATTATGGCGTCCATGTGTGCTACGGGCGAAATAATCTACCCGAGTTCTGATTCTATTGCGCTGATCGACCGTGGACTTAATATGTTTTAACAAATGCTTACAGTAATTCAGAAAGTAAATCGCATCTCTATGTGTAGAAAGTTTTAATAAGTATTTAGGTAAGTCGTAATGTTATAAATAAAAAGTTTTTTAATATCTATTTTGTTGATTAATTCTTTGTATTTTATTTTCGTTGGTAAGGTTGGTGTTTCGGATAATAATTTTGCGGAATATCGATTTTTCTAATAGGTTGTGCAAATGAACTCGGTAATTATAACAAAATTTGGTAATTATGTCATAAAGACGAAAGTATTGGGTGAAAAAAAATTCTGGCGACAAGATTTATATTGTCGATTAATAAATGTTAAGGTCAGTCTTTGTCCAACGTTAATATTAATTTTGAAGAGTATGTTGCCGTTTCGAAAGTGACCAAAACATTTGTCATTAGGTAAAATTTTAATCTCTATGTGCATCGCACGGGTGCAGTAACTATCCACACACTAGAAATTCTAGCTCAAATATTTTTGTTCATGCCACAATTAATTATTCTAAGATATGGAGCGATTGTAAAGTTTTGAATTTAACGAAAAATATGAGGCTGCAAAATATTGACAATTGAAATGATTACTTTATGCAAGAGTGCTTTTTGATTGAATATATGTTGTTGGGGATGGTACTCTTGGCGATGACAACGACGGGAGAAGCCTATATAGATATTCATGAATAGTTTTTGATAACTTAGTTTGATAATTTTATAAAATCAATTGTTCAAGCAACATTCCCTTCTCATAATGAACACATTGTGTTGATATTCGTTTTTTGCATGGACGAGCAACTATCAACTTTAGCGTCAATTCTGAACGAACTGGATGAAATTAACGATTAGGGCGTCCATTCATGATACGGGCGAAATAATTTACCCGAGTTCTGATTCCATTGTGCTGATCGACCGTGGACTTAGTATGTTTGAACAAATACATTTAGTTGATCTAAACCCCATCAAGTGTTTCAGATGTACAAACCATCAATAGATATTAAATGTTAGTATTTGTTTTCGCCCTAAATCGCATCTCTATGTGTACGAGGTTTTAATAAGTATTTTGATTAATCTTAATATTATAAATAACACGTTTTTTAATATCTTATTGTTGATTAATTATTTGTATTTTATTTTTGTAGGTAAGGTTGGTGTCCTTATAATACTTTTGCGGAATATCAATCATTCTAATGGTCTTTGCAATTGAACGCGGTAGTTATTATAACACTTGGTACGCTGTTGGTTTTAACCAAACTCAGTAATTATGTCATCGAGGCAAAAGTATTGAGAGGAAAAACAGTTGGGTAATTGTTCTTTGTCCCTCAAATTTACTTTGACGCCGTCTGATGCAAAGTTTCCGTTTACTTTCCAACGAAGACAATTACTTTGACAACTCTACGTTGCGGTGTCGAGAGTCACATCGAGAGCCGGGTTGGAATTTTTACTCTGTGAAGAAATTGGAAAGCTTACCAATAGAACAAAAAATGTAGTGTACAATGAAGTGTTTCAAATTTTGTAATGATTAATTATAAACTCTTATCATTATTTTTCTTTACACAACAATTTAAATTTATTTGTTTAGAATTGAAATAACATGCTTTTGTGAAATAATAAAAGCTTAAAAAATAATACTAATACTTGAAACAATACAACTCTAACTAATAGTGTATTACAAAAATTTACCAACTTCTTATAAACTTCAACACCAAATTGATGGAGTATAAACATGTACATTAATTTTTTAATATATTAAATTTTACATAATAACAATGTTAGCTAAAACTCTTCCGTGCATCACACGGGTGTTGAGACTAGTTCTACTAATTTAATTAATTATTTTTAATTTATTTTTTATTCGTAATTTTTATAATTAAATTAAATGATTTACATTAATTTTTTTTATCAAAATATTTTTATAAAAATGATTTTTTTTAATCTCTTAATTAAGTTTTTTTTTATTTACGTTTTTTAAATATATATATATATATATATATATTTATTTTTATTTGTTATCTATATTTTATGAAAAAAAAATCTAATATATTTTGAAAAATATTAATTTTATTTACTTTAACATTTTAGAAGATTTTCGTAATATATTTTCTTAATTAATAATTTAATTTAATAATAATTAAAATATTAATTATTTAATTAATTATTTAATATTGTCACGTGCCGCATTTTAATTGGCGGTGTACCGAAAGTCCGGTACACCTTGTGTAACTGTATCATCTTCCTATATATTTTGATTTTCTACCATAGCCAGAAAAATCGAAGGAACAAAAAGAGCTTCCCCTCCACAAGCCCGGCCCGACCTAGGTCACCTTCTGCAACCGCACTTGTCGATCGCTATTCCAAGACCTCCAAATCCGGCCCGAAAACCCAAACCCGAGGAGCTTTACCCACAGCGTGAAGCAGAAGTGCTGGGAGAAAATCAAGGGGGAAAGATGAATACTGTTTTCAGGGAGCTCGTTGGTTGCCCCGGTTTCCTCTGCCATGATTACCACCACATCTTTCCTTACTCTAAGGTTTTAATATATATTAAAAATTACAGTTTTTAAATTTTTGGAAAATACGATTTATTTATTTATTTTGGTATTGAACTATTTAAAAGTTATGTTGTTGGAAATGTGTGTTTGGGTCGTAGTTGTTCGAATGGTGTCCTTCATCCCACGTGTGTCGAACCGAAACGAGCTATATAGTGCGTCCTGTGTAGATGGATCGATTGTGCGACGTTAAGTGTCGAGTTGAGAACTTGAACTTAAATAGTCGACAATCAAGCCAAATGAGTCACACGAGCCCTATCGATCGTGTATACTTGAAGTATATAAACTTTGGTTGAGAATCGAGGTTAAACGACGGAAGAAACGGAGAGAAAACGAGAAATCGGCAAAACGGCACAATTTGTACTTGGTGTCGGCCGACACCCATTTTGTGCTTTGGGAGTGTCGGCCGACATGCATGTAAATAAGGCGGTGGCTTTTTCAAAGGGTGTCGTCCGACACCCTATTTTGCCTATCATGGTGTCGGCCGACAGTGGCGTTTTTTAGGTCGCAGAAATTCTATTTCTTCTCCTTTTCAACCCTAAACTCTCTCCCCCTCCTCCTATATAAAGGGGACCTTAGACCCACGATTTTGCTGCTACATTAAGTGAAATATCATCACCCCATAAGCACCAAAATACGAGGGAGTCGAGAGAATCGAGTGGGACTCGATACTACGTTTGGGGAACCGCCGTTCGTGATCAAGGAGGGTCTGTGCAACGAATTGAGGCCGGGTACTTTCACGGCTGATCCGTCTACGTCCGGGCATCAACATTATAGAAGAACTACAAGGTATATTCTATACTAACTCAATTAATTGTTCTTACTTACTACGTGCGCACTAGATCCATATGATTAGGGTTTTACGTGTTTATGCATGATTTCTTCTTCCGCACTTTTCATGCTTGTAAAATACGTAAATCCATCTATTGGGGTGTGGATGAGATCCACACAAATCCCAACAGTGGTATCAGAGCCTTGTCGTGCGTTTTTCGTATACGTAGAACAAGTGCCTATAAAATTGTTTTTATTTTATTTGTGAATTTTTCGTGGACTATTTTTTGGAAAAATAGTATTTGATTATGTTAATGTAATTGAGATTATATTTTGTATGAATCAAGTGTCCATGAATTGTTTTTGATTTTTTTTCCATTAATTTTTCATGGAACATTTTTTGGAAAAATAATACTTGATTTTTTTGCAAAATTAATTTGGTTAAATTTGTATGCATAAATCAAATCACCATATTGTGAAATTCGAAATTGATAAATTATTTGGGATAATATTTTGTCAATTTTATCTCTCAATCATGATTAATAAAGAATTTAGAATTCTTGTATTTTTCATGAAGTTCACGTTTTATCAATTTTTCAAAACAATGCCTAATTTGTTTTTTCAAAGATTAATTTCAAGCCGATCTATTTCTCACCCCGGGAGTGGAAATGAGACCAGAGTGCTTAAATTAGTCGATGACGCAAATTAAAGACTTTCGAACCATGGGATGGTACGATCGTCTGGTTGGCTCCCCCATGTCACATGGGAGATAAAGCGCAATTGCATGATAAATCGCTGGTTAGAAACCTCGAGTTTTCACTTACGATTTATCGCGTTTTGATTATTGGGATGATTATGACGGGGATACAAATAAAAGGCGATTATTGGGAATAATCGTTGTTGAAACAATTAAATCTGAATTTTATTGAGAATAAAAATTAATAGGCATTTTTGAGCTAATTGTTGCATCTTGCCTGCTTAGGAATTGAGAATTCTTGTGCTTGCTCGATGTTATGCTTTGCGGTAGTATGCATGCTTTAGGTTTATATTATGTGTTTTCATCATGTTCAATCGATTAAAACAAAACCTGCATGTATAGTCTCATAAAATGAGTTATCGCCTTCTCCAATTAGACACACCCCCTAAAGCTCTCGATCATCAATTAGTAGGTCCCGCCTCCGCGGGGTGCTATATTTTTTATCTTGAGATAAGGTGAGGGTGGAGGAACAACGAGGCCTCTACAACGTGTTTTTGGTTTCTCATCGACGAACCCACTGAAGGCGTGGTAGTCGAGGCGAGGAGATAAGAATGGGATTCTTATCGACCAAGAGTGTTATTGTCGATAGTGAGACTATTGAAATAACATTGACAATGAGATTGTCTACCTATCTTGGATTTTCGAGTGTCAAGCTCTCCTTGGCTCGAGAAATTGCGAGATGAGGATCTTGGAATTATTTTGTTCTAGAGACACCAATGTTGGACATTGGAGAACGAAATAGACAACTATATAAGTGTTCTAGGAACGACTTGTTGTCAAACATTGAATGTTTACTAAATACTTGTTTATTTCATTCTGTAGTTAATATGTCGTCAACTAACTCAATCAACCCAAGTACCATGCGTTCAATCCTTGAGAAGGAAAAATTGAACGGTACTAATTTTCTCGATTGGCATCAAAATTTGAGAATTGCTCTCAAATACGAGAAACGAGAGACTGTGCTGGAAACTCCTATTCCTAAAATTACTCCAAATTCCACTGGTCCTGAAAAGACCAATGTCAAGAAGATTGAGGAAGCCTCGCGAGAGGTGACCTGCATCATGCTAGGGGCCATGGAACCCGCCTTTCAAAGGCAGTTCGAACACATGGATGCTTATAGCATCATTGAACAACTCAAGAGCATGTTCGGGGAACAAGCGAGGATTGAGAGGTTCAATGTCCTTCGTGACATAATGGATACAAAGCTTCAAAAAGGGAAACCTGTTGGGCCACACGTGCAAAAGATGATGGGTCTTTTTGCGACGAGTGAGCGCCTAGGATTCCCATATGAAGAGGCATTGGCAGTAGATATCGTTCTGCACTCGTTGCATGATGGTTATGACTCCTTTAGGACGAACTATCATGTGAACGGAGTTCAGAAATCGTTGATGGATCTACATGGTCTTTTGAAGACTGTAGAGCCCTCGATTAAGAGCAACTCTGGGAGAGATGTTCTTATGATAAAGGAAGGAGGGATTTCCAAAAGGAAGAACAAGTCCATAGTCAAAGGCAAGGGAAAAGCTGTTGTTGCGCCCAAGGCCAAAGACAAGAAAACTTCGGTGGGACCAAAGTGTTTCTATTGCGATGGCGTGGGCCATTTCAAAAGGGATTGTTCTAAATACAAGGAAGATGTGAAGAATGGGGTCACCCCATCGTCTTCAGATATTTTCGTTGTAGATATACATTTTTCTGACACTACTTCATGGGTATTGGATACCAGTTGTGGAACTCACATTGTTCGAAATGTGCAGGGACTGCAAAGAAGTAAGAAGTTAGAGAAAGGTGAAGTCCATCTGCGCGTGGGGAATGGAGCGAGGGTCGCTGCATTAGCCGTAGGGATTTATAGTTTATCTTTGCCCTCTGGGCTCGTACTAGAACTCAATAATGTTTATTTTGTTCCTAGTATAACCATGAATATTATTTCTATTTCTGCATTGGATGCTGAAGGATTTAATTTTACGATTATTAATGGAGTTTTTTCGTTGTTTAATCGTGATGTATTTTATGGTTTAGCACGTCTTGAGCGTGGCTTATACGTGCTCGATTTAGATAAACAAATCTACAATATAAATACCAAACGAGCTAAATCAAACGAGACAAACGAAACATACCTCTGGCACTGTCGTTTAGGTCATATAAACACTAAGCGTGTTGAGAAACTCCTCAAGGAGGGTGTTCTCAAATCATTTGATTTGGAATCATTTGATACATGCGATGGGTGTCTATTAGGAAAAATGACGAAATCACCATTTCTGGGAACTGGTGAGCGAGCTAGTGATCTATTGGGCCTTATACACATTGATGTGTGTGGACCAATGAGTTCACCGGCACGAGGTGGTTACGTATACTTCATAACTTTTACTGATGATTTAAGTAAATATGGTTATGTCTATTTAATGAAGCATAAGTTGGAATCTTTTGAGCGATTCAAAGAATTCCAAAATGAAGTAAAAAATCAACTTGACAAGACGATAAAAGTTCTTCGATCAGATCAAGGAGGCGAATATCTGAGTCATGAGTTTGATGATCATCTAGTGAAGTGTGGGATTAGATCTCAACTCACCCCTCCTGGAACTCCTCAGTTGAATGGAGTGTCTGAAAGAAGGAATCGAACTCTGTTGGACATGGTTCGATCTATGATGAGCTCAGCAAAACATCCTATATCCTTTTGGGGACATGCACTCTCTACTGCTGCTCTAATACTGAACAGGACGCCGTCAAAGGCTGTGAGTATGACACCATATGAGATATGGAGTGGGAGGGTCCCGAATTTGTCTTATCTCAAGATTTGGGGTTGCGAAGCCTATGTCAAGAGAAATATCTCTGGCAAGCTTGAACCCAAATCGGACAAGGTTTTCATTGTGGGATACCCAAAAGAAACCCGAGGATATCATTTCTACAACCAATCAGAGAACAAAGTTTTTGTTGCTCGTGATGGTATCTTTCTGGAAAAGGAATTCCTTTCTAAGAAAGATAGTGGGAGTAAAGTTGTTCTGGACGAGGTCCATGATGAACAACCAGTTGCCGAGGAAACAAACGACGAGGTCGTGGTGATTCCTGAACCCTCGCAGGTGGTAACTGATCCTCGTAGGTCGGGAAGGACAATAACTCGTCCCGCTAGATATATTAATATCTTAAGGAATGAGGAACCATCCACCTATAGTCAAGCCGTGACAAGTCCGGATTCCGAGAAATGGCTGAGAGCCATGAAATCCGAGATGGACTCCATGTCTGAGAATCAAGTCTGGGACTTGATCGATTTACCTCAAGAGGCTAGGCCTATTGAGTGTAAATGGATCTATAAGATCAAGACCGACATGAATGGAAAACCCGAGGTTTTCAAAGCTAGATTGGTAGCAAAATGATTTCGCCAAATCCATGGGGTGGACTACGACGAGACCTATTCACCAGTCGCGATGCTTAAGTCTATCAGGATACTTCTTGCCATTGCCGCTCATTATGATTATGAGATATGGCAAATGGATGTTAAAACCGTCTTCTTGAATGGGATTCTTGAAGAGGATGTGTATATGACACAGCCTGAGGGTTTTATCGATCCAAAAGGGGCTAAGAAGGTATGCAAGCTTAAAAGAGCCATTTATGGACTCAAGCAAGCATCTCGGAGTTGGAATCTGCGTTTCGACGAAGCCGTAAAGGAATTCGGCTTTAAACGTAACCCAGAGGATTCTTGTATATACAAGAAGGTCAGTGGGAGCGCAATCGTTTTTCTTGTGCTGTATGTCGATGACATACTCCTTATTGGAAATAACATTCCGATGTTGAACTCTGTGAAGGAGTGGCTAGGAAAGTGTTTCTCAATGAAGGATCTGGGAGAAGCACAATACATATTGGGCATCAAGATCTATCGGAATAGATCTAAAAGGATGCTTGGACTAAATCAAGAGTCATATATTGACAAGATACTTGAAAGGTTCAAGATGAAGGACTCTAAGAAGGGCCTTCTACCCATGACACATGGCCAACCTCTTAGTCTTAAACAGTGCCCGCAAGGACCTGTTGAGCAAAAGAGGATGGATAATGTTCCTTATGCTTCGGCAATAGGATCAATTATGTATGCCATGATATGTACGAGGCCAGACGCATCGTATGCTTTGAGCATGACAAGTCGTTTTCAGTCGAACCCGGGTGAGGCGCATTGGACTGCGGCCAAAAATATTCTCAGATACCTTAACCGGACTAAGGAGAATTATCTTGTCTATGGGGGACAAGATGAGTTAGAAATGACGGGCTATACGGACGCGAGTTTTCAGACTGATAAAGACGATCAGCAGTCTCAGTCTGGTTACGTCTTCTGTATGAACGGAGGTGCGGTTAGTTGGAAGAGTTCCAAACAAACCTCTGTCGCCGACTCAACTACAGAGTCTGAGTACATTGCAGCCTCGGAGGCTGGAAAGGAAGGTGTATGGATGAAAATGTTCCTTCAGGAACTTGGTGTCGTCCCCAGTGCTGCCAAACCTATGGTTCTCTATTGCGATAATAGTGGAGCCATAGCTCAAGCAATAGAGCCAAGGGATCACCACAAAGTCAAACACATACTCAGAAAATATCAGTACCAAGAAGTTCGTTTGGGAATCGCATATCACCGCAAGCCACGATAGTGTGGACGTTTACGTTGACATACGGATCCTTTACTCCCTTCTATAACTGTCAACATCAATCGTTCAAAAATCTCATTCAGTATAGCAAGCCACGATAGTGTGGACGTTTACTACACCAAAAGACTTTTACAATTGACATCCTTTTACTCGATCCATTGAATTCTCGCAAACCAAGACGCGGAGAATCATAAGTGAAACTCGAAGTTTCTAACCAGTGATTCACCATGCGAACAACCCTATCTCTCATAAATGAGGGAGCCGAGAAGACAATCGATCCACCTTCAAAAGGATGGTACGAAGGTCTCTAATTTGTGTCATCCACATGACCAAGTGGCTTTGGCTCCATTCCACTCCCCTGGGTGAGAATGAGTCGACTTGAAGTCAGCTTCAGAAAGACAAATTAGGCATTGTTTGATAAACTTGATCAATGTTTCTTGTAGAAGGAATTACAAGAATTCTCCTCCAATGACTCGTCTATACGAACTTCAAAAGTCCATAAGAGTCACCAAGAGAACAACAATGGAGACCATGGGAATGTTTCCATCCCCTCTCCCACTTAGCTTTTTACAATAAGGGATACGCTATCTAGTGCATAAAATAAACACATATAGCATGCATACAAGTAATAAAGCACATAGTATCACATAGTCAAAATAATGCTAGAAAATTATTTTCCCGACTATCATGGCTTTATTCCATCTTCATATGCATCTTCTAGTCTTCAGTCTTCGTTTTTGAATGCTCCATGTGACGAGAATATTAATCCCAATATTTAAATCTATTTATTTTCAATTAATCCAAAAGTTACTTAATTCGAAAATTAAGTCAATCGAATATATCAAAAATAAAATTAAATATTATTAATATTTTATTTATTTATTTTCCCATCTAATTCCATTAAATTTCTAGAATCCTATCCAAGTAAAACTTGAATATTCTAGAAGACTTCTATAATAGAATAAGGAAATAAAATAAATTAGGACTCTTCTACTTTCCAAAATTAATTAATTTCCATCTAATGAAAATTCCACAAATAGGAATAATCAAATAGGAAATAAATTAATTCCTAATTAATTCTTTTCTTAATCCATGAGAGTTCCCATAAAAGAGAATACTCAATAAGGAATAAAATTAATTCCAATTAATTCTTTTCCTAATCCATGAGAGTTCCTAAAAGTAAGAACACTCAAATAGGAAAACCGAATTAAATTAGGAAAGTAAGATTTTGGTAGGAGTAGCATGGGTTGGGAGACCCCACACCACCCCCACCCGATCGACCGCCCCCTAGGGATCACAGCCGCCTGTCACGGACTTTTCCCCTTGAAGAGTCTCGTGCGGCACTCGACTAGTCAAACACCCCGTGTGTTGATCGAGTTCAGCCTTCAACCTTGAATCCCGACGATGCTAAGGAAATGGAAAAGCTTTAGGAATCGAAAGAACAACGAAAGACAAGGACAATGGAAGAAAAGCTTATATTGCTTAGTAAAAGGCTTAAGTTTTCTGAGTGATTTACAAATGAGGGGAAGACCCCTTTATATACTACTCTATGTACAATAATGGGCCAAGCCCATGTTCCAGAATATTCCTAGTAATGAGCCAAGCCCAATATCTAGAATATTCCATACTCTTCTTGTAAATCCTGGAAGATGGGCTTACTCCTGTTGGACTTGGGTCGCCTATCTTGTGGACTTGTGCGGCCCAATGGACTGGATAATGATGTAGCCAATAAATGTGGGCCCAAATGCTCTCCAAGAAGATTATTAACCTCCACCACGTGACCCACAATGCAGCCCAAATGACGGGGCGTGACATCCTCCCCCACCTGTTTCGGCGACGACCCCGTCGCCTCCCAATTTCGGAGCTGGTCTCGGAATTGCCACAAGTCATCTTCATACTCCCATGATGCTTCAGAAACGGGCAAGTCCTTCCACCGGATAAGGAATTGCTTCCTTCTTGGTACGCCCCGACGTCTCTCAATCTTCGAGTCGAGCACCTCGCCAATCTCTTGATCATAAGACTTGGTCACTATTGGTGGTGCTCGGCTAGACTCTCCTCGAACAGGGTCTTCCATGTCCTCGTGATATGGCCTCAACATACTCACATGGAAGACTGGGTGAATCTTCAGTGTTGGCGGTAAAGTGACTCGGTAAGATACTTTGCCAACTTTACCCTCAATAGGAAAGGGCCCCTCGAAACGCCTCAATATACCCTTGTGTAGACTCCGAAAGACCTTGAACTGTTGGGGTAACAGTTTTATAAGGACTCGGTCGCCCACGGCAAACTCCTGCGGTCTCCTCCGTGAATCGGCCCACTTTTTCATCCGCTTTTGCGCCTTCTCAAGACAAGCGTGGGCAAGATCCGCATGCTCCCTCCAAGCTTTGGCCAAGTTAGTGGCCCCTGGACTCCTCGCGGGTTCCGAAGTGGCTAAGGTATGTGGGGTAGCTGGTTGCTGCCCTGTCGCCAGCTCAAAAGCACTCCGACCCGTTGACTCGCTCCGCTGCAAGTTATACGAGAATTGGGCAATGTCAAGAAGCTTAGCCCAATCCCGCTGGTTGGCACTAACAAAGTGCCGAAGGTAGCACTCCAATAAGGCGTTGACTCGCTCCGTCTGTCCATCGGTCTGCGGGTGAAAACTAGTGGAGAAGTTCAATTGCGTCCCCAGCAACTTGAAAAGCTCCGTCCACAATCGTCCCGTGAATCGGGGGTCCCTGTCACTCACGATGCTCCTTGGAAGTCCCCAATACTTCACAACGCCTTTGAAAAATGCCCGTGCTGCCTCCTCTGCCGTGCAGTCCTTAGTACAAGGAATGAAGGTCCCGTACTTCGAGAATCGGTCCACCACGACCAAAATCGACCCAAACCCCTCGGACTTCGGTAATGCACTAATGAAATCCATTGAGATCGACTCCCACGGTCTCGATGGTATAGGTAGTGGCTCCAAAAGCCCCGCCGGAAGTACATTGAGTCCCTTGTCTTGTTGGCACACGAGACAAGTCTTGACATAAGACTCAACATCACCACGCATCCCCGGCCAGAAACATGACCTTTCGAGAAGTGCTAGAGTTCGTCTCTGTCCCGGATGGCCCGCCCACCTGGTATCGTGGCACTCTCGAATGAAGTCACGCCTCAAATCATCCCCTTTAGGCACGTATAGTCGGTGCCTCTTGGTGTAGAGTAGCCCGCTCTCCATCCAAAATCGCCTTGTCTTGCCCTCTGCGACAAGCTCCATCAACGTCTTTGCTAAAGGATCATCTCCAAGCCCTTCTTTGATGCGCTCCATCAAAGTCCCCTTTGCTTGGCTAATAGCCGCCAACTCCGCCTTGCGACTCAGTGCGTCCGCCACCACGTTCGTGCATCCCGGCTTGTACTCTAAGGTATAATCGAACTCTGCTAGAAAGTCCTGCCATCGTGCCTGTTTTGGAGATAGTTTCTTCTGGGTCTGAAAGTAACTCGTCGCGACATTGTCGGTCTGAATTTTGAAATGTGCCCCCAAAAGATAGTGCCTCCAAACTCGAAGACAATGAACCACCGCGGTCATTTCTTTTTCTTGCACCGTATAACGCCTCTCCGTCTCGTTTAGCTTGCGACTTTCGAATGCAATGGGATGTCGCCCTTGCATCAAAACTCCCCCAATGGCAAAGTCGGAAGCATCGGTATGCACCTCGAATGGCTGCGTAAAATCTGGTAGTGCAAGAACAGGCTCTCGGGTGATTGCAGCCTTTAGCCCCTCAAAGGCCTCATTACACTTCTCGGACCATTCCCATGCATGGCCCTTCTTCAGCAGGTCCGTTAATGGTGCGGCAATCGCTGAATATCCTTCTACAAAACGCCGATAGTAGTTAACCATACCAAGGAAAGAACGTAATTCGGTTACCTTGGTTGGAGGCTCCCAGTTTTGGATCGCTTCTATCTTGGCTCCATCCATCTTGATTCTTCCATGCCCAATCACATGCCCCAAAAAGTTCACTTCCTCCCGAGCGAACTCGCACTTGGACTCCTTCACGAACAACTCGTGCTCTCGGAGAACTCCGAATATGATACGCAAGTGCTCCACGTGTTCCTCCACGAAACTACTATAGATAACAATGTCATCCAAGTACACAACCACGAACTTGTCCAAGTAAGGCTGGAAGATCCTGTTCATCAGGGTACAAAATGTCGCCGGTGCGTTGGTCAATCCAAAGGGCATGACCAACCACTCAAAGGATCCATAACGGGTGATGCACGTTGTCTTCGGCTCGTCCCCTTCAGCAACTCGAACTTGGTAATAGCCTTTTTGAAGATCCATCTTCGTATAGACTCTCGCCCCACCAAGTCGATCAAAAAGGTCAGCAATCAAAGGAATAGGATAACGGTTTTTGATTGTTACCTTGTTAAGAGCCCGATAGTCAACGCACATCCTCAAAGAACCGTCATGCTTCTTCTGAAATAGAACAGGTGCGCCATACGGTGCCTTAGATGGCCGGATTCTCCCCGTGTCCAACAATTCCCCCAATTGCTTCTTAAGCTCCTCGAGCTCTGGCGGAGACATCCTATATGGTGCCATCGATGGTGGTCTGGCTCCCGGTTCTAATTCAATTTGGTGATCCACCTCCCTCCTCGGTGGAAGCTCCTTCGGTAACTCGGGTGGCATGACGTCCTTATTCTCCTCAAGGACAACTCGGATGCATTCCGGGATTTCTTGTGTCGATCCAGTCTCTCCATTCTCCTTCAATACTGCAAGGTAAGTCGGCTCGCCTTTCTTCGCCCCCTTGGCTACTTGCATGGCTGAGAGTTTCTTTCCCTTGGCCCCAACATCAGCCCCTTCGACGCCTGGAACCATGCACGGAGACCCCTTCTCCAAGATGCAAACAGTATTGAAAGTTGGCATAGGAATAGCTGTTACCTGACGTAAGAAATCCATGCCAAGGACAACCTTGAAGTCGTCCATAGGTGCCACCGAAAAATTTACTTGGCCCGTCCAAGTACCCAATCGCAAAGCTACGCCTCGGGCCACGCCACTCAGCTGCTGCGCCTTGCTATTCACCGTTTTAATCATGCCCCCTCCTCGGGTCCAGGAGAGCCCCAGTCTCCTGCCTTCATCTTCAGTGATGAAGTTGTGTGTCGCCCCGGTGTCGACCATTGCTCGTGTTGTAACACCATTAACAATCGCCTCCACATATAAGAGCCCCTTACTCGGTGGAGCCGGAATGGGGTTCGCCTTAAGAGCATTGAAGAGCTGCAACGACCCTACGTTCTGCTCTTCTTCGGTCTCGTCCTTCTCCTGGGCGAGTATGGCTGCAAGCTTCCCAAACTTCGGACAGTCCTTCATCCAATGAGGACCTTTGCACAAATGACAACCACCTTGCGGCGCGCTGGTACTCTTCTTGTTCTCGTACGAAGAACGCCCCGAGCTTTTGTTGTTATCCCGCACTGGTGTCTTGCCTTTGTCACGGTTCCCCTGCTTCTCTCCCCCACTCTTATTGGTTGCTTGTTGCTTCTTCTTGGCAGCATCCCCTGAAGGTTGAGTTTGGAAATCGGTGAGTGCCTCAGCCGCGGCAATAGCCTCGTCAACAGTCTTGACCCCTTGACGCCTTAACTCCAACTGAGCCCAACGTTGCAACCCGTCCACGAAGTGGAAAAGCATGCTAGACTCGGTTAGATCGGGAAGTTGGAGTGTCAGATTGGTGAAGTCCCGAACATAGTCCCGAATAGCCCCCGTCTGCCTCAACTCCCTGAACTTCTTTTGCGCCTCGAACACCACGTTCTCGGGATAGAACTGTCTCTTGAGATCCCTCACAAACTCCTCGTAGGAGTCGAGTCGGTAGGTGCCCCGCTCGATCTCAGCACACTTCCTTCGCCACCACAACATAGCATTATCAGTAAGGTAATCAGAAGCAGTGCGTACCTTAGTCTCTTCGTCCGTGATGTGCATCCCATCGAAGTATCGCTTCATTCGCCATAGAAAGTTGTCGAGTTCTTTGGCATCCCGCACGCCCTTGAACTCCATTGGCCTCGGACAATCAACCCTCGGCTTGGCTGAAGGCGTGTTAGTCTCCCCGCTAGCAACGGCCTTCTTGCAAATGGCGATATCCTCGCGCATCGTGTTTAAGATCTCCTCGATCATGTCTAGGCGATCATTGATTTTGCCTTGACTCTCCCAGCAGCCTTTGACGTCTTCCTTGACATCCTCGACCTCGCCGAGTACATGTTCTTCCAAAGTCTTGAATGAGAGTTCGACCCGCTCGAACCGCTCGGAGAATTCCGCCACAACAAGGTCCATATTCGGCCCCTTGCTACTGTCGCGTTTCTTCTTCGTTGCAGGATTGGCAAATGGCTCCCGACCGCGTTCACCATCCTCTGGTGGAATAACCTCGCTTCCACTTGTCTTCACCATTGTAGCAACGTCTTAAACTTCGGCTCTGATACCACTTGTCACGGACTTTTCCCCTTGAAGAGTCTCGTGCGGCACTCGACTAGTCAAACACCCCGTGTGTTGATCGAGTTCAGCCTTCAACCTTGAATCCCGACGATGCTAAGGAAATGGAAAAGCTTTAGGAATCGAAAGAACAACGAAAGACAAGGACAATAGAAGAAAAGCTTATATTGCTTAGTAAAAGGCTTAAGTTTTCTGAGTGATTTACAAATGAGGGGAAGACCCCTTTATATACTACTCTATGTACAATAATGGGCCAAGCCCATGTTCCAGAATATTCCTAGTAATGAGCCAAGCCCAATATCTAGAATATTCCATACTCTTCTTGTAAACCCTGGAAGATGGGCTTACTCCTGTTGGACTTGGGTCGCCTATCTTGTGGACTTGTGCGGCCCAATGGACTGGATAATGATGTAGCCAATAAATGTGGGCCCAAATGCTCTCCAAGAAGATTATTAACCTCCACCACGTGACCCACAATGCAGCCCAAATGACGGGGCGTGACACGCCGCCGCCCAGCCCACGCGCCACCACCACCGGTGGCCGGCGTGGCCGGAACTCCCGCGGACAGCCCTTGCCTAGGGCGTGGGTCGATCGATCCTCATGGATCGACCATGGGGTTGGTCGATCCTAGCCCTAGCCTCCCCTCGTCACTTCGTCTTCTCCGGCCGTTTTTGATTCGGCATCGATCCAACGTAAATAAATTACAATAATTTAAATTACAATTCCGGTATCGATTCTATACATGAAATCGACCCTATACACTTTCCGGAAAAACATAGAACAATAATAATGAATCCTAAATTCGGTTAACCCCCGAATTTTTACTATTACAAGCATTCATCCACACAAAACGAATCTCGACATGTCCGAGAGTTTAATAAACGAATAATCATGATAATTAAACAACAATTAATTAAACCATGATAGCCGGAAATCCCTGCAAGGTAGAACGATAATAGAACACATACATGAACACGAAACCAAACTCTCTGATACCAGTTCCTGGAAATCGATATCCCGGGGTATCAAAAATTGCGGAACCGATAACCCCGACCGAAATTCTCGATCGCCGGAGAACCAACCGCGAACCGCCGCGTGAGCCGGGGCCCGACCGAACACCCAGCGAGGTCCGAGGACCGCGTGTTCCCAGTCGAGCCCCCACGAGGGGCTCGCGATCATCTCGCGGATGATCGCTGAGATCGCTACGAGCGATCCCCGGGCTGCTCGCAGCAGCCCCGCAGCGGGTCAGCGAACCCGCTGCTCGCATGGGGTCAGCCCCGTGCACCCCAGCTACGGGAAACCCCGTAGCGCGCACGGGGCAGCTGCGGGTCACCCCGCAGCGACTCGCGATCGAGCTCACGGGCTCGATCGCCCCTCGGCTTCAGCCGAGGGCTTTGCGTGGGACGCGCCGCCGGCGACGGTGGCTGGGAGGTCCACCCGCCGTGGCACCAGCCCACGGCGAACCTCCCGGCGATCGAACCTAGGTCGATCGCGTGCCCCGGCGTCCAGCCGGGGCTCTCCTTCGCCGCGCGTCCGGCGGTCCGAACCCTAGGGTTCGACCGCCACCTTCGATCCTCGCCGGGGATCTCGAATCCCCGTCCCCGAGGTTCGTCGTTTTCCCGGATCGTGCGTTCATGTATATGTCACAATTAATTCATACATAAATCATAAAAGGGGGTTTATGATTTTACCTTTGATTCGTTGTGCGGAGAAACGAAATCGAGTTGATGACCTTACGATCTTCCCACGTATTCCTTGCACTAGCTTGAACGTCGGGTGGGCGACGATCCTCCAAGCTTATGGATCTCCTTCAACTCTCTAGAACTATCAACTATTGATATTCTTGTCTTGTTCTTTTGTGAAGGCCATGTAGTGCTTTTATAGGCTACGTAGGGGATCTAAAGGAGGTGGAATATTGAGCTTCCAATATTAATGATTAAATTGAGTCCAGCCCAAATCTATTAATCCCATTAATATTAATTAATTTATTTTCCACTATATAAATTAATTGCACTCCCAATATTTAACCATATTATATCAAATAATATTTCTCCGGTAGTATTATTTATTCTGTGTATTTAAGATTTAAATATCCATGAATAAAATTAATTAATTGCTAATTAATTTATTCATCTCTTATATCCGAGAATAGTACCATTCAACCTTAATTATTGTGCGGAACAAATCCACTCATGAGGTTTACACAATAATTCCTTATGAACTCATCTTGGGGATATTATCAACCCTTACGGGATACACTTTCCCGTCAAGTATTCACGGCATGTCATATATAAAATATAGCGACCCAATTTTACCGGTAATTAACCCAATAATTAAAACGGTTAATTCCTTTGGAAAATCAAAGTCACTTATATTAAATATACACACCCGCAATAGTATCGGGGATTAAAAATAAAATACTCTGAGACTTAAATCAATTATCAACGGCAATCCTAATTGATAAATCTCAAGCGATCCGCCCAATACACCAAGTGTACAAGTGTGATAAAATAATTAAGACAAATTATTTTATCTCTCACACAACGACTATACCGATGGATTGGTCCGTGTCCATCTAGGTCGTGAGCAACCGTTCGATTAAATACGAGTAACCGATAGTATGATCTTCTGTGTGATGTCGCACACCATACTAACTACAACGTATAGAATCCAGGACTATATTTTGCATATATTTAATTAACAATAATTAAATGCAAACAATTGTTTATTAATTAAATAGATTAAATGCTATGACCGGGAGTTTACCGATACTTAAATCTAGACATTAAGTACACAACTCCAACACTGCCCCTACTACGTATCCACTAGCGTCACACATTAGTTCAAAAGGCATCCCCCATTCCGGGGGTTGGATGATGGGAGCTGTTTGTTGGGATATGTCCTTCGATCCTACGTGTGCAATCGATAAAGTCATAAGGTCGTCTATGGATGTTAAATGATTATTTGATAATATTAATTGTTGGGAACAATATAATATTGATCAATTAAATCATACCTACAGGGTCACACACGGACTCGAAGATAATGTACGATGATTGATATATATATTGATTTAGAATCAATATTTACGTGGATTTAATTCCCATGCATGGGATGCATGGCTTGCATGGATGCATGTCACATAGTGTGACATGGCATGCCACACAAGTAAGTGGGACCACATACAATGCATAGTGGCATGTGTATGTGGCATGACCTTTCACCTCCTTTGTAACCTCTTTTGCATGTTAATGGTGCATCTTTATGCACATTAAGATGGAGGTTACATAGAGGTGTAATGGTGTGAATAATGGTGTGTTTATATAGATGAAAATCTGATTTTCATAACACACAAGCATCAGCCACGAAAATCCACACATATAGAGAGAAAAGAGGTGATCTTGGAGATTCATTCTCAAGCAATCAAAGGTGTTCATTATCCGGGTTCGTGTGCAACACGTAGAGGCCGGGCCATTTGTGCGGCTTCCACATCCGGACGATCTAAAGGAGTGACGAGGTCATTCACAAGAAGAGCTTTGAGAGACTGATCCATTTGAGGTGGTTCAATCGACTCAACACCACCTCAACGACATCAACGAATCACTTCGTCACCAAAAGTAAGATTTCGTTGATATCTATATATATATATATATATTGGATGTATATATATATATATAAATATATGTGTGTCTATACATATTTGTGTGCACTAAGATCATAGCATAGTAGATCTATTGCTTTACACGCTTCCGCACACACGGTATATCGATCGGATCGGTATATCGATACCTACACTGTTACCAGTCTCTCCTTCAGATGGTTGAAGGCTCTTTGGCAATCATCGTCAAAGTCCCACTCCACGTCATTCTGTAGCAGTCTTGTCATCGGTTGGGCGATACTGGCAAAGTCCTTCACAAAGCGCCTATAGAACCCTGCGTGGCCAAGGAATCCTCTTACTTGCTTGATATTCCTCGGATATGGTAGTTTGGCAATGACTTTTATTTTTGCTTTGTCGACTTCTATGCCTTTGGCTGACACTACATGTCCAAGGACTACTCCTTCTTCTACCATAAAGTGACACTTTTCATAGTTCAAAACCAAACTCTTCTCTACACACCGCTGCAGTGTTAGCTCCAAGTTTGCCAGGCATAGGTCAAAGGTGTTACCATAAACCGTGAAGTCGTCCATAAATACTTCAATTCCGTTCTCTAATAGGTCAGAGAATATACTCATCATACAACGCTGGAAGGTCCCTGGTGCGTTACACAGCCCAAAGGGCATACGCCTGTAGGCAAAGGTACCAAAGGGACACATGAACGTTGTTTTGTCTTGATCTTCTTCAGCTACCCAAATCTGCATGTATCCCGAGTACCCATCTAGGAAGCAGAAGTGCTTCTTCCCGGCCAATCGTTCCAACATCTCATCGATGAAGGGCAAAGGGAAATGGTCTTTGCGGGTCACTTTGTTCAGCTTACGGTAGTCTATACATACTCTCCATCCTGTCTGTAGCCTGGTAGCGATTTGCTCTTTCTTCTCATTCTCTACGACCTGGATCCCTGACTTCTTTGGCACGACGTGTACAGGGCTAACCCACTTACTGTCTGAGACAGGGTAAATTATTCCCACACTAAGGAGCTTTTTTATCTCTTTGAGTACCAGCTCTTTCATGGCAGGATTAAGTTTCCTTTGGGGGTCTCGTACTGGTGTAGATTCATCTTCGAGGAGTATATGGTGTTGGCAAATCGTTGGGCTTATACCTCTTATATCACCTAAAGTCCATCCTATGGCCAGTTTGTATCGCCCCAGTACTTCTTTGAGTTTAACTTCCTCCTCCTCCGAGAGGGATGAGTTGATGATTACGGGCAAAGTGTCGTGCTCACCTAAGTACATGTACTTCAGATGCTTTGGCAAGTTTTTCAACTCCAGTAGTGGGGCTCTCTCCAAAGATGGCTTCATGATCGTTTCCTCCAGTATTGGCAGTTTGCCTGGATCTCCTTTGTAATTTTCTAGTGCCCCCAACTGCTTAATTGCTTCTTGTATTCCCTGCGGTTCGTCTTCTAGTTCATCGTGTAGCATTCCTTCTTGAATCACTACTTCAACTTCGTCGTACTTGCCGCTTTGCAACACTTTGCCTTCCACTGCTTTGTCAATCTGATCGATCATATGAACTTCCTCAGTATCGGATGGGTGCTTCATGGACTTGTAAAGGTCAAATGTGACTGTTTCTCCCTCGAACTTACATGTCAGTTTGCTTGTCTCGCAGTCTATGTGTGTTCTTGCAGTTTTAAGGAACGGTCTGCCCAGAATCATAATTGGCTCTTTGCTTGATCTCCCCATGTCTAGTACATAGAAGTCTGCTGGGAAGATTAAATCCTCCACTTTGACCAATACGTCCTCCAGTATGCCCTCAGGGTAGATATTGGATCTGTCAGCTAGTTGGATCACCACTCTTGTGGGTTGAGAACCCCTATGCCCAAGTCCTCGTACATAGTTTTGGGAATGACATTGATCGATGCCCCTAGATCCAACATTTCCTTCTCGATTCTCATCCGTCCTGTGATGCATGGTATGTAAAACATGCCTGGGTCTCCACACTTAGTAGGTACGCTCTTTTGGATTACTGACGAGACGTTTTCACCCACCTCGAATTTTGCATCGTCTTGATACTTTAATTTCTTTGTGCATAGCTCCTTGAGGAACTTGGCACATCGGGGCATAGTATTCAGTATAGTTAGTAGTGGCATATTGATCTCCACCTTTTTGAACATTTGGAACATCTCGTAGGTCTCTTCCCTTTCTTTATTCTTGCTTAGCCTTCCTGGAAAGGGGACTCGGATCTTAGGTGGTGGTGATTTATCTCTCTTTGTCCTGACTACCTCTTCTATTTTTTCTCTTTCATCCTCAGCGGTTAGCTCCTCTATCTCTATGTTTTCTGGCTCTTGAGGTTGTTTGCCCTGGGTTGGCGCTTTGACTTCTGGCAAGATTCTTCCACTCTTTAGCTGGATGGCATTGCAGTGGGCATTCTTCACTTCGACTTGTGGTGGCAAGTTTCCATTCCGCTGTTCTAACTTTGCCACGACTTGGTTCAAGTGGGCCATTTGAGCTCCCAAGTTATTCAGTTGCCCTCTGGTCTCTTGTTTGAATTTTTCGTTCTCTTGCATGGCTTTCATATTTTCTTGCTGGAACTTTACGTT
Source organism: Euphrasia confusa (assembly GCA_954870475.1). NCBI lineage: Eukaryota > Viridiplantae > Streptophyta > Magnoliopsida > Lamiales > Orobanchaceae > Euphrasia > Euphrasia confusa. The sequence goes on along the minus strand of OX940955.1, from coordinate 36,393,433 downwards.
CTCTCTGACCAAAGTCTCCATCATGTCCGACAGTGATGCCCCTTTGCCCTGAATCTGCTGGGGGTTCCCTTGCTGCTGTTGATTGTATCGGTTTGGTTCGGGTTGCCCTGATATCCTTCTCCTTGATTATTATTATTCTCATACCTGAAGTTCTCGTGGTGCCTCCATCCTTGGTTATAGGTGTTGGAGTATAGATCAAAGTGCGGCCTCCCTCTCCCTTGACCGTGCTGTTAGATTTTCCCATCGCTTTGAGCTCCTCATCGAATAATGAAGGACACTCGTCAGTGGCGTGCTCTACCTCTTGGCAAATCTGGGACACTTTGACTGCCTTCTTTGGTCCTCCTTCCATATTGGTCATGAACTTTTCCATGGCACTGCACAGCTTGTCAATTTTTGAGTCAGAGGGGGGTTGCACCAGTAGGCTTGGTTTGGGCAAATCGGTATCTTCACCTAACTCCTCCGCCATTTCTTTGAACAGTTTGAATGCCTCGGCAGCACTTTTATTGAGTAGAGATCCTCCACTGGCAGCGAGGAGTAGAGTCTTCTCATGATGTCTCAATCCGGACACAAAGTATTGGATAAGGTCGTGGTCCGGAATCTGGTGCTGGGGGCATTTAGTTAACATTTGCTTGAATCTTGCCCAATAGTCTTGAAAGTTCTCGTTGGTTCTCATCCTTATGCTATTGATTTTCTTGCGCATTTGTTGGCTTCGTGCCGCTGGGAAATACTTTTCCAGGAACCTCTTCTGTAGTTGCGCCCATGCTGTCACTTCGCCCTGCGGAATAGTATACAGCCACTCCCTAGCTCCATCAGTCAAAGAGAAGGGAAAGGCCAGGAGTCGTATATATTGCGCTAGTACCCCAGTTGCCTGAATCATCCCGAATGCTAGCTCAAAGTCCTGTAGATGCCCTGTGGGTCCTCTCCGGGCATGTCACTGAACTTTGGCAGGATTTGTATGAAGTTTTGTTTCATCTCCCAGGGGGTAGGAATGGTGGGCAAAGTGATGCCCAGTGGCCTCAATTTCATCTCTGACGGGAACATCATGTCCCTCAAAGTCCGTGGTGCTTCTGCTCCTATCTCTTCTGGTATTGGTCGACTGGAGTTGTCAACTGGTATGATCTCCTTGTTCTTTGCCTTTTCTGCCTTAGGTGCTTTGGCAGAATTCTCTCCTTGGGTTGCACGTGCTAACGCCTTGTTCTTTGCTTCCTTTCTTAGTCTCTTGGCGGTTTTCTCGATCTCAGGGTCAAAGAGTAATCCCGTGTCGCCTTCCACCGCGTTTATAGTACCTAGTCAAAGAAGTAAAAACGAAACGGTTAGCACAGAAAAACTAAAAAAACTGGAATATTGCCTCCCCGGCAACGACGCCAATTTTGACGACGCGAAAACTTTGTCGTGGAAGCTAACGCGGCCAAAATAAATTTATAAGGATTCCTAAACTCAACACAAGATAGCAAGTGATAAGTATAGGGTCGATCCCACGAGGAAGCAATTGCAATTTAGTTAATCTCGGCTTTGCCCAAATAGTGTCACAATAAAAAGGTTTTAAATTTGGTTGCTGAGTCACAGCGTTTTATCAAACTACCAACTAACAGAAATAAGTAAACTAATTAACCCAAACTAGCATGCAGAAATATTAAACTAAACACTTTGAACAAACTGGAAACAGAAAAGTAATTAATCAAACTGAAATCAAATAAAAGAAAGTAGGCTTCTGGGCTTTGGCTTCTCTCTGGGTTCTCTGGGCAAACTACTGATCCCTGGCACTAAAGATTTTAACTGATGGTTTGTCAATCGGTTATAGGATGTCGAACAAAGTAAAAGCAGTCCTATTAAGTCACGCCTACAGTTACCCCCACCCAAATCCGTCCTTACTGTGTAAAGAAAAGGCAAGGTATACTTATGCCTAATCCCCTGAGTCTAGACAATTCGATACCTATGTGGTCGCATGGATCTAGTTTGCCCAAACTCGTATTGCTCTCTCGACGAACCCAATTTGGCCAATAGCATGTCCGGAAATCCGAATCATACGACCGCAAAGCTCCAACACGTTCTAGCGCTATGCGCGTAGTACAACTAGATACTATTATTCGGTTTGATCAATCGCTGGTATCTCAAAGTGTAAGGGTTTCCTAACGACCAAATTAGTCCGCCCAAACCTGCAAGAATGTGGTTAAACCTCAACTGTGTATAGGGAACAAACCTCCAAGCAGTTAACTAAGATCTATCAACCTCACGGTTCTAACTTAGCCCAGAGTCCCCTTTGATCTGCCTTTGCCCAGTCGCCCTGCAAGTTTAGCTACTCATACGCGAAGAAATAAAACAAGAAATAATTTGGAAAACTAAACTGAAATTCATACTAATTGAAATCTGAAATTGTTCTACTGGAATAGCAAAACAAAGTAATAAAAAACATAAAGCAATAAATTGTTTTAATGCCCGAAGGCTCGATCAACTTCAAAAACAAAAAGAACTTGGCCGGAAATCTCCAGGCTCCAATCGTCGGCGGCTGCTTCCTGAACGGGGTCGGAATTGTGTGTCTTACTTCTCCAGCTTCTCTTCCTTATATAGGCTCGAATTAGGGTTGCGAAATCGCAGTTGCATGGGACGCTGCATGGGCTTCCTTTTCCAGGCGCCGCTAAGTACTTTCCATCTTTAGCTCCAGCCGCCTTTGACTTTACCCGCTGGCAATCCGCTTCCCAAACTCTCTACAGGTATTCTCCTCCTCCACAAATGAACGGTACTTGGTAGTCGATTTGGGTCTTCTGCTTCATGACTCAACCCAAAGTGGTTTGGTTTGCCTGTCGAGGCCAAACTGCTCAGTCACTACCCACTCCAAATCGTTGTTTGCCCAAAGAAGGGGTTTTCCTTGCCTCTTTTGCTCAGTGCGCCACCTGTTACCTGTTTGCCTGCACACTCTGACCAAACACTCTACTGTGTCTTCCCAGACACATAAAACAGACTCAAACTGACTCAAAAAAGAGCTCAAGATGAGCAAATAAAATGGCTCATCAAACCGGTTTGACTCACCGGACTCAAGACCAAAGTGAAAAAAAGAAATCAAGATAGAGGGGGAAACAAATAAACATAGACTCAAGGGTCTTTAGCATGATTACAAAATATAAGATAGGCAAAGCAAATACAAGCAAGTCAAAATTCAAGTTAGAGGCATAAAAATTCGTTCAAGAGTCTATACTAGGACTTGGGGTCACTCCCTCACAAGTGAATCTCTCTTTTTAGTGGATGGGTATAATGTCACTCATTTTTGCTGTGAATCTACTTTGCCCAAATTTGACAATTTGCTGATCAAGTTATTCTGACTAAGTGGGGGGTCTCATCATAGGGCCTTTTATTGGGTTGTAGTGTAGGCTCTTTGGGTGGATTTTGAGGAGTAGGCACAGTTTGGGCAGAGGTCTCTTTTGGTTAGCCTTTTCTCTACCGCTTTGCCCATTTCTTACGGGCCTTAGCACACAACCAACTTATTATTATTATTTTTTTTTTTCAACACCAATCTCTCTACCCCTCATTATCTGTCTGGTTGCCCATTGGCAAAGTGCCAGACTGGTATACAAAAAAAATTCAACAGGTTCAAAGGGGCTAGGAAGGGATTAATGTTATTTATGGTCAAACTGAAAGAAATGCTCTAATCATATAATAACCCCCACTCAACAGAACTACTTATCACAGCAAATAGGCAAAATCAGGCATCATAAATATCACAACAGACTCTCAAGAAAGAATTAGGAAAGTCGAATCTTGGTAGGAGTAGCATGGGTTGGGAGACCCCACACCACCCCACCACCAACCGGCCACCGGAGAGGGAACCGCCGCCGCCACCTCAGCCGGCCGGCCACCATTAGCCGGCGGCAGCCCCTCCCCTTGGCTTCGATCATGGGGTTGATCGAGACCCCCCCCCCCCCGGTTCTTCGTCCTCTTCGCCTTCTTCGTCACACTCGTTCTCCGGCGATCGTTCCAACATCGAACCAACGTAAAATAAATTACAATAATTTAAATTACAATTCCGGTATCGATTCTATACATGAAATCGATCCTATACAATTTCCGGAAAACATAGAACAATAATAATAAATCCTAAATTCGGTCAACTCCCGAATTTTTACTATTACAAGCATTCATCCACACAAACCGAATCTCGACATGTCCGAGAGTTTAATAAACGAACAATCATGATAAAATAATCAACAAAATTATTAAACCATGATAGCCGGAAATCCTGCAAGGTATAACAATAATCGAACATATACATGAACACGAAACCAACGCTCTGATACCAATTGTTGGAAATCGATATCCGTAGTTATCAAAAATTGCGGAAACCGACAACCCGACCGAAATCCCGTCGCCGGAAAGATAACCGCGAACACCGCGCAAGCCGGAGCCCGACAAGAGAATCACCGCCGTGGGATAAACCCGCGGCCGAAACCCTAGCCGAGCCCCCGCCGGGGCTCGCGATCTCATCGATCGCGTGGGGTGCGCGATCGCACCCCTGGGGCTGTTCGCAACAGCCCCCGGCGGTGAGTCCGGCGACTCACCGCCACCACCGAAGGAGGCGGGGGGCACCCGCCGCGGCACCAGCACGCGGCAGCCCCCAGCGATCGACCCTTCGAGGTTCAATCGCTCGCCCCGGCGTACAGCCGAGGCCTCCCTTGGTGCGCGCCGCCGTCGAGGGGCGGAGGGGACCCGCCGCGGCGCCAGCCCGCGGCGTCCCCGACGATCGACCCCCGTCGATCGTCTTCCCCGGCGTCCAGCCGGGGCTTCCTTCTCGACGCACGCCGGCGGTCGAAGCCCTAGGGCTCGACCGCCACCCTCGATCCCATCGAGGGTTTCTCTCGACCTTCGCCGGAGATCTCGAATCCCTGTCCACGAAGTTCGTACGTTTCTCGGATCGTGCATTCATGTATATATATTACGATTAAAAACGCATAATCATAAGAGGGGGTTTACAATTATACCTACGTCTCGTTGTGCGGAGAAACGAGATGGTTTGAAGACCTTCGAATTTTCCCACGTATTCCTTGCACTTCGTTCGAACGTCGTGTGGGCGACGATCCTCCGAACTCCTATGGATCTTCTTCACGAACTCTCTAGAATATCAAGTATGATAATCTTATGGTGTGTCTTGAATTGTGAAGACCATGTAGTGCTTTTATAGGCTACGTAGGGGATCTAAAGGAGGTGGAATATTGGGCTTTCAATATTAATGATTAAATTGAGCCCAAGCCCAAATCTATTAATCCCATTAATATTAATTAATTTATTTTCCACTATATAAATTAATTGCACTCCCAATATTAAACCATATTATATCAAATAATATTTTTTCGGTAGTATTATTTATTCCGTGTATTTAAGATTTAAATATCCATGAATAAAATTTATTTATTTGCATAATAAATTTATTCATCTCTTTTATCCGAGAATAGTACTGTTCAACTTTAATTATTATACGGAACAAATCCACATGCAGGGTATACATAATAATTCCTTATGAACTCATCTCGGGGATATTATCAGCCCTTCCGGGATACACTTTTTGCGTCAAGTATTCACGGCATGTCATATATAAAATATAGTGACCCAACTTTACCGGTAATTGACCCAATAATTAAATCGTCAATTCCTTTGGAAAATCAAAGTTACTTATATTAAATATACACACCCGCAATAGTATCGGGGATTAAGAATAAAATACTCTGAGATTTAAATCAATTATCAGAGACAATCCTAATTGATTAATCTCAAGCGATCCGCCCAATACACCAAGTGTACAAGTATGATAAAATAATCAAGACCGATTATTTTCTCCCTCATACAACGAATATACCGATGGCTTGGTCCGTGTCCATCTAGGTCGTGAGCAACTGTTCGATTAAATACGAGTAACCGATAGTATGATCTTCCGTGTGACGACGCACACCATACTAACTACAACGTATATAATCTAGGACTATATTTGCATATATTTAATTATCAAATAATTAAAAGCAAATAATTGTTTATTTAATTAAATAGATTAAATGCTATGACGGGGAGTTTTCGTTACTTAAATCTAGACATTAAGTATACAACTCCAACATCAATCTCCTTCATTTCCCTTGCTGTGACGACCATATATGTGTTGTCTTGGTCCCCCACAATTTGGCAGCCATCTTGGCTTTCAGAATCAACTCCTGGAATTCCGAGGTTGAATGAAGGGCAGCTGGGATCCTTTTCCTTCCTCTTCTTCGCTTTCAGCAATACGAAGGCCTTCTCTATTTCATCGACAACAGCAATGAAATCATCGTCATAGTATACTTCATCAGTCATTGGCTCTATGGCCACATTGAAAGTCTTGTTCTGCGAAGACTGAATTGGATCCTTCTCTTTCTCAATCCCCTTCTCCTGTTCAACTTTCTTCTCCTGTTCAACCACCTTCTCCTTACCATCATCATCCTTATCAACCACTGCCTGCTGCTCTTCTGCATTTTCATCATTATTCATTATGCTCTTGACCAGGGCATTTTGAAAGATGGTTGCCATCAATTATGCTTTGCCCATCTCTGTTAAGACAGTTAAGCATTGGCTCACTCCTTCTGCAATCTTCCTAAGACCCCCAGTCAAGTCTGCTGTAGGAGTTTTCTGTTGTTTCGGTTGAGCAGCAGCAACATCAGCAGGGATTTCTTGAGCAACAGCATTATCCTGTGAGGCAGCTTGTTGAGGGCCATCAGGACATTCCAATGGAGCAGCAACAGCATTATCTTGGGGACCATCTTGTCCATATTCTCCATTTTCAGAAGCATTTTGTTGAAGATCAGCATCAACATTAATTTCTTGTGGGGCAACTGCTGGTTGAACAACTTCTGGTTCCCCAACTGGCCTTGTCAGCCTCTCCACTACTTTGCCAACTCCAAATCTGTTTGGTTTAGTGTTAGTTTCCATCTTTATCCTTGCAGCTATGTTTTTGGCATTCCAGCTTCTGCAGACAGGGAACTGTCTTTGGACAGTCCTCGACATGAACACCATTCTGTCCAAATAGCAAAGCTGTAAAAAAAAAGTAGATTGCATTAACAAAGTAAGTAGAATTTGATGTAAAAGAAAGTAGATTAAAGGTTTCCATATTTGTTTACCATTAGGAATGTCACTGGCCCTGTGAAGTAGTAATTTCTACCCTCTTTGAACAATTTTGCAGCTGTGACAAGGGAGTCGATGGTGTAGCTACACCAATCCAGATTTCTAATCTCAGCAACATCTCTCACAGCCCGCAAGACATTGAAGTTTGAGTAGTTGTCTTGCTTGCCTTTCAGCAAGGTGCTAACTACTAAAACAACAAATCTCGCTTAAAATTATCATTATACTCAACAGTTGCTTTCAATCTTGCGCACATCTTTGCTGGTGATGGACCACCTGTGTTATTGACATAAATCACAATCAGTCGAACTGCAAATTATAATTCATACCAGTAGGCTTTGTAGGTTCTTATTTTTGACACAAAATCCATATTAATTACTAACTAAACCTTGATTGAATGAATTCTATTGATCATAATGAAAAAATAACATGTCAAACAGAGGAGAATGCATTCAAAATCAATGTAGCATATCAGTTAAAGTAGAATGCACATACCAGTAGGATTTCCCCATCTGCTCCTCCAATCTTCTAAGAATGTTGTGAATCCATCATCCATATCATCACATTTCATGCATGCGTCATTTAAATTAGGTCATTTACAGAAATTATATCAATAATATCAATAATATGATTAAGATTATAGTAGAGTAGTTTCTTACCTGTGGATTAATCTACAAGCTTGTTTCCTTTTGGAAGATCGAAGATGGATACCACATCATCTTCTGTAATATCAGTTTCTCCATTCTGGAGAATGATACGACAGGTAAGGTAGTCAAAACTCTCCATTACAAAATTTAACAAGTTGAACTTGTTTTGATTTATGTTCAGATTCAGCAAACCGCCGAACCCGATATCTCGTACTGCCTGTCTCTGATCTTCAGACAACACTCTAACCAAACTGGATACATGGTTTGGCGACATACGACATGGGAATTTCTTTTTCGCTTCATCCTCCTCATCCTCCTCAGCTTTCCCTTTTCCCTTGTTGAGTTTTGCCTTTTTCCTCTTTCCCTTTTCAGGCTCTGGATCATCATTCTCAGAAGCAGCTCTTTTTGTTTTCTTCTGCTTCTCAGCAGTTGTTTCTTTCTTCTTCAAAGCTGCTTCTTTCTCCATCTCTTTCTCAGCAGCTTCTTTCTTTTCTTTCTTTTTTAGTGCTGCTTGTTTCACAACTTCTTTTTCTTTTTCTTCTTTCTCCTTCTTCTTCTTCTTCTTCTTCTTCTTCTTCTTCTCTTTTTTGTCTTTCTCAGCTTCCTGCTAAGTTTTTTAAACAAGAGATATTTTAGTATTTTATGCAAAAATTGTTGGAAAAAATATATATATTTATATATTTAATATATTATGTCAATTACGAGCAAGTAACCTGATGGTTATTTGCTTCGATAGTGGGGGTGACTACGCGAGTTCAAACCCTCGCAAGACCATATATATATATATATATATATATATATATATATATATATTAATAAGGGCCTTGGGGCCTTGGGGGTCCTTGGGGGTCTTTCCCCTAAAATATTTTATTTTTTATTTTTCAAATTCAGATTTTGAATTTTGTAACTGCTGCAATTATTTTCCAAAATCAAAACGTTTATTTTCATTATTGCAGCAATTAGTTTTGAAAAACGTTTTTAATAAAACACCCCTATAAAACCTGGTTTTCAGTATTCAACAAAGACGAACTTACAACTTGAAAAAGAAAAAGATACTTGAGCATAAAGATTTGTGTGATTCAATCGATCTAAGTGCTAAGTTCGATTGAGAGAGAGGCTGTTTTATCCTGGGGACGACGCTGCTATCTTCTGCAAGCACAATTGGGCAGAGCCGCGAAACGTCTTAAAGAAAGCGACCTAGTCCGCGACTCAGCCTTGTTTCGATTTTATTGTGTTACTGTTTTTTCTGATTTTGCAGGTACTATTTCAACAAAAATAGAAGAATCAACACATTTGAATTATAAATTGAAAGTTTAACATATCAGTCAAAGTAGAATATTACCTTCTCTCTCTTTTCTTTCTGCTTCTCATCAGCTTCTTTTTCCTTTTTCTTTTTTTCTTTTTTCTGTTTCTCTGCTTCTTCTTTCTCCTTCTTCTTGTTTTCTTTTTCAACAACTTTCTCCTTCTTCTTTGTAGTAGCAGCTTTATCACCTGCTCTCTTCTTTTGCTGCAATTATAAGCTAGAGATATTTTAGCATTGATTATTGAAACAAAGAAAAAATAATGTCAATTAATACATATTAATTACAAGCCACAAAATAATATAAGAATCTGAGCAGAGTAAATCATAATTCAGTGTAGAATATGTTCGATTACAGTGTAGATTCACATTTTGACATTATAATTCACTCAATGCATACTAATTAAACCTTGATTGAATGAATTCTATTGATCATAATGAAAAAATAACATGTCAAACAGAGGAGAATGCATTCAAAATCAATGTAGCTTCCATTCAATAATTGGACTGATTCACACTTTCATTTTAAACCCTCATTCAATTCGTATTAGTTACAAACTACTGTTTACTAAATCCTACAGAGGAGAATGCATTCAGTATGTCTAGGATTTTACCTTTTTGCTTTTTGGTTCTGCTGCTGGAACCTCACTTGCAGCAGAATCATCCATTCTTTTTTTTAAAGATTTTGGTTGAGGTTCAGATTCTTGATGTGCTTCTGTTATTTCAGGTTGATGTGCTTCTGTTTCCTGTTTAATTCATAAAGTATAAAGCATTAGTATGTTATAATGAGATAAGAGAAGACAATTCAATCTAAAAATACAAAATGTACGATGAATAATGATATATTAACATATCAGCCAAAGTAGAATATTACCTTCTCTCTGTTTTCCTTCTGCTTCTGAGCAGCTTCTTTTTCGTCTTTTTTCTTTTTCAAAGCTGCTTGTTTCACAGCTTTTTTCTCAATCTCCTTTTTCTCTGCTCCTTTATCCTTCTCCTTCTCCTTCTTTTCTTTTACATCTTTGGCAGCTTCCTTCTTTTTCTATGAACAATGAATATTTATTAATGAAACAAGCAAAAATTAATGTCAACTCAAACCATATTAATCAGAGCAGAATACATCACAATTTAGTGTAGAATCTGATCAAATACTGTGTAGATTCACATTTTGACATTATAATTCACTCAATGCATACTAATTAAACATTGACTGATTTCTATTGATCATAATCAAAGAAATAACATCTGAAACAGAGGAGAATTGATTTCAAATCAATGTAGCTTCCATTTAATATTTGGGGTGATTCACACTTTCATCTTAAATCCTCATTCAATTCTTATTAATTACAAACTACTATTTAACATAAGAATCAGAGCAGAGTTCATCACTATTCATTTAAATATGTTAGTGTGTAGTTCTTCCTAGTTCAACATAGAACCATGTTGTTCTTGTTTGAACTACGTTGAACTATACACTATTGTTTTGTAGTAACTTCATGTGTATTGTTTGTTTGGTTTAATTGATTAAATTCACACAAGTCTGCTAGGTATGAGTAGTGCTAGCTGGGAAATACAAGTGGCCCTTCCTGGAGCCACGATATACAAAGCGTACTCAGTGTTGGACTAGCGGACGTGGCGATACAAACAACATGGAGTTCTCTGTGTGCACAATTGTGAATGACCCACGTGGTTTCTATGTATACCACTGTGGTCCTCGAATTCACTGTTGCACCACCAACAAGAGAGTTCAAGTTCTAACGTATGAAGATCTTGAATCAGTGCTAACACATTGATGGACACGGAGCAAGCACAGATAGACATGGGGCTGAGGGAATGACTGCTAAGGAATGAAGTCAGCCACGGGTGCGACTAGAAGACTTCGCTAGAAGAATTCAAGTCAAAGAAGAAAAATATGAAGTAATCTAACTGTGCATGCAACAAGCTCGAAGCGCGAACACATGCTAGTGTGGCAGCGGGTAGAGCTACGTTCATCAAGTACGGAACAATGGAATATTCGCTGGAGATGCCTTGGGCTCGGTTGTTCCATTGGGCCGTCATGGGCTTGGCCCATTAAGCGTGAATTCCGGAAACCCTACTTATCGATGCCTATAAATAGTGGGTAGTTGGAATTCATTTATTACACTTTCGATTAGACATATTCTAGAGAGAGAATTATTGTAGACCGAGAGACTTCGCTAGAAAGCTCCGGTCGTACCCTCTATTTAGTCTTTGTAGTACTCATCGCTAGATTAGTTCTACCCAGACTTAGTTTTTGGTCGTGTGACCTTTCTACAAGATTCGCTAGAATTTTGTAGATGTTTTGTAAAGTGGTTCCACCCATTACAATATCAATAAAAGTTTACTTTATAGAATCTCAAATTGTGTTAAGTAATTGTACTCTACCCTTCACTACTTCACTCTAGGTAGATCATAGTACAATATACACAATTTCAATTGGTATCAGAGCAAGTTCACCCCTTTCGGTGTGATCCTAGGAAGAGATTCTACCATGGAGTCGTTTACTGTCCTCAAACCCGTCATTCTCAACTCGACAAACTACTCCTACTGGAAGAGCAAGACAAGGTTGAAGCTGAAGAACGTAGACTCACGTGTGTGGGCTGCTGTTCTACACGGGTGGAGTCCCCCAACCTACACCGATGAAGATGGTGATGTGCGCATCAAGGAAGAAACTACGTGGACTACCGCCGAGCATGAAGCTGCAACTTTTAATTCGAAGGCTATCCACATTATCACCGATCTCATCGACGTACACATGTTTTCTCTCGTGAGACACCTTGTATCTGCCAAGCATGTGTGGGACACATTGGAAAGAATGTGCGAAGGAAGTGAAAGTATCAAAAGGTCTAAGCTAAGAGAACTTACTACTACCTTCCACAAACTCGAAATGAGAGAAGATGAGGACCTTGACTCTTTCTTTAACAAGATTATGGCCATCGTCAGCGAATGCCAAGAACTTGGAGATCCCATACCTCCACCACTCATTTGTACTAAAGTTCTTCGAGGTGTAACAGAGAAGTTCTCTGTCAAAGTGACAACTATGGAAGATACTAAGCTTGGTCTCTCTGGGGACTACAACGAGATTATGAGTCACTTAAAGAACTATGAGTTGAATCTAAAGTTGAAGGACAAGTCCTACTCCATGACTCCATTTGAAAATTCAATGAAGGCACTTGCTATCACTCAGAGTGGCTCCAGCTCTACCTCGAACAACACAGGAGCTACACATCTCTCTCAGTCTACCGATCAGAATGCTTTTCTAGCTGAGGACTCCGACGATGAGAGTGAAGCTCTTTCTCTTCTCAACTCTCCCAATCCCGATAAGTTTGCTGCTCTCCAAGATTCGGTTAGCTACTTGGTCCGCCAAGACATCAAGAGGAAGAGAAGGTTCAAACAATTCCGTAACCAAAGGAGCCATGGAAATTCCTACTCTACTCCACCTGCTGCTGGCTCTAAAGGGTATAGCCCCAACCGTAGGTTTGTAGCCAGCACCCCCGGCAAGGACATGTCTAAGATCAAGTGCTTTGAGTGCAATGGGATGGGGCATGTGAAGAATGAGTGCCCAAATCTACACCGGAAAAATAATATGGATGTTAGCTACTTGGTGTTTGATGGAGATGACTCTTTGTACTCGTCTGAGGAAGAGCAGGGAAAGATGGTGGAGACAAATAATGTGAATGCACTCTTAAGTGCTATTGACAGTGAGAGTGATGAAGAGTATGAGGTAGACCAAGCTGACTTGGCCACTCATGAAAATATTTTTTGCTATACCTCTGTGATTGCAGGTATGACTGGGAAGGTTGCCACCTCTACCCCCTCTGCTGAGAAGGTGAACAAGAAGGACTTTGATGTTGTGATGTTGGAGCTGGAGAGAGCGTTGAAGAAGGTGAAGGAGCTGGAGGCGATTGTCAACAAGGAAGACTCCGAGAAGGACTTTCTCAGAGATTCTCTAGCCAAGATGGAGGAAGGCTATGCTATGCGCACCAAGGAGCTTTATCAAGCAAAGGACAAATTGGATGTTGCAAATTGTCTGTTTAAAAAGCTTAACACTGGCACTTCTAAACTTGACTCTATGTTGAACTGTGTGAACACCAAGCATTTTGGTCTTGGCTTTAAGGAAACCTTTAATTCCGTTTACTTCGATTCTCTTAATGCTTGTCCTAAATTTGTGCGTGGTATTGACAAAACTATCATTGAATCTAATATGGCTAAGCCGGAGGATGCTCGAACATCCAAAGGAAACTTGGCCTCTACCTCGAATGTGAAAATTCTCAAACGCATTACTACGAATCCTCAAACCCAAATTGCTTCTATGTCCATGTTGACACCTACAACTAGCTCAGAGTCTACCTACAACAAGAAAAATTTCACTCGAAATGTCTCGAATCGATCCAAGACATCAAACCCTACCTCTACGTATTCTACTAAAGCTGGATCGTCCGACTCTACCTCTGCTCGTAAATCTGATGTGAGCATAACCACTCAGAGGAAGAAAAATGCTCTTGTCCATTATAAGAAAGTCTACGTGTGTGATTATTGTGGGAAGAAGGGACATATCAAACCTTTTTGCTACAAGCGTATTGATGACTTAAATATGCACGGTGTGAGGTTGAGACAAGTTTGGAAACCCATCTTGAAAACTATCCATAGTCAAGCTAAACTAGTGTGGAAAGTCAAAGCAGCTCTTCCCACACCAGTGACAACAAAGAATAAACAAGTTTGGAGAAGGAGGGAAGAAGAAGTAAAATGCAATGTTGCATTCACTGTGGCTAAGGGCACTACAAAAGAGACATGGTATTTTTATAGTGGGTGCTCTCGACACATGACAGGAGCCAAAGAATCCCTGATCGATTTTGTTCCACACTCCGGAGGTCCCGTCACGTATGGAGGAGGAGCAAAGGGAAGTATTGTGGGTAGTGGTACCTTAAATGTGAAAGGTCTACCCGCATTAAAGAACGTTTTACTGGTAGATGGTCTTTGTGCTAATCTTATAAGCATTAGCCAATTGTGTGATGATGAGCTAAATGTGAAGTTTAACAAAGAAAACTGTGAAGTATACAACGCAAAAGGGGAGTGCATACTCACTGCTGCCCGAGCAAAGAACAACTGCTATGCCATCAGTGAATCTTGCCTAAATGCCTCTACCTATGATGAAATAGACATCTGGCATCAAAGGCTTGGACATACTAGCCTTCGAAATCTTGAAAAATTAATTCAAATAAAAGCAGTTAGAGGCATAGAGAGCTTGCCCAAGTTTGATAAAAGAGTTTGTGGAGACTGCCTCATGGGAAAGCAAACAAGGTCACCACACCCCGCTCTCTCTACCCTTACCCGGACAAATGAGTGTTTCAAGTTGCTACATATGGATCTTATGGGTCCTATGGAAGTTCAAAGTCTTGGGAACAAGTGGTACACACTTGTTATTGTTGATGATTACTCTAGGTTTACCTGGGTAAATTTTCTTGGTACGAAGGACGAGGCATTTGAAAACTTTCGATCCCTTGCTCGGAAAATTCGTACTACCTATACCAAGAGAATCCAACGAATTCGAAGTGACCATGGTGGAGAATTTCAAAATAGTGTATTTGTTGAGTATTGCTCTCGCAAGGGAATTCATCATGAATTCTCTGCCCCCAAGACGCCTCAACAAAATGGTGTTGTGGAGAGGAAGAACAGGACTTTGCAAGAAATGGCAAGGGTGATGTTGGTGTCTGCGGGTATGGCAAAAGGGTTTTGGGCTGAAGCACTTAGCGCTGCTTGCTATGTGGTTAATAGAATTAGCATTCGTGCTGGAACCCAATGCACGGCATACGAGTTGTTAACTTCCAAGAAACCAAATGTCGCTCATCTACGTGTGTATGGGTGTGTTTGCTACATCTTGAATGATCGTGATGCTTTGAGAAAGTTTGATCCTAAGTCCGACAAAGCTATCTTTGTTGGCTATGCCCTCAACAGTCATGCCTATCGGGTGTTCAACCTAAGAACTAAGACTGTGCAAGAATCCACAAATATCAAGTTTGATGAACATCATTTCCATGAACACCCGTCTAAGTCTAACTTGAAACAAAACGTTTCACATCCTGTTCTACCACCGATGGATGTTTTGGTTGAGGGGGAGGTAGACCAAGGCGAAGAAGTGGTCCTACCAACTCATGAAAACTCTATCTCTCACAACTCCGGTGACTCTACCTCCTCCGGTAATGGTGGTGAAGTTTCTGCTCAATCTACTGCTACTCCTGATCTGGGTACAACTGGAGCATCTACTTCCACCGGAGTCCCTAACTCCGGTCCACCCGCATACATTCGAAAAAGACATCCGGATCAACAAATGATAGGAGATCTAAATCAAAGAGTCACTCGATCTACTCACTCTACCACCACCTTGCCCGCCACCTATCCTAACACACTTTTAAATTTGGCATTTCTATCTCCCGATGTGGGCATTATGAGTTTTTTCTCTGAAATTGAGCCCAAGAATATTAAGGAAGCCATCAATGATGAATTTTGGATTGCGGCGATGCAAGAAGAGCTACATGAGTTCGAACGGAACAAAGTGTGGTCTCTGGTTCCTAGACCCAAGAATGTGAATGTGATTGGCACCAAGTGGATCTATAAGAACAAAACCAATGAATTCAATCAAATAGTGCGCAACAAGGCACGCTTAGTTGCTCAAGGGTACACCCAAGTAGAGGGAATCGATTTTGACGAAACTTTTGCTCCTGTGGCACGCATAGAGTCAATCAGACTCCTTATTGCGGTGGCTTGCTACAAAAATATTCCTCTACGGCAAATGGATGTCAAGGCAGCCTTTCTAAATAGAGTATTGGATGAAGAGGCCTATGTAGAACAACCCAAAGGTTTTGTGGATCCCCACAAACCAGACCATGTCTACCTACTACACAAGGCACTATATGGGTTGAAGCAAGCACCTCGTGCTTGGTATAGCTGCTTGACGGAATTTCTGTTGAATTTTGGTTTCACTCGTGGTAATGCCGACACTACACTCTTCATAAAGATTGTCAAGACCGAGATGCTCATTGCCAAAATCTATGTGGACGACATTGTGTTTGGTGCCACCCATGACCGTCTAGTCAAAGAGTTCACAGAAGCAATGGCCTCATCTTTTCAAATGAGCTTGGAGGGAGAACTAAGTCACTTTCTTGGTCTTCAGATCTCGCAACGACACAATGGCATCTTCATTTCTCAGACTAAGTATGCTATCAACATGTTGAGGAAATTTGATATGGCAGATGCTAAACATATGAAGACTCCTATGGCTACCACTGACAAGTTAAGCAAGGCAGAGAATGGCAAGGATGTTGATATATCCACCTACAGATCTCTCATTGGAAGCTTACTCTACCTCACAGCCACCCGGCCAGATATTATGTATAGTGTGTGCCTCTGTGCCCGCTACCAAGCACAACACAAGGAAGAACATCTTGTTGCCGTAAAGCGTATCCTTAGATATGTTGCCGGGTCTACCAAATGCTTGCGGATTATCAAATCGAAAGCACACCACTAACCTTGTTTTGTGACAACGAGAGTGCTATAAAAATAAGTCAGAATCCAGTACAACATTCAAAGACCAAGCACATTGACATCCGACATCATTTCATTCGAGACTTAGTCGAACGGGGTAAGGTTGTAATGGAACATGTTCCTACCGAGAAACAACTCTCAGACTTCTTCACCAAACCACTTGCTTCGGAAAGATTTTTGTTTCTAAGGAATTCTCTCTGCATGGCTGCGTTTTGAAGGGTAGTAGGCCGCAAATGGCTACCTCCACCCACAGCCGTTTATTTTGTCAATGGATCCATGAGGTAGAGCAAGGTGAGGTTTGTAGTTGACAGTTGCAAAGTGACGTAGTATTTGGACGTACTGTTCTTTAAATATATACATAAGCAATTCGATGGAATGGACTTTGTCTGTTCTTCGTCTAGCAGGAAAAGTCGGCCTAAAAGATTTCCTCGATGGACTCGAGTCTTGAATGACTAGGTCTTCGGGCAATTGCAAAAGACATGGCCTTATACATATAATGATGAAAACACAAAAAAAAATATATGGAAACATCATCTATATCACCCCTCTGATTGGGTACTAACAAGCCTGTTACACGCTTGAAAAAGCACGTGACATGGTCGTGGTTACACGCTGAACTGGCCAAAATAGCAATACCGTCCATAAAGCACTGTCACTCTACCTCCAATTTCTCTACTTAATGTTCTTTCCAGCGATTTTGATTCACTGTGTGGTGGAACGTATGTCCACTTTGTGTGTGCTTATTATGCCTTTAACTGAATTTCATTTTTATTTGCAGAGTTCCTCTGATCACCGAAGTACGCTTGTTCTACCTTGAAGCGCTTCTTTAGGCTTTGTTGGTGTAGGCAATTTTTGTGAATTTTGAAATCTGGGTATTTCTTTGTAGGTCTATGTGTAATTACACCTGCTCTACGTGTATGACTTTGAGTTCTCATGATAACTTGTCTGTCTCACGTGCTACTCTTTGTGATTTGTTCTATTTGCTGATTTTGCACTTAGTTTTGTTGTCCTACCCACAAGGAACCGTGGTGTGCGTGCTTCGTTTTGTTAATCATACCTGTGCGGATTAGTTAAATTGAATGAAGCCTCCCTGGTCAACGCTATGTCATATCTTCAATACTCCTCGCCCTTGCGTTTGGCCGACCATTAATCACGGGTTATTGCAATTACACATTTTTGTACATCTTTTCTTGTTATTCCCTAACCCACTGTTGTTATTCGTATTCCCTTTTTGAGTTCTCTTGCAGGTCTACGATTGACCCTGGTATACCCCTCATAACACTAATTCTCTATCTCCACGTCTTCGTCCTAGGGCTACGGCCCACACAGTGGTTGTTATCTGTTCCCTCGACGCTGATCACCATTACTACACGTGGCCTCTCCTGGGCCACAGAAGTTGATCCGCTACAGTTCCCCTATAAATACCCCTCTCGCCCAACACATAGTACACCTATCACTACGTGTTTTCGAGAGCAAAATCTTATCTTCAAGTTGTTCTTATTCTCTACGCACAGATTCTTATTGTCTACCCGAATTTTTGCTCTCTACCCTACGTTTATATTTTTAACCTCCACGCACTTCTACTATGTCTGCTTACGAATCCCCAGAATTCTACGCAGCCAAAATTGTTGATCTCAACGCCCAGCTAGTCGTACTTGAAAAACAATTCGACGAAGAAGAGGATTTCTCTAAGGCAGAACCAATTGGGGTTCAAATCTCTGATCTTCGTAAGATCATCACTGAACACAAAAGAAACAAATTTCTTGCGGAAAAAGAAATTGCACGTTTAGCAAAGGAGAAAAAGGAGGAGGAAGATAGACTTGAAGCTCTACGTCTAGAAAAACTGAGACAAGAAGCGGAGGAACGTAGAGCCCAGGAAGAGCAAAGAAAGAAAGATGAGGAGGCACGCATTGCAGAAGAAGAACGGATCAGAAAAGAACGAGAAGAGGCTGACCGTATAGCCAATGAGAAAAAGAAAAAGGAAGAGGAAGAGGCTCTACGCATTCGTGAGGAGAATGAGAAAAAGGCAAAGGCAGAGGCTGACCGTAGAGCCCTGATGGAACAGAAACGGCTTGATGAAGCCAATGCCCTTATTGCTCACACTATATCACCGCAGAATCAAGTGATTGAACTATCTGCTGCCCGCACACCCACGCCTGATAGCCCTGCTGTCACTGTCTCTCCCACCGTGTCCCCCGTCCATCAGACCACTGATACTACTGTAGCTGTACGTGATTCCACACCGCCGTTCGTGGAGGAGGAACGCAAGGTTGCCTCAAATTTAATTGTAAGAGCCTTGCCAACACGGGTTGTTGGGCCTGGATTCTCTAATAATTTCCACACAGAGCTGGCGGCCATACGGTATGAATTTTTACAGGCACAGGATGTAAATTCTGAGCGTTATTATGGGCAGAGTAAGTGGGTCAAACGTGGGCTGGAGGCCTTCATGCGTGAGATGCATTTGGCTGACTCCATCAACTTCGACGTGGACTACAGTCTGTTTGTCCACCGAGTTTTCTTCGCCCACGTAGACCGGGCGTTTGGTACTCCTGGTTCTGGGTCCTACGGGAAGGTGGTTCTCCGGGGCACCGAGTATGACTTTAGCCCCCGCACCATCAACAAACTCTTCCGTCGTTCGCGGATTCAGGCTACGTGGGAGGAGCCCTCTACGAACCACCCCGACAGCATGATGATGGGATTTATTCTCACCGGTGGTCTTGTCTCTACGGACCAACCGCCCATTTCGAAACTCACACATTTCTTTTCCCACCTCAACCGCGTTGTTGCAAATAACTGGATCCCTACGTCCAACACGGGCGTGCTCCACGCCGACGCCCTTCACTTGATGTATAAACTGAGCAGGGGAATCCAGGTGGACCTGGGGCAGGTCGTGTTTAACAAGATAAAGTCATACGGTGAAATGACTGACACACAAATTCAAAGTGCCAAGCTGCCGTGCCCACACCTCATCAGTACTATTCTGCAAAGTCAGGGTTTCAGGTACAGGAAGACTGATGCTCCGTTGACCAAGATCATTGGTTTTCGCTTCGACTGTGCATATGAACACAAAAGCAAAGTGAAGGATCTACCCTGGCGTAGACTCGGAAACATTGAAGCAGATCGTGCCTTGTTCAACGCTGGCCCTGTGCTTCCTCTGCCCCCGCAACCAAGCCAAGGACGTAGTAACTCCAAGTCAGCCCGCTCTACGCAGCGCCTTTTACAGAAAGAGGTTGACTCTTCGTCTGATGAGGCTGATTCTTCGGAGGACGAGCTGTATTTGTGTCAGCCGAGCACGCTTCTACGTGACTTTGAACGGTTGAACTATATTATTGATATGAGTTCAGGGCTATGTGGTCATATGCATAACAAGGCACGTAGAGCGGCCCGTCTAGGGGGAGATGGGTCGTCCTACGAAGATCTAGGACCACTAAAAGTGTTGCGTGCACGATTGGCTGCTGTGAATGAACTTATCGAGGAACAGATGGAGGCCTCGAGGAATGCCGCTGACCGTCCAGCCATTAAGAAAGAAAAGAAAATTTTAAAAAGAAAAGTTGAAGTGGTGGACGTTGATCAGGATGATGTTGAGCCCATGGATGAGGAAGAGTTGTTACGCGCGGAGCGTAAGAGAAGGAGGACTGAAGCTACCCTTGGGCATAGTGACTTGGTAAAAGAAGTTGATGGTACGGTGAGGGAAGTTGATGAAGTAAAGAAGAAGGAAAAAGCAAAGGGTGCTGGATCTTCGGGCTCTGGGGCTGCTACCAAGGGCAAAACAAGTGGGTCTACGGGGATCCTTAAAACCGGTGCTGAGAAATCTAAAGTGACTGGGTCCACGGTTCCCAGAGTCACTTTCATTAACTCTGGTGATTGATGGAGTAGTATACTTAATGTCTAGATTTGAGTATTCTGAACTCTGTATGCACTTTCATTTACCAATCTATTACAGACATTCATTTGCTTTTAATTATTGTTAATTAAATATATGCAAATTATAATCCTGGATTTTATACGTTGTAGTTAGTATGGTGTTGCATGGGCACACAGAAGATCATACTATCGGTTACTCGTATTTAATCGAACAGTTGCTCACGACCTAGATGGACACGGACCAATCCATCGGTATAGTCGTTGTGTGAGAGAGAAAATAATTTATCTTAATTATTTTATCACACTTGTACACTTGGTGTATTGAGCGGATCGATTGAGACTCATCAATTAGGATTGCTCGGCGATAATTGATTTGAGACTCGGAGTATTTTATTCTTAATCCCTGAAACAATTGCGGGTGTGTATATTTAATATAAGTGACTTTGATTTACCAAAGGAATTAACCGATTTAATTACTGGGTTAATTACCGGTTAAGTTGGGTCACTATATTTTATATATGACATGCCGTGAATTCTTGAAGGGACAGTGTATCCCGGAAGGGTTGATAATATCCCCGAGATGAGCTCATAAGGATTTATTATGTAAACCTCGCGAGTGGATTTGTTCCGCATAATAAATAAGGTTGAGTGGTACTATTCTCGGATATAAGAGATGAATAAATTTATTAAGCAATAAATAAATTTTATTCATGGATATTTAAATCTTAAATACACGGAATAAATAATAATAAGTTGGAGAAATATTATTTGGTATAATATGGATTTATATTGGGAGTGCAATTTTATTTATATAGTGGAAAATAAATAAAATTAATATTGATAAGAATTAATAGATTTGGGTTGGACCCAATTTAATTTTCAATATTGAAGCCCAATATTTAATCTCCTTTTGATCCCCTACGTAGCCTATAAAAGCACTACATGGTCTTCACTTTTCACAACCTAAGATACGCCAATCATAAAGTCTTGAAGAGTGAAGAGGATCCATAGAGTTCGATAGCTCGTCGCCCACCCGACGTTCGAACGGAGTGCAAGGAATACGCGGGAAGATCACGAGGTCATCGATTTCGTTTCTCCGAACAACGAATCGTAGGTACAATTCTCAACCCCCTTGATAATTGTTCGATTTGTTTTTATCGAGAATACCGTAGAACAAAGATCCGAGGATCGAACCCCGGGACGAGGGTCGAGCCGGGCGGCGGTGGTTGGACCACCGGACCGCCGGCGGCTCGTGGATCCCTCATGGGGATCGAACGCGTGAACCCTCGGCTGGACGCCGAGGGTCGATCGAGCCCTACGGGGCTGATCGCTAGGGCTACGGGGTTTACCCGTAGCAGCTCGTAGCGAGCTGCGGGTTTCCCCGCAGCGGCTCGCTAGACGCGAGCCCTAGCCGCGTAGCAGCGGATCAACGGATCCGCTGCGGGGTTGCTCGAAGCAACCCAGCGATCGCCCGTAGCGATCGCGAGTCCCCTCGCGGGGACTCGGCTGGGCGTCCGCGTGCCTCGTGCACGCGACGCGTTCGGTCGGGTCCCGGTTCGCGTGGGCTCGTGGTTTCTCCGGCGATTGAGGTTGTCGATTGTATGAACCTCGGCTCGCGGGGGTTTGGGTGGGGGCGGATTACGTACCTTCGGGTGCGTGGTCTCCAAAGCCCGGACTCCGGCGGATGAGTC
Source organism: Euphrasia confusa (assembly GCA_954870475.1). NCBI lineage: Eukaryota > Viridiplantae > Streptophyta > Magnoliopsida > Lamiales > Orobanchaceae > Euphrasia > Euphrasia confusa. The sequence goes on along the minus strand of OX940955.1, from coordinate 36,371,249 downwards.
GGCGTTTGTATGATTTCCGGCAAAGGGTTTGTTCGGGTTATCGGTTCCGCAATTTTGATAACCCGGGATAACGAATTCCAACAATTGGTATCAGAGCGTGGTTTACGTTCGCGGTATTTTCGATAAAATTGTTCTACCTTGCAGGGTTCCGACTATTATGGCTTAATTTATTATTCGCTTAATTTATTTTGTCATGATTGTTGGTTTTATTAAACTCTCGAACATGTCGAGATTCGTTTTTGGTGGTGAATGCTTGTAATAGTAAAAATTCGGGGGTTGACCGAATTTAGGATTTATTATTATGTTCATGTTTTTCCGGAAAATGTATAGGGTCGATTTCGTGTATAGAATCGATACCGGAATTGTAATTTAGATTTTGTAAATTTATTTTGCGATTGGATCGACGAATCGAAGACCGCCGGAGAAGACGAAGTGACGGGATGGACGAGGGGCTAGGGATCGATTGGATCGATCCCCATGGATGCCCGGATCGATGGCTATGGGCGATGGGGCTGTTGCCCTAGCCGCGGCTGCCACCGGCTCGGTGGTTGGCGGCGTGGCTGGGCGGCGGCGCTCCTCCCCGTGGCTGACGGTCGGACGTGCTGGGGGTGGTTCGGGGTCTCCCAACCCGGGCTACTCCTACCGGAAATATACTTTCCTAATTAATTCGTTATTTTCTATTTTGATTATTTCTTTATGGAATATTCTAGAAAAATAGAAAAAGAATTAATTTAGTACTAAATTTATTTTTCCTATTTGATTATTCCTACTCATGGGAATATTCATGGATTAGGAATAAAATAAATTTGGAAAAGTATAATAGTCCTAATTATTTTATTTCTTTATTTCATTATGGATATCATCTAGAATATTCCAAGATTATCTTGGATAGATTATTCTAGAGATTTAATGAAGTGGAAAAAGAAAATAAAATAAATAAAATATTAATAATATTTAATTTTATTTTTGATATATTCAATTGACTTAATTTTCGAATTAAGTAACTTTTGGATTAATTGAAAATAAATAGATTTAAATATTGGAAATTAATATTCTCGTCACATGGAGCATTCAAGAAACGAAGACTGAAGAATAGAAGATGCGTACGGGGATGTGATGAAGCCATAATAGTCGGAAAATAATATTCTAGTAATTATTTTGACTATGTGATAATACTATGTGCTTTATTACATGTATGCATGCTATATGTGTTTATTTTATGCACTAGATAGCGTATCCCTTTATTGTAAAAAGCTAAGTGGGAGAGGGTATGGAAACATACCCATGGTCTCCATTGCTGCTCTCTTGGTGACTTTTATGAACTTTTGAAGTTTATATAGATAAGTCATTAGAGGAGAGTTCTTGTAATTCCTCTTACAAGAAACATTGATTGAGTTTTTCAAACAATGCCTAATTTGTCTTTCCAAAGCTGATTTCAAGTCGACTCATTCTCACCCCGGGGAGTGGAATGGAGTCAAAGCCACTTGGTCATGTAGAGGACACAAATTAGAGACTTTCGTGCCATTCTTTGATAGATGGGTCGTTTGTCTGCTCGGCTCCCTCATTTATGAGAGATAGGGTTGTTCGCATGGTGAATCACTGGTTAGAAACTTCGAGTTTCACTTATGATTCTCCGCGTCTTGATTTACGAGATTAAATGGATCAAACAATTGGGAGTCAATTATAAAAGTCTCTTAGTGTAGTAAACGTCCACACCACGTGGCTTGCTATGCTGACGGATTTTGGATTAATTGATGTAGACAGTTGTAAGTAATTATGAAGAGTTGTGAAGTTATCGTAAACGTCCACACCACGTGGCTTGCGGTGATGTAGCAGTTCCAAGTAATTTACTTTGGTACTGAGTAATGGTTTACACTTAGATACGCATTATAGTATTCCTCCCCACGAGGTCACGCTATAATTGATGTATGACCAAAGAAAATCTAACTGCTAAATCATTTGGGTGGGTAAACGTCCACACCACGTGGCTTGCCTTACCTGATGGGATTTTAGATGTGATTAGTGATTTAATGATATTATTTGAGGGAGATAATATCGGATATTAAATTGTTTGTTTGTTTTATGTGCTTATAGGTTAAGAATGACTGTGACCCCACTTTGTGATATACTTAAGGATGAAAACTCACCGGTTCCATATGGTGATGATTGGGAACGAAATCTGGACATTGTCCAGACTGTTGAGCTTTCCGAATCCACTGTTGTCCCAACTGATGAGGACATTCGAAATGACCTCAGGACGATGTTGAGACATAGCGTGGAAGCCGGACAAGAGGTGATTAACATACTCACAGAATTCTCTCTCAATGAGTCCCTTAAAAAGGATTCAACGAGAGCGGAGTTTGTGCGTAAGTTAAGAGAATCACAAGCTTTTGTGGCAAGGCTAGAGGAAAAGCATGCAAAGAAACCCAGTGGCTCAAAGCCACGGATTGGGAAAGGCAAGCCTTTGGGCAAGTGCTTTCGATGCAAGCAGTTTGGGCACTGGATGTCTGATTGTCCTCTCATCAAAGGTACGAAATTTTCCTTAGTCACTGAAACATTGTCAGCGGTGATATCTACCAGCACCTGGTGTGTAGATACGGGTGCCACTGACCATGTCTGCAATTCATTGCAGGGGTTCCAGGAAACCCGGAGACTTAGAAAGGGAGAGATCGTAGTCTACATGGGCAATGCTGTAGAGGAGGCAGCAGTTGTAGTGGAGGACATTTTATAGGATTTCATTTTGGGTTATTGCTTTTATGTACCTTTCAAATTAGAAAGAACTTTGTTCTGGATTTCTAATGAATGGATATTTTATTTCTTTTAATCATTTGATGGTTATAAGAAGAAATAATGGTATTATCTATTTTGGTACATTAGCTAGGAATATATAAATGATGAATTCTGAGTCCACCACGATGCAACGAACCGTTTTATATATAACTCGTTTTACTAATAAGAGATTTCTTTATTTAAATCATTTATACTTGTGGATTCTTATGCTAAGTCATATTTATTCAAATGAGAAGTTCAAAGGTCGAAAATTGATTGTAAGATCAATTAAGTTGAAGGAGTGGACCTTCCGACCTAAGAATCTAATTTGGAAGATAATACGACTAAGCAATCCTTTATGGATATAAGGTATAAGATCCGGACAAGTATTAGAATTGATTAACTCTGATGTATGCAGACCCTTGTCTACTCAGACAATAAGGTACGAGTACTTCATTTTTTGATTACTCGAAAGAATGGGTTAGCATACCTGATGTGCCACAAAAGCAAAGTGTTTTGACAATTCAATGGACACAAAGCTATTGTGGGGAACCATCATGGTATATCCATTAAATGCCTGCGATCTGATCGCGGAGGCAAGTGCCTGTCTGAGGAATGCATGGCATACTGATCAGAGATTGGGATTTGATCCCAAATGACTACACCATACACTTTTGTGTAGAAATGGTGTGTCGTAAACAAGAAATAGAACTCTTATAGAAATAGTAAAGGCATGAGTTATACGGAACTACCTATGTTCTATGGATATGTCTGGAAACAACGGCGCATTCAAATGCGGTTGTAGAATATCCTAGAAGAACAAAAGACGTGTGTTCAAATAGTACTATGAACCAGAAGGACGTTATAAGTTCTAACGCCCGGTTCTTAGAGGAAGACTATTAGATGAACCACAAGCCCAAAGTGACGTAATATTTTGAATGAGAGAGAACGATAAGGACTGGATACAGCTGAACCGAGTATAGATACACCACTAGAACCTGCACCTAATACTGTCACTGTTGATACACCGGAACGCCTTCGTAGTGGGAGGGTTGTTAAACAACCGGACAGATGGATTGGACTGGGTGAGTCTTCGGACTCGGCACCCGGAGTTCATGAAGTCGATCCCTGGACCTATGATGAGGCGGTACAAGATATAGATGCGCCTTCTTGGAAGAAAGCAATAAAATCCGAAAAAGAATCTATAGATTCTAACAAAGTCTGGGATCTTGTAGAACCACCAAGCGGCGTAAAGCCAATTGTGTAAATGGGTCTACAAGAGAAAGAGAGGATCTGACGGAAAGGTTGAAACCTTTAAAGCTCGGCTTGTTGCGAAAGGATATACTCAGAAAGAGGGAATCGATTATGAGGAGACCTTCTCGCCGGTAGCCAAGATAAAGTCAATCCGGATTCTCTTATCCATAGCAGCTCATATGGATTATGAGGTGTGGCAAATGGATGTCAAGACAGCTTTCCTTAATGGAAGTCTTGACGAGACGATTTATATGAAACAACCAGAAGGATTCATTGCTAAGGGGCGAGATCATCTAGTGTGCAAGCTTAATCGATCCATTTATGGATTGAAACAAAGCATTGAGTTCGTGGTACTTGCAAATTGATGAGATAGTCCATTTTATGGATTCATCAAAGCATAGACGAATCGTGTGTATGGGAAACGTGATGGAAACAAGGTGGTGTTTCTCGGGTTTTATGTAGATAACATTTTATCATTGGCAACAATGTAAAGATGTAATCGGACATGAAATGATGGTTGTCTGGATAAATCATTATGAAAGATATAGGAAGAAGTTGGACCTGTTCTTGAGATCTTGGATCTCTAAGAGAGAACATTGTACTTCTCCTGGACATCTTACATATATATGATTATGGTTCGTTTTAACATGCAAGATTCCCAGAAAGGTTCGTTACCTTTCAGATACGGAATGCATCTATCTAAAGATATGTGTTTTGGAACACAAAAGGAGATAGAAGCAATGAAAGCGTTTTCCTACACTTTAAGTGTGGAAAGCTCGATGAATGCATTGTTGAAAACAAGAACCTGATATCGGCTATGCGGTCAGCATAGTGGGAGGATATCAAGGTAATCCTGGAAAGGAATACTTGACTGCTGTAATGAACATTTTAAGTACTTTCGATGTACTGGAAACTATGTTCTGGATTACGGAGCAGACAAACATTTCCTTTGGATTACATACTCTTAGATTTCTAATCGAATAAGGACCGGTGTAAGTCGATATCAGGCTATGTGTTTCACTATTAAAGGAGAAGGAGTTTTAACATGGAAGAGTGATAAGCACGATGCTTTTCGGACTCTGCCATGGGTAACCAAATAAGCGGCCTCAGAGGCAGCGGAAGTTTTGGTATAGCTCCGGGATAATCTCTGGGACTTAGATGTGATTCTTAATTTGCCAAAGGCTATGTCAATAGCGGTGCGATGGCAAATGGTAAGAAATCACAAGTCCATAAGTGTAAGATAACACATAGAGCAAGTACCACCTGATTCGAGACATCGTCAAGAGGGGCGATGCGATAGTCACCAAGATAGCTTCGGAAGACAACCTAGCGGACCCTTTCACCAAGATACTTCCTAAGGAAGTATACTACAAGCACTTGGAGGGTTTGGGAGTCAGAAGTTTGGAAGATAAGACTAGACCTTAGTATAAGTGGGAGATTGATGGAGTAGTATACTTAATGTCTAGATTTGAGTATTCTGAACTCTGTATGCACTTTCATTTACCTATCTATTACAGACATTCATTTGCTTTTAATTATTGTTAATTAAATATATGCAAATTATAGTCCTGGATTTTATACGTTGTAGTTAGTATGGTGTTGCATGGGCAGACAGAAGATCATACTATCGGTTACTCGTATTTAATCGAACAGTTGCTCACGACCTAGATGGACACGGACCAATCCATCGGTATAGTCGTTGTGTGAGAGAGAAAATAATTTATCTTAATTATTTTATCACACTTGTACACTTGGTGTATTGAGCGGATCGATTGAGACTCATCAATTAGGATTGCTCGGCGATAATTGATTTGAGACTCGGAGTATTTTATTCTTAATCCCTGAAACAATTGCGGGTGTGTAAATTTAATATAAGTGACTTTGATTTACCAAAGGAATTAACCGATTTAATTATTGGGTTAATTACCGGTTAAGTTGGGTCACTATATTTTATATATGGCATGCCGTGAATTCTTGAAGGGACAGTGTATCCCGGAAGGGTTGATAATATCCCCGAGATGAGCTCATAAGGATTTATTATGTAAACCTCGCGAGTGGATTTGTTCCGCATAATAAATAAGGTTGAGTGGTACTATTCTCGGATATAAGAGATGAATAAATTTATTAAGCAATAAATAAATTTTATTCATGGATATTTAAATCTTAAATACACGGAATAAATAATACTAAGTTGGAGAAATATTATTTGGTATAATATGGATTTATATTGGGAGTGCAATTTTATTTATATAGTGGAAAATAAATAAAATTAATATTGATAAGAATTAATAGATTTGGGTTGGACCCAATTTAATTTTCAATATTGAAGCCCAATATTTAATCTCCTTTTGATCCCCTACGTAGCCTATAAAAGCACTACATGGTCTTCACTTTTCACAACCTAAGATACGCCAATCATAAAGTCTTGAAGAGTGAAGAGGATCCATAGAGTTCGATAGCTCGTCGCCCACCCGACGTTCGAACGGAGTGCAAGGAATACGCGGGAAGATCACGAGGTCATCGATTTCGTTTCTCCGAACAACGAATCGTAGGTACAATTCTCAACCCCCTTGATAATTGTTCGATTTGTTTTTATCGAGAATACCGTAGAACAAAGATCCGAGGATCGAACCCCGGGACGAGGGTCGAGCCGGGCGGTGGTGGTTGGACCACCGGACCGCCGGCGGCTCGTGGATCCCTCATGGGGATCGAACGCGTGAACCCTCGGCTGGACGCCGAGGGTCGATCGAGCCCTACGGGGCTGATCGCTAGGGCTACGGGGTTTACCCGTAGCAGCTCGTAGCGAGCTGCGGGTTTCCCCGCAGCGGCTCGCTAGACGCGAGCCCTAGCCGCGTAGCAGCGGATCAACGGATCCGCTGCGGGGTTGCTCGAAGCAACCCAGCGATCGCCCGTAGCGATCGCGAGTCCCCTCGCGGGGACTCGGCTGGGCGTCCGCGTGCCTCGTGCAAGCGACGCGTTCGGTCGGGTCCCGGTTCGCGTGGGCTCGTGGTTTCTCCGGCGATTGAGGTTGTCGATTGTATGAACCTCGGCTCGCGGGGGTTTGGGTGGGGGCGGATTACGTACCTTCGGGTGCGTGGTCTCCAAAGCCCGGACTCCGGCGGATGAGTCGGCGTTTGTATGATTTCCGGCAAAGGGTTTGTTCGGGTTATCGGTTCCGCAATTTTGATAACCCGGGATAACGAATTCCAACAGTGATCCCCAAGAGAGTAATCAAGCGTGGACCTGGAGCTGGCAAATCTACACTTGCACTTGATCCTGCGAACTACAGTGAAGAGAGTGCAGAGTATCTTGCTCGACCCTTAAGGCTTTCGCCAATCAAATCAAAGAAAAAAGGAACAGCTCAACGAAGGAAACAGCTGGCTACCAAGACCCCTGTCAAATCCAGGAGGCAGATTATTGACGAGCCAACCGACGACGAGGAAGAGCAGGAGTACGAAGAGGAAGAGTTCTCTGATCCTGACAACACTCGTGATCTGCGTCAACATACACCCACACTGGACTCAGACGAGGAAGGAGCAAATGAAGATTAAATTCTTCATATCAAGTGTTTGCTATCCCTACTCTACCCATGAACAATATTTATTTTTCTGTTGTTTTTTTCATAACTCTGATCTACCATGTCTTGATACTCTTGCTATTCTGTTTTGCTCAGTTTGAGTTATCTTATTTTGCTATCTCTGCCCCTTATTCGTATGAATGATTATTTTCTATGCTTCACTGCTCGCATGTTTAATTTTATGCATGTTTGTCATACGTTTACTTGTTGAGTATGATACTAGTTTGAGGGGGAGTTGCTCTACGAACCCCACTTATGAAGTTGACTCAAAAAGGGGGAGATTGTTAGTGTGTAGTTCTTCCTAGTTCAACATAGAACCATGTTGTTCTTGTTTGAACTACGTTGAACTATACACTATTGTTTTGTAGTAACTTCATGTGTATTGTTTGTTTGGTTTAATTGATTAAATTCACACAAGTCTGCTAGGTATGAGTAGTGCTAGCTGGGAAATACAAGTGGCCCTTCCTGGAGCCACGATATACAAAGCGTACTCAGTGTTGGACTAGCGGACGTGGCGATACAAACAACATGGAGTTCTCTGTGTGCACAATTGTGAATGACCCACGTGGTTCTATGTATACCAGTGTGGTCCTCGAATTCACTGTTGCACCACCAACAAGAGAGTTCAAGTTCTAACGTATGAAGATCTTGAATCAGTGCTAACACATTGATGGACACAGAGCAAGCACAGATAGACATGGGGCTGAGGGAATGACTGCTAAGGAATGAAGTCAGCCACGGGTGCGACTAGAAGACTTCGCTAGAAGAATTCAAGTCAAAGAAGAAAAATATGAAGTAATCTAACTGTGCATGCAACAAGCTCGAAGCGCGAACACATGCTAGTGTGGCAACGGGTAGAGCTACGTTCATCAAGTACGGAACAATGGAATATTCGCTGGAGATGCCTTGGGCTCGGTTGTTCCATTGGGCCGTCATGGGCTTGGCCCATTAAGCGTGAATTCCGGAAACCCTACTTATCGATGCCTATAAATAGTGGGTAGTTGGAATTCATTTATTACACTTTCGATTAGACATATTCTAGAGAGAGAATTATTGTAGACCGAGAGACTTCGCTAGAAAGCTCTGGTCGTACCCTCTATTTAGTCTTTGTAGTACTCATCGCTAGATTAGTTCTACCCAGACTTAGTTTTTGGTCGTGTGACCTTTCTACAAGATTCGCTAAAATTTTGTAGATGTTTTGTAAAGTGGTTCCACCCATTACAATATCAATACAAGTTTACTTTATAGAATCTCAAATTGTGTTAAGTAATTGTACTCTACCCTTCACTACTTCACTCTAGGTAGATCATAGTACAATATACACAATTTCAAAATATGCATTTGAAATTTTTATAAGTTTACCGTCTTTTTAGGCACAACAGCTTCGCTCCTTGAGCTCCTTCTGATCTTTATACCTTTAGGTTGAGCTTCAGGTTCTTGGTGTTGGGCTCCTTCTGTTTCCTGTTTTATTCATAACGCATAAATCATTAGTATGTTATAATGAAATAAGAGAAGAGAATTCAAGCTAAAAATATAAAATGTACGATGAATCAATGTAGCTTCCATTTAATATTTGGGGTGATTCACACTTTCATCTTAAATCCTCATTCAATTCTTATTAATTACAAACCACTATTTAACATAAGAATCAGAGCAGAGTTCATCACTATTCATTTAAATATGCATTTGAAATTTTTATAAGTTTACCGTCTTTTTAGGCACAACAGCTTCGCTCCTTGGGCTCCTTCTGATCTTTATACCTTTAGGTTGAGCTTCAGGTTCTTGGTGTTGGGCTCCTTCTGTTTCCTGTTTTATTCATAACGCATAAATCATTAGTATGTTATAATGAAATAAGAGAAGAGAATTCAAGCTAAAAATATAAAATGTACGATGAATAATGATATATTAATAACATATTTACCATGTTAGAACTTCTTCCAGTTGTTTAGATTGGTTCAGTTTCTTTCTCTATATGTTGGGCTTCTTGAGGGACGAAAAGAACCAGAGCCCGCTCCTCCAGCCTTTGGGGCTTGTGCTTGCTTTTTAATTCATATTGCATCAAACATTAGTATGTTATAATGAAATAAGAGAGGAGAAAACTTCTGGAGTAGTCGTAGTATTTAGTGAATAGTACAAACCTTGTCTTGTTCTGGACTGAAATCCAGTTTCTTCCTAGGGCTGCTTCTTGCTGTCTTACCGCTTCTTTTATGAACTAATTGTTTCTTCATTTCCTAAAAAGTGTAAAAAACAGAATAATTATTTTTTAAAAATAATTGATAACAAATCTGAGTAGACCCTAACAAACCACATACAAACATAAGAGAATTGATTTAATTTTGAAAATAGAAGTCATAACAAGTCATTAGTAATCACAGAGGATGTCACTTAATACAATTCCCTAACAACATAATCTTAATTACAATAGATGTTGAAAATAGAATGTGGTGAAGATTTTCAGATTTTTCACAGTAGAATATAGGTTCTGCTCACTAGATTGCATCACGATTCAAGTTCAACTTTTAAAACACAATTCAACGCATTCTAAACTCAATTGAAGAGCAAAAAGAGGTGAATGGGGTGAAGATTTTCCGACTTTCCTTCTTATATCTCAATGCATTCTACTGAAAAGGTTCCAAATAGAACAAACACAAATACAGATGACACACACATACACAACAAACAGTAAATTGTAATTTTCATTTTACAGTTTTTGCTAACTTTTGTATTTTCACAGTAATCAAAGTTGAAGTCATAACAAATCACAGTAATCAAAGTGGTTACCAGTGTTTGTTTTTTTTTATTTTCGGTCAAACATACACATTATAAGTCCCAAAAAACAGAGGAGATTTTATCCAAACTCATACTACAACACACTTTTTTCAGTTTTTTGCTTGCTAGCTTTTAGTGAGATGAATATTTGAAAAATCTATAACACACGTGATTCAAAATACACATAGAAACACAGAAGATAGCATCACAGAAAATAGCATCACAAAATACACATAGAAACACAGAATATAGCATCACGGGAGATTTTTTTTCCAAACTCACAAAACAATCTAGCACACAACTCAGTTCAATAATTCACAATTCATGAAGATACAAGCATATATGGTTTCAAATTGTGATGAAAACATCACAGTTTTACTGAGATGATTTTTTTTATAGAAATCACAGTTGGTGCTCAATTTAATAATTCCCAACATGCAACATGAAATTAAAGAAATTAGGGTTCGTAATTACCTTTTAATGGTTTACGAATTGTTTCCTCTTCCTGTTGGTGCTCCAGCGAGACTTCACAGACCGTTGATGGTTGTTTCGGTGAGATTTCGCGGGTGTGGGAAAAGCTTGTTTCGTCGGTGGACGTGGATGTACGGTGCGGTGGTTTCTCGCTGTGAGGAGGTGCGGTGGTTTGCGCTGGTTTGTGGTCGGAGGTGCGGTAGTTTGCGGTAGTTTTTAACTGGTGCGGTTGGCCGTTGTTTTTCGCTGGTGCAGAGAGAGGTGCAGTTCGTGCGCGAGAAGTTGTGAGAAGAGAGAAAGACTGTCACGTGATTCGTGCCCGTGCGTATAAGGCCAATTTTTTTGGGCCCGAAACATTTTTATAATTGAGTTGGGGATCATGTAGATTTTATGGACCCCTACCCCCGTGGTATAGCATCTCTGTTTAAAAAAAGTATCTCTCCCTTTATTTTTTTAACAACTTATAAGCTTATTTTTAAGTTTTATAAAATCTTATTTAAAAAATTTACCAAACAAATTGTCAAAGTTTATAAGCTTTTAAACAACTTATAAGCTGTTTTAAAGAGCTTTTAAGCTCTGCCAAACAACAAACAAGCTCTTAGTACTTAATACAAAAATAAATGTGTCTAATTAAATAAATTCAATGAATAAAAAAAAATTATACCAAGTATGAATGAGTTTTAAAGGAATAGTTAAAATTAATGTTTTTCTACATTACTTATGTAAAATTAATGTTTTTCTACATCAATAATTGAACGTTTTTCTACGTCAATAATTGAACGATACTACTACATATTTCCTAGTCAAATGACAAAGAATTCAGTGGCATCCAAGCAGCTGCAAACAATAGGGTCAATAATTTCTCCTTTAACCGAAAGAACACATACAATAATTATCAAGTACTGTATCATTATCTTCTCAAAATATATTGAATTTTGAATTACTCAAAATAGAAAGTAAGATATTTTCAATGAAGAAAAAAAAATGATATGAATTACTAAAAATGTGTTTTTTTTTCTACTACAAAATAAACATTTGTAATAAATTTACTTTTAACTAAAAGATTTGTATACATAACCAAATGAAAAAAAAAAAAATGAAACTGTTTAGATTCACGAAAATGTTATTTTAAAATTCCACTGAAACTAATACCCGGCCATATATAATTTTTTTACATCAATAATTGAATTCAGTGGGCATCCAGGAACATGCAATGGGGCCAAGCAAAAGGAATTAAGTGGCATCCAGGAACAAGCTTGAAATTAGTATTATTATTTATATGTCCATCAACCAAAAGAAGACGCACCATTCAATAAAATTCTATCAAAGTATCAGTATTATCTTCTCACATACCAATATTCACCTGCGTTTTAATTACCAAGGATCGATCGATGGAAGGAGTTGTCGTCGGAGCTGTCATAGGAGCCACCCTTCAAGTCGTGCTTCAACAACTGATCTCACTCCCGCTCGACCACATCAAAGATTTCAAGAAAGATCTGGAAAACCTAAAGCGCTCTTTCGAATATGTTCACGACGTCTTGTACGACACCGACATGCAAAATGTCACCGACCGAGCTCTCAAACGCTGGCTGAGGAACCTCGAAGCTCTGGCGTTCGAAGCTGATAATGTTTTGGATGAGATCAACTATCAAATCCTCTCCAAACAGGTGAAGAAGATCTCCCTAAGCAGAGCAAAAAATAAGGTGCTATCTCTCTTCTCTCACTCTAAGAATTTGGGTGGTAGAATTAGGGAAATCAATAAAAAGTTGGAACAAAGTAACCAACAAGCAACTACCTTCGGCCTTCAGGCCAGACTCGCTGGTGCACGTGCTCCTGCTTTTGGATCACACGCATCTGCGAGCATAGAAACCGACTCATTCTCTTTCGATCCAATTTTTATTGGAAGAGAGAATGATGTGTTGAGTATAGTTGAGATGTTGGTCCCTCCTAGCCCAACAGAACAAGTACTCTCGGTCCTTCCTATTATTGGGATGGGTGGACTTGGGAAGACTACGTTGGCTAGGAAAGTATTCAATGATCAAAAGATAATATCTCACTTTGGAGATAATCGTGTTTGGGTGCATGTCCCACGGAACTTCGATGGAGTTGTTCTTTTGAAGAACATTCTTACATCAATGGCAGCTGAAAACGTTGAATATGGAAACAGAGAAGCGCTTCTCAAAAAGCTTAAGAACACGTTGGGCCGTGAAAAATATCTTCTTGTCCTTGATGACGTTTGGAATGAGGAGAGGGACAAGTGGGATGATTTTGTAAATTCACTCACTGGAGTTAGTTCTTCCATAGGGAATTGTGTGATTGTTACCACAAGGAGTCATGAGGTTGCTTCGATTGTGAGCACCCTTGGTGTTCACAAATTGGAAGGATTATCGACCGATGATTGTTGGTCCATAATCAAAGCAAAGACTTCTTCTAATGCAGCAGATCAATATGAGGAAATGGGGAGAAATATTGCAAGAAAATGTCAGGGTTTGCCGCTGGCGGCGAAAGTAGTAGGGGGGTTATTGTGCAATAAGTCAAGAGATGAGTGGATCTCATGCGAAATGAATTGGTTTTCAAATTTCGAAGATGAAAATCCCATCTCCAAAATATTAAAGCTGAGTTTTGATAATTTGCCATTACCATTACTGAAGAAGTGTTTTGCGTATTGTTCTATATTTCCGAAGGGATTTGAGATTGAAAAGGAAAAACTGATTCAACTTTGGATGGCAGAAGGATTTCTTCTTCAAACCGATCAAAACAACAATATGGAGAGCATAGGAAGTAAATTCTTTTCCATTCTACTTCAAAGCTCTTTATTACAAGTTGCGGAGAGAGATGATTATGGGAATGTAACGTGTTGCAACATGCACGACCTTGTGCATGATCTAGCACATTCCATTTTATTTGAAAATAACAGTGTCGCAGATGAAAATTTTCAACACCGATACATTGGTTACAGTCCCAGTGGAGATATTGAGTCACGATTTATCCCTAAGGAAGAAGCAAGGTATCTGCGGACTCTATTCTTCAATGGCAGTGTTTCCGATATCAATTTCTCAAACTTCAAAAGCCTTCGTACTTTAGTTTTGTTGGGCAAAGAAATTGATACTTTACCGACTTCAGTTAGTGAGCTCATACATTTAAGATATCTTGATATTTCGGAAACAAGGATTAGATATTTTCCAGAGTCATTGGGTGAACTATACCACTTGGAAACATTACCACCAATAAACAAATGGATGAGTCTCGTGAACCACTACGTTAATGATTGTCCAACATTGCCCCTTGAGTTAGGACGATTGACATCTCTTCAGACACTAGAACACTTTAAGGTGGGTGAGAAAAAGGGTCATAGAATTTTAGAGTTGGGGAGTTTAAAGAATCTCAAAGGGAAACTAGTGATACAAAATCTTGAAAAGGTTCGAGACAAAAATGATGCACTGAGTGCAGATTTATTACGAAAGAAAGGCATATTGGAGTTAACATTTGAATGGACATGGCTTCGAACAGTCACAGAAGGTGATGAAGCAAAGCATGAGAGTGTTTTGGAAGGCCTCCAACCACACCCTAATTTAAAGAGCCTAACTATTTATGGATTCAATGGAAGAAGATTCCCAGCTTGGACTTTAAAGATGGAAGTACAAGATGGTCAAGCACTTAACAATCTAATGGAGATTAGTCTAACACGTTGCTCGCAAGTTGAAGAGCTCCCAATGTTAGGCCACTTGCCGCATCTCAAGTCTCTTTGTCTGTATTATCTGGAAAATGTTAGATCCATTGGTTCCTCATTTTACAACATTGACAATTGTAGTCGCAAGACGAGAAATGGAGACACGATAATTCAAGTGTTTCCAGCTCTTGAAAAGCTCGAATTGTTAAATATGCGAAGCCTGACAGAATGGGCAGAAGTAGAACTGCCCCCGGCTGCAAGTGAAGTGGACGTATTTCCACGACTTGGGTACTTGAAACTTAAGGGATGCAGGAAATTGATGAGTGCCCCAAGTCATTTTCCATGCCTCAAAGTATTAATAATTGGTGGGATTGACAGCGGCTTACCTCTGGAAAATATATGTGGACCCAAGTTGAGTTCACTCACTCTTCTCAAAATTAGACGAATAAAAGAAATGGAGTGTCTTCCGGACGGGCTATTCTCTAACAATCATAATATGTTGGAGTTTAGTATATCTGAGTGTTTGAATCTGAAGTCAATAATAGCAGAAGGAGGATTCATTTCACTCAGTGATTTAAGCATCAAAAATTGCCAAGGCCTGACCCGTTTTCCAATTGAAATGATAGAGTCATGCGCCCCATCCTTGGAGAGACTGTCATTGTGTGGATTAACGGATATTCAGGTCGGGTGTCTCAGCAAAATGCCTCTTCTCAAATCATTGATTATTATGAAGGCTCCAAGATTCAGCACTGAAGAAATTGGGTCACTCGGCAGCTTGAATACGTTAGCAATGAGTCCTTGTTCTTCATGGGATGATAATGTTTCCTTCAACCTGGCTGTTGACGCCATATTGCAATCATCCACAGTTTCTCTTAGCTACGTAGCATTGAGCGGGAAGTCAAATTGGGAGTGCCTACCGGATCAGATTCAACATCTCACTTCTCTTGATGTCTTGTGGTTATCTGATTTTGGAATGGAAGCATTGCCCGAGTGGTTTGGGAACCTCTCATCTCTCACGTCATTAAGCATAAACGACTTCAAGAAGTTGAGACATATGCCCTCTAAAGAAGCAATGCAGCGCCTCACCAAATTAACTCAATTAGACATTGCTGGATGCCCGCTTCTGTTAAAGCAAGAAGAAGACCCGGAAACTGTTGATTCTGAGCGGCACAAGGTTTCTCATATCCGCAATGTCCGCGTCCGTCAGTCTGGGCTCACATTTAAGAGCCGTATCATGATTATAAGACCTTTTTGGTAAAGGATTATAAGACTTGTTGAGGGGTTAAGGAGACCTTATACCATGGTTACCGGTAAACAAAACCAAATCGGCCCAATTACCGGTAAACACAACCAGCGACGGGAAGTGCGCAGTGGTATTTTTTTTTTTTTTAGGTTTTTCATATATATATTTTTTTGGGGGGAAAATTGAAATTGATTTCCACCGGCATCAGGTGGGTACTCCGGCGGTGAGTATCGACAGGCACGAGGAAGTTCCAGAGAATGACGAGGATGCTCTGTTGATGGCGTCGGCGAACCAGCCAATAGCGGTCGCGATTGACGCCGGCAGCTATGCTTTTCAGTTCTATTCGGAGGTAATTTGGGCAAATATTGTAATTAGGGTAAACCTCAGAGTAGGTTTTGTAATTATTTCTAAAAAATACTAGAAATGATCTCGTGTGTTGTCAGGGGGTGTTCACCAAGAACTGTGGCAAAGAGTTGAACCACGTGGTGGCGATCGTGGGGTTCGGGACAACAGTCGACAGAACTATTACTGGACGGTGAGGTACTTGTGGGATGAGGCGCAGATTGGGGAGAAAAGGGCTACATTCAGATGCAACGAGCTGGATTTGCGGTATAGCAATGCAAGCGTCGTATACTATCAAACCGAGCTGGAAATTGCAGCCACTTTGGGCAATAAACTGTTATCGCTCACTAGGAAGTTGGGGTCTTGACGTACATCGTTGGAAAGATAGTGAAGTGTAGTTTCCGAAGAATTTTGAATCGGGACAATCGGAGTTCGGACGAAGAAGATATAATAAGAGTCGAGTGACTGCACATAATGGGCAGTGGTGCGCGGATCGAGTCGCGGATTGGCGATCTGTGCATCGAATGGCGCAAATAGGCTCAAGAGAAGAGATGGCTGGGGCGATTATAAAGTGATGTGCGCTTATTGAAGTGCGGCCGAGGACCACCCAAATTGCGCTACCAAATAGAGAGGACCAAACAGCGCGGACCAAAAGTTTCTAATTAGTATATGAATTGCGCTACCGTTTAATTTTTGTGCAAATAGTGAATCTCAAATTGCAAGTTTTGGCTCTTCTCAATATGGTTTCATGATTTTTGATTTGTTTTCGATGGACAGAAAGAGAGTTGAGTCTTTTTTTTTTTTTTTTTTTTGTTTTTGTATGTGTATATTTGTTTGGCTAATCCCGAATGCAGTATTACACTTCTCAATATAGTTTGCATTTTGCAAGTTGTACTATTTTTTATACTCATGTCGTCTCTTATTTTTATTTCATGTATGTATATATGTATTTTAGGGGTTAGTCAATTCTACCAATTAATAATGAATTTTTTCTGTAGCCATTTCAACAACAGTTCCTGAGGAGACCTGAAGGGAATGATGCCTATTTATCCTACCAAGCTAGCAATGCTCATGGAGTCTTTGGAGGACCCAATTTGGCTGCATCTTCTGGGTCCATGCAGCTACCTCAACAGCCCAGGAACTTCATTGATCTGGGACAACAGCAAGTTTCTCCCAGTATGCCAGAACAAAGCCACATTAGGAATCAGGGTACTGAGCAGGAATCAGGATTCAGCGTTTCCTTTGATAAGTTATTTGGATAAGCTGCCGGATTCCTTGAAGTAATTCATTAAGTTAAGGCATATTCACATTAATGATCGTACAACATTGACCCCTGAGATAGGGCGATTGACTTCTCTTCAGACACTACAATACTTTCATGTGGGTGAGGAAAAAGGTTATAAAATTTCAGAGCTTGGAAGCTTGAAGAATCTAAAAGGAAAACTAGAGATTGATAATCTTGAATTTGTGCGAGATAAGGACGAGGCATTGGGTGCAGATTTATTTCGAAAGAAAGGCATATTGGTGTTAATATTCAAATGGACAGTCACAGAAGGTGATGAAGCAAATCACGAGGAGAGTGTTTTGGAAGGCCTCCAACCACACCCTAATTTAAAGAGCCTAACTATTAGTGGATGGATTCAATGGCAGAAGATTCCCAGTGTGGACTTTAAAGATGGAAGTACAAGATGGTCAAGCACTTAACAATCTAATGGAGATTAATCTAACACGTTGCTCGCAAGTTGAAGAGCTCCCAATGTTAGGCCACTTGCCTCATCTCAAGTCTCTTTGTGTGTATCATCTGGAAAATGTGAGATCCATTGGTTCATCATTCTACAACATTGACAATTGTAGTCTCAAGTCGAGAAATGGAAACACAACAATTGAAGTGTTTCCAACTCTTAAAATGCTTGAGTTGTTCGATATGCCAAGCCTGACAGAATGGGAAGAAGTAGAACTGCCCCCGAGGCCCCGACTGCAAGTGAAGGTGATAAAACTCAAGTGCTTGTATTTCCACGACTTGAGTACTTGAGAGATGCAGGAAATTGACGAGTGCTCCAAGTCATTTTCCACGCCTCAAAGAATTAACAGTTAATGGGATTAACAGCGGCTTGCCTCTGGAAAATATATGTGGACCCAAGTTGAGTTCGCTCACTCATCTCTACATTAGTGGAATAAAAGATTTGAAGTGTCTTCCAGACGGGCTATTCTCTAACAATCATAATATGCTGGAGTTTGGTATATCTATGTGTTTGAATCTGAAGTCAATAACAACCGAAAGACATAAAGGAGGTTTCATTCCACTCACCGGTTTAACCATCGACCATTGCCTAGGCCTGACCCGTTTTCCAATTGAAATGATAGAATCATGCACCACATCCTTGGTGAGACTGTCATTGCGTGGATTAACGAATATGCAGGCTCCAAGATTCAGCACTGAAAAAATCGGTTCACTTAGCAGCTTGCGAATGTTCGTAATAAGTCCCTTTTCTTCATGGGATGATAGTGTTTCCTTCAACCTGGCTGTTGACTCAATATTGCAAGCATCCAGAGTTTCTCTTTGCCACATATATTTGCACGGGATGTCACATTGGGAGTGCCTACCGGATCAGATTCAAGATCTCACTTCTCTTTCAACATTAGATTTATATGATTACGGAATGGAAGCATTGCCCGAGTGGTTTGGGAACCTCTCATCTCTCCAGGAAATATCCCTAAGCAACTTCAAGAAGTTAAGACATATGCCCTCTAAAGAAGCAATGCAACGCCTCACCAAATTAATTGCATTAAACATTGACGGAAGCCCACTGTTGTTAAAGGAAATGCTCAACGAAGAAGAAAAAGAAGACCCGAAAATTGTTGATTCTGAGTGGCACAAGATTTCCCATATCCCCAACATCTCTTATAACCATCGTCGAGTCTCGAATTGCAACTTCTTAAATTAATGTAAGTGTCATGTTTCTATTAATTAATTATTCGAACAACTATACTTGTCAAATTAAATTGATTTTTCTATTAAATAATTATTTGAATGTCATGATCATATAAGTTATTTGAATCACAATTATTAAAAGCTCATGCAATTTTTGTCACAAAGTAATAATATATTTTATTGTTCATTTTACAATGATTCGACACAGATTACAAAAATGCATTTTTAAGTTAAAAATTAAAATAATTTTGAGTAAATTTAAAAAATGAGTGAAAAGTTAAAAGTAAATTATATTTTAAAATGAAAAAAATTAATTATTCATTTCATTTATAAGTATGTTAATATTATCATAAAACATTTAAAAAAAATAAACGTAAATACTTTTATCAGACCATGTATAATTTAAGGTATTAAATAAATATGGTGCATTAATTTGAGAATTATTATATTTACGGAGTGTATGCTCAAAATGCCCCGTCTCCATACATTTGGAATGGAAGCATTGCCGGAGTTGTTAGTGTAAATATGTTAGGCAGAGAGCAATGCCGTAGAGTTACTGGGCTTAACAATGTCTTTATCATATTTACATGTTTTTCTCCTTTCTTCACACTTGTATATTGTTGTTGTCACTCATTCTATGTGTGATATATTTTAGCATGATGTATCACTTGATCCGTGCTTGTACGAACAATCAATAATTTGAATAAACTGAACAAGAGCAGAGGACTCAAGAATACAAGTGGAGCATTGGGAACCTGAAAACGAAGAAGAATGGAAGGCATTGGCAGAAGGCAGAACATTCCAATCTAATAAAGAAGGTTCGCCCTGCCTGCAGAACAGCTCGCTTCGCGGCAGGACCTGGAGCTGGTCAAAGGCGGTTGCTACATTCTCTCAACCAATTCAAACCTAGTTTTTCTAGGGAATTCGGTTGAGAGACTACTCCTATAAATGCCAGAAGTCCTCAGCTCATTCTTCAACACTTTTACCTATCCATAAATCATAGTTTAACATAGATCACTCTCGTAGTCTTTTTTATTAGGCAAGGCGAAATCCTTCGTCATTTTGTCAGCTCGTTTGTGAGTGACCAATGACTACGTGCTGATCTAGTGTTTAGTATAGGATAGCTACAATTACTTTTGTTTAGCTTTGATTGTTCATTAATCTCCGGATTCGATAAACGTTAAGAAATGTCTTCGCATTGCCTTGAGTTTAATCGATTGTAAATCCGAGATTACTCATTGTAAAGACTCGTTTCTTTAATAATATATTTTTGCCGTAAGGCACATTCGTATGAGTAATTTAAGTTTAATTTAAATACCCATACAAAGATTAATTCTTGTGTTCTTTCATTTTGCTTTCGTGTGACACTACTAGAAAAAAGGGTTTTTGCGACCACACTTTTTGCGACCACACGTAGTGGTCGCTATTGATGACGTTTTGCGACCACGCGTGGTCGCAAAAACCTGTGCTCGCTATTTGTTCGGAGAAAAAAGCCGTCAGCTTCCCGCGTATGTATTAGCGACTACGTAGTGGTCGCTATTAACAGTCGCGGTCGCGAAAAGTATTAGCGACCACAGTCGTGGTCGCAAAAAACATGTTTCTGAAAACCGAAATTTCCACGGTGGAAAATCGCTAATAATATTTGCCACGTGGACGATCTTTTGCGACCACGCGTGGTCGCAAATATGGTGGTCGCTAAAAGTTTACAGATATGAGCGGGGCAGAGAGCTTTTCTTCCTCACTTTTCTCTTCCTCTCTTTTTATTTAGACCGAAGACGATTTTGACTCATCTCCGAGCACGGCGAGCATCTCCGGTAGAAGCGCATCTCCAGCGGCGGCGACGACCTGAATCCGACCAGGTATGCCTTTGTCTCCTTTGGCTTCGATTTTCTTTGATTAGGGTTTACGTTTGATTAGGGTTTTCGATTTCAATTTGGGGGTTTTTCGATTTAGTTTAAATTCATGAATTTTTAGACGAGGTATTCCTTTGTCTCCATCCTATTGTTGCTCAAATTGGTTTTTCACGAATTGATTTCGTATGGAACTATCTTTTGCTGCTATTCCTTTCTTGTTGCAAATTCTTTTCAATTTTTAATTTTGGGTTTTACCTTTTTGGAGTATACATTTGTAGTCCAAGCTGATTTTTAGCAAAGTGAAAAGTTTGATCCAAAGGGACTATACAAGCTGGCACGAGCTGGAAAAATCAAAGGTTTGTTGCATTGATCGTAAGAAGATTCAGATTCTAAAACCTGTTTAATTTTCTTCTTTTTCCTTTCTTGCATCCATTATTCTGCAGTGAGTGTGTGTTAAAAACCTATTGGTCCGAAGATATACTACTTGAAAAACCTGGGCATCATACTCTCCTCAAAATATCTCTGCGTTATATACGCTTCAAAGATTTAACTACCTTAGTTAACCTCAGCCAAACATTTTACTCAACTCTCTAAAGACCAACCACATAGTGAAATCATTTTATATTACCTTAGCATTTTTTGATTTTGCTTTGATCTCTTCCTTTGGTTTGGCACCAGATTGAGTTTTCCTGTATTTTGTTCCAATTTTATGTTAGTTAGGCAGATAACCTTTTACCTAATAATCAAAGAGACGAACCACGTACTGCGAGGACTTTTTGAAAAGTAGTCCATAAACAACAAATTGTTCTGATTTAAGTATGATATCGAAATAGATTTTTAGGTGAAATTTGGGAATTTTTCTATTTTTTTTTTAATTTTCTGAGAGTCAAAAATCAATAGGACATAGAGACTCCCTATAATGTAGCTAAAACCAAGTAACAAGTAACAAACAGTTTAGCAAGCGAAATTATCACAAAGTAAACATTTAAAATAACATTAAAATTAGTAATTTTTAAAATTACTTCACATAAATTTTAAATTTATTTGTATTTATACTCCTATTATTTAATTATGATCGTGTAATTTTTGTTCAGCTAGCTATGACTCTCTCTACGATGCTTCATCACCTT
Source organism: Euphrasia confusa (assembly GCA_954870475.1). Lineage (NCBI taxonomy): Eukaryota > Viridiplantae > Streptophyta > Magnoliopsida > Lamiales > Orobanchaceae > Euphrasia > Euphrasia confusa. The sequence continues at coordinate 36,349,239 of OX940955.1, read as the reverse complement.
TTGGCTCTGGTATTTTTGCTCAAAACTTTACTTTAATTTTTTTACCGTTCTATGAATTATGAATGCTATATGTGTTAATTAATTTATATGTTCGAACAACAAAGATGTTTCTTATGCTAGCGGGCTCTTCTGGTGGAGGTGAGCCACCACATGGGCATCCACATTCTTTCGGTGCTCCTTGCCAGACAGGTAACATTTTACTTTTAGTTTATATCCACATGAAGCATTATATATAATACTTTCTTTTTTTTACGAGTTGATTAATGTTCGATCGTGTAGGTGGAGACCCCGATGATCAGGCGACACCTCCAGTACGTAGAAAAAAGTCTGGGCGAGGGATAGCAAAAGGCGCTCGGACATTGCTGAGGGTGGCGGAGCAAGGTCGTCCTGTCCCATTAGCTTGGGAAGACCAGAATGGGACGATGAAAGCGGTTGGAGAGAATGGTGCTTCATATTATTCCACTGTCGGGATACAGGTAAGCTAACTACAGATTGTGATTATAAATAAACATTTAATGTTAAAAGATCATTCAAGTTTTGTATGTAACAGGTGAGACACTACTGCGATCCTTGCCATACGAATTGGTCTTCGGTACCAGCGGAGCAGCGAAATGCTGTTATTTTGCACTTACAGGTAATTTATGATCTTGATTATTGTAGTTAACTGATTATGATTCTGTAACACGATTGAATATTTTGTAGGATTTGTTTGAAATCGACATGAACGACCCTACGATTTCAGCTGTTGTAAATCGAGATTGTAGGGAGCGTTACACAGATTGGAAGCACAAGCTTCATAAGCATTTCAAAAAAAATGGTGGAGCAGATGACCTAGTGTTAGCTAGGAAAACTAAGCCTGACTCTATCCGTTCAGATCAGTTGTGGAATCAGTGCGTGGATAGGTTTATCGATCCAGCATTTCAGGTAACCATGTATTTATATATATAATATTTTGGGTCAAATTAATGAATATACGTGTTTTAATATTTTGAATGTTTGAAACAGACCCGTTCGCAGAAGTCCAGTCAGAACCGGTCGAAGAATACTATGCGTAGTCTTCATGATCGATTTTCTTATGCTGGACATATGGATAAATCGGTAATAAATCATTTTATTCATTGTTATGTATGTTAAATGTGTTGAACATTACATAACGTTTGTTTTCTTTTAAATATATAGGTTGATCCGCAAACCCAACAAAGGGTTACTCCGGTTGAGAACTGGATCAAGTTTCATGTTGGGCCAGATGGTCAACCTTTAGATGCCGATTCTGCAGCTAAAATTGTAAGTAATAATTGATTTTTTTGATATAAAAACTCCTATTGTTTAAGAACTAGCTAATCGTGAATTTGAATATTGTAGGCTGAACTAAATGATAGGTCGACACAAGCATCTGCCAGCGGTACACCTGTGGATGATGTTGCCATATTGGAGGAGGTTTTAGGGACTACTCGTGGATACCGTAAGGGCCTTGGTCCTTCAATTCCAGGTTAATTTTAATATATATACAACCTTTAACTATTTGAACTTAAATCAAATGAACAACTACTAAGATCACTTTTATATTGTGTGTTATAGGTTCTTCTCCATCGGTATCGTCTCGTTCCTCGTTTTCAGGTCAATCTTCTGCTGCTGCATTATCCCAGGCTGAGTACGACAAGCGAATGGCTGACATGCTCTTCTGGAACGAGCACATGGCTAGGATGTTTCCTGATATGCGACCTCCTTCCATGTCAGGTGCAGGTGGTTCGACTACTCCTCCTGGTTCTCCAGCTCGTGATTTGACCCGTGACTCACCGTAGCTTATGTTTAGTTTGATTAAATGTTTTGATGATTTTGGATTGTATTTGTATTTGAACTGTATTTTGGATTCGGTTTGTATTGCGATTGGAATTGATTTGCAGGTCGGAAATTGCAATTTTAAAATATTTTTTTTTTCAGAAAAATAGGTATTTGCGACCACGCGTGATCGCTAATACTAAGGAGCTGTTTTTCGAAACATGAGTATTTGCGACCACGCGCGTGGTCGCAAATAGTCTGCCACGTCACCGCTCAGTGCCACATCAGCATGAAGCATTAGCGACCACGGGCGTGGTCGCTAATAACGGGAGTGGTCGCAAATGTATTAGCGATCGCGCTGTTGTCGCCAAAAAAACATTTGCGACCAAGTATTTGCGACCACACGTTTGCGACCACGGGTGGTCGCAAATAGTAGTATTTGCGACCACGCCCCGTTTTTTGCGACCACATTGCGTGGTCGCAAAAACCACTTTTTTTTGTAGTGTGAGTGTGTGTGTGTTCGTTCGTTTAATTTATTTTTAATTCTTCCGCTGCATAATATATACATATATCACCTATATATTAATCTGATATTTTAATACACATGTTAAAATACGTAAATAAATTAAATCACGAAAAACGAACAAACTAAATTATAAGGCTTCGTGGTGCGGCATACTGAAGTAGCGCATCGTCCTGCCTTAAGCAAGGCAGCGTATTTTCTTCATAAATACCGCTGCCTACGCACTTTCAGGAGTGGTTTGGGAACATGTCCTCTCTCTGGTCATTACATCTAGGGAATTGCAAAAATGTTAAGGTATCTGCCCTCCAAAGGAGCAATGCAATGCCTCACCAAATTAAATATTTTAAGTATCGCCAAATGCCCGCTGCTATTAAAGGAGAGGAGAAATGAGGATGAAGTTCCACGAATTGTTGATTCCGAGTGGACCAAGATTTCCTCATAGTGGATGGCCATCCGATTACTTAAATGTAAGTCGTCTCATTCTCTTTATAATGTGTGTACTGGTAGCACTTGGTTCATGGCTCATCAAAATTCTCTTTTTTCTTTTAGAATCTGTGAGATGTCTAAATCGATAATTCTCGGCTTGTTTGGACTTTTAAATGAAAGACAAACGGGTATGAAGAACGAAGAGCTGACGACTAGGGTGTTGATGCTTGAGATAAAATGATTGAAACTTAAGAATTTGAACATGAAGGACCAGAATATGGAGTTCACTGGTAATGCTAGTAGTAGTAGTATTGATAGTCGTCTTAGATTGATTTGTTTGTGTTGGAAATTTGAATTTGCTATTGATACGTAATTTACGTTGCTATATTTATATTTGTTCAATTCAATATTTGTATTACTTTGAGACAGTTTATTAACCGAAAATCACATTGATCAAGGTCAAAAAGCCAATGGAAAGAGGCTAAACTCAATTTTACTTTAGTATGTATGATATTGCCGAAAAATAAAGAAAAGAAGAAATGATGTGATGATATTTAAAATGCTATTTAACTAAGCTTATAAGCCGTATTCACTATTCAGAATTCACCTTTTCACTTTATTATGTTCTAAAAATAATTAAATTGTATAAGTAATTTGAAATATCTTTTAAGTATTGTTAAGTGTTTTAACATAATTTTGAAGTAATTTATGAAATATAGCCAAAGCCTATAACAAAATATTAATATTCATTGATTTCGAAGAATGTCAAAGTTTAAGAGATCGATCAAAATTTCTTTAATTTCTAAAAATATCGAAATTTGATAAGATTTCAAGAAAATTTTAATACTTAGGTTATTCAAGGAGAAAATACTTTTTATTAAATAATGACAAGAACGATCTATAAATAAAAAAAACTACTCCCTCCCAACAAAACTCACATCTTCTTTGTATTTTGTGAAAAAAATACAAAGCTACTATGCTTATTTTTATTAAAAATAAAAAACTACTAAGCTTATTTTTATTAAAAATACCTATCTTTTAATTTACAATTTACTCACATAGTTAGTACAAAAATAAATGTGTCTTGTGAAATAAAAGAGTTATATGCGAAATAAAATAAAATAAAATAAAAGAGTTACGATATTTAATTAAACATATTTAAAATTAATGTTTTTCTACATCAATAATTGAACGATACCTACGTAAGTATTTCCTAGTCAAATGACAATGGGGCCAATAATTCAGTGGCATCCAAGCAGCTGCAATGGGGCCAATAATTTCTCCTTAAGTCTTTAACCGAAAGAACACACCATACAATAATTATCAAGTACTGTATCATTATCCTCTCAAAATATATTGAGTTTTGAATTACTCAATATAGAAAGTAAGGCATTTTCAATGAATTGAAGAAAAAATCATATATACATAATTCAAAAAAAATAAAAAATGTGTTATTTTTTTTTTCTACTACAAAATAAATATTTAATAAATTTACTTTTAACTACAAGAGTAATATACATAACGAAATGACAAAAAAAGAAAAAAAAATTTAATTCGAAACTGTTTAGATTCACGAAAACGTTATTTAAAATTCCTTTGAAACTAATACCCATAATTTTATTACATGAGTGGCATCCAGGAACATGCGATGGGGGCAACCAAAAGGAATTCAGTGGCATACAGGAACAAGCTTGAAATTAGTACTCTATTATTTATATGTCCATCAACCAAAAGAAGAGGCAGCATTCAATAATACTCACATACCAAATATTCACCTGCGTTCAATATTAATTACCAAGGATGGAAGCCACTGTCGTCGGAGCTGTGATCGGAGCCACCCTTCAAGTCGTGCTTCAACAACTGCTCTCACTCCCGCTCAACCAAATCGAAGATTTCAAGGAAGATCTTGAAAAGCTTAAGACCTCTTTCGAATATGTTCACGACGTGTTGTACGACACCGACATGCAAAATGTCACGGATCGAGCTCTCAAACGATGGATGAGGAACCTCGAAGCTCTCGCGTTCGAAGCTGATAATGTTTTGGATGAGATCAACTATCAACTTCTCTCCAAAAAGGTGAAGAAGATCTCCCTAAGCAGAGCAAGAAATAAGGTGATATCTCTCTTCTCTCACTCTAAGAATTTGGGTGGTAGAATTAGGGAAATCAATGAGAAGTTGGAACTAAATAATCAACAAGCAACTACCTTCGGCATTCAGGCCAGACTCGCTTGTGCACGTGCTCCTGCTTTTGGATCACACGCATCTGCGAGCATAGAAACTGACTCATTCTCTTTCGATCCAATTTTTATTGGAAGAGAGAATGATGTGTTGAGTATAGTTGAGATGTTGGTCACTGCTAGCCCAGCAGAACGAGTACTCTCGGTCCTTCCTATTGTCGGGATGGGTGGACTTGGGAAGACTACGTTGGCTAGGGAAGTATTCAATGATCAAAAGATAATATCTCACTTTGGAGAAAATCGCGTTTGGGTGCATGTCCCTCGGAACTTCGATGTAGTTGTTCTTTTGAAGAACATTCTTACATCAATGACAACGGAAAACGTTGAATATGGAAACAGAGAAGCGCTTCTCAAAAAGCTTCAGAAAAAGTTGGGCCGTGAAAGATATCTTTTTGTCCTTGATGACGTTTGGAATGAGGAGAGGGACAAGTGGGATGATTTTGTAAATTCACTCTCCGGAGTTAGTTCTTCCATAGGGAATTGTGTGGTTGTTACCACAAGGAGTCATGAGGTTGCTTCGATTATGAGCACCATTGGTGTTCACAAATTGGGAGGATTATCGGCCGATGATTGTTGGTCCATAATCAAAGCAAAGACTTCTTCTAATGCAGCAGATCAATATGAGGAAATGGGGAGAAACATTGCAAAAAGATGTCAGGGTTTGCCGCTGGCGGCGAAAGTAGTAGGGGGGTTATTGTGCAATAAGTCAAGAGATGAGTGGATTTCATTCGAAAAGGATTGGTTTTCGAATTTCGGAGATGAAAATCCCATCTCCAAAATATTAAAGCTGAGTTTTGATAATTTGTCATTGCCATTACTAAAGAAGTGTTTTGCGTATTGTTCGATATTTCCAAAGGGATATGTGATTGAAAAGGAAAAATTAATTCAACTTTGGATGGCAGAAGGATTTCTTCATCAAACCGATCTAAACAACAATATGGAGAGCATAGGAAGTAAATTCTTTTCCATTCTACTTCAAAGCTCCTTATTACAGGTTGCAAAGAGAGATGATTATGGCATTCCCTTTTTTCTTCAAACCTCTTTAACGCGTTATAACATGCACGACCTTGTGCATGATCTAGCACATTCCATTTTATGTGAAAATAACAGTGTCACAGATGAAAATTTTCAACACCGATACATTGGTTACAGTCCGAGTGGAGATATTGAGTCACGATCTATCCCCAAGGAAGAAGCAAGGTATGTGCGGACTCTATTCTTCAATGGCAGTGTTTTTGATATCAATTTCTCAAACTTCAAAAGCCTTCGTACTTTAGTTTTGTTGGGCGAAGAAATTGATACTTTACCGACTTCAATTAGTGAGCTCATACATTTAAGATATCTTGATACTTCGGAAACAATGATTAGATATTTTCCAGAGTCATTGGGTGAATTATACCACTTGGAAACATTAAGAGCAGAAATGGAGATAGCACTTAATGATCATTTGGAAAAGATCCCAGATTCGTTCAAGTACTTAATTAACTTGAGGCATCTTCACATTGATGATGGTACAAGATTACCCCCTGAGATAGGACGATTGACTTCTCTTCAGACACTACAATGTTTTAAGGTGGGTGTGGAAAAGGGTTATAGAATTTCAGAGCTTGGAAGCTTGAAGAATCTGAAAGGAAAACTAGTGATACATAATCTTGAAAAGGCGAGAGATAAGGACGAGGCATTGGGTGCAAATTTATCTGGAAAGAAAGACTTATTGACGTTAGCATTTGAATGGAAAGTCACAGAAGGTGGTGAAGCAAATGAGGAGAGTGTTTTGGAAGGCCTCCAACCACACCCTAATTTAAAGAGCCTACTCATTAGTGGATTCAATGGCAGACGATTCCCAGCGTGGACTTTAAAGATGGAAGTACATGATATTCGAGTACTTAACAATCTGATGCAGATTATTCTAGCAGATTGCACGCAAGTTGAAGAGCTCCCAATGTTAGGCCACTTGCCTCATCTCAAGTCTCTTTGTGTGTATCATCTGGAAAATGTGAGATCCATTTGTTCATCATTCTACAACATTGAAAATTGTAGTCGCAAGTCGATAAATGGAGACACAACAATTCAAGTGTTTCCAGCTCTTGAATGGCTTATTTTGTCAGATATGTCAAGCCTGACAGAATGGGCAGAAGTAGAACTGCCCCCGGCTGCAAGTGAAGGTGATAAAACTCAAGTGGTCGTATTTCCACGACTTGAGTACTTGAGACTTCACGGATGCAGGAAATTGACGAGTGCTCCAAGTCATTTTCCATGCCTCCAAACATTAAAGATTTGTTGGATTGAAAGCAGCTTGCCTCTGAAAAATATATGTGGACCCAAGTTGAGTTCGCTCACTCATCTTGAAATTTGTGGAATAAAAGATTTGGAGTGTCTTCCAGACGGGCTATTCTCTAACAATCATAATATGTTGGAGTTGAGTATATCTTATTGTTCGAATCTGAAGTCAATAACAACAGAAAGACATGAAGGAGGATTCATTTCACTCCGTGACTTGAACATCAACTATTGCCAAGGCCTGACCCGTTTTCCAATTGAAATGATAGAATCATGCGCCACATCCTTGGTGAAACTGTCATTACGTGGATTAACGAACATGCAGGACGTGTGTCTCAGCAAAATGCCTCTTCTCAAATCATTGATTATTATGAAGGCTCCAAGATTCAGCACTGAAGAGATCGGGTCACTCGACAGCTTGCAAACGTTAACAATGTATCCTTGTTCTTCATGGGATGATAACGTTTCCTTCAACCTGGCTGTTGGCGCCATATTGCAAGCTTCCAGAGTTTCTCTTTGCCACGTAGAATTGGGCGGGATGTCACATTGGGAGTGCCTACCGGATCAGATTCAATATCTCACTTGTCTTTCAAAATTAGAATTATCTGATTACGGAATGGAAACATTGCCCGAGTGGTTTGGGAACCTCTCATATCTCAAGGAACTACGCCTATTCAACTTCAGGAAGTTGAGACATATGCCCTCTAAAGAAGCAATGCAACGCCTCACCAAATTAGCCCGATTACAAATTTATGGAAGCCCACTGTTGTTAAAGCAAACGCTCAACAAAAAAGGCGGGAAAATTGTTGATTCTGAGTGGCACAAGATTTCCCATATCCCCGACATCTCTTGTGTATGACAGTTGTCCAGTCTCAAATTAAAACTTCTCAAATTAATGTACGCCAATGTCATGTTCATTTTCATTTTTTTTAGAGTCAACCTTGAGAGATGACTTTGTCCAAATGATCCAATGTCCGAATTTTGCTGGAGTTATTCTACTTTTAAATTTATTTATAGGATAAAGGCAGGTAATTTGGTTTTACAAATATGATAGAAAATATTTAAATGTCCCTTATTTTATTTATACACGTTTTAATTCAATCAATCACATTTAATAAAAATATTTTATCCATCAATAAAATTAAATTGATTTTACTATTAATTAATTATTCGAACAACTAGACTTATCAAATTAAAACGGCAATTCAAGACTCCACTAATATTTATTTAAATATTCGAATAACATTTTATTAATATCTTAAAATGAACTCTTCAGTTAATATTGAAGAACAAATGTGCGAATAACGAGAACGGCTAATATTGGAGAATATATTCGGCCCACTATAAATGTCTAGTTGCCCAACTTCTCTAACAGTTCAAGCTTTTAGATGAAGCAGTTTCTAACATGGTATCAGAGCCTAGCCTTGTGGCAGGTCCTGGGTTCGACTCCCGCCATGTGCGACTTCACCCGAATTAATTATTCACTTGTTGGGTCTTCCCCTGAGGTTGAAATTGACCCACAAGTGAGGGGGAGTATTGGAGAATATATTCAGCCCACTATAAATGTCTAGTTGCCCAACTTCTCTAACAGTTCGAGCTTTTAGATGAAGCGGTTTCTAACATCTAATAGTTTGATTATTCACTGTGAAGTGAAATAAGGAACAAACTTATTTCAATTTCAAATTTGATATATGTAAAATATCTTTCGATAATTAACTTGTTTCAGGATCAATTAAAAGTAGAATAAAAAATTGATTTAAATTTTAAGTTTTATTAATTCAATTTTGAATCATGACATCATGTTTGGGTGAAGTTATTTGAATCACAATTATGAAAAGCTTATGAAAATTTTCTCATAAGGTATTAATATAATATTTTATTGGAATTGATGTATATATATAACTAGAGTAATTTAGAGAAAAAATAAAAATGGGTTTATGATTTAAAAATAAGTATTCTAGTTTACCTTCTTAATAAAAAAAGTAATTAATTTATTGCATATATATAATTTAATATATTTATATTAATTGTATTCATAGTTTAGGTAACCTTTTCAAATTTAATTTGTCTATTTTAACCTTTGTATTATATTAATTATATTTTCTAATTATTCTTTACGTTTTATGTACTGTAGTTATCTTAATTACAAATCAAATACTACTCTTTAAATAGTAAATCAAATACTCTGGATGAAGGAGTTCACAAACAACAACCCTAGCTAGCGCCAGCTTTCACAACTCGAGAAACAGCACAGACAATCCAGACCTTCCTTCGAACCAGCACCCGACCAGATTCATGACCAACGCTTATCGATACAGAAGTGGCTGATAACTCGGTGCCGGGAAACAGGTCGCCAGAGAGCCTACAAACCGTGATGACGGAGTTCAGAACGGTCTGGGGATTTGTGGGACCGCGCCGCGTAATAATTCGATCTTGAAGTCTTTTCAGGTAAAATTTCAACACCAGACTTCAAGATCGGATCTTGATCGCCAAATTTAATGTCGTTGCGGACGAAACACCAAACTAACCGAGTAGAAAGAGGACTAAAAGGTGTTGTGTGACTAAGAGGTTCAGGCCAGAGAGGTTTTTGGAGGAGGACATGGACATGAAGGGGCAAGATTATATATTCAAAACGTAACCTTTTTCAGTAAGTAGCTCTAGTACCACTGCCCGACAACAGCGTCACCGCCGTCACCCTCCCCTCCTCTGCGGCCCTATCGATGCCATCTCCTCCCTCGACCAGCTCCGTCTCCTCGACCTCCGCGGCAACTGCCTCAACGGGATTGCATATCATGGCTTCTTTTTTCTTTCATTTTTTTTGGTTTCAAAGATCGACTTGGGTAGCAGGATCTTGCTCCTTTTTATTTCAAGATGTACTAGCGTTTTTTGGAGATTGTAGTACAGTTTATAAGTCATTATGTTGTTGTTGTTTTTTTTTTGTGTTTCGTGTTCGATATTTTAACTCGCAGCGGCCCTATTTGGTTTGAGATGTATGGTTGTAGTGTTTTGAGTTTATAAGTTATAACATAGTTTTTAAGTCATTCGCACACTCCGGCTTGGTAACGAAGTTGAAATGATGACGTTGTTTCGAGTACTTGGACACTAAAAATCTGATTGAGTTGATATTAGTGCCTTCACACTCCTCGACTCAAGTGGCGCGAACAACCATCAGGCAGGCACGTGACCTAACGATGATGTTTGTGGTGTGCATGAAGCAAACAAATTTCTGGGATGCTTTAGAAGAGAAGATGGCAAGCATAAATATTTTGCGTTCATGGAAGAGTTACATAACAAGCAAAAGTCAATTTTTTTAGTGTGTAGTTAAAGAGTTTAGGTTGAAGTTGCGTGTATGTATGCTATCGAGGTTGGGTTTCAATATGTTTACGAAATCAATAAGCCAAATCGTGTAACTCTTGTTAGAGTCGTTTGTAAGAATAGAGCATCGCGAGAGTGTAACTAGTGCGTGAATGCATCTTTGATTAGGTATTTCTTGTGGTCTGCCATTTTTAGTTATTTTCCATGATTTGGCTGGTAGTTTAATTTATTGCAATAACGTGTAGTGTTTGGTAATCGACAACTACATTGTTTATAACATCACCCAAATAGGGTGTGATTTTTTGTGTCAGCATGCCCCAAATACAAATTGAATTTCACAACAAATGGAGATACCAGAATTTTATCTATCAATTCACACATAAACAACTCTTTGAAATACACAATGAATTGAAGCACCCAATTCATACAATGGACTCATTCCTTGCGGGACTAGTAGCAGATCCATCTAGCCATAATGTGTCGTTTTCTTCAAGATAAAATCCACGTCGAGGTTCAGTCCTAGAATTTGCGAGATGTCGAACAATGTAATGCAAAATTGTTTTCAAATACGTAAACATCGTCTTCATGATCATAAGCATTGAGTATCATGTCAACCTGATTGTTAGACTTTGCTCCCTTCGCTTCCCTTCACTGCGCGTTTCGGATTTTGTAGATGGAGACATTGCTTGGTATCTGTTTTAATATGGAAAAAGAATACAATGTCATTAAGCTATACAAGCGTTAGATAATATATTAGCAAACTATAAGCTGAGGAAGAACATTAAAACTATCTGAAAAACCACAAATTTGAAATAACACAAATAGCGAATCACAAATAAGATGGCCATTAGTTAAATTTTTTGTATCAATTCATACACTCAATTTGAATTTCACTCGCGGTGCAAACCAATGCTATTATCTATAGTGCACATTGACATATAGTGTATGTATTAGTGTCATATTTATATAGTAACCCACAATTTACACTACGCAAGTATATATAGTGTATTTAATAGACTCTCACAAATTTGGTAGAAACCTTTGTTATTCATCTCCCCAGGACTCCCTTATAGTCTTGTTTCCGAAAAGGTAAGTGTAACTACTACTCTATTAAACTACTAGGGTGCAGATAAACCATAATATCTAAAGTGAATTACCAACAACGCTGCACAACGACATATAATGTATGTATTAGTTTCATATTTAGATAGTAAATAAAAAATTACACTACACAAGTATGTATAGTGTATTTAATAGACACTTACAAGTCTGGTAACATTCTTTGTTGTTCATCACCCCTGGACTTATCTTATAATTTTGTTTCACAAAGGTTATGTGAAACTATTATTCTATTAAACAATGGCGCTGCAGATAAACCATATTATCTATATTGAACTATCAACAACACTGCACTTTGATTTATAGTGTAAGTATTAATTTCATACTTATGTATTATTACACAAGTTTGTATAGTGTATTTAATAGACTCCCTAATAGTTTTTACAGCATGAAAGAACACTGTGGTATTTCCAAAAAACAACAATACGATAGTAAACAATTTACTAAGTTTACAAAATTATACAAGCAAGTGGTATTTTTTTTTAAAGAGACATTTCATACAAACCTTTTTAACACAATTTTCAGACCACTCTGCACAACAACAAATTAATGTCATCAACAGTTTAATGATCTAATGTACTTCGATTAAAATTTCTTGTTAAAATGATGTTTCAGAGTAAGATAGTTTAGCGAATACAACAGTGTACTTGCGCATTTTTTCTGCTTATTAAGTGACTGGTTTGACTGAAAGTCGTCATCACTTTCAAGATAAATAATCAAATATGTCAAAATATAGCTACTGGGATTCAAGATACTCTTTGTCTTTGAAACAAAATCACTAGATATGCCGGAAGATTACTTAGTGAACATCCAAATGGACCACATGTACATTAGTCTCCAAAGGTCGGGTTCGTTTGATGGGAATATGAGATTGAACGAGAGTGCCCCACCCAATAGTAGAGAAGCATACCCTTGAACCTCAAAGACAGTGTACAAAACAGTCCCTGACCCAATAGTAGAGAAGCATACCCCTGAACTTCATGAAATTATTTATACTGAAACACAAAATAAAATCCAACTTAAAATTTGCAGATTTGAGTCGATTCTAAATTAATCTTTAAACAACTGTTCAAGAACCATAAATTAAATCAGATATGCAATCGTTTTGACTGGTACACTATGTCAATTCAAACCTATAAACTTATAATTTGGGTAGATTCAAACACCAAATCCCCGAACCCTAAATTAGGCAATCTAATAACCCAATAATTTCAATTCAGTGAATGAATTCAGAAAACTTACCTTACCACTAGTACGCTTCGAGGTTTCAGAGGAGACACTACTTCGACGACACAGGCGAGAGAATCGCAAATCGGCGCAAGAAGTGAGTTTTGAGTTTCAGTTTTGCAATTTTGATATACGTAGTGTATTGTTAGAAGCTTCGGGTTATATGGAAAAATAATATGTAATTCGTTTACGTTTTTTTTAGTGTATTGTAAGTGTATATTTAATAGTATCAATTAAAATATACAACATAATTTGTTAATAATGAAATATATTATATAGTTTTTAATAATTGAAAGGGCTTATTTGGTAAATCTAATTTTTTTATAAATAGTTTAAAGATTAATCTTAATCTATAATTAAGAGTAAGATAATTACCCTTTTTAAAAATCTCCTTCCACTATATAAAATTAATTGCACTCCCAATATTAAACTATATTATATCAAATAATATTTTCTCCGGTAGTATTATTTATTCCGTGTATTTAAGATATAAATATCCATGAATAAAATTAATTTATTGCTAATTAATTTATTCATCTCTTATATCCGAGACTAGTACCATTCAACCTTAATTATTATGCGGAACAAATCCACCTGCAGGGTTTACATAATAATTCCTTATGAACTCATCTCGGGGATATTATCAACCCTTCCGGGATACACTTTCCCGTCAAGTATTCACGGCATGTCATATATAAAATATAGCGACCCAACTTAACCGGTAATTGACCCAGTAATTAAAACGGTCAATTCCTTTGGAAAATCAAAGTCACTTATATTAAATATACACACCCGCAATAATATCGGGGTGACGACGCGAAAACTTTGTCGTGGAAGCTAACGCGCGCAAAATAAATTTATAAAGATTCCTAAACTCAACACAAGATAGCAAGTGATAAGTATAGGGTCGATCCCACGAGGAAGCAATTGCAATTTAGTTAATCTCGGCTTTGCCCAAATAGTGTCACAATAAAAAGGTTTTGAGTTTGGTTGCTGAGTCACAGCGTTTAATCAAATTACCAACTAACAGAAACAATTAAACTAATTAACCCAAACTAACATGCAGAAATAATAAACTACCACTTTGACCAAACTGGAAACAGAAAACAATTAATCAAACTGAAATCAAATAAGAGAAAGTAGGCTTCTGGGCTTTGGCTTCTCTCTGGGTTCTCTGGGTAAACTACCGATCCCTGGCACTTATGGTTTTAACTGATGGTTTGTCAATCGGTTATAGGATGTCTAACAAAGTGAAAGCAGTCCTATTAAGTCACGCCTACAGTCACCCCACCCCAATCCGTCCTTACTGGGTAAAGAAAGGCAAGGTATACTTATGCCTAATCCCCTGAGTCTAGACAATTCGATAACCTATGTGGTCGCATGGATCTAGTTTGCCCAAACTCGCATTACTCTCTCGACGAACCCAATTCGGCCAATAGCATGTCCGGTAATCCGAATCATACGACCGCAACTCCAACACGTTCTAGCGCTATGCCCGTAGTACATCTAACGCGGAATACTCGGTTTATCAATCGCTGGTATCTCAAAGTATAAGGGTTTCCTAACGACCAAATTAGTCTGCCCAAACCTGCAAGAATATGGTTAAACCTCAACTATGTATCGGGAACAAACCTCCAGGCAGTTAACTAAAAGCCCTATCAACCTCACGGTTCTATTCTAGCCCAGAGTCCCCTTCGATCAGCCTTTGCCCAGACGCCCTGCAAATCTAGCTACTCATACGTGAAGAAATAAAACAAGAAATAAATTGGAAAATAAAACTAAATTTCATAACTAAGAAATCTGGAATTTTTTAAACTGAAATAACAAAACAGAAATTAAAACACAAAAACATTAAAACGAAGAAAAGATCTCGGCCATGGTGGCTCCGATCTCTTCTCCGCTCTCCGGCGGCCGCTCCTTGCTTTCTCTACTTCGTGGTATATGGGTGTTGCGTGCTGTCCTTTTTCGTGAGGTCTTCCTCTCTTTTATAGGCTTTAATTAGGGTTAAGAATCGCAGCTGCATGGGCCTGCATGGGCCTCCTGGAGTTAGGCGCCGCAATTTCCATAAGAAATCCGCTTTCCATATTTAAGTTCTGCTGCCTTTGACTTTGCCCGATAGCGACTCTCTGCCCGGTACAAAGACTTCAGTTCAGTTCCTTCTCTTCCCAGGTGGTGGTGGTGACTTTTCCTCTGACTCCTCGACATCTTCACTTTGCCCATAGTGGTGACTTTGCCTTCTTGGGTCAAACTGCTCAATTCACTTTGCCTCGAATCCGCGCGTTTGCCCAAAGTGGTGACTTTGCCTCCTTGGGTCAAACTGCTCTAGTCACTTTGCCTCGAATCCGCGCGTTTGCCCAAAGTGGACCATTCCATTGCCTTTTCCGCGCAATCTACACCTGCTGACATGAATCCTGCATACTTTTCCCAAACACTCCATTGTGCCCTCCCAGACACATAAACGACTCAAACTGACTCAATTACGACTCTAAAAAGGCTCCAAGATGAGCAAATAAAATGGCTCATCAAACCGCACACACTTGAAGTACGCTTGTCCTCAAGCGTAGGGTATGACTTACCAAACTCAAGACCAAAGTAAAAAGAAATCAAAGTTGGGGGGGAACAAAGTAAACAGAGACTCAAAGAACTAGCATGACTGATATAATTGAAATGGGCATAGCATATACAGACAAATCAAAATTCGAGTTAGAAACATAAAAATTCGGCCAAGATTCTGTATTAGGACTTTGGGTCACTCCCTCACAAGTGTATCTCTCTTTTCAGTGTATGGGTATAATGTCACTCATTTTCTGCTGTGAATCTACTTTGCCCAAATTTGACAGTTTGCTGATCAAGTTATTCTGACTAAGTGGGGGTCTCATCATAGGGGCTTTTATTGGGTTGTAATGTAGGCTCTTTGGGTGGATTTTGAGGAGTAGGCCCTGTTTGGGCAGAGGGCTATATATTTTGGGTTTAGCCTTTCTCTACCACTTTGCCCCCTTTTTTACGGGCCTTAGCACACAACCAATTTATTACTTCTTTTTTTTTTTCGTTTTTTTTTTTTTTTTTTTTTTTTGCTGAACATCAATCTCTCTACCCTCATATCTTTTCAGGTGCCTATGGGCATAGCACCAGACTGGTATACAAGAAAATCAACAGGCTCAAATGGGCTAGCAAGGGATTAATGTTATTTATGGTCAAACTGGAAAGAAATGCCCTAATCATCTAATAACCTCACTTAACAAAACTACTTATCACAGCAAATAGGCAAAATCAGGCATCATAAATATCACAACAGACTCTCAAGAAAGAAATTTCAATTCAATGTATGGCTCAAATCTCACAGTTTGCCTAGTACAGTTCCATCGTCCCTATTTCATGCCTTTAACTACGTAGTTTGAGTTGCTGTACAAATAAAATGCTCTAAGTTAGCCCAAAGTATTCACACAATCATGCTTGACAACGACCAGACACAGAGGTTTGCCCTTTCCCTTTCCCCCCTCACACACTTTGCCTTGGCAAAGTGGGTGAAAGTAATAAGATCAGTAGGGGCTTCCCTCGACCAAAAATCCAAACAACAACGAACATACTGAGTATGGTGAACCTCCTCACACACTTTGCCTGGGCAAAGTGTGTCAATGAATAGATCACCCCATGACTCGAAGTGACTCATATAAAAGAAAAGAAAAGAAAATAAAAGAAAAGAAACTATAGGGAGGACAACTAAGTAGGAGGTAAATTCAGCGTAGAACCTGAATTAGGCATGGGCAAAGTGGGACATTAATGTGTTCAGCAGCTCCACGAGGCCTTTTTACATGTTGCCTTGTCGCCTTAGGACTTTGCCCGGAATCAGTAGCGTGAGCACGACTGCCCAGACCTTGACTTCGTTCCAGGTGTTATCCTTGCAACTTTAGGGAGCTCATCCATCTTCTTGCGTAGTATGCAGTTTGACCAAGTATCCGGTATGCCCACACCGCTGCCCTTTCGCCTTCCTTGACCTGCACCTCAAAAACAAACAAACCCTTCCTTTCTCTTTGGTTGAGACAAGTCAAAGTGCTCTATCCGCGAAGAAGTTTTATTCCTAAATAAAATAAAAATAAAAATAAAAGAAAAACATACCAGGTTGCCTCCTGGTCAGCGCCCTAGTTATCGTCATAGGCATGACGTGATGTATGCTCACCATTATTCATGGTGCGAGGTTTAAGCTTCTCCTCGTTATGCCCATATGAGGCCTTCAGGCACTTGAGTAAGTCTGTGCAGTTTCTCATCATCCATCTATGTAAAGTGCCTGGTAGTTTGCCCAAACCAAATGGTATTTGCACGTTGGTCAGGGGCAACTTGCTCTCTTCCTTCGCACTAAGGTACTTCAAAGCATAGTGGTCAGTTGTGGTCTTACTGCCCAATAGAAATGACCTGAAATTTTGGAGGGCAAAGACCAATGCTAGAAGATCCTTCACAAAATTCTTAACTGCCCCAGTATGCCCAAGAAATCTTCTCAGTTGTTTCACAATGCTTGGGTATGGAAACTTTGATATCATTTCTTCTGTTTTCGGGTTAAGCTTCCTCTGGGGGTCTTGTATGGGTACAACCTCTTCCTCAAACAAGATGTGACGCCTGCATATGGTCGGGCTAATACTTCTTATGACCGCCACTGGCAATCCTACGCCCTTCTCGTTTTTCCCACGCATTTCCGCGAGCTTTTCTTCCTTTGGGCACGTCAAAAATGCATCGACGCTTACGGGCAAAGTGCCTGCTTGCCCTAGAAACATGTCCTTCAAATGCTCGGGAGGCATAATGGGTTCCACCATTGTTGGTTTATCAGGAGGGGGTGTCATGAAAATCTCCTCTGGTGTTGACAGTTTGCCCAAACCGCCAGTGTTATTTTCCAGCGACCCAAACTCTTCGGTTATCCATTGTACCTCCTCTGTTTGAGCTTTGATTTTATCATTCATCATTCCTTGCTGGACGACAATGTCAGTTTGGTCATACACCCCACTTTGGATAGGTATTTCCTTAACATCCTTCTTGATTTGGTCAATGTAGTGGACTTGTTCAATGTGTACGGAGTGCTTGTGCTTGTATAAGTCGAAGGTGACCGTCTCTTCCTCAAGTTTACATGTCAGCTTCCCAGTTTGCCAATCAACATCAGTATTCGCCGATTTCAAGAACGGTTTGCCCAAAATCATCACTGGCTCTTTATTCAATTTGCCCATATCCACCACATAGAAATCGGCAGGGAAAATGAAGTCCTCCACCTTGACCAAAATGTCTTCCAGTAATCCCTCGGGGTAGACATTTGATTCGTCGGCTAGTTGAATCACAACCCTTGTGGATTTCATTTGTCGAATGCCCAAATCCTCATACATCGTCTTGGGCATGATATTGATCGATGTGCCCAGATCCAACATGGTTTTTTCAATTTTCTTCCTACCAATGATGCAAGGAACGTGAAACATCCCTGGGTCTCCATACTCGGTTAGTCCATTGTTCTTTATGATTGATGACACACTCTCTCTGGCTTCAAATATTGCATCCCTTCGGTATTGGACTTTCTTCGTAGATAACTCCTTCAAGAACTTGGCACACCTGGGCATAGTGTTCAAAATGGTAAGAAGAGGCATATTGATTTCTACCTTCTTATAAAGTTGGATCATCTCATCTGCATCCTTCCTTTCATTGCTTCTAATCAATTTTCTCGGGAAGGGTAATCTGATCTTCGGTGGTGGAGATTTGTCTCGCTTTGCCCTAAGTGCTGTCTCTTCTGCTCTTTGGTCATCTGTGGTGTGTCCCTGAGGCTCTTCTTTATGTTCTTCTCCAGATTCTCGATCCTTCTCTACTGGTCTATGTACCTCAGGTAGACGTTTCTCGCTCTTAGCCTGAATCGCACACACTTGGGCCTTGTTCACTTCAGTTTGGGCAGGCAGCTCCTCCACTTTCTTTTCTACTTTAGCCACTGTTTGGGCAAGGTATGCCAACTGGGAATTAATGCTTTGGAGTTGCCCACATGTATCTACCTTGAACTTCTCACTCTCTTGCTGGGACTTCAAATTCTCTTTGACCAAAGTCTGAACCATCTCGGACAGTGAATTAATATTCTGAAATTGCCCACGTGCCTCAGCCTTGAACCTCTCATTCTCTTGTTGAGCCTTCAAATTCTCCCTAGCCATGGTGCTGACCAGTTCCGCAAGTGAGGGTTCATAGCTTTGGTTTTGCTGAGGGTATTGCCCTTGGAATTGATGTTGATGGTAGTGCTGGGGGTATTGGTTCGCATACTGACCCTCCACTGGTTTGTTCCCGTACCTAAAATCTTCATGGTACCTCCATTCGGTGTTGTATACGTCTGAGTGGGGGTCAAAGTGATGTGTTCCCCAGCTTTGCCCATATCCGTTCACATGACCCATTGCATTTATTTTCTTGACGAAGAGTCTGGGGCATTGATCCGTACCGTGATCTTCATCATTGCATATTTTGCATGCCTTGACCACTTTATTTGACCTCGTTACTATATTTTCCATAAATTGCTCCATGGTACTACACAACCTGTCAATTTTGGAGTCTTCCGCTGTGGGCAAAGGCATATTCTGTTTGGGCATATCACTTCTTCTCTTGAAGCCTCTGCCAACTCCTGGAACAATCTGAATGCGTCATTTGCGCTCTTATTTAACACTGATCCTCCACATGCAACGTTGAGGAGTTTCCTCTCCGTTGGGCAAAGTCCAGTCATGAAGTATTGTATAAGATCATGGTCCGGGATTTGATGTTGTGGGCATTTGACCAATATATGTTTGAACCTAGCCCAGTAGTCATGGAAGTTTTCATTATTCCCCATCTTTATGTTGTAGATCTTCTTCCTCACCTCCTGAATCTTTGATAATGGGAAATACTTCTCAAAAAACTTATGCTGGAGCTGTGCCCAGGTGCTCACCTCTCCTTCGGGCAAAGTATAAAGCCACTCTCTTGCTCCTTCGGCCAAAGAGAATGGGAAAGCCAGAAGTCTGATGTATTCGCCCAAAGGGGCTGCTCCTTGGATGGTTCCACAGGCTAGTTCAAAGTCTTGGATATGTCTTTGGGGATCCTCCCACGGCATGTCAGTGAAATTGGGCAGAATTTGTAGGAAGTCGTGCTTCATCTCCCAGTTCTGTTTAATCGTGGGCAAAGTGATGCCTGAAGGTCTCAGATTCAGATTCGAAGGGAACATCATGTCCCTTAGTGTCTTGTTCGCCTCTCCCATCGTAGATTTTGAGGTTAGTACGGGGCAAACTCTTCTTGTCTCCTCTGCCCTGGCTCTTGTTTGGGCAGGCTAGTTACTTTGGGCTGCACGTGCTGTTTGCCCTGGTTTCTTCGTTCTGCTCTCCTTTGCCCTGAACGGTCAACCTGAGCAAGAACAAAAATAACAAGTCAAATAGCACAGAAAACTAATTGCTGGAATATTGCCTCCCCGGCAACGGCGCCAATTTTGACGACGCGAAAACTTTGTCGTGGAAGCTAACGCGCGCAAAACAAATTTATAAAGATTCCTAAACTCAACACAAGATAGCAAGTGATAAGTATAGGGTCGATCCCACGAGGAAGCAATTGCAATTTAGTTAATCTCGGCTTTGCCCAAATAGTGTCACAATAAAAAGGTTTTGAGTTTGGTTGCTGAGTCACAGCGTTTAATCAAATTACCAACTAACAGAAACAATTAAACTAATTAAACCAAACTAACATGCAGAAATAATAAACTACCACTTTGACCAAACTGGAAACAGAAAACAATTAATCAAACTGAAATCAAATAAGAGAAAGTAGGCTTCTGGGCTTTGGCTTCTCTCTGGGTTCTCTGGGTAAACTACCGATCCCTGGCACTTATGGTTTTAACTGATGGTTTGTCAATCGGTTATAGGATGTCTAACAAAGTGAAAGCAGTCCTATTAAGTCACGCCTACAGTCACCCCACCCCAATCCGTCCTTACTGGGTAAAGAAAGGCAAGGTATACTTATGCCTAATCCCCTGAGTCTAGACAATTCGATAACCTATGTGGTCGCATGGATCTAGTTTGCCCAAACTCGCATTACTCTCTCGACGAACCCAATTCGGCCAATAGCATGTCCGGTAATCCGAATCATACGACCGCAACTCCAACACGTTCTAGCGCTATGCCCGTAGTACATCTAACGCGGAATACTCGGTTTATCAATCGCTGGTATCTCAAAGTATAAGGGTTTCCTAACGACCAAATTAGTCTGCCCAAACTTGCAAGAATATGGTTAAACCTCAACTATGTATCGGGAACAAACCTCCAGGCAGTTAACTAAAAGCCCTATCAACCTCACGGTTCTATTCTAGCCCAGAGTCCCCTTCGATCAGCCTTTGCCCAGACGCCCTGCAAATCTAGCTACTCATACGTGAAGAAATAAAACAAGAAATAAATTGGAAAATAAAACTAAATTTCATAACTAAGAAATCTGGAATTGTTTAAACTGAAATAACAAAACAGAAATTAAAACACAAAAACATTAAAACGAAGAAAAGATCTCGGCCATGGTGGCTCCGATCTCTTCTCCGCTCTCCGGCGGCCGCTCCTTGCTTTCTCTACTTCGTGGTATATGGGTGTTGCGTGCTGTCCTTTTTCGTGAGGTCTTCCTCTCTTTTATAGGCTTTAATTAGGGTTAAGAATCGCAGCTGCATGGGCCTGCATGGGCCTCCTGGAGTTAGGCGCCGCAATTTCCATAAGAAATCCGCTTTCCATATTTAAGTTCTGCTGCCTTTGACTTTGCCCGATAGCGACTCTCTGCCCGGTACAAAGACTTCAGTTCAGTTCCTTCTCTTCCCAGGTGGTGGTGGTGACTTTTCCTCTGACTCCTCGACATCTTCACTTTGCCCATAGTGGTTACTTTGCCTTCTTGGGTCAAACTGCTCAATTCACTTTGCCTCGAATCCGCACGTTTGCCCAAAGTGGTGACTTTGCCTCCTTGGGTCAAACTGCTCTAGTCACTTTGCCTCGAATCCGCGCGTTTGCCCAAAGTGGACCATTCCATTGCCTTTTCCGCGCAATCTACACCTGCTGACATGAATCCTGCATACTTTTCCCAAACACTCCATTGTGCCCTCCCAGACACATAAACGACTCAAACTGACTCAATTACGACTCTAAAAAGGCTCCAAGATGAGCAAATAAAATGGCTCATCACGGGGATTAAGAATAAAATACTCTGATATTTAAATTGATTATCCAAGGCAATCCTAATCAATAAATCTCAAGCGATCCGCCCAATACACCAAGTGTACAAGTGTGATAAAATAATCAAGACAGATTATTTTCTCTCTCACACAACGACTATACCGATGGATTGGTCCGTGTCCATCTAGGTCGTGAGCAACTGTTCGATTAAATACGAGTAACCGATAGTATGATCTTCTGTGTGCCCATGCACACCATACTAACTACAACGTATGAAATCCAGGACTATAATTTGCATATATTTAATTAACAATAATTAAATGTAAATAATTGTTTATTTAATTAAATAGATTAATGGCAATGGATCGGGAGTTTCCGTTACTTAAATCTAGACATTAAGTACACAACTCCAACAATCTCCCACTTGTACTAAGGTCTAGTCATTTCCTCCAAACTCCCGACTCCCATACTCATCACGTGCTTAAGTTGTACTTCCAAGAAGTACTATGTGAATGAGCACTCTAGGTTGCCGCTCTGAAGTTATCTTGGTGACTACAGCGTCGTCTCCCTCGACGATGACTCGTATCAGGTGGTACTTGCTCTATGTGTTATCTTACACTTATGGACTTGTGATTTCTTACCATTTGCCATCGCACCGCTATTCACATAGCCTTTGGCAAATTAAGAATCACATCTAAGTCCCAGAGATTATCCCGGAGTTATACCAAAACTTCCGCTGCCTCTGAGGCCGCTATTTGGTTACCCATGGCAGAGTCCGAAAAGCATCGTGCTTATCACTCTTCCATGTTAAAACTCCTTCTCCTTCAATAGTGAAACACATAGCCTGATATCGACTTACACTGGCCCTCATTCGATTAGAAATCTAAGAGAATGTAATCCAAAGGAAAAGCTTGTCTGCTCCGTAATCCAGAACATAGTTTCTAGTACTTTGAAAGCACTTAAAATGTTCATTACAGCAGTCGAGTATTCCTTTCCAGGATTACCTTGATATCCTCCCACTATACTAGCCGCATAGCAGATATCAGGTTCTCGTTTTCAACATCGCATTTATTAAGCTTTCCACACTCGAAGTGTAGGAAACCGCTTTCATTGCTTCTATCTCCTTTTGTGTTCCAAAACACATATCCTTAGATAGATGCATTCCGTATCTGAAAGGTAACATACCTTTCTCGGAATCTTGCATGTTAAATCATAATCATTTATTTGTAAGATGTCCAGGAGAAGTACAATGTTCTTTTCTAGAGATCCTAGATCTCAAGAACATGTCCAACTTCTTCCTATATCTTTCATAATGATTCATCTAGACAACCATCATTTTACGTCTGACAACATCTTTACATTGTTACCAATGATAAAATGTTATCTACATAAAACCTCCGAGAAACACCACTTTGTTTCCATCACGGTTCCCATACACATGATTCGTCAATGCCTTTTGATGAATCCATCAAATGGACTATCTCATCAATGCGCAAGTTCCACGAACTCTAGCTTCGTTTCAATCCATAAATGGATCAACTAAGCTTGTACTCTAAATGATCTCGCCTCTTAGCAATAATCCTTATTGCTTTCCAAGAAGGCACATTTAGATCTAGTACTGCCTTTATGTAGATCCAGGGATCGATTTCATGTATACCAGGTCCAGAGTCTGAGAACTCTCTTAACCTTATGAACATCTCCGGTTGTCATACAACCTCCCACTACAACGGCATTCCGGTGTATAAACAGTAATAACAGTAGGTGCAGTTAGTGGTGTACCGCTACTCGGTTCGGCTGGTTCCCAGTCCTTATCCCTTTCTCTCATTCAAAGTATTACGTCACTTTGGGCTTGTGGTTCATCTAATAGTCATTCTCTAAGAACCGGGCGTTAGAACTTATAACGTCCTTCTGGTTCATAGTACTATTGAACACACATCTTTTGTTCTTCTAGGATATTCTACAACCGCATTGAATGCGCCGTTGTTTCCAGGCATATCCATAGAACATAGGTAGTTCCGTATAACTCATGCTTTTACTATTTCTATAAGAGTTCCATTTCTTATTTTCGACACACCATTTCTACACAAGAGTGTATGGTGTAGTCATTTGGGATCAAATCCCAATCTCTGATCAGTATGCCATGCATTCCTCAGACAGGCACTTGCCTCCGCGATTAGATCGCAGGCTTTTAATGGATATACCATGATGGTTCCCCACAATAGCTTTGTGTCCATTGACTTGTCAAAACACTTTGCTTTTGTGGCACATCAAGTATGCTAATCCATTTTTCGAGTAATCATAAAATGAAGTACTCGTACCTTATTGTCTGAGTAGACAAAGGTCTGCATACATCAGAGTTAATCAATTCTAATACTTTTCCGGATCTTATACCTTATATCCATAAAGGATTGCTTAGTTGTGTTATCTTCCAAATTAGATTCTTAGGTCGGAAGGTCCACTCCTTCAACTTAATTGATCAAAGTATCAATTTTCGACCTTTGAACTTCTTATTTGAATAAACATGACTTAGCATAAGAATCCACAAGTAAAAATGATTTAATAAAGAAATCTCTTATCAGTAAGACGAGTTATATAAAACGGTTCGTTGCATCGTGGTGGACTCGGGATTCATCATTTATATATTGCTAGCTAATGTACCTGAATGGATAATATCAATATTTCTTCTCATAACCATCAAATGATTAAAAGAAATAAAATATCCATTCATTAGAAATCCAGAACAAAGTTCTTTCTAAAAGGTACATAAAAGCAATAACTCAAAATGAAATCCTATAATAATGTCCTCCACAGCAACAGTTGCCTCCTCCACAGCATTGCCCATGTAGACTACGATTTTTTTCTTTTCCAAGTCGTTAGGTTTCCTGGAACCCCTTGCATTAAAAAAATGCACATACCGTCAGTGGTTCCATATCTACACACCAGGTTCCGGTAGATAATACCACTGACTATGTTTTACGACTAAAGAAAATTTCGTACTTTTTTTAGAGGATAATCAGACTTCCAGTACCCAGACTGTTTGCACCGAGAACTCTTGCCTATTGGCTTTCTCGTCCCATCTCGTGATCCAAGAAACTTAGGACCACTGGGTTTCTTTGATTGCTTTTCCTTTCCCCGGTTTTGCCCTCAGGTTCGAAACCTTTGGCATTGGGTACAAGAGCTTGCGATTTCCGTCTCAACCCGTCCAAAAGGTCCATCATCTTAGAAACGTGTTCAAGCGCTTCTTCGAATGAATGACCTTTATGAGTATCCTCATCGCCTCTTGTCTAGCCACTACGTCATGTCTAAACATCTCCTTGAGTTTGAACATGATATTAAAATCAGTCCCTTCCTCATCAGTTAAGACATTGGTAGGCTTGGGAGAACAAAGCTTACTTGAGTACAAACTTGTACTCTTTAACAGTCTGGGCAATGTCCAGATCTCTATTCCAATCAATACATTCAGGGACCAATGAGTTAAATTCCTCAAGTATCACATAAAGTGGGTTCAAAGCCATCGATAATCTATGAGCACATATAACAACAAACAATTGATTTAATCTCCGATATTATCTCCCTTAAATAATATCATTAAACCACTAATCACATCTAAAATCCCATCAGGTAAGGCAAGCCACGTGGTGTGGACGTTTACCCACCCAAATGATTTAGCAATTAGATTTTCTTTGGTCATACATCACTTATAGCGTAACCTCGTGGGGAGGAATACTATAATGCGTATCTAAGTGTAAACCATTACTCAGTACTAAAGTGAATCGTTTGGAACCGCTACATCACCGCAAGCCACGTGGTGTGGACGTTTACGATGATTTCACAATTATTCACAATTCCTTATAACTGTCTACATCAATTAATCCAAAATCCGTTAGTATAGCAAGCCACGTGGTGTGGACGTTTACTACACCAAGAGACTTTTATAATTGACTCCCAATTACTTGATTCATTCGATTTTTGTAAATCAGGACGCGGAGAATCATAAGTGAAACTCGAAGTTTCTAACCAGTGATTCACCATGCGAACAACCCTATCTCTCATTAGATGAGGGAGCCGAGCAGACAATCGATCCATCTATAAAAGAATGGTACTAAGGTCTCTAATTTGTGTCCTCTACATGACCAAGTGGCTTTGGCTCCATTCCACTCCCGGGGTGAGAATGAGTCGACTTGAAATCAGCTTTGGAAAGACAAATTAGGCATTGTTTGATAAACTTAATCAATGTTTCTTGTAAGAGGAATTACAAGAACTCTCCTCCAATAACTTATCTATATAAACTTCAAAAGTTTATAAAAGTCACCAAGAGAGCAGTAATGGAGACCATGGGTATGTTTCCATACCCTCTCCCACTTAGCTTTTTACAATAAAGGGATACGCTATCTAATGCATAATTAAATACACATAAGCATGCATACATGAAATAAAGCACATAGAATATTATCACATAGTCAAAATAATACTAGAATATTATTTTCCGGCTATTATGGCTTTATCGCATCCCCGTACGCATCTTCTAGTCTTCAGTCTTCGTTCTTGAATGCTCCATGTGACGAGAATATTAATCCCAATATTTAAATCTATTTATTTTCAATTAATCCAAAAGTTACTTAATTCGAAAATTAAGTCAATCGAATATATCAAAAATAAAATTAAATATTATTAATATTTTTATTTATTTTTATTTTCCTATCTAATTCTATTAAATCTCTAGAATCCCATCCAAGTCAAACTTGGAATATTCTAGAAGACTTCTATAATAGAATAAGGAAATAAAATAAATTAGGACTCATAATCCTTCCAAATTAATTCCTTTCCTAATCCATTAAAAATTCCATAAAGGAATAATTAAATAGGAAAAATTAATTAAGGACTTTAAAACTTTCCAAATTAATTATTTTCCTAATTCATTTAAAATTTCATAAAGGAATAATAAAATAGGAAAAATTAATTCTAAATTTATTTTCTTCCTAATCCATGAAAATTCCTATAATAGGAATAATCAATAGGGAAATAAATTTAATACTAAATTAATTCTTTTCCTATTCCATGAATATTCCATAAAAGAAATAATCAAATAGGAAAACCGAATTAAAATAGGAAAGTAAAATCTCGGTAGGAGAAGCACGAGATCCCGAGACCCCGCGCCTCCCGCCGCCGATCGACCACCCCGGGGAGGAGCACCGCCGCCCCGCCCAGCCCACGCGCCACCACCACCGGTGGCCGGCGTGGCCGAGGGGTCCGCGGGCAGCCCCCGCCCCCAGTCGATCTCAATGGGGATCAATCTCGGTCGATCCCCGAGCCCTCGTACTTCCTCGTCACGCGTCTTCTTCTCCGGCGGTCGTTTCGGCATCGATCCAACATAGAATAAATTACAAAATAAATTCTATACTATCCGGTATCGATTCTATACATGAAATCGACCCTATACATTTTCCGGAAAAAGTAGGACGTAATAATAAACCTAAATTCGGTCAACCCCCGAATTTTTACTATTACAAGCATTCACCACACATAAAACGAATCTCGACATGTCCGAGAGTTTAATAAAAATTATGACAATAATTAACGAAGAATTATATCTAGCCATAATAGTCGGAAACCCTGCAAGGTAGAACAATTTATCGCATATACACATGAACTAGAACCAACGCTCTGATACCAATTGTTGGAAATCGATATCCCGGGGTTAACGGATTTGCGGAAACATAACCCCGATCAAGATCCCTTCGCCGGAAACCACCGCGAACCACCGTACGCGAACCGAGGCCCGACCGAACACCCGCCGCGGGATAAACCCGCGGCTGTCCAGCCGAACCCCCGCGAGGAGGGGGTTCGCGATCGCGTTTGCGATCGCCGGGATGCTTCGCGCATCCCCGGGGCTGCTCGTAGCAGCCCCCGGCGGTGAGTCCGGCGACTCACCGCCATCGCCGGGAGTAGGGGGCGACTGCCGCGGCACCAGCCCGCGGCTGCCCCCAGCGATCGACCACCATGGTCGATCGCACGCCCCGGCTCCAGCCGGGGTCCCTTGTACGCGCCGGCGGTCGAAACCCTAGGGTTCGACCGCCACCCTCGGCATCCAGCCGAGGGGTTTTCTTGCATGCGATCCCCGCCGGGGATCTCTCGGCCTCCGCGGTCCGGTGATCTTCGATCACCACCGCGAGGTCGATCCTCGTCCACGGGGTTCGTCCTTCGGATCTTTGTTCATGTATATACGCGGATAAATAAATAAAATCATCGAGGGGGTTTCAACGATTTTACCTTTGTTCTCGTTGTGCGGAGAAACGAGATCTATGAAGACCTTGAGACCTTCCCACGTATTCCTTGCACTAGCTCGAACGTCGGGTGGGCGACGATCTTCCGAACTCCATGGATCTCCCTCTCTACTTTCTCTCTCTAGAATTGTGATCTTCAAGTTATGAGAATAGAGAAGACCATGTAGTGCTTTTATAGGCTACGTAGGGGATCTTAAGGAGGTGGAATATTGGGCTTCCAATATTAATGATTAAATTGAGCCCAAGCCCAAATCTATTAATCCATTAATATTAATTAATTCTATTTTCCACTATATAAAATTAATTGCACTCCCAATATTAAACCATATTATATCAAATAATATTTTCTCCGGTAGTATTATTTATTCCGTGTATTTAAGATATAAATATCCATGAATAAAATTAATTTATTGCTAATTAATTTATTCATCTCTTATATCCGAGACTAGTACCATTCAACCTTAATTATTATGCGGAACAAATCCACCTGCAGGGTTTACATAATAATTCCTTATGAACTCATCTCGGGGATATTATCAACCCTTCCGGGATACACTTTCCCGTCAAGTATTCACGGCATGTCATATATAAAATATAGCGACCCAACTTAACCGGTAATTGACCCAGTAATTAAACCGGTCAATTCCTTTGGAAAATCAAAGTCACTTATATTAAATATACACACCCGCAATAATATCGGGGATTAAGAATAAAATACTCTGAGATTTAAATTGATTATCCAAGGCAATCCTAATCAATAAATCTCAAGCGATCCGCCCAATACACCAAGTGTACAAGTGTGATAAAATAATCAAGACAGATTATTTTCTCTCTCACACAACGACTATACCGATGGATTGGTCCGTGTCCATCTAGGTCGTGAGCAACTGTTCGATTAAATACGAGTAACCGATCGTATGATCTTCTGTGTGCCCATGCACACCATACTAACTACAACGTATGAAATCCAGGACTATAATTTGCATATATTTAATTAACAATAATTAAATGCAAATAATTGTTTATTTAATTAAATAGATTAATGGCAATGGATCGGGAGTTTCCGTTACTTAAATCTAGACATTAAGTACACAACTCCAACACAGTACACCTTTCAATCGGTGGAAAAGGTAACTTAGCCATTTTGGCTTCAACACAAATTTCACATTTCTTTTGTGAATCAATTTTTGAAGTTGGTAATAATTCCAAATTCATTAATCTTTTAATCGCATTTAGATTTACATGTCCTAATCTTATATGCCACAATTCAGAACACTCAAGCAAGTAAACCGAAACAGAATTATTTTTATTAATGCTCGAGGTAACATTGGGTACACGGCGCACAACCATTACATTCATTTTAAACAATTCATTGTCGAGATAGCCCCGACCAAGGAAAGTTCCAA
Source organism: Euphrasia confusa (assembly GCA_954870475.1). Lineage (NCBI taxonomy): Eukaryota > Viridiplantae > Streptophyta > Magnoliopsida > Lamiales > Orobanchaceae > Euphrasia > Euphrasia confusa. The sequence goes on along the minus strand of OX940955.1, from coordinate 36,319,482 downwards.
ACTTAGTCAAAATAAACTTCTTAGCATCAAATACAAGTTTAAAACCATGCTCAACTAGGAGAGACCCAGAGACTAAGTTCTTGCGGATGTCCGGGACATGCAGCACATCCTTCAACAGCAGCTCCTTTCCAGAGGTGAGCTTCAGGGTCACGTTCCCAACTCCAGCAACAGCAGACGAGGAAGAGTTCCCCATGTGGAGCTTTCGGCCAGTCGAAGGAGCATAAGTAGAAAATGCATCCTTATCAGAGCAGACATGGCGAGTGACTCCAGTGTCAATGAACCACTCCTTGGGATTACCAACCAAGTTGGCTTCAAACACCATCGCTGACATATCCATTTCAGTCAGCTCCTGCCCAGAGGTTTCAACAAGGTTAGCAGATTGCTTCCCTTTCCCCTTGTACTATGCAATAGGCTGTTTAGGCTTCTTGCAATCTTTAGCCATGTGTCCAGTTATTCCACAGTTATGGCATTTTCCCATGAACTTCCAGACCTTGGTGGCAGGCTCTTTCCCTTTAGAGGTATTCTGAGGAGTAGGCAGCTTCCTTTTGGGTTGCTCCATCAGATTCACACGAGGCTCCTCAGGCACACTCCCAGGATTTAACCTCTTACGGTTTTCCTCTTTGATACGAAGCTTGACAACCAGCTTGTCAATAGTCATTTCCTTGGTCTTATGCTTGAGATAGTTTTGATAAGCCCTCCAACTCGAGGGTAACTTCTCAATAGCAGCAGCCACCAGAAAATATCATCGGAACTTGGTCTGGTAAAACATCATCTTTTGTTGCCACCTTTTGAAGTCAGTCCCACTGAACTTCTCAGGTTTCTCAGCATGAACAACCGATGCTGACATGATCGGAACGTTCAAGTTCATCGGTCCAGTTTGGGAGGTCTTCGGAGCACCAGAATTGTCTTCGGTTGACATATTTTAGCACGGTTATTTGTCTTGCGTTGTTAGTATTACGTAGCTATTACAGTGCTTGTTTCTGGATTAGAATAAGTACTAATGAAACTTTACACTTTTCCAGAAACTAAAATAAAATAAAGAAATGAAGAAGAATGAAATAAGAACAGGTCTTCAACTTCGATCGAACGTCGGAAATGGATTGCGGGTAGTCGAGGCGCTTTCGCTATCCGCAAGACAAATACGTCCCGTGTATGCTACGGTTTGCAGACGTAGTGCCCCCAAAGATACAACGACTTTCTTCTTGTTCTTCTCTGAAGCAACCAGATCAGAACCACCTTTCGAACGAAAAATTGTGGGGAGTATGAACTTATGAAATGCTGGGAATACTTTTGCTTTTTCTGGTGTAGGAAATGCAACCTATGACTCGCTATTTATAGCTGAGCTCCAAGCATGTGAAGGGATGGGTCAAGGCATTCATGCAGGTGAGTAATGCTGCCATTACCACCACCTGTAACTGCTCAGGTGTAAAGACCTGGCCATTCAACTTCTGTAACGTTCATGCAGAGACCTGCTGACCGTTGAGGATTTCTAAAATAATAATATAATTATTTATTAATTATTATTATTATTTTCAATCATGCCTTTTCAACTTCAGCCCAGATATATGTTCAACATTAGCCCAACATAAGTGAGCCCAATCAATATATAATTCAGCCCGTCAGCAAAATTATTACGATGACCAGGCCCAGGAGCCCCAGGAAGCCCAAGTCCAGCCCAAAGTCCAAGTCCAAGGACGAGGCGAGTCGGGTCGGGTCGGGACGGGACGGGCCGAGCCGAGCACGGGCAGAGCGGACGGACGCACGTGTGGCGATTGCCATGTACCTTAACGGTCCATGGTTTTACTCAATTGTTGAACACATTAATCCTTCAATCACTTATTAAGTTTAATAACTTTATTACATTTCAATGTGGGATGTAATAACTATTACACATTTCAATGTAATAAAGTCTTACACTTTATTACATATTCAATTAAATGCCTTTTTAATTGACTATCTTTAACCATTTATTTCTCACTCACTAAAAATCTGTTTTTGACGAAATAAAATTCTATAATTATCTACGAACGACGTAGAAAATTATCGTACAATTTATTTTCCAATCGGAATTAAATTTATAGCCAGTCAACTCAGTCAAACATTAGATAAAACTAATTTTGACTTAAGATTTTCCAACATTATTAATTACTGAATAATATTCAGCATTATTTTGGAGATAATATTTGAAGAGAAAATATATTTCTTGAATATTTCTTGATAATTTTTTATAATACTTCATATATCACAAATGTTTTGACTTTCTTCCTTAAAACTACCAATGAGCTGTGGACCTAGACTTCGGTGAAGAAAGCACGATTTGAAGAAAAAGTACCAATGAGCTAAACATCTACACATACACAAGTTTTAGAAATTACAATATATGTTATTCAGTTTTCCATTTATTTATATTGTAATTTCATTTCTCCGAGAGGGTATAGCCTACAGTTGCTACTGCCGTAGTAGTTTAGGCCTTTTTGTATTTCTTTTTCTCAGTGTTTTTCATTGTATACCCTACTTGTTTTTAGTGAAACTTTTTTTGTTCGTGAGACTGTTGTTTTCAAGTTATATACTAGGAGTAGTATTCATATATATAACATGTAAACAATTTTTAAAATCGTGTTTTTTCTTATTTTCGTTTTTCATTCCGCTGCAACAGTACTTACTGCTGTAGGCACAACCATCTCCGATATCTCAAACTTTCAATAACTACATGATAAATATAAAATTATATAGTTGTATATGGCTCTTCATTCTACGATATTAACATCCTCAGTTCTAACAATAGAGACACAAATGTCGTGTTTCCGGCACTTGAAATGCTTGTGTTGTCAAACATGTCCTAATGGGAAAATGCAGAATTTCCGCCAAGTGGGTGTTTCCACACCTTGGGTACTTGAGCTTATACAGGCTGTTTGGTTGACATTGTGCTGATAATTGATGATAATACAGTGTATGTTTTTGTTTCTAGTGTACGTTTGTTTTTTCCCAATAATTTATTTGACTTTATAAGAGTGAGTCTTCTCCCAATAATTTTCCTTAAATATAATATACGTAGTACATTTTTTTATTAGTTGGCCTTTCTCCATTTGTTTTATTGTTGCTTGTTTGGTTGACATTGTAGATAAATATGTGATGGAATGACATACGTTTCCTTTTAAATATTTGGAATGATTATTCAATAAAACAATACAGTGCTACATTTAGGTTCTATTTATATTAATCAACTTAATTTACAATAATGATTTATTTGATGTTTAAGAGTTGAATCATAGCTTCTTCCAAAATGTTTCCTTAAAAATAAAGTATTCTTATTTTTTTATTACTTATTAGATTTGTGTATATATTTATCCTCAGATCTTACAATTTCTACATCCTCAAACAACAAAAACAAAAATACATATATACTCAAATATATTACCTACAAAGAATGGAAGGAGTTGTTGTTGGAGCTGTGATCGGAGCCACCCTTCAAGTTGTGCTTCAAAAACTGCTCTCACTCCCGCCGGACGAAACCAATGATTTCAAGAAAGACCTGGCAAAGCTAAAGAGCTCTTTCTACATGGTTCGCGATTTCTTGCACGAAGCCAACATGCAACATGTCACCGACCGAGCTGTCATACGCTGGCTGAGGAACCTCGAAGCTCTCGCATTCGAAGCTGATAATGTTTTGGATGAGATCAGCTATCAACTTCTCTCCCAGAAGGTGGAGACAATCACCCAACAAAACAAAGAAGAAAATAAGGTGATGTCTCTCTACTCTCGCTATAAGAATCAATTCAAAAACTACCTAACATTGGGCAGTCAAATAAGGGATATCAATAAGAAGTTGGAAACTAAGTTACCAACAAGCAACTGCCTTCGGCCTTCAGGCTAGACTCGCTGGTGCACGTGCTCCTGATTTTGGATCACATGCATCAGCGAGCATAGAAACCGACTCATTCACTGTCGATCCAATTTTTATTGGAAGAGAAAATGACGTGTTGAGAATAGTTGAGATGTTGGTCACTGCTAGCCCAGCGCAACGAGTACTCTCGGTCCTTCCTATTGTCGGGATGGGTGGACTCGGGAAGAGTACGTTGGCTAGGAAAGTGTTCAGTGATCAAAAGATAAAATCTCATTTCGGAGATAATCGTATTTGGGTGCATGTTCCTCGGAAATTCGATAAAGCTGCTATTTTGAAAAACATTCTTACATCACTGACAATAGATAACGTTGAACATGGAAATATAGAAGTGCTTCTAAAAAAGTTACAATATAATTTGGGGCCTAAAAAATATCTGCTTGTCCTCGATGACGTTTGGAATGAGGAAAGGGAGAAGTGGGATGGTTTTGTTAATTCCCTTTCCGGAATTAGTTCTGTCACTGGAAATTTTGTGGTTGTTACCACAAGGAGTCGTGGAGTTGCTTCAATTGTGAGCACGCTTGAGGTTCACGAATTGGGAGGATTATCGACCGATAATTGTTGGTCCATAATCAAAGCAAAGACATTTAATGCAGGAGATGATTTAGTACACCAATACGAGACAATGGGGAGAAATATTGCAAAAAGATGTCAAGGTTTGCCGCTGGCGGCGAAAGTAGTAGGGGGTTTATTGTGCAATAAGTCAAGCCAGGAGTACTGGATCTCGTTTGAAAAGAATTGGTTTTCGAATTTCGGAGATGAAGATCCCATCTCAAAAATATTAAAGCTGAGTTTTGATAATTTGTCGTTGCCATTACTGAAGAAGTGTTTTGCGTATTGTTCTATATTTCCGAAGGGAAAAGACATTCAAAAAGAACAGTTGATTGAGCTTTGGATGGGAGAAGGATTTCTTCAAACGGGTCACAACAAAATCAATATGGAGTCCACAGGCACTAAGTTCTTAGAAATTCTTCTTCAGCATATATGGCTCAGAGACATCGTATATATGGCTATGTTACACATTGCAACATGCACGACCTTGTGCATGATCTAGCACTTTCCATATTAGTGGGCGAAAATAACAATAATTTCGTGGATGAAACCATTCAAATTAGATACATTGGTTACAATTCTGGAGGAGATATTGAGTCACTATCTAACCCAAAAAAAGAAGCAAGGTATGTGCGAACATTATTCTTTGATGGTAAAGTTTCTGATATCGGATTCTCAAACTTCAAAAGCCTTCGTACTTTAATTTTTTCGGGTAGAGAAATTGGTACTTTACCAACTTCAATCAAAGAGCTGATACATTTAAGATATCTTGATACTTCGAAAACAAGGATTAGATATTTTCCAGAGTCATTGGGTGAATTATACCACTTGGAAACATTAAGAGCACAAAGACACAAACGGATGAGAAGTTATTTGGAAAAGCTGCCAGAGTCCTTGAAGTATTTAACTAGCTTAAGGCATCTTCACATTCCCAAAACTACAACATTGCCCCCTCACATAGGACGATTGACTTCTCTTCAGACACTATCACACTTTCATGTGAGCCGGAAAAAGGGTCATGAAATTTCAGAGCTTAGAAGTTTGAAGAATCTCAAAGGAAAATTAGTGATTCATAACCTTGAAAATGTACTAGATAAAAAGGATGCCATGGGTGCAGATTTATGTCTGAAGGCAAACATAAAAAAGTTAGCACTTAAATGGAACAAGAGTGATAGAGAATTAGCTGAAGCAAATGAGGAGAGTGTGTTGGAAGGCCTCCAACCACACCCTAATTTGAAGAGACTAACTATTGGTGGATTCAATGGGAGAAGATTCCCATCATGGACTTTAAAGATGGAAGTACGAGATGATCGAGGACTTAACAATCTGATGAAGATTAAATTAGAAAACTGCAGGAAAGTTGAAGAAGTTCCAATGTTAGGCCACTTGCCACTCCTCAAGACTCTTAGGCTGTCAAATCTTGAAAATGTGAGACGCATAGGATCTTCATTCTACGGCATTAGCAACCGCAGCTCTAACACAGCAGACACAATTTTTGTGTTCCGGGCTCTCGAAAGGCTTACGTTGTGGAATATGTCAAACCTGAGAGAATGGGCAGAAGTAGAATTTCCGCCTAATGAAGGCCACGATCATCAAGCTCAACCATGTCAATTGGTTGCATTTCCACGTCTTGAATATCTGAGTGTTTCCAGATGCAGCCTATTGATGAGTGCTCCAAGTAATTTCAAATGCCTTACATTCTTGCATATGTATGAGATGGACAGTGGCTTACCTTTGGAAAATATATGTGGAGGGAAGTTAACCACGCTGCAATCACTCATAATTAACAGTATAGAAGGAGTGGAGCGTCTCCCAGAAGGGCTATTCTCTAACAACCATAATCTCTCGCACTTGTCTATATTAAACTGCTTTAAATTGAGAGAATTACCAGCTGACCTACACACGGTCAATAATCTTGAGAGACTGATCATACAGGAGTGCCCAAATCTGAAGCCAAGAGCTGCATATGAATCACATATGGGAGGCTTCACTTCACTTTGTGTGTTGGGGATTAGCCATTGCAAAGGGCTGAACAATTTATTTATCGAGATATTAAAGTCATGCTCAGCGGGATTAAAAAACCTGTACTTGAAAGGAGCAATCGGCCCAATGAATGTTCACATATTTATGGAGTGTCTGCTCAAAATGCCACGTCTCCGTTTATTAACATTGGGTCCTTCAGCATCAGACGACTCTTGTTCATGGGAAGATAATGCCTCCTTCAATCAGTTCGTTGGGGATGCCATAATCCAAACATCCAAACTCTCTCTTTCCAAATTGTTTTTGAGTGGGATGTCAGATTGGGAGTGCCTACCGGATCAGATTCAACATCTCACTTCTCTTCCTTTCTTGTCCTTATCTGATTTTGGAATGGAAGCATTGCCTGAGTGGTTTGGGAACATGTCCTCTCTCTCGTATTTATACCTAGACAATTGCAAAATGTTAAGGTATCTGCCCTCCAAAGGAGCAATGCAATGCCTCACCAAAATAACTAGTTTAAATATCTACAAGTGCTCGCTGTTATTAAAGGAGAGGAACAACGAGGATGAAGTTCCACAAATTGTTGATTCCGAGTGGACCAAGATTTCCCATATCCTGGACATCACAGTGGATGGCCATCCGATTACCTAAATGTAAGTTGTCTCATTCTCTTTATAATGTGTGTACCAGTAGCACTTGGTTCATGGCTCATCAAAATTCTCTTTTTTCTTTTAGAATCTGTGAGATGTCTAAATCGATAATTCTCGGCTTGTTTGGACGTTTAAATGAAAGACAAACGGATATGAAGAACGAAGAACTGACGACTTGATATAAAATGATTGAAAGATGAGAATTTGAACTTGAAGGACCAGAATATGAAGTTCACTCGTAATGCTAGCTTACAAAATTCTGTTATTTGTTGGTGATTGCTCATTTGGCCATTGGTTATTGTTGTATTGATTTTCGTCTTAGATTTGTTTGTGTTGGAAATTTGAATTTGCTATTGATACGTAATTCATGTTGGTATTTATATTTGTGCAATTCAATATTTGTATTACTTTCAGAAAGTTTATTAACCGAAAATTACATTGAATCAAGGTAAAAAAACCATGCAACGAGGCTAAACACAATTTTACTTTAGTATGATACTGCCGAAAAATTAAAGAAAAGAAGAAATGATGTGATGATATTTATAAAATGCTCTTTAACTAAGCTTATAAGCAGTATTCACTATTCCGAATTCACCTTTTCATTTTATTATGTTCTAAAAATAATTAAATTGTATAAGTGATTTGAAATTTCTTTTAAGCATTGTTAAGTGTTTTAACATAATTTTGAAGTAATTTAAAAAATATTGAAATAGTGAAAGCGTATAACACAATATTAATATTCATTGATTTGAAAGAATGCCAAGATTTAAAGATTGATCAAAATTTTATTGATTTCTAAAAAACCGAAATTTGATAAGATTTCAAGAAAATCTTAATACTACGTATACTTAAGTTATTCAAGAAGAAAATACTTTTTATTTAATAATGACAAAAACGACATATAAATAGTAATAAAACTATAATATAATAAATTAAAATAATATTTAATTTATTTGAATACTTTTTAAAAATACCTATCTTTTAATTTACAATTTACTCACGTAGTTAGTACAAAAATAAATGTGTCTGTGAAATAAAAGAGTTATATGAGAAATAAAATAAAATAAAATAAAAGAGTTACAATATTTAATTAAAGATATTTAAAATTAATGTTTTTATACATCAATAATTGAACGTATTTCCTAGTCAAATGACAATGAATTCAGTGGCATCCAAGCAGCTGCAATGGGGCCAATAATTTCTCCTTTAACCGAAAGAACACACCATACAATCTATACATATATAATTTCAGGATCACTAATGCACGTGGATCAATAGAAAAACAATAATAATGTTGTGTTCACACTATAAATTATAAATAAAAATAATATAAATTATAAATAGTAATATTATTAAGCATATTTAAATTATTATATATAAATTTTAAATAGTAATTTAAAATTATATATTTTTGGTAATAATAATTAATCATGTCTTAAATATATAAATTTTTATTTCTTTTCTCAATTTTTTTTATTAATATTAATTTAATTTCAATTCATGGTATCTTATTTTCTCAAAATTCTTTTTTATTCCATTAATATTAATTTAATTTCAATTAATCGTATCTTATTTTCTCTTACTATAATTTGGGTTCATAGGTTATTTTTTATTTTTCTGAACATTGAATCGATTTACATGTATACCTCCTTTGATCATTTATTTTTTTTTCTCGATTTTTTTAATTTTATGTATTAATTATGATTTTTTCGCAGATTCCAAAATCAAATTATCGAGTTATTAATTATGTTGGACTAGATTTTTTTATAATTTTTAGTTTATCCTTAATTCAGTTATGTTAAATTTTACAGTTATATTAATATAATTGCATTTCTCTCATCTCATTTGTTTACCAAGTAAATTCAATTTTTTTATATTTTTATTTATTTATCAACTTTATACTTTTTATTTTCCATTTATTTGAATTTTCTGCCAGCGGTTTTAGGTATTTGTTGGATACGTTTGTCACTAGAGAAATGCAGAGACGAGAAACTCCTCTTCCACCAGATTAGAAGCTTCTCGAACGCGTAGAATGAGACGAGAAACTCCTCTTCCACCAGATCAAAGGCTCCTCGATCGGGTAGGATGTAAATCGAGGGATGCGCCTGAGTAGCAGACACATGTGGGAGAGAGATCGGGTAGGATGAGACGAGAAACTCCCTTTCCACCAGATTAGAGGCTCCTCGATCGAGTAGAATGTAAATCGAGAGTTGCGCCCGAGTAGCAGACACATGTGGGAGAGATCGGGTAGAATGAGACGATAAACTCTTCTTCCATCAGATCAGAGGCTCATCGATCGGGTAGGATGTAAATCGAATGATGCGCCCGAGTAGCAGATCAGAGGCTCATCGATCGAGTAAGATGTAAATCGAATGATGCGCCCGAGTAGCAGACACATGTGGGAGATAGCCAATAGGTCTCATCCAAGGACTAACTTCATAATATTTCAATTAAAATTCGTCATATCTGAGATTCGAACTCTGCTTCGTCGGAGAATTACACCAACATCACCACAGACCTTACCACTCGGCTATGCCCCAAGAAGCTTACATACTATAAATTACATCAAATATGCGTAGTCTTTGAAAATAATAAAATTTTAATACGAATTTACAAATTTTAGTAAGAGTTCGATTATTAAATAAAATAATTTGTTAGTCCATTAATAATTTTTTGCCGAAATACGTTGAAAATTAAATAAAATTTTAGATTATTTTAAACAAATAAATCACGTGCATCGCACGGGCGGTGATACTAGTAATTATCAAGTACTGTATCATTATCCTCTCAAAATATATTGAATTTTGAATTACTCAATATAGAAAGTAAGATATTTACAATGAATCGAAGAAAAAATCATATGAAATTATGAATTACTCAAAAATGTGTTATTTTTTTTCTACTACAAAATAAATACTCCATTTAATAAATTTACTTTTAACTACAAGAGTAATATACATAACGAAATGACAAAAAAAGAAAAAAAAGAAAAAAAAGAAAAAAATTAATTCGAAACTGTTTAGATTCACGAAAACGTTATTTTAAAATTCCTTTAAAACTAATACCCATAATTTTATTACATGAGTGGCATCCAGGAACATGCGATGGGGCCAATCAAAAGGAATTCAGTGGCATACAGGAACAAGCTTGAAATTAGTACTCCATTATTTATATATCCATCAACCAAAAGTATCAAAGTATCAATATTATCCTCACATACCAAATATTCACCTGCGTTCAATATTAGGATGGAAGCCACTGTCGTCGGAGCTGTGATCGGAGCCACCCTTCAAGTCGTGCTTCAACAACTGCTCTCACTCCCGCTCGACCAAATCAAAGATTTCAAGAAAGATCTGACAAAGCTTAAGACCTCTTTCGAATATGTTCACGACATCTTGCACGATGCCAATATGCAAAATGTCACCGACCGGGCTGTCATACGATGGATGAGGAACCTCGAAGCTCTCGCATTCGAAGCTGATAATGTTTTGGATGAGATCAACTATCAACTTATCTCCAAAGAGGTGAAGAAGATCTCCCTAAGCAGAGCAAAACATAAGGTGCTATCTCTCTTCTCTCACTCTAAGAATTTGGGTTGTAGAATAAGGGATATCAATAATAAGTTGGAACTAAGTAACCAACAAGCAACTACCTTCGGCCTTCAGGCCAGACTCGCTGGTGCACGTGCTCCTGCTTTTGGATCACACGCATCTGCAAGCATAGAAACCGACTCATTCTCTTTTGATCCAATTTTTATTGGAAGAGAGAATGATGTGTTTAGTATAGTTGAGATGCTGGTCACTGCAAGCCCAGAAGAACGAGTACTCTCGGTCCTTCCTATTGTCGGGATGGGTGGACTTGGGAAGACTACGTTGGCTAGGAAAGTATTCGGTGATCAAAAGATAATATCTCACTTTGGAGATAATCGTGTTTGGGTGCATGTTCCTCAGAACTTCGATGTAGTTGTTCTTTTGAAGAACATTCTTACATCAATGACAACAGAAAACGTTGAATATGGAAACAGAGAAGCGATTCTCAAAAAGCTTAAGAACACGTTGAGCCGTGAAAGATATCTTCTTGTCCTTGATAATGTTTGGAATGAGGAGAGGGAGAAGTGGGATGATTTTGTAAATTCACTCTCCGGAGTTAGTTCTTCCTTGGGGAATTGTGTGGTTGTTACCACAAGGAGTCATGAGGTTGCTTCGATTGTGAAAACACTTGCTGCTCATGAACTAGAGGGATTATCAGCCGATGATTGTTGGTCCATAATCAAAGCAAAGACTTCTTCTAATGCAGCAGATCAGTATGAGGAAATAGGGACAAATATTGCAAGAAAATGTCAAGGTTTGCCGCTGGCGGCGAAAGTAGTTGGAGGGTTATTGCGCAATAAGTCAAGAGATGAGTGGATCTCATTCGAAAAGAATTGGTTTTCGAATTTCGGATATGAAAATCCCATCTCCAAAATATTAAAGCTGAGTTTTGATTATTTGTCGTTGCCATTACTGAAGAAGTGTTTTGCGTATTGTTCGATATTTCCAAAGGGATTTGAGATTGAAAAGAAAAAACTGATTCAACTTTGGATGGCAGAAGGATTTCTTCTTCAAACCGATCAAAACAACAATATGGAGAGCAAAGGAAGTAAATTCTTTTCCATTCTACTTCAAAGCTCTTTATTACAAGTTGCGGAGAGAGATGATTATGGGAATGTAAGGTGTTGCAACATGCACGACATTGTGCATGATCTAGCACGTTCCATTTTATGTGAAAATTTTCAACATCGATACATTGGTTACAGTCCCGGTGGAGAGATTGAGTCACGATCTATCCCCAAGGAAAAAGCAAGGTATGTGCGGACTCTATTCTTCAATGGCAATGTTTCCGATATCAATTTCTCAAACTTTAAAAGCCTTCGTACTTTAGTTTTGTTGGACGAAGAAATTGATACTTTACCGAATTCAATTAGTGAGCTCATACATTTAAGATATCTTGATACTTCGAAAACAATTATTGGATATTTTCCGTACACAATTGGTGAACTGTATCACTTGGAGACATTAAGAATTGGAGAATCCTGGACTGATTTAAAAAAGGTCCCAGATTCGTTGAAGTACTTAATTAACTTAAGGCATCTTGACATTGATTATTGTACAACATTGCCCCCTGAGATAGGGCGATTGAATTCTCTTCAGACACTAGAATACTTTAAGGTGAGTGATGAAAAGGGTTATAGAATTTCAGAGCTTGGACGCTTGAAGAATCTCAAAGGAAAACTAGAGATTCATAATCTGGAACTGGTGCGAGATAAAGATGAGGCACTGAGTGCAGATTTATTTAGAAAGAAAGGCATAATGGAGTTAAAATTTGTATGGACAGTCACAGAAGGTGATGAAGCAAATGATGAGAGTGTTTTGGAAGGCCTCCAACCACACCCTAATTTAAAGAGCCTACACATTTGGGGATTCAACGGTAGACGATTCCCGGCGTGGACTTTAAAGATGGAAGTACAGGATTGTCAAGCACTTAACAATCTGATGGAGATTGTTCTAAGACTTTGCACCCAAGTTAAAGAGCTCCCAATGTTAGGCCACTTGCCACATCTCAAGTCTCTTAGTCTGGAGTATCTGGAAAATGTGAGATCCATTGGTTCATCATTCTACAACATTGACAATTGTAGTCGCAAGTCGAGAAATGGAGACACAACAATTCAAGTGTTTCCAGCTCTTGAAAGGCTTACTTTGTCAAATATGCCAAGCCTGACAGAATGGGCAGAAAGTGAAGGTGATAAAAATCAAGTGGTTGTATTTCCACGACTTGAGCACTTGAAACTTACGGGATGCAGGAAATTGACGAGTGCTCCAACTCATTTTCCATGCCTTAAAGAATTAATAATTGATGGGATTGACAGCGGATTGCCTCTGGAAAATATATGTGCAACCAAGTTGAGTTCGCTCACTCGTCTTGAAATTAGAGGAATAAAAGATTTGGAGTGTCTTCCAGACGGGCTATTCTCTAACAATCATAATATGTTGGAGTTTAGTATAACTGGGTGTTTGAATCTGAAGACAATAATAGCAGAAAGACATGAAGGAGGATTCATTTCACTCTGTGATTTAAGCATCAACTATTGCACAGGCCTGACCCGTTTTCCAATTGAAATGATAGAGTCATGCGCCCCATCCTTGGAGAGACTGTCATTGTGTGCATTAACGGATATTCAGGTTGGGTGTCTCAGCAAACTGCCTCGTCTCAAATCATTGATTATTTGGGAGGCTCCAAGATTCAGCACTGAAGAAATTGGGTCACTCGACAGCTTGGAAGCGTTAAGTATGAGTCCTTGTTCTTCATGGGATGATGTCGTTTCCTTCAACCTGGCTGTTGACGCCATATTGCAAGCTTCCAGAGTTTCTCTTCGCCACATAGAATTGATCGGGATGTCAGATTGGGAGTGCCTACCGAATCAGATTCAACATCTCACTTCTCTTTCAACATTAACATTATATGATTACGGAATGGAAGCATTGCCCGAGTGGTTTGGGAACCTCTCGTCTCTCGATGAACTAGTCATGTATAATTTCAAGAAGTTGAGACATATGCCCTCTAAAGAAGCAATTCAACGCCTCACCAAATTAACTCGTTTAAGTATCATGGAATGTCCGTTGCTATTAAAGGAGAGAAGCAATGAAGATGAAGACCCGAAAATTGTTGATTCTGAGTGGCACAAGATTTCCCATATATCCTCCATCTCTTGTAACCCGAGTCTCGAATTAGCACTTCTCAAATTATACCTTGAGAGATGACTTTGTCCAAAGGATTCAATGTTCCAATTTTGTTGAAGTTATTCTACTTGTAAATTTATTTATAAATGTTTAAATGTCCCTTATTTGATTTATAAACTTGTAAATTCAATCAATCGTGTAAATTCAATCAATCACATTTAATAAAGAAGTATTTAGGAAAAAATGAACTTTTGATTTTTTAATTTACACTTATAAAATATGCTTTCTAATTAAAGATAGTTTTTTTAGTTTTTTTTTTTTTAGTTTTTGGGGTATTATTAATTTTATAATTATAAAAAAGAGTAAAATAATTATTATTTTACCGGTTAATAAATAACCACCTCTATGTTTAAATAAAAAAAATATTTTTAGAATTTTACTCAAATTTATAATTAAAAAAAACTAATTCATTTAATTATAAATAATTATTTAAAATTTCCCTTTTCCAAAAATCACCATTTAATAAAATTATTTAAGGCATAATAGCATATAAAATCACCACCAATAAATCATCACTTTTATTATTAATTACAAAATGAATTATAAATAATATATTAATTATAAATAAATTCAAATATTAAAAAAAATCACAAAATATATTTTTAAATTACTAAGTCGTCTTATCTTTTATTCTGAATCTAATAAAATTAAAACATAAAGTTTTAAAAAAAATTAAATTTAAATAAATTTAAGATAATAAAAATCATTTAATATATTCAAATTATCATGATTTTTTTTACTTTGTATAACTCAATATATATAGGGTAGTTTTACAGGGTTTATTCTTTTCTACCCTTAAGGGTAGTGCTTCAACAATCATGTGGTGTGTGTTTCAAGTTGAATTTTTTATATTGTAAAAAATGCTCACATCAAACATACACCACATGTTTGTGGGTTGGGTACTACCCTTAAGGTAGCTAAGAATAAACCGTTCTATAATGTACCATACATATATTAAATCTAGTCCCTACAATATTTACATTTAATATCTATCGTTAAATTTTAATAAAAGTTCACGTTATAATTTGTACCGCAAACACAGATAATCACAATTGTTATTTTACTTTTACAATATAATATTTTAATTTTAATTTTATAATTTTTAAAATCATTATAAATTTTATATTTACTTAATTCACCATTATTATTACTACATATTTTCTTATTAAAAATAAAAATATAAATAAAGATAACAAAATTATTTTTAAAATATTTTAAAACTTGTTTTAATATATAAGATAAATTATATAATATTTAAAGAAAAAATATCTAGAATAATAACATTAATAATTTTAAAATATATAAATATAAAATCAGTTTGATTAATACGTAAACTTTGATAAGTACCTTTTAATTTGTTAGAACTTTAAATACGTTGGGAAATTAATCATATTTTTCTGTTAGGTGAACGAATTCTATCTAATCATACAATTATTTTTTGTAATATTTATTTATTTTTATTTTTTGAAAATATCATTTATTTTGTTTAAAAATAAAAGTAAATTTTAGATTTGTATTGAATATAATTTTTGTTATTTAATTTTTATAATTTTAGATTTGTTATTTTTGTTATAAAACTAATTAATCATTAAGTTAAATAAATTATTTCAATTAAAATAAATACTATAAAATCATTATTTTTAATTAATAATTTATGTATGTTAAATATTTTTTTCTCAAAATAAATTAAAAATATTTAATGTTTTTAATTTAAATTTATAAAAAAATGTATGCATATAATACGCTGTACTAACTTATTTTTGAGTTAAACTATTTAATTTAATTAAAATATAAAAAATATGAGAAATTATACATCCAAGTGCACAGATTTTAATAAAATGCACCATACATTTTAAATGATAAAATGTACCTTAGAATTCTCCTATATATATATATATTAATGATAATTATTAAAATTTTATTTTAAAAGTTTCAAATTCTTTAGTGATTTACAAAAAATTACAGGTTTGAATTATATAAAACTATTTAAAAATAATTAGAGGTGAAAATAAAATGTGTCAAGAATATAAAAATATATATTTTTATTTTTTTAAATATTTAAATTTATTATAATTAATATAATCTTCTTAATGCTAATTATAAATAAACTACTCATGTTAAAAATTAATTATGAAAACTATATTAGTGATGAAGATGAGATAAATTAATAATTTAAAAATATATCTATTTTAATGAATTATTTAAAACAAAATTTGAATTTAATATAAATGTTAAAGTGTGACTCGAATCGAAGTAAAAACGGGACGAAAGTAATGTCCGAAAGATCCGTATGTGATTCATGCTCACGATAATTAAGAGCATCTCCAATGGTGAGGTAGAAGTTTATGTGTACTTCTACCTCTCACCAAAAAACGAGGGAGAAATCATTGGAGCTGCGCTGACGTGTTGAAATTAGAAGTTCCTAAAACTTCTGGGGTAGAAGAACTTCTACCCGGGTAGAGATAAAAAATAATATTATTTTATTATTATTATTTACTATTATTAATTTATTATTATTATTTAAATTATTAATTAACAAAATTAATACTGTCATTGTAATTTTTAACGTAACGGATTATTATTTATTTTATATAAAAATTATTTAAAATTAAGAATTTTGAAATAGATTAAATTTTAACTTATTTTTTATTTTAACGAATTATTCTATTTTATATAAAAATTAATAAAAAATAAAAAATTTTAAATAGTTAAATTTTTAGCGTTAAAAATTACTTATATAAAAATGAATTAAAAATAAGAATTTTGAATATATAAAAATTATTTAAAATTAAGAATATTGAAATAAATTAAATTTTAACTTATTTTGATTATTCTATTTTATATAAAAATTAATACAAAATAAAAAATTTCAAATAGTTAAATTTTTAGCGTTAAAAATTACTTATATAAAAATGAATTAAAAATAAGAATTTTGAATATATAAAAATTATTTAAAATTAAGAATATTGAAATAAATTAAATTTTAACTTATTTTGTATTTTAACGAATTATTCTATTTTATATAAAAATTAATACAAAATAAAAATTTTAAATAGTTAAATTTTTTGCGTTATAAATTATTTATATAAAAATTAATTAAAAATAAGAATTTGAAATATTTAAATTTTTAGCGTTAGAAATTATTTTTTATTTTATATAAAATTTAATTAAAAATGAAAATTTTGAAATAGTTAAAAATTTTAAAATCAGTATATCATTGATTATTTTTATAAATATTAAATAAAAGATAAAAAAATAAGTTAGTGGTGAGACTTTTGTAGGTAGAACCCTTGGAGAGGTAGAAGTTTTTTTAGGTAGAAGTAGAAAAATTATGATTTGGCGCATATGTGGTCTACTCCTAACCTAAAAGTTGAAACTATCATTGGAAATGCTCTAATTTGTGGGGGTAATGCGCAACATTACCGAGTCAAATTAATTAAACGTGCGGTCCATGTTTGAGTGGGCTGAGTGTTTTTAATGGTGGCATCATTAGTGACGTGGGCGTGTGGATCCGTGGGAAAGGCGGTGGATTTCGGATTCGTCTTTATTTACAAGGAAATTAGAATTATACGTGAATATAATTCTATTTGGGATTTAGAGTTTATTAGGAATATTATTCCTAATTCTAATTGTTTCCAATTTGATAGGTTTTCTACACTTATAAATTGGGTTTCTCCTGTAGACGAAATAGATCATAGAGTGGATTATTGTAAGCCGTAGTGGACTTCTTTCTTCCTGTGGTTTTTTCCCGTTTTTGGGTTTCCACGTAAATTGTGTGTTCATTTTTTTCGTTTATCTTTTTCTTCGTATCTCATATATATTTCGAGAGCGTGAGCGATTTAGTTTTTCAATATCGCAACAAGTGGTGTCAAGAGCACAACAATAAATTATTTATAATTAATTTTACAAATAATAGTAAAAGTGATAGTTTATTTTACCACATTAAAAAGTTAGGTTTATTTTGCAAACGCAGTCAAGGTTGTGGTTTTATATGCTTTTAACCCAAAATTAAATCCATCGATCAAATTGAATTGGTTTTTTTTTTTTTATTAATTTTTTGAACAACTATACTTATCAAATTAAAATGTCAATTCAGAATCACACTTTAACTTTTGTAAAGTTAATAAAATTTTATTAGTATCTTGAAATGAACTCTACACCTTGAATAACAAATGGGCAAATAACGAGAAAGTCTAATAGTTTGATTATCTAGTGTTCGGTGAAATATGGAACAAATTTATTTCAATTGCAAATTTGATATTCGATAACGTTTTTAGCTCAAATTTTGAACATGAAATTAAAAGTGGAAAAGCTCCCAAATTCGTTGAAGTATTTAACTAGCTTAAGGCATCTTCGCATTCCTAAAACTACAACATTGCCCCCTCACATAGGACGATTGACTTCTCTTTAGGCACTAGAATATTTAAGGTGGGTGAGGAAAAGGGTTATGAAATTGCAGAGCTTGGAAGCTTGAATAATCTCAAAGGAAAACTAGAGATTGATAATCTGGAACTGGTGCGAGATAAGGATGAGGCACAGAGGACTAGATGTTAGTGTGTAGTTCTTCCTAGTTCAACATAGAACCACGTTGTTCTTGTTTGAACTACGTTGAACTATACACTTTGTTTTGTAGTAACTTCATGTGTTATGTTTGTTTGTACTCAAACCATTAATTCACACAAGTCTGCTAGGTACGCGTATAACAAGCTGAGTGAATGCAAGTGGCCCAACGTAGGACAGTGCTTCCTCAGCATGGAGCAAGCAGACTTGGGATCTACAAACTACATGGAGTTGTTGTGGTCTACATAGAACGAGCTGGTTATACTGTGGAATTAACAAGTGGCTCAACGCGTGACCACGGTTCATCAGCATGGAGCAAGCAGACTTGGTCATTACAAACAACATGGAGTTGCATCAGTGCGTAAGCATAGAACGAGCTATTCTATCAACGTGGTTCAACGTGGATCAAGAGAGAATTGCGAGTTTATCAACGCACTACAAATCAGAGAGTTCAAGTCTTACCGTGAAGACATTGAATCAGAATTAACACCTTGACGGACGCGGTGCAAGCATAGCTATACATACAGCTGGACGAATGACTGCTAAGGAATGAAGCCAGCTATGGGTATGACTAGAAGACTTCGCTAGAAGAATTGTAGTCCAACAAATACGTCAAGTATTCCAGCTATGCCCGCCACGAGCTTGAAGCACGAAGACACGCTAGTGTGGTAGTGGGTAGAGTTGGGTTCGTCAAGCACGGAAAAATGGAATCTCGAATATTCCATGAAGATGCTTTGGGCTCGGCCCATTAAGCGTGAATTCCGGAAACCCTATTTCTCGACACCTATAAATAGCGGGTAGTTGGAATTCATTAAAAAGGATTTGATTTGACATTTTCTAGAGAGAGAAAATTTGTAGACCGAGAGACTTCGCTAGAAAGCTCCGGTGCTATTGTCAGTTTAGTCTTGGTAGTACGAGTCGCTAGATTAGTTCTACATAGACTTAGTTTTTGGTCGTGTGACCTTTCTACAAGATTCGCTAGAATTTTGTAGATGTGTTTGTAAGTGGTCCAACCCATTACAAGTAATACAAAAGAGTTTTTCATTAGAATCTCCAAATTGTGTTAAGTCTTTGTAC
Source organism: Euphrasia confusa (assembly GCA_954870475.1). Lineage (NCBI taxonomy): Eukaryota > Viridiplantae > Streptophyta > Magnoliopsida > Lamiales > Orobanchaceae > Euphrasia > Euphrasia confusa. Next base: position 36,299,986 of record OX940955.1, on the reverse strand, counting down.
TCTACCCTTTACTATTCTGTTCTAGGTAGAACCAAGTACAAAATACACAATTTCACTAGAGTGAAGAGTTTTCGTAATAAATTTCATTTTAATTATTGAGAGTTCAAGTAATTGCAATTAGACAATCAAAGCAAGTAAACGTGAGATTTATCAAATGGAAGAAAAACGGAGATAAAGTAATAGTCGTCCTACAAAGTGAATTATGAAACACAAGAGAGTAGTCCGGTTGTAATTCTCTTCCAAATCATACAACCTTGTATTTAAGTTCGAGAATTAGTCCGGAAAGAAAATCAACGATCACCGTACGCTAATCGATTTAATTCCCTAGTAAAGCACCCCTTGATGGTGGTGAATTCACTAGATGACCAATTATGTTCCTTAAGTTTTGAACAATAATTGATTATAATCGAACCTTAGGAAGAAAGCCCTCGTTCCCGGTGATAGCAATCGTTTTAATCTCCAAATGAGTTTAATCCCGTTCACCAAAGATCATACTCAATCGTGGTTCGAAAATAGATCAATTAGGGTAATTTAAACTCTCTCTAGCATTTCATCAAACACCTTGTAGGCATGACTTTCACTTCATCTCCTAATGAGAATCTAGCCAACTAAAGCCATTGAAATCAACAACTCAAACATGAAATCAATAGAGAAAAACATGATTAACATAAATCTCAAGTAATATCTCAAGTCTCATACAAATTCAATACAATTCAATACTAGAAAATGAGAAATAACAACAAAACAAATGAGAAAAGGGAAGAGAAATGTGCAACCAATTGATGTAGAGGATGAATCTCTCGTTTCCGTGGTTGTTCGATCTTGAATCCGTCGTCAATGGATGCTTGAGCTTTGAGAAAGATGAACTCCAATCTCAATTTGCACTACTCTATCTTTCTAATTTTCTCTAAGTGTTTGTAGAATGGAAAGTTTTTTTTTGGGAAGAATGTTTCCCATCCTTTTTATACATCACGTAGGGTGGAAACGTTTCTCCTCATTTTCCCACAAAAAATTGACCGGAAATGACCCATTTACCCCTTGGTCTATGTTTTTTAAGTTCGCCAACGAAAGTCAACGCCCGGTCAACGCGTGGTCAACCAATTTCAGCCCGGGTCAACCGTGCATTTCGGCCAATCCGCGCTCCTTTCTTTTGATCCGCGCCATTTGGTATGCGCCATTTGATATGCGCGTCTAGTGCGCATATTGCTTGATCCGCGCCCCTTCAATCCGCGCAATGTCCTGCCCAAACTCATTGACTCCTCTCCTCTCTAGTCATCGCACGCCCTAGTGCGCATATCACCGATCCGCACCTCGATCCGCGCGCTTCCCTTTCCTGTGCGTAACCTCTCGATTATTGTCATAACCTTGTCGTCCGAACTCCGATTGTCGAGATTCAAAATTCTAAGGATTCCCGACTTCAAGATCTTCGCGTCCATGTATGTCAAAACCTCTAGTTCTCGACGAGCAATAACAGTTTTCGTCATGAAGTTGCTGCATATTCCGGGTTCGGATCTTCTCCTCGTTTCTCTCGTTTTTCACCTACAATTCACAAAAAAAACTCGACTATATCACGTATAAGCTCCGTCACGTCAATAATAAGCAAACTCTCAATAATCATACACATATATACCTAAAATATACCTAAAACCACCTCGAAAACAACAATAAAATCGAGCATAACATCGGCATTTCACATCACCATGTTAACATTTGAATGGACAAAATGTGATGAGGCAAATGAGGAGAGTGTGTTGGAAGTCCTCCAGCCACACCCTAATTTAAAGAGCCTAATCATTAGTGGATTCAATGGCAGTCGATTCCCAACGTGGACTTTAAAGGTGGAAGTGCAAGATGATCAAGCACTTAACAATCTGATGGAGATTAAATTACAACATTGCAGGCAAGTTGAAGAGCTCCCAATGTTAGGCCACTTGCCGCATCTCAAGTATCTTTGTCTGAATAAGCTGCAAAATGTTAGATCCATTGGTTCATCATTCTACAACATTGAAAATTGTAGTCGCAGCTCGAGAAATGGAGACACAACAATTCAAGTGTTTCCAGCTCTTGAAATGCTTACTTTGTTCTATATGCGAAGCCTGATAGAATGGGCAGAAGTAGAACTGCCCCCGCCTGCAAGTGAAGGTGATAAAAATCAAGTGGTCTTATTTCCACGACTTGGGCACTTGGAACTTAATAATTAATAATTGATGAGTGCTCCATGTCATTTTCCATGCTTCAAAAAATTAATAATTGATGAGATTGACAGCGGCTTGCGCGCCCATGGAAAATATATGTGGACCCAAGTTGAGTTCGCTCACTCGTCTGAAATTAGTGGAATAAAAGATTTGGAGTGTCTTCCAGACGGGCTATTCTATAACAATCATAATATATATGTTGGAGATTAGTATATCTGAGTGTTTGAATCTGAAGTTAATTATAGCAGAAGGAGGATTCACTTCACCCCTTGCGAAGGCAGGACGCGTGTCTCGGAAAAATGCCGCCTCGTCTCTCATCATTGCAAATTATGGACTCTCCAAGATTCAGCACTGAAGAAAAGCTGCCTGATTCCTTGACGTACGACGATTGACCCCAAATTTAGCTTAAGGCAACTTCACATTCCCAAATTTGCAACATTGCCACCTCATATACGACAATTGGCTTCTCTCCAAAGTCCAAACACTATCACACTTCCACGTGGAGGAGGAGAAAGGTTGTTGAATTTCAGAGCTTGGAAGCTTGAATAATCTCAAGGGGAAATTAGTGATTCGTAACCTTGAAAAAGGCGAGAGATAAAGATGAGGCAATGCGTACAGAATTATTTCAAAAGGCTGACGTATTGGATTTAAGATTTATTTGGCGACGGATTGGAGTTAATAGAAAAGGTGATGAAGTGAGTGTGTTGGAAGTCCTCAAGCCACACCCTAATTTAAAGAGCCTAACTACTCGTGGTTTTAACAGCCGAAATTTCCCAGCGTGGACTTTAAATGTCCTCGTTGACACCGGTCTCTACTTCTGCTCTACCCTTGAGTAAATCCGGGTCTACCCATGACAAGAAAACTTTCACACGAAATGTCTCTAGTCGATCTAAGTTCTCCAATTCAACGACTAAATCTACTTTGAAATTCCGATCTCCCGGTGCTACCCCTTCGTCAAACCCTGCTAAGGGCTTGACTACTCACAAAAGGAAGACTTCTTCTACTCCCTACAAGCGAGTTTATGTGTGCCACTACTGCGGGAGGAAAGGGCACATCAAACCTTACTGTTTCAAGCGTGCCGAAGATTTAAGTTCTCGTGCTATGGCTTACAAGCAAGTATGGAGACCGATTGCTAAGCACACGCATGTCAAGACGAACCAGGTTTGGAGAATTAAAGTTGCTCAACCCACAGCAACGTACACTAAGCCGAAACTAGTGTGGAAAAGAAAGGAAGAAGTGACATGCAATGTGGCATTCACAGTGGCTAAGGGCACCACAAAGGAAACATGGTATTTTGATAGTGGATGTTCTAGGCATATGACCGGAACCAAAGACTCATTGGTGGATTTTGTTCCTCACTCCGGTGGCCCCGTCACTTATGGAGGAGGGGCAAAGGGGAGTATAATTGGAAGTGGAACATTAAATGTGAAGGGTCTACCCGCACTCAAGAATGTCCTCTTGGTAGATGGTCTATGTGCTAACCTCATAAGCATTAGCCAACTTTGTGACGATGAACTTAACGTGAAGTTCAATAAGGAGAGCTGCGAAGTGTATAACACTAAGGGAGAATGCATTCTCACAGCTGCCCGGGCAAAGAACAATTGCTATGCCATAAATGAATCTTGTCTGAGTGCTTCTACCCATGACGAGATAGATATCTGGCATCAAAGGCTTGGTCATACCAGCCTTCGGAATCTTGAGAAGCTTGTTCAAATAAAGGCTGTCAGAGGCATAGATAGCTTGCCAAAGATTGACAAGAGAGTGTGTGGTGAATGTCAAATGGGTAAACAAACTAGAGCTCCTCATCCTGCTATCTCTACCCATAACCGCACCACAGAATGTTTTGAGCTACTCCATATGGACCTCATGGGGCCCATGGAATTACAAAGTTTTGGAAATAAGTGGTACACTCTTGTCATTGTGGATGATTTCTCGAGGTACACTTGGGTAAACTTCCTTGGAACCAAGGACGAGGCGTTTGAAGCCTTCCGGTCCCTAGCTCGACGCATTCGAACCACATACGCCAAACGTGTCCAACGCATTCGAAGTGACCATGGAGGTGAGTTCCAAAATGGGGTGTTCGTTGAGTATTGCACCCGCAAGGGGATTCACCATGAATTCTCTGCACCAAAGACTCCACAACAAAATGGGATCGTAGAGAGGAAGAACAGGACTCTACAAGAAATGGCACGAGTAATGTTGGTGGCCGCGGGTATGGCAAAGGGTTTTTGGGCAGAAGCCTTGAGTGCGGCTTGCTATGTGGTGAATCGTATAAGCATTCGTGCCGGAACTCAATGTACGGCTTACGAACTACTCACTTCCAAGAAACCAAACGTTGCTCATCTTCGTGTTTATGGCTGCATTTGCTACATTTTGAATGATAGAGATGCCTTGAAGAAGTTTGATCCTAGGTCGGACAAAGCTATTTTCGTCGGCTACGCCCTCAACAGCCATGCCTATCGAGTTTTCAACTTGCGAACGAAGACCGTGCAAGAATCCACTAACATCAAGTTTGATGAACTCCATTTTCATGAAAATCTGACAAGGTCTCCCGTGCAACAACAAGCCTCACATCCGGTTCTACCCATAGTGGAAGTATTGGTTGAGGGGGAGGTAGATCAGGGTGCTGGGTTCCCCATTCCTCCCAATCATATTAATCACTCTCCTCCTCACAACTCTAGTGACTCTATTCCCTTGGAGAGTAACGGTGAAGGGTTGAGTCAGGATTCGTCTACCCCTGCCATGGGTACCACTGGGGCTTCTACCTCTACCGGAGTTCCGAACTCCGGTCCACCCGCATACATTCGGAGAAGACACCCAGACCAACAAATGATTGGGGATCTCAATCGGCGGGTTACTCGTTCTACCTGCTCTACCGGCACTCTACCGGCGAGCTACCCCAACACGTTCTCTAACTTGGCCCTCCTATCTCCGGATGTGGGAATAATGAGCTTTGTCTCTGAGATTGAGCCCAAAAACATAAAGGAGGCCATTCTAGATGACTTTTGGATTGCGGCTATGCAGGAAGAGCTACACGAGTTTGAAAGAAATAAGGTGTGGTCATTGGTCCCAAGACCAAAGGGTGTCAATGTCATTGGTACTAAGTGGATTTACAAGAACAAAACCAATGAGTTCAATCAAATAGTGCGCAACAAGGCACGACTAGTTGCTCAAGGGTACACTCAAGTGGAGGGAATAGATTTTGAAGAGACCTTTGCTCCTGTGGCACGCATAGAGTCAATCCGGTTACTCATTGCGGTGGCGTGCTACAAAAATATTCCGTTACGACAAATGGATGTGAAGGCGGCCTTCCTAAATGGAGTGTTGGATGAAGAAGCATATGTTGAACAACCTAAGGGGTTTGTGGATCCTCACAAGCCGGATCATGTCTACCTTCTTCACAAGGCCCTCTACGGGCTGAAGCAAGCACCTCGTGCATGGTACAGCTGCCTCACGGACTTTCTTTTGAAGTTTGGGTTCACTCGTGGGAATGCCGACACTACTCTCTTCATCAAAATCGTCAAGAATGAAATGTTTATTGCTCAGATCTATGTGGATGATATTGTGTTCGGTGCTACCCATGACCACTTGGTTAAGGAATTTACTGATGCCATGGCTTCCTCTTTTCAAATGAGCTTGGAGGGGGAGCTAAGTCACTTTCTTGGTCTTCAAATTTCTCAACGTCCGGATGGTATGTTTGTCTCTCAGACTAAGTATGCTATCAATATGCTCAAGAAGTTCGACATGGCGGATGCTAAACCCATGAATACTCCTATTGCTACCACTGACAAGCTGAGTAGAGCGGAGAAGGGCAAAGTTGTTGATATCTCTCTCTACAGATCTCTTATTGGTAGCCTGCTCTACCTCACAGCAACTCGACCAGACATCATGTATAGTGTGTGCCTCTGTGCCCGCTACCAAGCTCAACCAAAGGAAGAGCATCTCGTTGCCGTGAAGCGTATCCTTCGTTATGTGGCCGGGTCTACCAACCTTGGTTTATGGTATACTAAAGATACTTCTTCTTACCTTGTTGGTTTTGCAGATGCTGATTGGGCATGTGACAATGATGAAAGGAGGAGTACTAGTGGAGGGTGTTGCTTCTTAGGAAACAACCTTGTCTCATGGCATAGCAAGAAGCAAAATTGCATTGCTCTATCCACCGCCGAATCCGAGTATGTGGCTGCCGGGAGTTGTTGTACCCAAATGCTATGGCTTCAACAAATGCTTGCCGACTATCAAATTCATAGCACGCCATTAACCTTGTATTGTGACAACCAAAGTGCTATAAAGATAAGTCAGAATCCGGTACAACACTCAAAGACCAAGCATATTGATATACGACATCACTTCATTCGAGACTTGGTAGAACGGGGTAAGGTGGTAATGGAACATGTCCCTACGGAGAATCAACTCTCAGACTTCTTCACTAAACCACTTGCTTCGGATAGATTTAAGGCCTTGAGGACATCTCTCTGCATGGGTGCCTTTTGAAGGGTAGTAGGCCGCAACTGGCTACCTCTACCCACAGCCGTTTATTTTGTCAATGGAACCATGAGGTAGAGCAAGGTGAGGTTAGTTGTTGACAGTTGCAAAGTGACGTAGTATTTGGACATACTGTTCTATAAATATCTATATAAGCAATTCATTGGAGTGAACGTAGTTTGCTCTATGTCTAGCAGGAAAAGTCGGCCTAAAGATTTCCTCGGTGGATCGGGTCTTGATTGACTTGGTCTTCGGGCAAATGCAAAAGACATGGCCTTATACATATAATGATGAAAACAAAAAAAAAAAAAAAAAAAATGCATAAGGAAACATCATTTATAACACCCCTCTGATTGGGTACTAATAAGCCTGCTCTATGCTTGAAAAAGCTAATGAAATGGTCGTGGTTACACGTTGAACTGGCCAAAATAGCAATACCGTCCATAAAGCACTGTCACTCTACCTCCAATAACTCTACTTAATGTTCTTTCCAGCGATTTTGATTCACTGTGTGGTGGTGCGTTTGGCCACGTTGTGTGTGCCTGCTATGCCTTTAACTGTAATTCGTGTTTCTGAATTTTGCAGAGTACTCCTGGTCTACGAAGCAAGCCTGCTCTACCTTGAAGTGCTTCCTTAGGCTTCGTTGGTCAAGACATTTTTTTTTTTTTTTGTGAATTTGAAATCTGGGTAATTCAACGTAGGTCCGTGTGTAATAGCCCCTGCTCTACGTGTGCTACTTTGAGTACTCATGAAAGTCGTTCCTGTCTAACGTGTTACTCTTTGCTTGATGTGCTGTTTGCTGATTTTACATTATAAGTATTGTTGTTCTACCCTTAAATCATTTTTGTAGGGCGTGCTATCCCTCAAAATATTGGTGCTGCTCATGCGTTGTGCTACCTAGCCTGTACACACTCCCTGGCAGCCCATGTCTCCCTGTTAAGCGTTCCACCAAGTGTATTTGCTACCTCTATCACCGTTGGTCTACCATGTTCACTATGGTTCTCTTGCCTAATTCCTTATAGTATTCTTATCATACCTATAACTATTACTGTGGTGCGCTTTGTCCTTTCTTTTGTGTTTTTGCAGATACGTTGGACTAATCTATGTTGTGTCCACACTTCGGGAGTGCCATTTCCTTGATGTGCGCTGCACAACTTGTATCTGGTATTCTGACTCTTCGCATCACGACTTGTAATTTTGTGAGCCGACCGCGCTTCTACAGGACTTTACTCACCGCAAGTCCAGTCGAGCGGCTCGTCTAGGGGGAGATGGGTCGTCCTACGAAGATCTAGGGCCACTAAAATGCTTCATACACGCTTGGCTGGGATCTACGCGAACATCAAGTGTTTTCTAACCCTGCTCTTCCCATGAACTATTTTTTATTATCTTTTCTCCTCATTCGTATGACTGCTTATCTTCTATGCTTCACTGTTCGCATGATTAGTTATATGCATGTTGTCATACGTTTACCTTTTGAGTATGATACTAATTTGAGGGGGAGTTTCTCCACGAACCCCCACTTATGAAGTTGACTCAAAAAGGGGGAGATTGTTAGTGTGTAGTTCTTCCTAGTTCAACATAGAACCACGTTGTTCTTGTTTGAACTACGTTGAACTATACACTTTGTTTTGTAGTAACTTCATGTGTTATGTTTGTTTGTACTCAAACCATTAATTCACACAAGTCTGCTAGGTACGCGTATAACAAGCTGAGTGAATGCAAGTGGCCCAACGTAGGACAGTGCTTCCTCAGCATGGAGCAAGCAGACTTGGGATCTACAAACTACATGGAGTTGTTGTGGTCTACATAGAACGAGCTGGTTATACTGTGGAATTAACAAGTGGCTCAACGCGTGACCACGGTTCATCAGCATGGAGCAAGCAGACTTGGTCATTACAAACAACATGGAGTTGCATCAGTGCGTAAGCATAGAACGAGCTATTCTATCAACGTGGTTCAACGTGGATCAAGAGAGAATTGCGAGTTTATCAACGCACTACAAATCAGAGAGTTCAAGTCTTACCGTGAAGACATTGAATCAGAATTAACACCTTGACGGACGCGGTGCAAGCATAGCTATACATACAGCTGGACGAATGACTGCTAAGGAATGAAGCCAGCTATGGGTATGACTAGAAGACTTCGCTAGAAGAATTGTAGTCCAACAAATACGTCAAGTATTCCAGCTATGCCCGCCACGAGCTTGAAGCACGAAGACACGCTAGTGTGGTAGTGGGTAGAGTTGGGTTCGTCAAGCACGGAAAAATGGAATCTCGAATATTCCATGAAGATGCTTTGGGCTCGGCCCATTAAGCGTGAATTCCGGAAACCCTATTTCTCGACACCTATAAATAGCGGGTAGTTGGAATTCATTAAAAAGGATTTGATTTGACATTTTCTAGAGAGAGAAAATTTGTAGACCGAGAGACTTCGCTAGAAAGCTCCGGTGCTATTGTCAGTTTAGTCTTGGTAGTACGAGTCGCTAGATTAGTTCTACATAGACTTAGTTTTTGGTCGTGTGACCTTTCTACAAGATTCGCTAGAATTTTGTAGATGTGTTTGTAAGTGGTCCAACCCATTACAAGTAATACAAAAGAGTTTTTCATTAGAATCTCCAAATTGTGTTAAGTCTTTGTACTCTACCCTTTACTATTCTGTTCTAGGTAGAACCAAGTACAAAATACACAATTTCACTAGAGTGAAGAGTTTTCGTAATAAATTTCATTTTAATTATTGAGAGTTCAAGTAATTGCAATTAGACAATCAAAGCAAGTAAACGTGAGATTTATCAAATGGAAGAAAAACGGAGATAAAGTAATAGTCGTCCTACAAAGTGAATTATGAAACACAAGAGAGTAGTCCGGTTGTAATTCTCTTCCAAATCATACAACCTTGTATTTAAGTTCGAGAATTAGTCCGGAAAGAAAATCAACGATCACCGTACGCTAATCGATTTAATTCCCTAGTAAAGCACCCCTTGATGGTGGTGAATTCACTAGATGACCAATTATGTTCCTTAAGTTTTGAACAATAATTGATTATAATCGAACCTTAGGAAGAAAGCCCTCGTTCCCGGTGATAGCAATCGTTTTAATCTCCAAATGAGTTTAATCCCGTTCACCAAAGATCATACTCAATCGTGGTTCGAAAATAGATCAATTAGGGTAATTTAAACTCTCTCTAGCATTTCATCAAACACCTTGTAGGCATGACTTTCACTTCATCTCCTAATGAGAATCTAGCCAACTAAAGCCATTGAAATCAACAACTCAAACATGAAATCAATAGAGAAAAACATGATTAACATAAATCTCAAGTAATATCTCAAGTCTCATACAAATTCAATACAATTCAATACTAGAAAATGAGAAATAACAACAAAACAAATGAGAAAAGGGAAGAGAAATGTGCAACCAATTGATGTAGAGGATGAATCTCTCGTTTCCGTGGTTGTTCGATCTTGAATCCGTCGTCAATGGATGCTTGAGCTTTGAGAAAGATGAACTCCAATCTCAATTTGCACTACTCTATCTTTCTAATTTTCTCTAAGTGTTTGTAGAATGGAAAGTTTTTTTTTGGGAAGAATGTTTCCCATCCTTTTTATACATCACGTAGGGTGGAAACGTTTCTCCTCATTTTCCCACAAAAAATTGACCGGAAATGACCCATTTACCCCTTGGTCTATGTTTTTTAAGTTCGCCAACGAAAGTCAACGCCCGGTCAACGCGTGGTCAACCAATTTCAGCCCGGGTCAACCGTGCATTTCGGCCAATCCGCGCTCCTTTCTTTTGATCCGCGCCATTTGGTATGCGCCATTTGATATGCGCGTCTAGTGCGCATATTGCTTGATCCGCGCCCCTTCAATCCGCGCAATGTCCTGCCCAAACTCATTGACTCCTCTCCTCTCTAGTCATCGCACGCCCTAGTGCGCATATCACCGATCCGCACCTCGATCCGCGCGCTTCCCTTTCCTGTGCGTAACCTCTCGATTATTGTCATAACCTTGTCGTCCGAACTCCGATTGTCGAGATTCAAAATTCTAAGGATTCCCGACTTCAAGATCTTCGCGTCCATGTATGTCAAAACCTCTAGTTCTCGACGAGCAATAACAGTTTTCGTCATGAAGTTGCTGCATATTCCGGGTTCGGATCTTCTCCTCGTTTCTCTCGTTTTTCACCTACAATTCACAAAAAAAACTCGACTATATCACGTATAAGCTCCGTCACGTCAATAATAAGCAAACTCTCAATAATCATACACATATATACCTAAAATATACCTAAAACCACCTCGAAAACAACAATAAAATCGAGCATAACATCGGCATTTCACATCACCATGTTAACATTTGAATGGACAAAATGTGATGAGGCAAATGAGGAGAGTGTGTTGGAAGTCCTCCAGCCACACCCTAATTTAAAGAGCCTAATCATTAGTGGATTCAATGGCAGTCGATTCCCAACGTGGACTTTAAAGGTGGAAGTGCAAGATGATCAAGCACTTAACAATCTGATGGAGATTAAATTACAACATTGCAGGCAAGTTGAAGAGCTCCCAATGTTAGGCCACTTGCCGCATCTCAAGTATCTTTGTCTGAATAAGCTGCAAAATGTTAGATCCATTGGTTCATCATTCTACAACATTGAAAATTGTAGTCGCAGCTCGAGAAATGGAGACACAACAATTCAAGTGTTTCCAGCTCTTGAAATGCTTACTTTGTTCTATATGCGAAGCCTGATAGAATGGGCAGAAGTAGAACTGCCCCCGCCTGCAAGTGAAGGTGATAAAAATCAAGTGGTCTTATTTCCACGACTTGGGCACTTGGAACTTAATAATTAATAATTGATGAGTGCTCCATGTCATTTTCCATGCTTCAAAAAATTAATAATTGATGAGATTGACAGCGGCTTGCGCGCCCATGGAAAATATATGTGGACCCAAGTTGAGTTCGCTCACTCGTCTGAAATTAGTGGAATAAAAGATTTGGAGTGTCTTCCAGACGGGCTATTCTATAACAATCATAATATATATGTTGGAGATTAGTATATCTGAGTGTTTGAATCTGAAGTTAATTATAGCAGAAGGAGGATTCACTTCACCCCTTGCGAAGGCAGGACGCGTGTCTCGGAAAAATGCCGCCTCGTCTCTCATCATTGCAAATTATGGACTCTCCAAGATTCAGCACTGAAGAAAAGCTGCCTGATTCCTTGACGTACGACGATTGACCCCAAATTTAGCTTAAGGCAACTTCACATTCCCAAATTTGCAACATTGCCACCTCATATACGACAATTGGCTTCTCTCCAAAGTCCAAACACTATCACACTTCCACGTGGAGGAGGAGAAAGGTTGTTGAATTTCAGAGCTTGGAAGCTTGAATAATCTCAAGGGGAAATTAGTGATTCGTAACCTTGAAAAAGGCGAGAGATAAAGATGAGGCAATGCGTACAGAATTATTTCAAAAGGCTGACGTATTGGATTTAAGATTTATTTGGCGACGGATTGGAGTTAATAGAAAAGGTGATGAAGTGAGTGTGTTGGAAGTCCTCAAGCCACACCCTAATTTAAAGAGCCTAACTACTCGTGGTTTTAACAGCCGAAATTTCCCAGCGTGGACTTTAAAGATGGAAGTACGAGGTGATGGAGGACTCAACAATCTGAGTAAGATCAAACTAGAAAATTGCAAGAAAGTTGTACAAGTTCCAACGCTAGGCCACTTGCCACTCCTCAAGACTCTTACGCTGTCTAAGCTGGAAAATGTGACGTGCACAGGATCTTCATTTTACGGAGCGGAGTTGTGTTCCCGGTTCTTGAAAGGCTCGATTTGTAGAATTCTCTCCTAGTGAAAGTGACGATGATCATGAGACCGATCAAGTGGTCGTATATGTTATGAATTGTGTGTTGGCCCAATTTATTGGTGCCGGCCCAATTCTGGCAGCCCAGCACCCCATGGAGTGCAGCCCATTGAGCACAGCCCATTACCACTGCACTCGGCCTTCTTGCACTCAGCCCAGTCCATTACCTAAACCTAATACCCCGTTGTCCCATCCTGACCCTTGATCTATGTTTGGTATTGATGTGGGCTGATCTGGACCGTTGCCTTCCCTTTTTTGTGTTCTGAAACACACACATTCGTACTCACTACTCTAACCCTACTGTGTGTAAACCCTACCTTTCACTGTGTGCGATTTCTGTCTTCTTCACCTTCATCACCTTCGTTGGTGCTGCTGTGGTGTAGATCTGTGATATCCTTGTGTGAGTGAGGGCTGTGAGTGAGTGTGAGTGAGATCCAAGAAAGGGTGGTGCTCTGGGGTGCTTGGGCGTGGCCGCTGTTCCTGCCTTCGTTGTGTAGCTACTGGAGAAACTTGCCGTGATAGCAATTTCTCAGTCCTGAGCCGATCTATCTTCTCTCTCTCTCTCTCTGTCAATATATATATACATATATATATATATATATATATATATTATACTTGTTTATTCCGCTGCATGTGCCTCTATACTCCATTCAAGCCTAGATCCTGATATACAGACCGGTTCTCCTTCGAGATCCGTTGACTGTTGTGGTCTGGGATCTTGCTCTGGTTTTGAGGCTTGAACAGATCTGACTTGGTTGATTTGTTTGTGTTTTGCAGGTGTACGAGGCTCACCGTTGAAGCGCGGAGACACAACAGTGGTATCAGAGCTTCTGCTCCGTGCTCCGGTAACGGTCGGCAACCGGTGAAGCAGATCTGTACCCTAGGGTTTCAGATCTGCAAGAATCTGCGAAGGTCGTCCCGAGCCCGACACCTCTGGGAGTCCCAGGTAGCAGATCCGAATTAGGTGTCCCCAGCCATTGTAAATCCGGGATTTCATCACCCCCTTGGCTGTAAGGTTGGCACCCGGATCGCCTGTGAAACGCGAAACGGGCCCTGCAATTGAGGTCACTTGCGAACACCTCGCAAGGTAAGTCTGTTAACCCCCTCATTTGCCTGTCAACGTGACGGTCAGCCCGCCTGGAGGCATTCTGTGAAGGTGTGGCCCGCCTGGTGGTCGTGTTAGTGTTGAAAATCCGTTTTCAAAAGTATTGTTCAAAATTTTCTGGTAAATCTTTCTGAAACTGAGTGTTTGAAAATTTTAAATTGAAAATTGCTTGATCTATATGTTTCTCTGAGTTAACTGCCTCTGTGTGGATTGGATAGTTAACTAGGGTTTTGTGAGTGACTGCTTGAATCCTGTGTGTGAGCTTTGTGTGGTAACTGTGAGTCTACTGTGGTGTGGTCTCTTGTGTTTCCCTTTTCTGTTTTTCTGGTGTTTTCAAAACTGGTAATCCTTTTTCAAAATGTCAGGGTATAACCTTCCCCCTTTTGATGGTAAAAGTGATTTTGTGATTTGGAAACAGAAAATGAAGGGTATTTTGATTCAACAAAAAGTTTACAAAGCTATAAGTGGCAACTATGCTACCACTGACACTGAAGCTATTCAAGCTGAAACTAATGAACTTGCCCACTCTGCCATTATACTTGGTTTATCTGCTACTGTGCTTAGGAAAGTTAGTGGAATTGAATCTGCAAAAGAACTTTGGGCCAAACTTGAAGAACTTTATACTGAAACTTCTTTAAACAGCAAACTGTTTTTACTTGAAAAGTTTTTTAGATTCAAACTTGATATGAGTAAGGATATAAATGAAAACATTGACTCTTTCAATAAACTGATCCAAGATATCAAGTTAACTGGTGATAAGCACATTGATGATTACTCTGCTATAATTTTGCTAAATGCCATACCTGATTATTATTCTGATGTTAAGTCTGCTATTAAGTATGGTAGGGATGTTGTTACCCTAGACACTGTAGTTAACAGCCTTAAGAGTAAAGAACAGGATTTAAAATCTGGTAGAACTCCTAAGGCCACTAATGATGTTAATTATGTTAAGGGTAAAATGAAGAATAAGAAGTATGGTAACCAGGGCTCAAAAGGCTTTGGAAATCAAAATCATGATAGCAAGGGTAAGGGTAAATCTAATCTTAAGGCTAAGGGTAGGAAGTGTTACAACTGTGGTGAAATTGGGCATTATATGAAAGACTGCAATAAACCTAAGAAACGGAATAGTAATAATGCTAATGTGGTTTCTGATAATATAGGTGATGTGTTTATGATGCATGATTGCTCTTTGCTGTCCAATGTGAATGCCACTAGTGCCTCTCTTCTGTGTGAAAATGACTGGCTAATTGACTCTGGGTGCACTTACCATATGTCTCCATACCTGCATTTGTTTTCAACTTATAAAGAACTTAAAAACTCATATGTCTCCATGGCTAATGATAAAAGGTGTTCTGTAAATGGTATTGGTGATATCTCTGTGAAATTTGAAACTGGTAGTGTGTACACTTTCAAAAATGTTAGGCATGTGCCTGACTTGAGTCAAAATTTGATTTCCTGTGCTGCACTTGAAACTGAGGGTTTATGTGGTGAATGGGGTAATGGGTGCATGACTATAATGGAGGGTTCTAAGGTTGTTTGCAAAGCTGCTAGGCAGTACAACTTGTATGTTTGCAAAGCTGAGTGTTATCTGAATAATCATGCAAATTCTGTCCATGAAAATGTTTCTGATTTATGGCATAAAAGGCTTGGACACATAAGTAAAACTGGTTTTGAATTATTGCAAAAACAAGGTGTCTTTGGTGATGCTAAATTGACTTGCTCTAAATTCTGTGATACTTGTGTGTTAGGTAAACAAACTAGAATGAGCTTTCCTGTGTCTCCCTCCCCCAATGTGCCCTCTACTAAGTGTATCCTTGAATATATGCATGCTGATGTGTGGGGTCCTTCCCCTGAACCTACCCAAGGTGGCAATAGGTACTTTCTTTCTGTGATTGATGATTTTTCCAGAAAAGTGTGGGTGTTTCTAATGAAAAATAAATCTGATGTGTTTGCAAAATTTAAAGAGTTTAAGAACTTGATTGAAAATCAAACTGGTTTGAAAATTAAAACTCTTAGGACAGATAATGGTCTTGAATTTTGTAATGCCAACATGAATGATATATGTGCTGAAGCTGGTATTAGAAGACATAGGACAGTACCCTATACCCCACAACAAAATGGAGTGGCTGAGAGAATGAATAGGACTTTATTAGAGAAAGTTAGATGTTTACTTGCTTCTTCTGGTCTAAGTAAAAGATTTTGGGGTGAAGCTGTGTTAACTGCTACTTATCTGATAAATAGGTCTCCCTCTGTGCCTCTTAAGGGTAAGTGCCCTGAACATGTATTTTCTGGAAAACCTATTGATTTGACAAACTTGAGAATTTTTGGTTGTTCTGCTTTGGTCCTCCACTCTGGAGATAAATTGGAACCTAGGTCTAAGAAATGTGTGTTTCTTGGTTATCCTGAAGGTACTAAAGGTTATAGGTTGTGGCTTAGGTGTGACCCTGGTTTTAAAACTATCACCAGTAGAGATGTTGTGTTTAATGAATCTGAATTTCCATGTTTGCCTGTGAGTCAGTCCAATGTGGATGTCCAAAATGAGGTGGAGCTTGCTCCTGTAACTGATTCTGTGAATGAACATGACTCTAGTGATTTGCCTGTTTTGCCTGACTTTAATATGCATGATTCTGATCAAACTTGTGTGCCTGATTCTGTGAACATGCCTATACCTCCTGTGGAAAACCCTAATGGACCTGTACCTGATGTATCAGGCCACTCTTTGCCAGCTAATTCTCAAACTGTCAACCCTAATGATTATAATAATTCCCCCATGCATGATAATGAAAATGCCTCTATGCCTAATGATTACCAACTTGCTAGAGATAGGGTTAGGAGAAACCCTAGGGCTCCTGCTAGGCTAAATGATTTTCAGTTAGGTGCTTTTGCCTTTAATATGCATGATGTGATTGACAACTCTGAACCTAAATGCTATGTGGAAGCTTTAAAATCTGAAAATTCCAAAAACTGGCTTTCTGCCATGAATGAAGAAATGAACTCTTTATTGAAAAATGGAACTTGGACTTTAGTCCCTAAACCCTCTAAGTGTTCTGTTGTGGACTGTAAATGGCTTTTCAAAGTTAAACAAGAGGGTAATGATATCAGATATAAAGCTAGGTTAGTTGCCAAAGGCTTTTCTCAAAAAGAAGGAATTGATTATAATGAAATATTTGCTCCTGTTGTGAAATTTACCACTGTGAGAATAATGCTTGCCTTATGTGCTCATTATGATTGGGAACTGAAACAAATGGATGTTAAAACTGCCTTTTTACATGGTGATTTGGAAGAACAGATTTTTATGAAACAACCAGAGGGTTTTGTTGATAAAACTAAAACTGAACATGTTTGTCTTTTGAAAAAATCTCTTTATGGTTTGAAACAGTCACCTAGGCAATGGAATAAAAAGTTTGATGAATTCATGATTTCTCAAAAATTCAGCAGAAGTTCTTATGATCCCTGTTTGTATTATTTGAAGTCTGCCATACCTGTTTTTCTTGTGCTTTATGTGGATGATATGTTAATCCTTTCTCCTAATTTGAACTCTGTGAAATCTGTTCAACATAGTTTAAGTACTAAGTTTGAAATGAAAGATTTAGGAGATGCTAAGAAAATCCTAGGTATGAATATTGTGAGAAATAGAACTGAAGGTTACATTCACCTTAATCAAACTGCCTATGTGGATAAACTGCTAGAAAGATTCTCCATGCTAGGTTGCAAATCTGTTTCTGTTCCCCTTGCTTCTCACTTTGTGTTGTCTAAGGACCAATGTCCAAAGACTGATTCTGAAATTGCTTCTATGGTTAATGTGCCTTATGCTTGTGCTGTGGGGTCTGTGATGTACTTGATGGTGTCTACTAGACCTGATATAGCTTATAGTGTTAGCTGTTTGAGTAGGTACATGGCTAACCCTGGACAGCCTCATTGGGAAGCCATGAAATGGCTGTTCAGGTACTTGTCTAGTACTAGAAACTTTGGCCTGAGATTCACTAAGTCAAAGGCTGGAGTTATTTTGAGTGGCTATGTGGATTCTAATTATGCTAATGATAGGGACTCTAGAAAATCTTCTACCTCTTATATTTTCACTGTGTGTGGTGGCTGTGTCAGCTGGAAATCTCAATTGCAAAATGTTGTTGCCCTTTCTACTACTGAATCTGAATATATTGCAATTACTGATTCCTTCAAGGAAGCTATTTGGTTGAAAGGTTTATTATCTGAGATTAAAATGTTAAGTGGTAGTGTCTCTGTGTTTTCTGATTCCCAGTCTGGTATCCAGTTGTGTAAGAATCTTGTTTTTCATGATAGGACCAAACATATAGATGTTAGGTACCATTTCATTAGAGATCTTGTTGAAACTGGTTACATTTTACTTGAAAAGATATCCACTCATCATAACCCCTCTGATATGGGAACTAAATCACTGCCTTTGGAAAAATTTCTTTTTTGTTTGAAATTTCTGCATTTTGATGCCTGTGATTAGTTGCTCTTGCTTGCTCTGTGCTCTGTGTTCTTTGTTGGTGTTCTGACCTTTGGGTTATTACCCCATTTACTTCTTATTGTGTGTAAGATGAGTCTCTGTTTGAGACTATCATTATAGTGTTCTCTGAATGCCTCTGATAGGGCTGAGGAGTCACTGTAATTTTTGTTACTTTGTGTAACTTGCCCTGTGCACTTAGGTGTACAGGGCTAAGGCTATGATGAACTGATTGACTGTGTTTACATGTGTGTGGCTTTAACCAGCATGTAATGTCTTTATAAATTGTCTCTTGAGCAGGTTGACCCAGTACTGTTGCCAACAAGGTGGAGAATGTTATGAATTGTGTGTTGGCCCAATTTATTGGTGCCGGCCCAATTCTGGCAGCCCAGCACCCCATGGAGTGCAGCCCATTGAGCACAGCCCATTACCACTGCACTCGGCCCTCTTGCACTCAGCCCAGTCCATTACCTAAACCTAATACCCCGTTGACCCATCCTGACCCTTGATCTATGTTTGGTATTGATGTGGGCTGATCTGGACCGTTGCCTTCCCTTTTTTGTGTTCTGAAACACACACATTCGTACTCACTACTCTAACCCTACTGTGTGTAAACCCTACCTTTCACTGTGTGCGATTTCTGTCTTCTTCACCTTCATCACCTTCGTTGGTGCTGCTGTGGTGTAGATCTGTGATATCCTTGTGTGAGTGAGGGCTGTGAGTGAGTGTGAGTGAGATCCAAGAAAGGGTGGTGCTCTGGGGTGCTTGGGCGTGGCCGCTGTTCCTGCCTTCGTTGTGTAGCTACTGGAGAAACTTGCCGTGATAGCAATTTCTCAGTCCTGAGCCGATCTATCTTCTCTCTCTCTCTCTCTCTGTCAATATATATATACATATATATATATATATATATTATACTTGTTTATTCCGCTGCATGTGCCTCTATACTCCATTCAAGCCTAGATCCTGATATACAGACCGGTTCTCCTTCGAGATCCGTTGACTGTTGTGGTCTGGGATCTTGCTCTGGTTTTGAGGCTTGAACAGATCTGACTTGGTTGATTTGTTTGTGTTTTGCAGGTGTACGAGGCTCACCGTTGTGATTTACTATTGTATTTAATGTTCTAACAAATTAATAAATACTCATAAAAGTCTACATATTGATCAAACTGATTTTATATTTATATATTTAAAAAAATTTAATGTTATTATTCTAGATATTTTTTCTTCAATTATTATATAGTTTATCTCATACTATATTATAACAAATTTTAAAATAATTTTAAAAATAATTATAAAAATAATTTTGTTATCGTATTTATATTTTTATTTTTAATAAGAAAATATGTAATAATAATAGTGAATTGAGTAAATACAAAATTTATAATGATTTTAAAAATAATAAATTAAAATTAAAATATTATACTGTAAAATTAAAATAATAGAAATAAAAAAAATGTGATAATCTGTGTATACAAAATTTATAATGTGTGTAAATAATGAATGAGTGAAATTGTCTTCAATCTTTATAGTCCCTAGTCAATCTTTATGGAACTATGTCGACCTCTACAATTTCATGTGGATCATCAACCTCGACTGGTGTCGTTCCGGTGAACACCCCCTTGCTGCAGCCGTTTCATATATCGGAGGGTCAGATGAAAACGATCACGACACGATACCCAGATTTTGAAACCAAGTTTCGGGTCGAGGGGAGGAGTACCGTGCCTGTTTGCGATAAGGCAGCTATGTATGTTGATCTGGATAGAGGGGTGAATGTCAGGGATGATGAGGAAACGGGTTTGTATGGAAGTCAGGGCCCGACCAATGGTGGTTCCAGTGATGTTTCAGGGCGGATGAGTATAGTGGAGACGCCAAGGCGACTCAGCTTGAGAGAGGAATTACAACAGCGGCAAGCTAGGGTTAACCAGGTATCTCAGTTTGCTAAAATTGTTTCCTCTACTGAGCTTTTACGTAATAAACGACGGGCGTTTGGGGGTAAAGAGATTGGAAATAATGATGTGGAATTTATTTCTGGTGATAATCTGGGATTTAAAGAGGGTGATTCTCAACCTGTTCTTGGTGAATTCAATGAAATTTGGCTAGATAGTAAATCCGAATCTACCCACGCTGAGGATATCAATAATTCTGTGTTTTTATCTAGCCAAACGGGGAATATTGTTTCAAATTCAAATTGTGTAGATGCCAATCCCATGCAAATCGGCCGCGTTGACCGAGTGCTTCCATCTATAACCGCTGCTCTGATACGGTGAATATGGAAAATAAATTGGGTGCTGACCTGGATAAATCGGATAACACTACTGGCGGCTATGTGGGTGAGTTTTTCTCTGCATGTGATGGTAATGTAAGTTTTCAGCAAGAGGGTTTGGAAAATAAAATTTCTGGGAGGTCAGGGGATTCGAACCCTAGATCAAATGGAGAGTGTGGGAATACTAAAACTTCTAATATTTCGATTGGGAGCAAGGGGGATTCGAACTTGAGATCAGGTGATGACACTATTTTTGAAGCTAATAAAAATTCGATTAGGAGTGAGGGGGAATTGAGCCCACGATCAAAGGATGAAATTAAACATGTAGCTAATAATTCTATTGGGAATACACAAAGATCGTACCCCAGTCCTAGTGGAGAGATTATAATTATTAATGATTCAGTTATTACGTATCAACGGGTTGCAACTCCTTTGTATGAAATCTTTGCGGAAACGAATTTAGGGTTGCAACATGTGTTTACTAAACCAAGCCAAGTGATCCAAGATGATTCGGTTACTATGGAATTGCAGACACACCCCGACCATATGGTGCAATCAGGATCAAAATCTCAAATCATGGAACACAACTCAGAAACGGCATCAGGTACTGGTACTCGTATGCCCATGGATAATTTATTTGTCGGCTCTATTCGACTCAATACACAGCCTGCGGAGTCTCTTAATCGGTTACGACCTCTTCAACCCTCGAGGGTTTCTCTACGATTTATCCCCCCGGAAGTTAATAACGGTACAGTATTCGTTAAACCGACATGGAAAGTTGCACAGGAGGGAGGTAAGAGATGGGCGTGTACTCTTGTGGGTTACTTTGTGGGAGCAAATATTGGATTTCAGGCCACCAAGCGATTTGTCACGTCGATCTGGAAGGGATTAAAAGACATTAAAGCTAAAGGAAATGGTTTCTTCTTCTTCTCCTTCATCTCGGAGAAAGACCTGCAGGCAGTTGTCGAGGGGGGACCATGGATTTTCTCGGGAAAACCGTTGTTTCTACAGCGTTGGCAGCAGGGTATGTCTCTGGAGAGACAACTACACCAGGAGGTACCAATTTGGGTACGATTCAGTAACCTTCCAATGGAGTATTGGACGTCGGAGGGACTTAGTACGGTAGCTAGTGCGGTGGGGGTGCCCCTATACCCGAATGTTATCACCACATCCATGGAACGGCTCGATTATGCTCGTGTGTGTGTGATGATGAAGATTGACGGGGAGTTCAAGAATCATATCATGCTACTCAAACCCACGGAACAGGAGGGATATTATTATGGTAGTTGCAAGGTGAATGTCGATTATGAATGGCGACCGGATGTATGCAGTATTTGTGACTCCTTTGGGCATAAAAACACGGACTGCCCCACATTGGCAAAAAAGACGGATGCCAGGCCGATTACACGATACGAACCGAAGGTTGATGTGGCTGGGACAGCTAGGAACAAAGCATCGAATGGGGTTGGAATTAGAGCAAGGCAGAATACCATGAAAGCCTTGGAACATCAGGTTAAAGGCATTAAGCAATCGAAGGCCATAGTGAGTTGTGAGGATAATTGGATTGTGGTTGGAGCTAAAAGTAACAGAACAAGGGGCCAGAGTTTTACCCCTGGTCACATTGATGCTCACGTCCTCCCGGAGAAGGCTGCCACACCTCCGGCAGCTACGAGTATGCAGTATGGTAATGGGCTTGCTATGAAATCCCAGAAACTACAGAGTACAGCTGTTAAGAAGGCAACGCACCAGAATGCAAAAGGTAGTCCAATCCGAAAACAACGGTTAACTGTCCCTAACACACCCTCTTTGTCGGCCAACATGGGCTCGATGTCGGCCGAAATATGCTCTATAGCTAGGCAGGTTACGGGGAGTAACCCTTTCGGGATCCTAAATAATCTACATGAGCAGGAGGACTCGGCAGTACAGGGTGTTGGTAGTGTGCAGGATTCAGGTATACGAGAGATGGATGTTTCAGGGAAGGGTACTATAGTAGCTACGCAGGGTCCTACAGCAGCCCTTCAGACGGGTTCCCATGGTTAGTACGCTGTGTTGGAACGTTAGAGGGCTGAATAAGCTGGACCACCAGCGGGCGGTCAGAGACCTTATTCAGGAGAACTCAGTTAGTCTCGTTGCTCTTCTTGAGACACATGTCACTGGTAATAGGTCTTCCTTTATTGCAGATCTAGTGTTTTCTTCGTGGAGTAGGCACATTGATTATGTGGATGGTCCGGGTAAGCGTATCTGGGTCGGTTGGGACCAGAGTTTGGTGGATGTTCAGATGGTTCACGCCTCTGACCAGTGGTTTCATTGTCGTGTTACGGAGCTCAGGACAACGGTCACACGGTTTTACACGTTCGTATATGCCCATAACACTGTAATTCAGAGGCGCGTGTTATGGGACTATATTCTTTCTATTTCTGAGCACCTGCAGGATGTTGATTGGGTGGTGTTGGGGGATTTCAATACCATCCTGGATACGAGTGAGGCCTTGGGAGGTAGAGCAGCTATGGTGACAGATGACGAGTTCCAGGCATGCTTGACGGCGGCTGATTTGGTCACGTTACCGACGGTGGGTCCGTGGTACACATGGCATAACCAGCAGGAGGCAGATCGAAAGTGGCGTCGACTAGATAGAGTGGTGGCTAACCCTTCATGGTTGGTTCATCGCGCTGAGAGTATCTATCACACCCTACCGTATCGGACATCGGATCATACTCCTCTGCTTTTGGACCCGGTGACTTCTGGAAACGGATACAAGGCGTGGTTTCGGTTCGATAACCACATAACTGATATGCAGGATTTTATTCCCCAGACGAGGCGTATTTGGGAGTATGAGATTCATGGTCTGCCTATGTATTCGGTGGTTAAGAAGCTTAAACTTCTTAAAGGTGTCTTCAGACAGATGAGGACGAGACAGGGGCACCTTGGGGCGAATGTGACGAGGGCAAGGGAGTTTTTGCTCTTTGTCCAGACATATTTGACTACGGATCCAACCTTTGAGCCATTACTTGTGTTAGATGGTATATGTCGACGCTTATACGCACGAGCGGTTGAGGCGGAGCAGACTTATTTACGCCAGAGGGCGAAGACGTCATGGTTGCGAGATGGGGATCAGTGCACGACCTTTTTCTTTAAGAGTATCGCGGTTCGACGGGCTCGATCGCGTATCCTTCAGGTTGAAACGGCTACTGGGGATCTTGTACATGACTCCTCCCAGATTAGTAGTACGATAGTATCGTTCTTTCAGGGGTTGTTGGGTACTTCTACCCATCCTGTGGTAGGAGATTTACGGCCTTTCGTGACTCAGAGGCTGACTACTGAGATGGCAGAGCATATGATCAGACCGGTGACAGTGGCGGAGATTCAGAACGTACTTTTGGCGTTTGATGACGATAGAGCTCCGGGTCCTGATGGTTATTCTTCGGCCTTCTTCAAACAAGCCTGGCCGGTGATTAAATTTGAGAGCCTCACGGCTATTTCAGATTTTTTCCGCACCGGGAAGCTTGTTAGAGAGGTTAACTCAACGATTCTTTCGCTTATACCGAAGGTTGCTGCCCCAAAGCATCCTAAGGATTTTCGCCCCATCTCGTGCTGCAATGTGTTGTACAAGGTGATTGCGAAGATTATTTCGAATCGTATGAGTAACAGTATGGCATTATTGGTAGACAGATCGCAGACAGCTTTCGTCCCTGGTAGACGCATTGGGGATAACATCCTCCTTGCACAGGAGATAATCCAGGGATACGGACAAAGACGACTTCCCCCTAGATGTGTGCTGAAAGTCGACCTTATGAAGGCCTATGATACGGTTGAGTGGAGCTTCGTGCGGGCGACGTTGGAAACCATGGGACTCCATCAGGTGTTCATCGGTTGGATTATGGAGTGCCTCACTACTCCGGCCTATTCGGTGAACATCAATGGTTCGGCGGAGGGTTATTTCAGAGGTGCTCGGGGATTGAGGCAGGGGGACCCGATGTCACCCTTTCTTTTTGTACTTGTGATGGAGGTCTTACACGGGATTTTGGAGTGGCATATTCAGGCAGAGCCGGAGTTTCAGTATCATTGGAGATGTGAGAGGACCCAGACCTATATGCTGAGTTTTGCTGATGACCTTCTTCTTGCATGTCACGCTGATCCTGTGTCTATTGCTACGCTCAGAAGGGGAGTGCAGATTTTCTCGACTTACTCGGGTCTACATGAGAATGTAGATAAGAGTAATATCTATCTCTCCCTCCAGGCGCAGGATGATGTGTCAGTCCTCCAGCCAATCTTTGACTTCCCGGTTGGTACTCTTCCGGTGCGCTATCTAGGACTTCCTTTGATCTCTTCTCAGTTGAGACTGAGGGATTGTGCCCCCCTGCTACAGAGGATTGATGCTAGATTGGGCTCTTGGACGTCTCGCACCCTTTCTTATGCAGGTCGACTACAGCTGATACGATCAGTTCTCGGTACTCTACATATCTACTGGGCAAGTGTGTTCATTCTCCCCCAGGGGATCATTGAGGAGATTGAGAAAAGGCTGAGGAGATTTCTTTGGTTTGGGACGGGAAACAAGGGGTATGCCAAGGTCCGGTGGGTTGATATTTGTCGCCCTGCTAGTGAGGGTGGTCTGGGCATCCGGGATCTTACCGCCCAGAATCGGGCCCTTATGACTAGACATATCTGGGCAATTCTGAGCCAGGACCCGGAATCTGTTTGGGTCAGTTGGATTCGGGAGAATCGACTGCGGAGGCATTCCTTTTGGAGTGCAAAGATGCCTAGGGCGTGCTCCTGGAGTTGGCGACAGCTTCTAAAGATACGTTCTGCTGTTTTACCAGCTATACAGATGCAGGTCGGGGATGGATCGCATTTTTACCTCTGGAGAGACCCGTGGCACCCCCTCGGTCGCTTGGAGGAGGTGTGTCCGTTGGGACCCCGACTCACAGGTCTACCTAGGGCTGCGTCGTTGAGTATGGTCATAGTTGATGGGGTGTGGAGGTGGCCAGCAGATTTTGCGACGGAGTTCGGAGACCTTATGGATGACTTGCCGAATATCGCTGTAAGGACAGATACAGTGCGGTGGACATTGCATCGATCAGGGGCTTACACTTCCGACTCGGCCTATACTCTTTTCCGCCCGGAGGGTCCCAGGGTGCCGTGGGCTGCCCTTTTAGCCGGACCAGGACGTATCCCACGACATTGTTTCATTCTTTGGCTTGCTATCCGAGGTCGGCTTCCGACTCGGGATAAGCATTGGATTGGTCGGGGGAATGACTCGTGTGTGCTTTGTGGTGGGGAGAGCGCTGAGACACACTCCCACCTTTTCTTTGATTGCTCTTTCTCACAGGACTGCTTGCAGAGACTACAGGTGGAGGTGGGTTTTTTATGGCCACATGGTGTTTGGCATAGTGCTGTTTTACGGGCTGCTAGTCGATGGCGTGGGAGACACTTGATATCTTGCGCATATCGTGGACTTCTCGCTGCAGTGGTCTATTTTATTTGGTTCGAGAGGAACACGAGGATACAGGAGGCTCGCTCGGTGTCGTCTGGAGTGGTGGCTTCTCAGGCGCTTTCTATCATACGGGAGCGGATCATCTCCTTACGACTTCCAGACTCTCTTCAGGCACGGGCTCTGAAGAGGGTGTGGCATATAGCCTGGTGATTGTGTTTGTAGTTTTAGTGCTATATGTTTAGTTTGGCTGGTTGGAGAGCTAGTCTGTTAGCTCGGTGATGCGGTGGAGTTTTCTTTTCCTATGCGCCGTATTGTATCATACCTATTTTTTCTTTTATATGTGATTGACCTTTAACAAAAAAAAAAAAAAAAAAAAATTTATAATGATTTTAAAAATAATAAATTAAAATTAAAATATTAGATTGTAAAAGTAAAATAATAGAAGTAAAACAATAAATGAGATATCCTGTGTTTGCGGGTATACGTTATAGCGTGAACTCTCATTAAAATCAAACGGTTAATATTAAATATAAATATTGTAGGGTCTAGATTTAATATAGGTACGGTACATTAACTGCACTGTAGAACTACCCTATATATATATATATATATATTTCAAAAATATTACTTCTATATATAATTAAAAATACTTATCTTAATTATTTTACCATTTTAACAACAACATTATTAAATTTTTTCAACTTAATTTATTAATTTTCAAACAAAATCTTTTATCAATTCTCAAATTTTATTAAGTACCAAAAAAAAAAAATCATGTATTTTAATTATTTTTCGTTCTATTATACTAGTAATTAAAAAAAACAAAAATTGAGAATTGATTATTTTATTAAGTAAACAAAATCTCATTTATTTTAATTATTTTTCGTTCTATTATACTTACTAATTTAAAAAAAAAAAGCAAATTATTGAACAAAAATTGAGAAATTTATTATTTTATTAAGTAACCAAAAAATCTCATTTATTTTAATTATTTTCGGTTCTATTTTTTGTTCTATTATACGTAGTAATTAAAAAAAACCACATTATTTAACAAGAATTGAGAATTAATTATTTTATTAAGTAACAAAAAAAATCTCATTTATTTTAATTATTTTTCGTTCTATTATACGTAATAATTTAAAAATAAAAAATAAAGCACATTATTGAACAAAAATTGAGAATTAATTATAGAATTTTTAATTTTTTTTTCAATTTTTGATAAAATAAATTTAATATAAAAGAAAAAAATTAGAATTTTGTGATTTTTGTAAAGCTTTATTTACTGCAACAATAATTTTAATATTTTTTTCACACGGTAATAAAATGATATCATGTTTTTAATTGATAATATTTTTAAAAAATATAAAAAATTATATAAATATATTTTTTTAATAATTTAATGTGGGCCCATTTAGGATATGTTGCCTAGGGCCCCTGTAAACTCAGGAACGGACCAGTTACTCGTGAGGGGGAGTGTTAGAGTATCCCACCTGCCGATGAAATTTCCGGGCACGAGTAATTTCGATGAACACGATGTGGGGCCCCGGTCGATGGAATTTCCGACTGTGGGCACCCCTGCCGATGAAATTTCCGGCCAGGAGTAATTCCGATGAACACGATATGGGGCCCCGGTCGATGGAATTTCCGACTGTGGGCACCCCTGCCGATGAAATTTCCCGCCACGAGTAATTTTGATGGAATTTCTCCCTTACTCGTGAGGGGGAGTGTTAGAGTATCTCACCTACCGATGAAATTTCTAGGCACGAGTAATTCTGATTAACACGATGTGGGGCCCCGGTCGATGGAATTTCCGACTGTGGGCACCCCTGCCGATGAAATTTCCGGGCACGAGTAATTCCGATGAACACGATGTTGGGTCCCGGTCGATGGAATTTCCGACTGTGGACACCTCTGCCGATGAAATTTCCGGCCACGAGTAATTTAATTTGATGGAATTTCCCCTTTACTCGTGAGGGGGAGTGTTAGAGTATCCCACCTGCCGATGAAATTTCCGACCACGAGTAATTCCGATGAACACGATATGGGGCCCCGATCGATGGAATTTCCGACTGTGGGCACCCATGTCGATGAAATTTCCGGCCACGAGTAATTCTGATGGAATTTCCCCCTTACTCGTGAGGGGGAGTGTTAGAGCTTACTCGTGAGGGAGAGTGTTAGAGTATCCCACATCGGTTGGATAAAGAGCCTTGAGCTCACATATAAGTTGGACAACCTTATCACCTTAACAAGACCTTTCAAGGTGTTATTGACCCAACTTTGACATTCCTAATGGGAAAAAGCTGAATTTCCGCCAAGTGGGTGTTTCCACACCTTGAGTACTTGAGCTTATACGGTCGGGTAGTTCATGAGCGCTATTATATACTAGTATATGTGTGATGTAGTTCGGGTAGTTCATGAGCGCTATTATATACTAGTATATATGTGATGTAGTTCATGAGCGCACTCCAAGTCATTTCTCATGCCTTAAAATATTACTCACTCTCCTCTAGACTAATAGTCACACTTCCTTCACAAAATACAAAGAAAGTGTGACTACAAAATACAAAGAAAGTGTGACTATTGGTACTAATAGTCACACTTCCTTCACAAAATACAAAGAAAGTGTGACTACAAAATACAAAGAAAGTGTGACTATTGGTTTGAGCACTATAATATACTACTAGTATATGTGTGATGTAGTTCATGAGCGCCCCCTTCCTTCACAAAATACAAAGGAAGTGTGACTATTAGTCTAGTTTGGAGGGAGTATTATATACTTAGTATATGTGTGATGGACAGGCTGTCCAAGTCATTTCTCATGCCTTAAAATGTTACTCTAGTTTGGAGGGAGTATTATATACTTAGTATATGTGTGATGGACAGGCTGTCCAAGTCATTTCTCATGCCTTAAAATGTTACTCAGCTCCCTCCGTCCCGCGAATGTTTGCCAACTTGGTCAACTGTTCTCTTATTTGACCGTCGATTACTTATAATAAAAAATAATTAAAAATTATAAAAAAATACTAAAATAAAATTTATCAGTTGACCATGGCAAACGCGGGACGGAGGAGTATTATATACTAGTATATGTGTGATGGACAGGCTGTTTGGTTGACATTGCGCGGATAATTGATGATAATACAGTATACTCTGTATGTTTTTGTTTCTATTCTGTATGTTTTTGTTTCTATTGTAAGTTTGTTTTTTTCCAATAATTTATTTGACTTTATAATAGTTGAGTCTTCTCCCAATAATTTTCCTTACATATTATACTCTCTCGATCCAAACACAGTTTTCATACTTTCCTTTTTGGGGTGTGATGAGCCATTTTATTTGCTCATCTTAGAGCACTTTTACACCCTTTATTGAGTCAGTTTGAGTCGTTAACGTGTCTGGGAGGGCACAATTAGGTGTTTGGGCAGAGTGTGTATCGATGCAGGTAACAGGTGGCGCACTGGGCAAAAGAGGCAAGGAAATCCCCTTCTTTGGGCAAATCAGTTCTGGAGCGGTAGTGACAAGCAACAGTTTGACCACATCGGGCAAATGGGTAAGGTCATGAAGCAGAAGACCCAGAATTCCTACCAAGTACCGTGCCTGGTCCGACCACCTGTGGAGGAGAAGAATTACCTGCAAACTTCGATTTGGGCAGAGAGCGGCTGATGACAGAAGATTCCCTGTGGGCAAGGCGCCAGCGTACCAGAATCCCTGGATTTGGGGGATCTGACTTATCCCCCAACGCGTTGACTGTTGGCGCCTATTCTTTAGGAAGGAGAAACAGCCGCTGCAATTCAAAATTCAAATTGAAGTCTATTAAAGGGGCGCGACGGGCAGCAAAGACAAAAGGAATTACGCACCGAGAAGTCGGAAGAGCCGCCGGTCCCGCAGTTCGCCGTCGCCGCCGAAGTTGCCGGAGAAGGAAGCGGAGCTGTTCGTCCGGGTTCCTTTATTTAATTGCAGTAGATCCGACCTTCGGGTCGAGAAACAATTTGGTTTATGTTTTGTTTTTAAGTTTTAATTCCGTACTTCTATTTCCTTCAAAAACGTTTACGATTTGAAGGCATGAATAATATAATTCTATTTCCCTTATTTACTTTGTCTTTTATTTCCAGAATGAGTAGCTAAATTTATCGTGCATCTGGGCAGGGACGGATCGAAGGTGAAATTAGGGTTTAGTTAGGCCGCGAGGTTGGAGGGGCTGAACTAACCGGTTGGGTGTTTGTTCCCGAGGCAAAGTTGTTTGAGGTTTATTTCTGGGGAGTTTGGGTAAACTAGGACGACCACTAGTGAACCTTTACAAACTGGGATACTGGTGATTGGCAAACCGCATAGATGTACCTTGTAGTATTGTTGCGGGCATAGCACTAGAACTTGCAGGAGATGCGGTCGTATGTTTCGAGCATGCTATTGGCCGAGCGGGTCTGTCTAGAGGGTAATGCGGGTTTGGGCAAACTAGATCCATGTTTGGTCGCATAGGTTATCGAATTGTTCAGATCCAGGGGATTAGGCAAAGTGTTAGCTAGCCTTTTCTTTACACAGTAAGGATAGATGAGGGGTGGGGCAATTGCTGGGCGTGACGCAATAGGACCACTTTTGTTTTTGCACCCTATAACTGCTGACAAACCGCTGGTAAAAATCCTTAGTGCCGATGAACGGTAGTTTGCCCTAATGATCCTGAGTGAAGTTTTCTGCCCGGATGCTTTGTTTATTATTTGATTTAAAGTTTTCACTTTTAGCATTCTGTTAGATCTGAGTTGTTTGCTTTGTTTACTTTTAAATTTATTTATTTGCATGCTATTTCTGTTAGTCGTAGTTAGATCAAAGTGTTTGAAACGATTGCAAAACCGCTGTGCCCACAGCAACCAAACTCAAAATCTTTTTGTGACAACCCCTTGGGCAAAGCCGAGATCACCTACTGTAATTGCCTCCTTGTGGGACCGACCCCACGTACTTACCATTATCTACGTTTTGTAGTTAAAGGGGTACTGGCTAAAAATAAATTTCATTTTGACAGCGTGTTTGCTCCACGACAAGTATTCGCGTTCGTCAAAATTGGCGCCGTTGCCGGGGAGGCAAATTTCCAACAGTAAGTCGTCTGTGCTAACAGTTTGACCTGTTTTGTTTATGCAGGATTCTGCTTCTGGCAAAGAGATTGTCACCTGGTACGATCCTGAGATCGAAAAGACCGCAAAGCGAATCCGGAAAGAAACAAGGCTAGCCAAAGCGTTAGCACGTGCCACCCAAGAAGCTGCCCATACACCAAGGGCAGAAAATCCGCGAAGGGCAAGGAGAGGTGAACCAATTACCCCACCTAGACCTTCACCAGAACCAGCCACAATGGCAAACCAAACTCTCAGGGAAATGATGTTCCCTGCCAATCTGAACCTCCGACCATCAGGCATCACTTTGCCCACCATCAATGAGAACTGGGAGATGAAACACAATTTCATCCAAATACTGCCTAAGTTCAACGATATGCCCATGGAAGACCCACAGAGGCATCTTCAAGACTTCGAGTTAGCCTGCGGAACCATAAGGGGAGGGCCCCCTTTGAGCGAATACATCCGTCTGCTGGCTTTTCCCTTCTCACTTGGGGATGGAGCACGAGAGTGGCTCTACACTCTGCCCGAAGGACAAATCACTACTTGGGCACAGCTCCAACAGAAGTTTTTGGAAAAATACTTCCCTGCCGCCCGAATCCAACACATGCGAAGGAACATCAGTAGCATTAAGATGGGGGCAGGCGAAGAGTTTCCCGCATATTGGGCACGGTTTAAACAGATGTTGGCAAAGTGTCCTCAGCACCAGATCCCTGACCACGATTTGATCCAATACTTTGTGTCTGGGCTAAGGATGCACGAGAGAACCCTCCTGCACGCTGCCAGTGGAGGGTCTATCCTGAATAAAAGTGCTGAGGAGGCATTTAAACTCTTCAAGGAGATGACAGAGGAGTTCAGAGATGATGTAAGTGAGTTGCCCAGGACCAATTTGGGGACAACCACCGCTGCGGATTTAAAAATCGACAAACTGTGCAGCGCAATGGAGAAGTTTATGAATACTATGGCCACCGGGCCAAAGAGAGGTGTGAAAGCTTGCCAGATCTGTCAGGGCACAGAGCATGCCACTGATGAGTGCCCCACGCTGTATGACGAGGAGGTCAAAGCAATGGGCCAGAGCAACGGTAACGGGCAAGGAAGGGGGAAACCATACTATGATAATAGGTATGTGAATAACAACAACTACAATGAGGGGTATAATGGTAACCAAAATTTCCAGCGATACAACCAACAAGGGCAGTACCAACAGCAAGGCCCCGGGATGTACCACCAGCCCGCTCAGACCAAAGGGCCTACCTTGTCTGAGATGATGGAAACTTTGGTCAAAGAGAACATCAAGTTCCAGCAAGAGAATGCCAAAGCCCACCAAGAGAATGAGAAATTCAAGCAAGAGACCAGAGGGCAGTTCCAAAGTCTGGGAGCCCAAGTCTCTCATCTTACTCAAGTAGTGGCAAAGCTGGAACAGAAAGGAGGTACTTTGCCCCCGAAAGTCGAAGTAAACAATGCCCATGTTAATGCCGTTCAGCTCAAGAGTGGCAAACCACTTACCATAGTGGAAAAGTCTGCAGTAAAGGGCAAAGAGCCCGTGCTAGATGATCCCCCAGTCATTGAGGAAGACCCTGGGACAGATAATGAGCAAGAAGAGGTGATAGTCAGGGCAAAGAGAGATAAGTCCCCACCACCAAAAATCAAGCCACCTTTCCCGGGCAGACTGAGTAAAAACCGTGAGAGGGAAGAAACTCAAGAGATGTTCAAGATGTTTAAGAAGGTGGAAATCAATATGCCCCTTCTGACCATACTGAACGCTATGCCCAGATGTGCTAAGTTCTTGAAGGAGCTTTGCACAAAGAAGGTCAAATATCAGGATGATGCGAAGTTTGAGGTGGGGGAGAATGTCTCTGCCGTGATTAAAAAGACTGGACCTACAAAGTGTGGAGACCCAGGCATGTTCTACATTCCGTGCATCATAGGGCATATGAAGATAGAAAAGGCAATGCTCAATCTTGGAGCATCAATCAACGTTATGCCCAAAACGATGTACGAAGACCTGGAAATAGGGCAACTGAAGCCCACTCGAGTTGTGATCCAACTGGCTGATAGATCGAACGTTTATCCTGAGGGCATACTGGAAGATGTCCTGGTCAAAGTGGAAGAGTTGATATTCCTTGCTGATTTCTATGTGCTCGATATGGGAAGATCAAGTAAAGCCCCAGTAATGATATTGGGCAGACCGTTCTTGAAAACAGCAAGGACCCACATCGACTGCGAAACCGGTAGGCTGACGTGCAAATTCGAGGGAGAGACGGTCACCTTTGACCCCTACAAGTCCATGAAGCACCCAGCTGACACCGAAGAGATCCACTACATTGACCAAATTGAGAAGGCAGTAGAGGCAAAGGCGCTCCAATGTGGCAAGTATGACCATACCGAGATAGCCATTCAACAAGGGCTTACAGAGTTTGACATGGAGGACGAACCGGAAGAATTGCAAGAGGCAATTGAGCAGTTAGATTCTCTGGAGAGTTTCAGAGGCAATCCGGGCAAACCGATAGAGATTGAAGAAATGATCATGGTACCCTCCCTTGAAAAGCCACCAATGCTGGAATTGAAAAAGCTGCCCAAACACCTCAAGTACCTATATTTGGGAGATAACGACACTTTTCCCGTCATCATAAGTGCCTATTTGCAAGAGGCAGAGGAGGCAAAGTTGAGGTATGTGCTGGGGAAGTACAAACAGGCCATAGGGTGGACTTTGGCTGACATCAGAGGGATAAGTCCAAGCATCTGCCAACACCACATTCTTCTGGAAGATGACTCTATGCCCGTACGTGATCCTCAAAGGAAGCTCAATCCAGCAATGAAGGAAGTTGTGCTCAAAGAGATCAAAAAGCTTCTCAGTGTGGGCATAATCTACCCAGTGTCAGATAGCAAGTGGGTTAGCCCAGTGCATGTGGTGCCAAAGAAGTCTGGAGTTCAAGTCATAGAGAACGAAAGAAATGAGCAGATTGCCACCCGACTACAAACTGGGTGGAGAGTTTGCATTGACTACCGCAAACTGAACAAGGTAACCCGCAAGGATCACTTCCCTTTGCCTTTCATTGATGAAATGTTGGAAAGATTGGTTGGGAAGAAGCACTTTTGCTTTCTGGATGGCTACTCAGGGTATATGCAGATATGGGTTGCTCAAGAGGATCAGGACAAAACCACCTTCACCTGTCCTTTTGGCACCTTTGCCTACAGGAGAATGCCCTTTGGCCTCTGCAATGCACCAAGAACTTTTCAAAGGTGCATGATGAGTATTTTCGCTGACCTGCTCGAGAATGGAATTGAAGTGTTCATGGACGATTTCACCGTGTATGGCAATTCCTTTGACTCCTGCCTGGAACACTTAGAGATGGTGCTCAAAAGGTGTGTGGAGAAGAGCCTTGTCCTGAACTACGAAAAATGCCACTTCATGGTCGAAGAGGGAATTGTCCTTGGGCATGTGATTTCAGCTAAGGGCATAGAGGTGGATAAAGCCAAGATCGAAGTCATCTCCAAGCTACCATACCCGAGGAATGTGAAGCAAGTCAGGGGGTTCTTAGGGCATGCTGGCTTCTACAGACGTTTTGTGAAGGACTTTGCCCAAATTGCCCGCCCTTTGACCAGACTGCTTCAGAATGATGTAGAGTGGGACTTTGATGAGGACTGCAAGGCTGCCTTCAACCATTTGAAGGAGAGATTGGTCACAACGCCTATTATTCAACCACCAGAATGGAGCATGCCATTCGAGCTGATGTGTGATGCAAGTGGATATGCAGTGGGAGCTGTGTTAGGGCAAATAAAAGGGAAAGAAAGGCATGTGATTTACTATGCCTCGAAGACCCTTAATGCTGCCCAAAGTAACTATGCCACGACTGAGAAGGAGCTTTTGGCCATTGTCTTTGCCTTTGAGAAGTTTAGGTCTTATCTGCTGGGCAGTAAGACCATAGTGTATACAGACCACGCTGCACTGAAGTACCTCATGGCAAAGAAGGAGACTAAACCAAGGCTTATTCGATGGATCCTGTTACTTCAGGAGTTTGACATCGAAATTCGAGACAAGTCTGGCAATCAGAACCTCGTTGCAGATCACCTAAGTAGGATTCTCCAGAAAGAAGAGGATATGCCTATCACCGAGACGTTCCCTGATGAGCATCTGTATTCTATTATCACTTTGGGCGAAGAGCCATGGTTCGCTGACCTTGTGAACTTCATGGTTACTGGTATTTTCAGGGACGGCATGACCTACTACGAGAAAAACAAAATGAAGCGTGAGGCAAGGAGCTATGTCTGGGATGAACCCTATTTGTGGAAAAGATGTGAAGACCAAGTCCTTAGAAGATGCATTCCTGAGTCCGAGCAGCAGGGCATAGTGGATCACTGCCACAAGCAACCCTGTGGAGGCCACTTTGGGCCAAGGCGTACAGCAAGAAAGATTCTGGATTGCGGATTCTACTGGAACACTTTGGTTCGAGACTGCTATGAGCTATGCAAGAGATGTGATGAGTGCCAGAAGGAAGGCAACTTGACCAAGCGCAATGAAATGCCCTCTGTGCCCATACTGCCATTAGAGATCTTTGATGTCTGGGGCATAGACTTCATGGGGCCATTTCCAAATTCACAAGGTAAGGAATATATACTCCTAGCAGTTGATTATGTCTCAAAATGGGTCGAGGCAAAGGCAACTCCCACCAATGATTCGCGCATTGTGGCTGAATTCCTCAAAGGGAATATTTTCACTCGGTTCGGTGTGCCCAGAGCACTAATAAGCGACCAAGGGACCCATTTTTGCAACTCTGTAATTGAGAGGATGTTGCGGAAATATGGAGTCACTCATCGAATCACTTGTGCCTATCACCCCCAGGCAAACGGCCAAGCAGAGCTCTCCAACAGGATTATCAAAGCTATTCTGAGGAAGACAGTTAGGCCAGAGGGGAAGGATTGGGCAGGCAAACTGGATGATGCACTGTGGGCATACCGCACTGCATTCAAGACTCCATTTGGTATCTCCCCTTTCCGAATGATATTTGGGAAAGCTTGCCATTTTCCCGTAGAGATAGAGCACAAGGCACACTGGGCAGTAAATAAAGTCAACTTTGATTGGGATCTGGCTGGGAACGAGCGTAAACTTGACTTGGTCGAATTAGAGCAGCTTCGCATTGAGGCGTATGACCATGCTGCCCACTACAAAGAGCGAACCAAGAGGGCTCATGACAAACTGATCAAGAGGAAAAAGATTGAGGCTGGACAGTTGGTTTTACTGTACCAAACCAGAAATCAGTTCCGTTCGGGCAAACTGTCCTCTAAGTGGGAAGGACCTTATTTTGTTCACCATGTCAGCCCAAATGGATCTGTGGAGTTGAAAAGCAAAAAAGATGATGATTATATTTTCAAGGTGAATGGCCATAGAGTGAAGCCCTACTTTGGGCAAGAGAACCTGGAAGGGCAGCTTGCCCTAATTGAGTGAACAAATAAAGCAGTTGGGTCCTGCCCGGGACTATAAATAGGGCGCTGGCCAGGAGGCAACCTGGTATGTTTGTATAATTTTGTTATTTCATTGTTTTTTTTAGATTAAGAATAAACTAATAGCAACAAGGGACTTTGACTATGCCGCGAGAAAGGGGTATGTTGCATTTTTGATCTTGCAGGAGGACTTTGTGCAGATTAAGCCTTTGGGCAAACAGGGACGCAAGTGGGCAGTTGCGATTTTCAAGGGGCTGAAACCGTCCCATCAGGGACTCTGCAAATCCACCATCATCACGCCTCTATCCACCCGCGATTCCCGATAACTGCCAATAACTCCTCTATTTTCAAAATTCAAAAAACACATTATATACCTTTTCTCTCTCTCTCCATATGGTATCTACCCGTGCAAAAAACAAACTCAGAAAAATTCCCACCGGAACCCTAATTGACCTAACCATTGGAACCGCTGCATCCAAACTGAAAAAGATGGTGTCTCCCAAGAAGTCGAGTCCGGCAAAGCCCAAATCCCCCGCCGCCGAAGAAGTCATCCACGCCGTTCCCTTGGTCACCATACCGCCGAGCCCCGCCACGACGGAGACGGACAACACCCCAATCGACGAATTGGCCAAGGAAATTGACGAATCCAAAACCACCGGCGAAAAGGAAGATCTGGAAACCCTAGCCACCGCCGCTCAGAAGGAGGAGGGCAAAGCCGCTGTTGACAGCCCCCCGAAAAAGAAGCAGAAGAAGTCGACAGGCAAAGGCAAGAAGAAGGTTACTCCCACCCCCACTGCCGGATCCACCTCCGACGACAAGGAGAAGGAAGATTCGACGGCCGCCGGTAAAACTCCGGTGGAAGAGGAAGAAGAAGAGGAGGTGATAAAAAGCCCAGCCCCCAAAAGCAGGACCCGCGCATCCACCAAGAAGAGAAAGGCGGTTGACACTGTTGGAAATCGACTACCCGGGACGAGTCCGTTCGACTACTCGAACATCCGGACACGCCCAGTCGACCTCCAGCCTCACTACTTCCATCACGACGAAGCCCCAGACCCGAAACACGCCCAGCCATCATGCCCGTAGCACAACCGCGCATTTCCGAGGGCTTCTGCCCTGTCTGTCGCCCGACAGGGCAGT
Organism: Euphrasia confusa; assembly: GCA_954870475.1. Classification (NCBI taxonomy): domain Eukaryota; kingdom Viridiplantae; phylum Streptophyta; class Magnoliopsida; order Lamiales; family Orobanchaceae; genus Euphrasia; species Euphrasia confusa. The sequence continues at coordinate 36,262,512 of OX940955.1, read as the reverse complement.
GTCGGCCGACAAGAAAAGCTGTCGGCCGACAGCGTCGCGATTCCAGAATCGCGATGCTGCTGTTCGGGCTGTTCCGGCGCGATTTTCTCGATCCGACTGCTGTTCCGGCGATCGGAGAACGCCCAGCAGCCCGAGACCATCGAAACCAAGCCATCGAACACGATCGGTGGTTCGTTGTATGATTACGTACGAGATCAAATCGAAACGATGCGGAATAAAGGTTTCGATTTCATACCTTTGTCGCGTGATTCGGAGAAACCGAATTGTTGAGACCACGAAGCCTTCCGGTGTATGTCTCTATCCCCGACGTTCAGCCGTTGAGTGGGCAACAATCCGCTGAACCTTCCTCTTCTCCTTTCTCTCTTGAACCCACCGTAGGAATAATATCCTCTGTCTCAGAAATATATTTGCGCAAGCAAAATTATTTTTACAGAATTATTACTACGCTAATCTGAATTAATTAAGCAGAGAAAATTAATTGCGCTAGCTTTTTATTTTCTCTACAGAATTAATTATAGCGGCGTAAGTTAGGTTTTGATCTTCTGTATCAGAAATATAATTGCGCTACCAATTAATTTCTCAGAAAATAATAACAGCGCTAATCTATTTATTTTTACAGAAAAATAATTGCGCAAACAATTTATTTTTCTCCGCAAAAATAAAATAGTTACAGAAAAATAATTGCGCAAACAATTTATTTTTCTCCGCAAAAATAAAATAGCGGCGTTTCTTAGGTTTAGAGAAAGAGAGTGTGAGGTATTTATAGAGCTACACCAGGGACCTTATGGAAATTAATTATTAGGCTAAATTGCAATTTAATTAACTCGGCGTCCTAAAAGGCAAACCTTAATTAAATTCTACAATTTTAATTATAATTAATTCCACTATAAAATTATAATTGAATTCCCAATAATTAATTTATATTATTTCAACAATAATAATTCCGCCGAATTACATATACGACTTTCCCCGTGTTTAAGACATCGTATGTCCACGAATTAACTTTAATTACTAATAATTAAATTAACTCGTTTCTTGTTATCCGAGACTAGTACCACTCATCCTTATTATCATGTGGAACGAATCCACCTGCAGGGTTTACATGATAAACTTTATGAGCTCATCTCGGGGACATCATCAACCCAATATATGGGACACGGTTTCCTGTCTATAATCTATAGCATGCCGTGTGTACAATTTCGATTCCCAATTTACCGAGAATATTGACTAATCAATTAGTCTCACTCACTAATAAGTCAAAGAACCGAGAACTGGACACACGCACCTAAAATTATATAGGGATTAGGAATTCGTATATCCGTAATATCTGAGGTCTAGTTCGATTACTGCGATTAGTATAAATCGAACGCCCTCCCGTGGTCCTGCTCAATACACCAAGTGTACGAGTGTAACATGATAGTCAAGACCGACTATCTACCAGTCACACTACGACGTATCGATGGATTGTCCCTGTCCATCTAAGTCGTGAGCTACTGTTCGATAGTATACGAGTAACCGACAGTATGATCTTCCGCGTGTCTCCTCACGCCATACTGTCTACAACGTATACATCAAGGACTATTGCATTAAATGCAATCATGCTTGAATCATATCTCGAATTAAGGTATAGATAAGGAGTTCCGTATTTGCACTAAACTAGACATTTAGAATACAACTCCATCAATCTCCCACTTATACTAAAAGTCTAGTCGCCCTCTCCCAAACATCAGATTCCCATAACCTCATCACGCCTACCCAACGCTTTCGATGGAAGTGCCTCTGTGAACGGGTTTTACCAGGCAATCCTCTCGATGCTATCTAGGTGACAACTGCATCGTCTTACTAGACGATCTCTCGAATCAGGTAGTACTTGCGCTCTACGTGTTATCTCCCACTGTGGACTCGTGGCATTTCAAGTTTGCCAATACTGCTATTCAAAATAGCTTTGGGTGAACTAGAAACCACATCTAAGTCCCTTAGGAAGTTCTGGAGCCACACTGACCTTTTAACTGCCTCAGAGGCCGTTATCCTTTCAGTTTCCATGGTAGAGTCCGTAATGCATCGCTGCTTTACATTCTTCCATGTGACTGCTCCACTTCACAGTGAGAACACATAGCCTGACTTCGACTTTCAACTGTCCCTGTTTGATTTGGAAATCCAATTCTATGTAATCCAAAGGAAACAACTTGACTGCTTTGTAACTCAGAACATAATTTCTGGTCCTCTGCAGGAGCCTAAACATGTTCTTTACATCAGTCGAGTGATCCTTTCCAGGATTACTATGATATCTCACCACCATGCCCAGGACATAGTAGATATCAGTCTCGTGCATAGCATTACATACATTAAGCTTCCCACCATTAAGGTGCAGGGAACTGCTTAATCTTCATCTATCTCCTTTATTGTGTCGGACACAAAACTTTAGATAGATGAATTCCACATCTAAAAGGTGAAGACCTTTCTTGGAATTCTGTATGCTGCAACGAGTAAGAATTGTATTTATGTATGAGGCTCGAGATAAGTTCTATGTTCTTTTCTGGCGATCATTTATTACTTTGATCCCAAGAACATTCCCGACTTCTCCTAAGTCTCTTACATTGAATTACTCGGACAACCATCCCTTTATGTTCGATAACATCTTTCATATTGTTGCGAATTTAGAAGGATGTCGTCTACATAAAGAATGAGAAAACACCACATCTTTTCTGTCACTTCTTTATTACACTCAGGACCTAAACATGCCTTGATTGAATCCATAAAATGGATTTTCTCATAGATCCGCATGTGTCCAAGATCTTGAAGCTTCCTTCAATCCAAAGATCGATTAAGCTTGCTTACAAAATGCTCTCGGCTATCTTTGATGAATCCCTCTGGATGTCCCATACAGATGGTCCCGTCAAGACTTCCATTTAGGAAATCCGTCTTGACTTCCATCTTTGAATCCAAAGATTCAATCTCAGATTTCATCGGCTTTTGCCAAGACTGAGCATCTTGATCTTTCAGCGTCTCGTCATAGATCCAGGGGTCGGCTTCATGTTCTCTAGGTAACAAGTCCGAAGACTCTCCTATAAACATGAACCTGTCGGGTTGTCTAACAACCCTCCCACTACGACGACGCTCCGGTGTATCTTTAGTGACTAAAGATTACAGTAGTGAACTACTCAGTTAGGCTGGTTCTAAGTTTTGATCAGTCCCTCTAAGCACATTAAGTATTACTCTACTCTTGGGCTTTTGATCTTGCATATATATAGTCCATGTCTAAGAACCGAAACGTTGATGCAATCAACGAACATCTGGTCCTTTGGACTATATTACATATCTCAATTCGTTTTCTTAGGGTATCCTATAAACAGCCGAATATCTGTACAGGTTTCCAAAGGAATCAAGTTCAGGATAAACGCCGCTGTTTCCAAGGCATATCCCAAAACCGAATTAGGTAACTCTGTATAACTCATTGTCTACTTTCCCATATCTATAAGAGTCCTATTCCTTCTTACTAACGCATCATTTTTGCCGAGGCATAAAATGTGTAGTCAATTTTGGGAGTTAATCCCATTGGTCTGATAAGTATGCCTCGAACTTCATGAAGAGGTTCGCATACATCAGATCGAATCAAATCTAGTACTTTCTTGGATCTTTACCCTTTAACCGTAAAGGGTTGCTTGGTCATTTAAACTTCCAAGTATGATTCGAAGGTTGGAAGGTCCTTTCCTTCAACCTAGTTGAGTAGTCCATCAGCTTTCACCCTTTGAATCGTACTCAAGTTAAAATGATCTAGCCTAAGATGCCATAAGTACATTTGATTCATCTTAGAAGAATCTTTACTCTTATTGGGTTTCGACAATGTGTTATTAGCTCCGGTCTGTTGCATCGTCGAAGAATATGGATTTAGTATTAAATTGTCTATCAATGTACCAGAATAAATAATATTCCCGTTTCCTACTCTGATAAGTATGAAACTATCTAAAGAAACGGAATATCCATTCTAAGCCAATTTAGAAATCCGAAATAAAATTTCTTTCTAAATGCCGGCACATAAAGACAATTTATTAGAACTAAAATCCTACCGTTAAAACCATTTAACATCTCCCACTGCAACGGCTGTTACCTTAACAGTATTGCCCATGTAGGTTATTACTTCTTCCTATCTAAGTCTCCGGGTTTCCTGGAACCTCTGCATTTAAGTGCAGACATGATTAGTGGTTCCCGTATCCACACACTAGCCTCTGGTAGATAACACCACTAAACATGTTTCGGTGACTAAGGAAGAGTCAACTTCTTGTTGCTTGAGAGGACAACTAAAACTCCCAGAATCCATACTGCTTACAACGGAAGCACTTGCCCTTTGGGCTTGCTTGTCCCATTCTGTGGTCCAGATATATTAGGCCCACTGGGTTTCCGTATTTGTTTCTTCTTCCTTTTGCCGCCCGAAGGCCTAGGAAGAGCCAATTTCTCAGCCACAAGTGCTTTACGGACCCTTAAAGATTCTCTCAGCCGCTAGAAGTTCAATCAGGAGCTCCGCCGATGAATAAGACCCCTTATTCATGTTATAGTTCAGGCGGAACTGCTCAAAACTTCTCGGCAGAGACTGGAGCACAATATCGACTTGGGTTACCCCATCGATAACTGATCCTAGAATCTCTATCTCATTAAGATAGCACATCATCCTAAGAACGTGATCCCTCACGGGCGTTCCTTCGGACGCGATGGCCGTCATGAGTTGCCTCATTGCATTTTGCCCGACTGTCCTATCCTGATAACAAAAAAAAAACTTCTTGAGGCTAAGCATCATATCATAGGTAATGGTCATGGCTTGATCCCGATGTCGCAGCACATTTTGACATGAAAGCCATAATGCAGCTCCGCGTCATCTCAGAGCCTTGATCCATTTCCATGAGCTTCCTTTCCTCGGTAGTGGAAGCATCATTTGGTTCAGCAGGTCAATTGACTTGGAGTACATAATTGTACTCCTCTGCAGTTAGGACAATGTCCAAGTTTCTTCTTTAATCCATACAAACAGGTTCAGTGAGTTTGTTGACTTTTAATGGGAATAATACCATATAAAACAAACAATGAGTTTAATTCGATATCATTTCCCTCAAATAATATCATTAAACTACCAATCATTTCCAAAATCCCATCAGACTAGCATGCCACGTTCTTGTGGACGTATACTAATCCAAACGATTTTATAATTGGATTCTTACTTCGGTCGTACATCATTATAGAAGTGACTCCGATGGGGAGGATACTATAAAGCGTACCTAAGTGTATACCATTTCTCAGTACTAAGTCCACCGCTCGGGAACTACATGTCCACCGCAAGCCACGTTCATGTGGACGTTTACGTTGACATGCGGTCCTCCACGACTTTCTATAACTGTCGAGCCTCAATTAATCCTAAAGTTCCGTTTCCATCTAGCAAGCCACGTTAGTGTGGACGTTTACTAAAACAAACAACTTTATTAATTGAATCCCATTTATTTAAATGTCATAGAGTCTCAATTAACCCAAAGTATCGTTTCCATTTAGCAAGCCACGATAGTGTGGACGTTTACTAAAACAAACAACTTTGTTAATTGACTCTTACATTTATTAAATTTCACAATTTTATTAATCAAAGCTTGATATCTCGTAAGTGAAACTCGAAGTTTCTAACCAGCGATCAATCACGCTATTGAGCCCTATCTCTCACTAGGTGAGGGAGCCAATCAGACAATCGATCTAGTCATCGAATGACTCGAAAGTCTCTAATTTGTGTCATTGACATAACCAAGTGGCTCTGGCTCCATTCCACTCCCCGGGGTGAGAATGAGTCGACTTGAAATTAGTCTTTGAAAAACAAATTAGGCATTGCTTTTGAAAAATATAATTATTAAATTCTATAAGTGGAATTAATTTCGAATTTTGATCCAGTGATATCCGTGTATCGACTTTATCCGATAGGGAGGATGACACTAAAGCCAACTCGTAAGTCAATACACATCACATTCAAAACAGAGAATGGAGACCGCGGGATTGTTTCCAATCCCTCTCCCACTTAGTATTTTACGATAAGGGATAACATGCATAAATAATTTAAGCATAATAATAAACACGTAAATCACATAAAAAGCAATTAACGTGGCCCCGATTATTATGGCCTTAAATATTTTCCAATGCACGTCTCTTGGAACTTCATCTCGTTGCTCGTCTCGATCTCGGTCCACCACCGACTCACTCGAGGGTCAAGAGACGAACTCCTCCCACTGGAGCCTCGTCTAGAGCCTCGTTGAGTCGTCCGTGGGGTCGAACGAACCCCAGCCCCGCTGCTGCCCGTCGCGAACACGGGGTGTGTTCGATGGCTTCCCGTTGCCGGTTCGCTCTCCTCGATCCTCGTTTCTCCGGGTTTTGGTCTCGTCTCGATCCACCAAAATTAGTAAGAAAAATTACAAGAATAAACTTACTAAATCCGGCATCGATCCTATACAAGGTGATCGACCCTATACATGTCCCGGATACAACGAAAAATAAATAAACCTAACGACTAAACCCGTCGTTTTTATCTATTACAAACAAGCATCGTTTTTCCAAAACAAAAACAATCTCGACAAGCCCGAGAGTTTAATCAAAACCACAAATTAAAGCACAACATAAAATCACAACGTTAGCCATAATAACCGGGTTCATCCTGCAACACAAATCGCACGAACAATACAACAAACCGATAAACCGGCTCTGATACCAATTGTTGGAAATCGACTACCCGGGACGAGTCCGTTCGACTACTCGAACATCCGGACACGCCCAGTCGACCTCCAGCATCACTACTTCCATCACGACGAAGCCCCAGACCCGAAACACGCCCAGCCATCATGCCCGTAGCACAACCGCGCGTTTCCGAGGGCTTCTGCCCTGTCTGTCGCCCGACAGGGCAGTGTCGGCCGACAAGAAAAGCTGTCGGCCGACAGCGTCGCGATTCCAGAATCGCGATGCTGCTGTTCGGGCTGTTCCGGCGCGATTTTCTCGATCCGACTGCTGTTCCGGCGATCGGAGAACGCCCAGCAGCCCGAGACCATCGAAACCAAGCCATCGAACACGATCGGTGGTTCGTTGTATGATTACGTACGAGATCAAATCGAAACGATGCGGAATAAAGGTTTCGATTTCATACCTTTGTCGCGTGATTCGGAGAAACCGAATTGTTGAGACCACGAAGCCTTCCGGTGTATGTCTCTATCCCCGACGTTCAGCCGTTGAGTGGGCAACGATCCGCTTAACCTTCCTCTTCTCCTTTCTCTCTTGAACCCACCGTAGGAATAATATCCTCTGTCTCAGAAATATATTTGCGCAAGCAAAATTATTTCTACAGAATTATTACTGCGCTAATCTTGAATTAATTAAGCAGAGAAAATTAATTGCGCTAGCTTTTATTTTCTCTGCAGAATTAATTATAGCGGCGTAAGTTAGGTTTTGATCTTCTGTATCAGAAATATAATTGCGCTACCAATTAATTTCTCCAAAAAATAATAATATCGCTAATTTATTTATTTTTACAGAAAAATAATTGCGCAAACAATTTATTTTTCTCCGCAAAAATAAAATAGCGGCGTTTCTTAGGTTTAGAGAAAGAGAGTGTGAGGTATTTATAGAGCTACACCAGGGACCTTATGGAAATTAATTATTAGGCTAAATTGCAATTTAATTAACTCGGCGTCCTAAAAGGCAAACCTTAATTAAATTCTACAATTTTAATTATAATTAATTCCACTATAAAATTATAATTGAATTCCCAATAATTAATTTATATTATTTCAACAATAATAATTCCGCCGAATTACATATACGACTTTCCCCGTGTTTAAGACATCGTATGTCCACGAATTAACTTTAATTACTAATAATTAAATTAACTCGTTTCTTGTTATCCGAGACTAGTACCACTCATCCTTATTATCATGTGGAACGAATCCACCTGCAGGGTTTACATGATAAACTTTAGGGATAATTATAGTTTAGTACCTGAACTATAGGCACTTTCGGACTTTGATGACTAATCTTTTTTTTTTTTGGGGATTTGGTGCCTGAACTAAGGCTTAATTAGACTTTAGTGGCTGGAGTGGCGGATCCCGGCGACACGTGCTTGTCACTTGCTTTTAATTAACAGATGTCACAATTACATTGGCTGAAAGTAAGAAATTACTTTTTTAACCTTCTTATTATCTTTTCATTTTATTTATAAAACAAAATATATTTGTTTATACATACCGTATGTATGAATTGTGTATATATAATTCTGTATATATGTATATATATATAAACGGGATTTCTTAATTTGTATAGCTTCTGGGACTGAAGGGTCGCCGGTCATCGTGGAATTCCAACGACGGCGAATCTGGTGGGATACTTGGCAGAGCTTTAAGCCGAATCTACGTCGGCGATTGACGAGGGAAAAGCTCCGGGTGAATGACAGCGACTCAACGGATCTGGTGGTCTCATCGGAACTCCGACAACTGGGCTGAACCGCAACGACAATGGGGTGATGATGGATGGTGTCGATCGATTTCGTATCGGTCAAGGAGAAGGGCAGCGGCGACGGGAGTTGAAAGCCCTGGTATTGCTTCGATTTTCGACAATGGGCAGCCGCCCGATTGGCCGATTCGGCTAACAAAAATGGTGTTCGGCTTGTCCTGGTGGGGTCCAGAAGCGGCTAACGACGATGTGTCCGTGCTTATTTGTGAATTTTTATTGAATTTTCAGATTTTCAGAACCAAAACTCGATGGAGAAGACAAAGATGAGAGAGAGAGAGAAAGAAATAATGTTTGTTAATTGTATCGTGTTCCTGTCCTGTGCGACTGAAAACCCTAATTTTATGAAAGGGGCTGTGAATCTGTGATGATATGAATATTGATTTTTTCTGAGCTTTTTCGATTCGAGCAATGGAGTAAAACCCAACCCGTATCTTGGCGTGGAGAACCCGGATGGTGTCTGAGATCTTAACTCCGATGCAACCGGTGGTTTCACAGCCATGGCGGAGAAGATTCTTCAGTCCGGTTTAAGGTTTAAAGATCTGAGCCACAAATATATTTTTAAAAAATTATTTGTATTTTAAATGATATTTATAATTTTTTTATTTAATTTTTAATTGAAAGTTATTATTTGTATTAAAAAAAGATTAAAAGAAGGAAATGTCGGTAATACCCTTCAGAACTTACATTTGGTATTAAAAGAAGCACGTGACAAGCACGTGTCGCCGGGATCCGCCACTCCAGCCACTAAAGTCTAAATAAGCCTAAGTTCAGGTACCAAACCTCAAAAAAAAAAAGATTAGTCACCAAAGCCCGAAAGTGCCTATAGTTCAGGTACTAAACTATAATTATCCCTAAACTTTATGAGCTCATCTCGGGGACATCATCAACTCAATATATGGGACACGATTTCCTGTCTATAATCTATAGTATGCCGTGTGTACAATTCTGATTCCCAATTTACCGAGAATATTGACTTATCAATTAGTCTCACTCACTAGTAAGTCAAAGAACCGAGAACTGGACACACGCACCTAAAATTATATAGGGATTAGGAATTCGTATATCCGTAATATCTGAGGTCTAGTTCGATTACTGCGATTAGTATAAATCGAACGCCCTCCCGTGGTCCTGCTCAATACACCAAGTGTACGAGTGTAACATGATAGTCAAGACCGACTATCTACCAGTCACACTACGACGTACCGATGGATTGTCCCTGTCCATCTAAGTCGTGAGCTACTGTTCGATAGTATACGAGTAACCGACAGTATGATCTTCCGCGTGTCTCCTCACGCCATACTGTCTACAACGTATACATCAAGGACTTGCATTAAATGCAATCATGCTTGAATCATATCTCGAATTAAGGTATAGATAAGGAGTTCCATATTTGCACTAAACTAGACATTTAGAATACAACTCCATCAGACACCACGGCGCGCGAAATCGCGGCCCCCAAAACGGTGTGCTTCGAATCGCTCAAACTGATGGGTGTGGAGAAGGAGGTTCGAGGCTATTTCAAGGCCATAGGGTGGGAGCCGTTTCTTGAGTGGTCTGGGCAAATCAATGAAGGCATCGTGAGAGAATTCTTTGGGTCTTTGGGTATCAAAGAGACCAAGGATGAGGGAGTTATAGGGATTCAATTTGAGTTGTTTGATCGAGGTGTCTCTATTGGTGGTAATGAAATTGGTTTGTGTTTGGATATGGCAGGTATTGCAGATCTGAAGTCAAAGGCCTACCAAGAGTCACTGAAGGCTTTGCCAGAGTACACAAAGAAGGAGCTGCAGAAGATCTGGAAGCAGCTGGGCAAAGGAGGCGAGTTCGTGGGGCAAAGCACCAAGTCAATCCAGTTGAAGAGCCATGCACTCAGGGTTTGCCACAGGATCCTGGCCATCAACTTCTTTGGCAAGACGGACACCAACAGTGTCGTTTCCCATCTGGAACTGGGCATACTGTGGTGCATGCATCAGAAGATCAGGCTGCATTTCAGTGCCTGCCTCTGTGCCCAAATGAAGTGGCTGCAAACTCACCCCCTCCAGCGCCTATCATTGGCCCACTTTCCGATGGTGTACGCGGCCAAGATGAACCTGATCAAGAAGGGCAAAGAGCTGGAGATGATGGTGGAGGGCAAGTTTGACATCCAGTGTTTCAAGCGCATGCAGGACATTGTGCCTTTGAGTGACGGCGGTGTGAAGTTTTTGGAGGAGAAACCAGTGAAGGTTGAGGTGAAGGATTCGGTTGCTGAGGCTAAGGCCAAAGAGGAAGTTGCAGAGAGACAGGGAGCCATCGAGGCTCGTTTGGAAAAAATTGAGAAGGCGTTCGGAGATGTGAAGGCGATGATGATCGCATACTTTGACTACTGTGGATTCAGGTACGCACCTGCTTCCACCTCCTAATTTGTACCCTCCCTTGTTTTTAGTAGTTGTTAGATTTTTCTTATTTTTATTTTTTCTGTTTTTTGTTAAGGTCACCCCCGGGTCACTTTGGTCCGGGGGGGACTAGGTTGATCTCCCTGCTGACACACTTTGCCCAGGCAAAGTGTGTGAGGGGGCAGGTGCGCCAACTTTTTGAGTCATAGTCTGGTCGTGGTTAGCCCCTACTGATCTTATTACTTTTGCACACTTTGCTCAGGCAAAGTGTGTGAGGGGGGAAAGGGAAAGGGCAAACCCCTGTTTCTAATCGAGTCAGCATGATTATGTGTCACCTTGGGCAAACATACATGCAGTAACTCAAACTTTATAGTTAAGATGCATGAAATAGGGATGATGGAACTGTTCTAGGCAAACTGTGAGAATTGAGCCTACATTGATAAATGATTTCTTTCTTTGAGAGTCTGCTGTGACCTTTACAATGCTTGTCTTTGCTTGTTTGCTGAATTGAGTAGTTTGACTGAGTAGGGTTGTTAAATGATTAGGGCATTTTCTTGTTTCAGTTTGCTTGAATAAATAACACTGCCCCTTGCTAGCCCTTTGAGCCTGATTGATTTTCTTTTCGAACCCATTCTGGTATTATGCCCACATTACATAGGCAGCCAGAGAGAAGAGAGGGAGTTAGGGCATAGTGTTCAAAAAAAAACAAAAAAAAGAGAAAAGAAAAAAAAACAAAAAAATCAGAAAAAGAAAAAAAAAACAAAAAAAGAGAGATGAATAAAAAAGTTGTTGTGCTAAGGCCCGTAAGAAAGGGGCAAAGTGGCAGAGAAAAGGCTAACATCAAAAATCCCTCTGCCCAAATAGATCCTACTCCCAGAAAAATCCACCCTTATGAGCCCAACACTACAACCCAATAAAAGTCCCTTTGATAACCCCCCTGCTTAGTTAAAACAAAATCAGATTAGCAATAAGGCAAATTTAGGCAAAGTGGAGTCACAGCAGAAAATGAGTGTCATTAAACCCATACACTGAAAAGAGAGAAACACTGTGAGGGAGTGAACCCAAAGACCTAGAACAGACTCTTGACTTATTTTTATCTTTACTTGAATTTTGTGTTATCTGTATGTACTATGCCCTTTACTGATCATGCTAAAGTCCTTTGCTTTATTTCTTCCTATCTCTTTCATTTCTATTTTCACTTTGGTCTTGAGTCAGGCAAATCAGAGCCCACGCTTGGGGACAAGCGTATCCAAGTGTGTGCGGTTCTGATGAGCCATTTTATTTGCTCATCTTAGAGCACTTTTACACCCTTTATTGAGTCAGTTTGAGTCGTTAACGTGTCTGGGAGGGCACAATTAGGTGTTTGGGCAGAGTGTGTATCGATGCAGGTAACAGGTGGCGCACTGGGCAAAAGAGGCAAGGAAATCCCCTTCTTTGGGCAAATCAGTTCTGGAGCGGTAGTGACAAGCAACAGTTTGACCACATCGGGCAAATGGGTAAGGTCATGAAGCAGAAGACCCAGAATTCCTACCAAGTACCGTGCCTGGTCCGACCACCTGTGGAGGAGAAGAATTACCTGCAAAATTCGATTTGGGCAGAGAGCGGCTGATGACAGAAGATTCCCTGTGGGCAAGGCGCCAGCGTACCAGAATCCCTGGATTTGGGGGATCTGGCTTATCCCTCAACGCGTTGACTGCTGGCGCCTATTCTTTAGGAAGGAGAAACAGCCGCTGCAATTCAAAATTCAAATTGAAGTCTATTAAAGGGGCGCGACGGGCAGCAAAGACAAAAGGAATTACGCACCGAGAAGTCGGAAGAGCCGCCGGTCCCGCAGTTCGCCGTCGCCGCCGAAGTTGCCGGAGAAGGAAGCGGAGCTGTTCGTCCGGGTTCCTTTATTTAATTGCAGTAGATCCGACCTTCGGGTCGAGAAACAATTTGGTTTATGTTTTGTTTTTAAGTTTTAATTCCGTACTTCTATTTCCTTAAAAAACGTTTACGATTTGAAGGCAGGAATAATATAGTTCTATTTCCCTTATTTACTTTGTCTTTTATTTCCAGAATGAGTAGCTAAATTCATCGTGCATCTGGGCAGGGACGGATCGAAGGTGAAATTAGAGTTTAGTTAGGCCGCGAGGTTGGAGGGGCTGAACTAACCGGTTGGGTGTTTGTTCCCGAGGCAAAGTTGTTTGAGGTTTATTTCTGGGGAGTTTGGGTAAACTAGGACGACCACTAGTGAACCTTTACAAACTGGGATACTGGTGATTGGCAAACCGCATAGATGTACCTTGTAGTATTGTTGCGGGCATACCACTAGAACTTGCAGGAGATGCGGTCGTATGTTTCGAGCATGCTATTGGCCGAGCGGGTCTGTCTAGAGGGTAATGCGGGTTTGGGCAAACTAGATCCATGTTTGGTCGCATAGGTTATCGAATTGTTCAGATCCAGGGGATTAGGCAAAGTGTTAGCTAGCCTTTTCTTTACACAGTAAGGATAGATGAGGGGTGGGGCAATTGTTGGGCGTGACGCAATAGGACCACTTTTGTTTTTGCACCCTATAACTGCTGACAAACCGCTGGTAAAAATCCTTAGTGCCGATGAACGGTAGTTTGCCCTAATGATCCTGAGTGAAGTTTTCTGCCCGGATGCTTTGTTTATTATTTGATTTAAAGTTTTCACTTTTAGCATTCTGTTAGATCTGAGTTGTTTGCTTTGTTTACTTTTAAATTTATTTATTTGCATGCTATTTCTGTTAGTCGTAGTTAGATCAAAGTGTTTGAAACGATTGCAAAACCGCTGTGCCCACAGCAACCAAACTCAAAATCTTTTTGTGACAACCCCTTGGGCAAAGCCGAGATCACCTACTGTAATTGCCTCCTTGTGGGACCGACCCCACGTACTTACCATTATCTACGTTTTGTAGTTAAAGGGGTACTGGCTAAAAATAAATTTCATTTTGACAGCGTGTTTGCTCCACGACAAGTATTCGCGTTCGTCAGGGTGTCTAACAATAGTTGACACACCCCAAAAAAGGAAATAATTATTCTAACTTTTTCATTTTAATATACAATTTTATTCTACTTTACTCTACATATTTTTTAAACTCCGTGTCCAGCAAAGTATGACATCTATTATTGCCGGAGGGAGTAAATGAGTACAGTAATACACTTTTTTTTTATTAGTTGGCGTTTCTCCATGGACAGGCTGTTTGGTTGACATTGTAGATAAAGATGTGATGGAATGACATACGTTTCGTTTTAAATATTTGGAATGATTATTCAATAAAACAATACAGTGCTATATTTAGAGAGAGTGGACTTTTTTTCTATTTATATTAATCAACTTAATTTACAATAATGATTTATTTGATGTTTAAGAGTTGAATCTTAGCTTTAATTAGCTTCTTCCAATAAGTTTCCTTAAAAATAAAGTATTTGTTATGAATATTATTATATTATAGTGAATGACTTGTTGGCTAAGTCAGAAACCCTAGATCGTATCCTATATAAAGGGGTCTCCCCATATGAATGAATTCACAACAATTCACAACAATTCATAACAATTCTATTCTCCTATCATATTGTCTCTCTTATACTATATTATTCTCTCTCTATTTCTCTTGAGTTTATAACACGTTATCAGCACAAAAGCTCAACCGCGTTCTTCATCGAAGTTCTACTCATCCAAGATCCGAACTCCAAGGCAATAATTTATATATTTGTTTATATTTATTAAATAATTATAAATATATCTACTTCTTCTCCCCTTCTTCCCAAAAGTAACATGTTCCCGAAAAACATTATAATCTGATATTCCTAAAGAAATATCATATGTTCCCGAAGAATATTATAATTTGATATTCTTGATATAATATCATATGTTTCCGAAGAACATTATAATATCAAATTAATTATGCGTAAGTTTCTGAATAACATTGTGATATGATATTCCTGAAGAAATATCAAAAGAAAATATTTCTGAAGAACATATATTTCTTGTTTAAATATTATATTGATCGTTTTGGAAGAACATCATGATTTAATATTATTAGATAATTATCTAAATTGCTCCCGTAGTAGCAAATAAGTTTGGAAATATCAAATTAAATTGCTCCCGTAGTAGCAATAAGTTTTAAATGTTCCCGAAGAACATTATGATATGATATTCATGATTAAATATCAAAATTAAATTTTAAGTGTTCTTAAAGAACATCATGATAGGATATTCCCGCAGAAATATCAAATCAAATTGCGTGTAGCAATTAAACTTTAAATATTTTTATTGATTGCTCCCGAAGAAGCAAAATTCAAAACATTATATGTTTTTTTAATAAAGTTACATCATGATACTCATAGTGAAACACCATTGTTCTTGTTGAAACAATGATTACGTATGAATTATCCCTGAAGGATATATTTTAGCAAATCGAGATATCCATTGCAATGCAAAAATAATGTATGGAAATTTGCATAACTTATTTTGAATTTGGACGAAACAAAAATCGACATACTGAATTAATTGAGACATTGGTTCTCAATTCGAATTTAGTCGATTATTTTCTTAATATTTGTTATATATAATCTAGACGTGTTATTCCTGAAGAATACACAATTGATTTATGTGTATATTTCTCAAGAATGATACACAATACAAAATTTTTTTGAAGAATATTATATGAATAAAGTAGCACAATATATTGCTTAAAAAGCAATGTAAGAGATTATTAAATTTGATAAATATTCCTGAAGAATATTTGATTTGATTATTCGTCAATAAAGTTTTAATGACACGAGTATTTTGATCCCCGGAGGATCATTGATAAATGTACTGTATCCCCGAAGGATCATTGGTAAAAAATACTGTTATGCAAATTATGACATATTAAAAGTGGGCTCCCGAAGAGCTTTACTAATTATCTCCGGAAGAGCTATATTAATTATCCTCACGAGTACTAGAAATGTACTTCAAATGAAAATGATGCATATCATGATTATTATTAAGTGCGTGGAAATTGTTATTTCCCATCTGCGAATTAATTTGAAATATGCAACGTATATTAATATCACCACTAAAGTGTATGAACGGGCATAATAGAAAATAAGGTATATTAAATATCTCGAGCCCACGATCCAGAAGATCGGTTTATAGCAATTATGTTGATTTGCATATTTAACGAAGATCATTTCCCGGCATTAGGGGGAGATAAGAATATAAAGATATAAATGCCGAGAAATTTCTTTGAATGAAAACGATCTTTAATTCTAGATCCACGCACCAATCAATTGAACCCGGAGTTCATTAAAATAAGTGACTTGCAATATTCAACAAGAAATCTGCCAAATTAATGAAGGTGTGACAAAATCACATATATTTGTGATAAATGAACTATAAGAGTTCAAATACCAAATAGATCAACTCAAATGTTGATTCTAATATACGCCTGAAGCGTAGTAGATCGATCTCAAGATATAAAATAAATCCGCGGAAAAACAAAAGAAATTAAGTCACCCTAAAAATCTCCTGAAGAGAGTTAGATGGAAATCCCATTGAAAAAGCATGTGAACATGATAATAGAAAATCGTGGGATTGCGGAACAACCAAATTAAATATTTTGGGAAATGATTAAAAATTTGGTTGATAGAATGAATTGTCATCAACATGGAAAAAGTCGTCAACGACATATTTGCCTCAAGAGTTGCTCTAGAAAATTTGGATCCAAAAATCAAATCAATAATAGTGTGCCAGCAGCACTCAAAGAAATAGAAATGAGCAATTGAGGCTGAGCATGACTCGCTAAATAGAAGAAATATTTTGACTCTATAATACACACCTCAAAATATTATCCCAGAAGGATATATGTGGGTGTTCGTACGAAAAACGAGCAATGATGTGGTGAGATATAAAAGCGAGATTAGTTGCTCAAAAGTTTTTCGCAGAAACTCGATGTTAATCAAATATTTTTGAAAGATGACATTAAGTTTCGCTACTTAATATTTCTGGCAGCAACAATGATAAATATATGCATCGAATGTATGGTTTGACAATGTAGAAGTCATTAGAAAGGTACATACATGAAAATCCTGGATGGATTTTAAAATTCTTGATATGAAAGGAAATGAAAATCAGAATATGTACAATATCATATTACTATGTCATTATGGACAAAACTGATATTGAGACAAGGTCCCGAAGACTAGTGATTGGTCCCGAAGACCATTGATTGCACTCTTTTTCCCTCTACTAAGTTTTTCCCATGGGGTTTTCTTAGTTAAAGGTTTTTAACGAGACAATCACCACAATATAAATGTGAATGCCATGTACTCTTTTCCTCGAGTATTTTTTCCTACAAGGTTTTATAACGAGGTTTTTAACGAGACATGCACATCACTCGATAATAATTAATGGGGACATCAGAATGTTCCATATGAGTTTGTTTTCGAGATAAACTGAGATATTGAACCTGAAGTTCAAATGATTGTGAATTAAGTTCACATTATTGTTCATTTGTCAAGAAATGTATATTAAACACTAGATGCATTTAATATACTCCAGAAGAGTTACCGGCCGGTTATAGCAATTGCGAATGCTCTAGTCAATAGATGTCTGGTAAAGGCATGTTCCATAAGGACGAAAAATATACAATGATACAAATGAACGTGAAACTCGACAATTCGAAGGTTGTGTCCTGAAGACCAAAATGTATACTTGAATAACTAAGTTTTTCCTATATGGTTTTATTAGTTACAGGTTTTAATGAGACTGATTGATCACCAATAACTACGTTCAAGAAATCAAAGATCTTCGGTGATTACAATCAGGGGGAGGAAGCTGTACTCTTTTTCCTTCGTCGAGGTTTTATCCCACTGGGTTTTCCTGGCAAGGTTTTAACGAGGCAGCAATTCTGTACATAGTCATTCAAGGGGGAGTGTTATGAATATTATTATATTATAGTGAATGACTTGTTGGCTAAGTCAGAAACCCTAGATTGTATCCTATATAAAGGGGTCTCCCCATATGAATGAATTCACAACAATTCACAACAATTCATAACAATTCTATTCTCCTATCATATTGTCTCTCTTATACTATATTATTCTCTCTCTATTTCTCTTGAGTTTATAACAGTATTCTTATTTTTTTTATTACTTATTAGATTTGTATGTATATATTTATCCTCAGATCTTACAATTTCTACTACATCCTCAAACAACAAAAACAAAAATACATATATACATACTCAAATATATTACCTACAAAGAATGGAAGGAGTTGTTGTTGGAGCTGTGATCGGAGCCACCCTTCAAGTTGTGCTTCAAAAACTGCTCTCACTCCCGCCGGACGAAACCAAAGATTTCAAGAAAGACCTGGCAAAGCTAAAGACCTCTTTCTACATGGTTCACGATTTCTTGCACGAAGCCAACATGCAACATGTCACCGACCGAGCTGTCATACGCTGGCTTAGGAACCTCGAAGCTCTCGCATTCGAAGCTGATAATGTTTTGGATGAGATCAGCTATCAACTTCTCTCCCAGAAGATGGAAACGATCACCCAACAAAACAAGGAAGAAAATAAGGTGATATCTCTCTACTCTCGCTATAAGAATCAAATCAAAAACTACCTAACATTGGGCAGTCAAATAAGGGATATCAATAAGAAGTTGGAACTAAGTTACCAACAAGCAACTGCCTTCGGCCTTCAGGCTAGACTCGCTGGTGCACGTGCTCCTGATTTTGGATCACATGCATCTGCGAGCATAGAAACCGACTCATTCACTGTCGATCCAATTTTTATTGGAAGAGAAAATGACGTGTTGAGAATAGTTGAGATGTTGGTCACTGCTAGCCCAGCGCAACGAGTACTCTCAGTCCTTCCTATTGTTGGGATGGGTGGACTCGGGAAAAGTACGTTGGCTAGGAAAGTGTTCAGTGATCAAAAGATAAAATCTCATTTCGGAGATAATCGTGTTTGGGTGCATGTTCCTCGGAAATTCGATAAAGCTGTTATTTTGAAAAACATTCTTACATCACTGACAATAGATAACGTTGAACATGGAAATATAGAAGTACTTCTAAAAAAGTTACAATATAATTTGGGGCCTAAAAAATATCTGCTTGTCCTCGATGACGTTTGGAATGAGGAAAGGGAGAAGTGGGATGGTTTTGTTAATTCGCTCCTCGGAATTAGTTCTGCCGTGGGGAATTGCATGATTGTTACTACAAGGAGTCATGAGGTTGCTTCCATTGTGACAACACTTGATGTTCATCAACTGGAAGGATTACCAGAAGATGATTGTTGGTCCATAATCAAAGCAAAGACATCTAATGCAGGAGATGATTTAGTACATCAATACGAGACAATGGGGAGAAATATTGCAAGAAAATGTCATGGTTTGCCGCTGGCGGCGAAAGTAGCTAGTAGGGGGTTTATTGTGCAATAAGTCAAGAGATGAGTGGATCTCATTCGAAAATAATTGGTTTTTGAATTTTGGAAATGAAAATCCCATCTCCAAAATATTGAAGCTGAGTTTTGATCATTTGTCGTCGCCATCACTTAAAAAGTGTTTTGCATATTGTTCCATATTTCCAAAGGGAAAAGACATTCAAAAAAAAAAGTTGATTGAGCTTTGGATGGGAGAAGGATTTCTTCAAATGGATAAAAACAATAACAATATGGAGTCCACGGGCAGTAAATTCTTTAACATTCTTCTTCAGCAATCCTTATTACAAGTCGTGGAGAGACATCGTATGAATGCTACCCATTGCAACATGCACGACCTTGTGCATGATCTAGCACATTCCATATTAGTTGGCGAAAATAACAATAATGTCGTGGATGAAACAATTCAAATTAGATACATTGGTTACAATTCTGGAGGAGATATTGAGTCACTATCCAACCCCAAAGAAGAAGCAAGGCATGTGCGAACATTATTCTTCGATGATAAAGTTTTTGATATCGGATTCTCAAACTTCAAAAGCCTTCGTACTTTAATTTTGAGGGGTAGAGAAATTGGTACTTTACCAACTTCAATCAAAGAGCTCATACATTTAAGATATCTTGATACAGTGGGAACAAGGATTAGATATTTTCCAGAGTCATTGGGTGAATTATACCACTTGGAAACATTAAGAGCACAAACACCCAAATGGAATAGAAGTTACTTGGAAAAGCTGCCAGAGTCCTTGAAGTATTTGCTTAAGGCATCTTCACATCCCCAAAACTACAACATTGCCCCCTCACATAGGACGATTGACTTCTCTTCAGACACTATCACACTTTCATGTGAGCCGGAAGAATGGTCATGGAATTTCAGAGCTTGGAAGTTTGAAGAATCTAAAAGGGAAATTAGTGATTCATAACCTTGAAAATGTGCGAGATAAAAATGAGGCAATGAGTGCAGATTTATGTCAGAAGGCAAACATAAAAAAGTTAGCACTAAAGTGGAACGAAAGTCATAGAGAATTTGCTGAAGCAAATGAGGAGGGTGTGTTGGAAGGCCTCGAACCACACCCTAATTTGAAGAGACTAACTATTGGTGGATTCAAAGGGAGAAGATTCCCATCATGGACTTTAAAGATGGAAGTACGAGATGATCGAGGAATTAACAATCTGACGAAGATTAAATTAGAAAATTGCATGCAAGTTGAAGAAGTTCCAATGTTAGGCCACTTGCCACTCCTCAAGACTCTTGAACTGTCTAATTTGGAAAATGTGAGATGCATAGGATCTTCATTCTACGGCATTAACAACCGCAGCTCTAACGAAGCAGACACCATTTTTGTGTTTCGGGCTCTCGAAAGGCTTACGTTGTCGGACATGCCAAATCTGAGAGAATGGGAAGAAGTAGAATTTCCGCCCAGCGAAGGTCACGATCATCAAACTCAACCATGTCAATTGGTTGTGTTTCCACGTCTTAAACATCTGTGGGTTTCCGGATGCAGGAAATTGATGAGTGCTCCAAGTAATTTCAAGTGCCTTACACACTTGAGAATGTATGAGATGGACAGTGGCTTACCTTTGGAAAATATATGTGGAGGGAAGTTAACCACGCTGCAAGTACTCGTAATTAAAAGAATAGAAGGAGTGGATCGTCTCCCAGAAGGGCTATTCTCTAACAACCATAATCTCTGGCACTTGTCTATATTAAACTGTTTTAAATTGAGAGAATTACCAGCTGACTTACACACCCTCAATAATCTTGAGAGACTGTTCATAAAGGAGTGCCCAAATCTGAAGCCCAGAGCTGCATATGAATCACATATGGGAGGCTTCACATCACTTTGTGTGTTGGGGATTAGCCATTGCAAAGGGCTGAACAATTTATTTATTGAGATATTAAAGTCATGCTCAGCGGGATTAAAAAACCTGTACTTGAAAGGAGCAATCGGCCCAATGAATGTTCACATATTTATGGAGTGTCTGCTCAAAATGCCACGTCTCCATTTATTAGAATTGGGTCCTTCAGCATCAGACGACTCTTGTTCATGGGAAGATAATGCCTCCTTCAATCAGTTCGTTGGGGATGCCATAATCCAAACATCCAAACAATTTTTTTTTGGTAAAAAAAAAAAAAAAAAAAATTAAAGAAAATTTTTAGTTTAGTATGATATTGCCGAAAAATTAAAGAAAAGAAGGAATGATGTGATGATATTTAAAATGCTCTTTAACTAAGCTTATAAGCAGTATTATTCACTATTCAGAATTCACCTTTTCAGTTTATTATGGTTTAACAATAATTAAATTGTATAAGTGATTTGAAATTTCTTTTAAGCATTGCGAAGTGTTTTAACATAATTTTGAAGTAATTTAAGAAATATTTGATATAGCCAAAGCGTATAACATAATATTAATATTCATTGATTTCAAAGAATGCCAAGATTTAGAGATCGATAAAAGTTTTATTGATTTATAAAAATACCGAAATTTGATAATTTCAAGAAAATCTTATTAGTACATATACTTGAGTAGTTAAGTTATTTAAGAAGAAAATACTTTTTATTTAATAATGACAAGAACACATATAAATAGTAATAAAATTATAATATAATAAATTAAAATAATATTTAATTTATTTGAAATACTTTTTAAAAATACCTATCTTTTAATTTACAATTTATTTACTCACATAGTTAACAAAAATAAATGTGTCTGTGAAATAAAAGTGTTTATGAGAATAAAATAAAATAAAATAAAAGAGTTACAATATTTAATTAAAGATATTAAAAATTAATGTTTTTCTACATCAATAATTGAACGATACTACGCACGGATTCAGTGGCATCCACGCAGCTGCAATGGGGCCAATATTTTCTCCTTTAACCGAAAGAACACACCATACAATAATTATCAAGTACTGTATGTCTGTATCATTATCCTCTCAAAATCAAAATATATTGAATTATGAAATAAGTAAGATATTTTCAATGAATCGAAGAAAAAATGATATGAATTACTCAAAAATGTATTATTTTTTTCTACTACAAAATAAATATTTAATAAATTTACTTTTAACTAAAAGAGTTGTATACATGACGAAATGGAAAAAAAAAAGTTTTTTTTTAATTGGAAACTGTTTAGATTCACGAAAATGTTGTTTTAAAATTCCTTTGAAACTAATACCCATAATTTTTTGTACATCAATAATTGAATTCATAGTGGCAATCCAGGAACATGCAATGGGGCCAATATTTTATATTTATATGTCCATCGACCAAAAGAAGAATAGAAGATGCTCCATATTCAATAATAGTACTCTATCAAAGTATCAATATACTCCATTATCCTCTCACATATATACCAATATTCATCTGCGTTCAATAATATTAATTACCAAGATCGATCGATGGAAGGAGTTGTGGTCGGAGCTGTGATCGGAGCCACCCTTCAAGTTGTGCTTCAACAACTTCTCTCACTCAAGCAGCTGGACCAAAACAATGATTTCAAGAAAGATCTGAAAAAGCTTAAGACCTCTTTCGACTATGTTCACGACGTCTTGTACGACACCGACATGCAGAATGTCACTGACCGAGCTCTCAAGCGATGGATGAGGAACCTCGAAGATCTTGCTTTTGAAGCTGACAACGTGTTGGATGAGATCAACTATCAACTTCTCTCCAAAAACATGGAGATGATCACCCAAACCAAAACAAAAAATAAGGTGCGATCTTTCTTCTCTCACTCTAAGAATCCGGTCACGAACCGCTTAAGGCTTTCTGCTCAAATCAGGGATATAAATAACAAGTTGGAACAAAGTATCCAACAAGCAACTGGCTTTGGCCTTCAGGCCAGACTTGTTGGTGTGCGTACGCCTACTGATTCTGGATCTCATGCATCTGCGAGCATAGAAACCGACTCATTCTCTTTCGATCCAGTTTTTATTGGAAGAGAGAATGATGTGTTGAGTATAGTTGAGATGCTGGTCACTGTTCGCCCAGAAGAACGAGTACTCTCGGTCCTTCCTATTGTCGGGATGGGTGGACTTGGGAAGACTACGTTGGCTGGGAAAGTATTCCGTGATCAAAAGATAATATCTCACTTTGGAAAAAGTCGTGTTTGGGTGCATGTCCCTCGAAACTTCGATGTAGTTGTTCTTTTGAAGAACATTCTTACATCAATGGCAGCTAAAAACGTTGAATATGGAAACAGAGAAGCGCTTCTCAAAAAGCTTCAGAAAAAGTTGGGCCGTGAAAGATATCTTCTTGTCCTTGATGACGTTTGGAATGAGGAGAGGGACAAGTGGGATAGTTTTGTAAATTCACTCTCCGGAGTTAGTTCTGCCATGGGGAATTGTGTGGTTGTTACCACAAGGAGTCGTGAGGTTGCTTCGATTGTGAAAACACTTGCTGCTCATGAACTGAAAGGATTACCGGACAATGACTGTTGGTCCATAATCAGAGCAAAGGCTTTTAAGGTGGGAGATGATTTAGTAGATCAATATGAGACCGTGGGGAGAAATATTGCAAAAAGATGTCAAGGTTTGCCGCTGGCGGCGAAAGTAGTTGGGGGGTTATTACGCAATAAGTCAAGAGATGAGTGGATCTCATTCGAAACGAATTGGTTTTCGAATTTCGGAGATGAAAATCCCATCTCCAAAATATTAAAGCTGAGTTTTGATAATTTGTCACTGCCATTACTGAAGAAGTGTTTTGCGTATTGTTCTATGATTCCGAAGGGATTTATGATTGAAAAGGAAGAATTAATTCAACTTTGGATGGCAGAAGGATTTCTTCTTCAAACCGATCAAAACAACAATATGGAGAGCATAGGAAGTAAATTCTTTTCCATTCTACTTCAAAGCTCTTTATTACAGGTTGCAAGGAGAGATGATTATGGGAATGTAGCGTGTTGCAACATGCACGACCTTGTGCATGATCTAGCACATTCCATTTTATGTGAAAATAACAATGTCGCGGATGAAAATTTTCAACAGCGATACATTGGTTACAGTCCCAGTGGAGATATTGAGTCACGATATATCCCCAAGGAAGAAGCAAGGTACGTGCGAACTCTGTTCTTCAATGGCAATGTTTCCGATATCAATTTCTCAAACTTCAAAAGCCTTCGTACTTTAGTTTTGTTGGGCGAAGAAATTGGTACTTTACCGACTTCAATTAGTGAGATCATACATTTAAGATATCTTGATACTTCGAAAACAAGGATTAGATATTTTCCAGAGTCATTGGGTGAATTATATAACTTGGAGACATTAAAAGTTTGGAGTTATTTAAAAGAGCTCCCAAATTCGTTGAAGCACTTAATTAAGTTAAGGCATCTTTACATTGGTGATGATACATCATTGCCCCCTGAGATTGGGCGATTGACTTCTCTTCAGACACTAAAATACTTTAAGGTGGGTAAGAAA